>BSBN01000975.1:1245625-2491250 GCA_027924645.1 Cunninghamia lanceolata
CTGGCCAATTCAAAATCTAGCACTAAAAATGACCCCAATTGTGTTTTGTGCCAAAAACAACCCCTACTGACCTTAGCGCTAAAAATTGAACTCGCTAACTTTGTGCTAAAAATAGTCAACACTGACTTTTGCATCAAAATCATCATCCATCGACCTTAGCACTAAATTGACCTCTGATCAAATTTCTTCCAAACTACTACTACGTCAGTCGACACCAAAATCCCCACCAATAAACATTGTGCTAAAGACAAACCCAATGGACATGCGCTAAAAAGTGAACCGACTGACCTCATGAAGCATCATTTTAGTCGGTCGGCCCAAAATCCGTGATAAGGTCAGTTGGAACTAAAATTAGCACTGAACATATTTTGTGCTAGTGAACCTCTCCAACCTGCACTAGAATTGCATTGCACTAACTTTTAGTCGGTAGACCTCAAAATCAGCGCTAGGTCCGTGACAACCAAAATCAACGCTTTTTGACATTTTAGCCTAAAAATTAAGTTTTTCATGGTACAAATTGGATTTTCTTGATGGATTTGAATTGTACAACTATTTATCACATCATGATGAATATTTTACCAAGTTTGTGTTGATTTTGGGCACGTTTTACGATAATTAATGCCACTACACATGAAAACTCTGTGAACCCCCAAAATCTTGCTTTTTGTAGAAAAGGCTATAAAATTGCAAAATAAAAGTCCCCAAATGGATTTAAATTACCACAAAATCTTCCCTAATCATCATATTGGCCAAATGGGTACTCGAAAATGATGAAAAATGTAGAAAATCATGTGAAAATCACTGGATTTAAGAGGTTGTTCGTAAGAAGTTAGCATTGACAATAAGCTGTCCTAGACTAATCCGTGACTACAAATGGACATATTCTGATCCAAATTGATGAAAATGATTGTTTATGATGAAATTAATGCTTTGCATTGTGAATTGCAGGTCTTGGAGGACACAAGAGCTTGTTGGAGCTGTCTTGGAAGGTGAACGCACAGAGATACCTTGCTGACCCAAAAATACATAATTGACATTTTATCAACCAAATTGCTGCTACACATGAAAAAGGAAGTCATTATGATGTCCAAGATGATGGAGATGAGCTACAGGAGCTAAATACATAAAAGATCAAGTCTACTTCATTATTGCTCTTGCAGATCCAATCTAATGTCCAAGACATGTTCACACTTGTTCATAGCTATCCCAGTAGTCCAGTCATGCAATGATGATCCAAAAAGCATATAGTTGGATACACTTTCACTAAATTGTGCCACATACACCTCTTTCTCCAGTCAGTACTTGGAATCCTGTGATTCCACATTAGCTCATATTTTCAAGTGTCATGTGACTCTATTTTGGCTTTATTAGGCCTTGAAATTGACTTTTCATCATGTACAACCAAATGGGTATCTATTTTGTTTAGATTTAATGTATTTGCAAGCTATTTTTTGTCTTTTTCCTAAAGGACAAATGTAAATCTGAAAATGCAACAAACTATTGTATCTCCTTAAATGCCATGTAATCTAGACCATTGGTGTTGAGTAAATCTCCACCGTCCATTGAAAAACTCAGTATGGTGCCTTGTCTATAAAAGGGCCATCCTTTTCTCTCATTTGTAAGTAAGATTTGATAATGAATTGCTGAGACTCTACCAAAATTCAGTCAATACAAAGCAAGTTTTGCAGGTTGCTGCGAATTTGTGTTTCTATATTCCCTTATTTTGGATTTCATAGTTCATGTCAATTTGAAATTAGTTTACATTTAATTGCATTGGTGATTAATTATTTAGATGTTTGATGGATTTCCTATCCATACCATTGATGGCTTGTTGATTGTATGTCATTGTGCATGGTTAGTTTGTGCATATTTCATATGAGCTGAGTTTGGTTGTATGATTTCATTGAGCTGCACCAAGGATTGGGTGTTTGATGAACCCTCTACAATTTAAAAATCATTATGTTTCCTTAGAAGATTACACAATCTCTATGGCATTGTGGGCTACCTGGTTAAGAAGAGATTTGTTTATTGTTGGGAATTTGTCTATCTGTGTGTTGATTATTTCTGCAATTGTCTATAGGATCTCTTTATCCCTTCTCTCTCTCCCTTTACCTTTTGCATTTATTTAGTCAAGCTTTGTTAGGTTAGGTTATAAGAAGCATCTACATTACAAATCTACTAAAATTTCAAACTTTACAATCTGCATCACCTAGGGTTTCCGCATGTACATTGCTGCCATCTTTCATAAACCTTGCATTTCATGTAAGACCCCTTGTTGGCATAGTTGGTAGATTCCACTAAAGTTATTCCACACAAGCTAAGACCTAGTTGTATTATCATTAGGGTAGTCGTATCTTGGATAGGATACCTTTTCAAGAGAGGTGTGATCCCAACAATCATACCTGTGTTGTTGTGCACTAAAACCACCATCAACAGGACTATCCAAACCATGCATCTAGAGTAAACGCAACGGAAAAAACACAATAATAAAATACAATGGAAGATTCAAATGATCTATATATTAGATAATCACAATACTTATATGCTGGCAACATGCAGACTAGAATCAAGGGCTCACATGCCTGCCTTCTGGGTTACAACAAAAATGAAAGATATGGCATTGAAGTGCCCTTCGAAAAGAATTTAATATATCTTATCATATTCACTAATTGACTTCCTAATGCATCTAAGAGATGTATATATATCAATCTCTAGCTCAAAGAATCGTCCACGTCAGCCTTAAGAGGTTTCAAACTCTAATGAATGATGAAACATGTAGAAACATATAGGTCAGCCTACAACACATGGTATTGCTCCGCAAATGAATGAAACATGGTGCAAACCTCAAGGAACGTCTATCTAGTCCTTATTTCTATGTATGATGTTCCATTAGGCTCTGCAAGTCACAGAAGTGCTCTGCAAACCTTATGTTCTCAATTGACTGCATGAATGCTCTGCTCTGTGAAAGCTAATGAGCTTATGATAGTGACAACTTTCTGTAGTTAGATCCAAATCTCCTAAAATCTAAGTATGATGTAACTAAAATGGCATAGAGGCTAAATCCCACTCCACAAGCTCTGGGATGTAGATGCAGTAAGATGTGGTAGAAAATGTTGAAACTGTAAATGACTGAACTACAACTGAAATGAAAGAAAAGAAAAGAATGCAAATATTTTTGGTTGATACAAGATTTCTCTGCAACCTGGGATGCTCCCGTATCAGATAGACAACTCTGTGGCCCATGTTCCTAAGGCCTAAATTTGGAAGCTAGACAGAGAGCTAGCTAGTTTCCAACAATTCTTGGGCATGGAACATTTGGTTGGGGAGGTTGTTCCCCTCATAGAGAATCTCAAAAGATTTTTACTTGATGATCCACAAGGTGTGGAAGTTCTACATAGCCTAGCTCACATGGTGGATAATAACATTACATCATCAGCTAGTTGCGTAGAAGTCCTCAACATGTCCCTTCAAAACCTAATGGGGACGCAAGTGTCGATACCCATGGCGACATCTTCTATTTCAACATTCACTTCTTCTGTTGTCACCACCACTACACAATCTGGTAACATGCCAACACTAGTTCTAGGGTAACAAGTGGGAACCCTATAAACCAATATAGCTTCATCCCACCTTCCTCCAACCTCTAGTTTACTCATCAAAATTCTAATCCCAATGTTTCCTAACACATTGTTAGCCAGTCTCATCCACAATTCACTTACCAAAAGACCAACCACATTGTTTCCCAACCTCTTGCTATCTCCATTCCTGCATATTCTAGCCACTCACAAATCACTCCACCTTCTGACCCTGTAATCAACCAACTCTTAAAAATATCAACTCTCTATTGAAATGAACCAGACAACTGAGAGGGGGTGAATTAGTTATCTCAAAACTTGAGCAATTTTGTACCTTAAAACATTAACACTTGTCCACTGTTTGTTATGATTAGATCATGAAAGCATAAACTCAGAAATATAAACACAATTGCAAGATCATACACAAGTGACACCAGATTTTTACATGGAAAACCCTATTAAGGGAAAAACCATGGTGAATGTTAGTCCATAAGATATATAAGTTATAACAATACCAAAAATTAGAGGCTCACTGCCAAGGGGTGGCTCACTACCAAAGGGTGGCTCATTGACAAAGGTTTTGAACTGATATGATAGCATCTACTCCATGCCCAAATTCAGTTCCATTGAAGCACAATATTCTACCTCTGCTCTACTTTACTTTTTACACCTCTTCACTTAACTTCACATCTTCACACAAGGACATCTTTTCCATGACCAAATTACAAGTATATATCATTCATCAACCTTGGAATGTACATTAAGGTCGGCATTACATTTATCAACCATTAGAACAATCTCTAAGGTCAACATTACAAACATTTACAAAATAGGTCTTTGACCTAATACAAAATTATGCTAAGGAGATGTAGTAAAGATATATGCAGATCATGCCATGCCTTAGCTGAGACTCAAACATGATCTTCCATGCCATGACACACTTTTACAATCTTCAATAGATCTTTGCAATCACTGGAATTAACCAAGTCAGCTAAGACTAGTTACACACTACGTTATCTGGGAATAAACTTCAAACACGATCGCAATTCCTTAATGTGGACCAATGTAAATGTAGGAACATGATTAAGAGGCATCCACAAGAATGTTGTAATCACTAAGAGCAACCGCACAAAATCTAACCACTTTATCCATGAGATTCTTCACACTGGAGCACATGAACTTCACTGACTTCAACTTTCATAAAGGAAGGATAGCTTATAGACCACCAAATCATGAACCATTGTAGTTGTAGGTACTTATCATCATCCCAGACTTCCCTCTAGAACTGCAGAGAAAAATACTTCAATGCAGAGGAATGCGGAGAAAAATACTTTCTTCCTGTCACCAGTGAGTAATCAGAAAAAGTAGGTTTTACTTTGGTGAATGTAACTCACTCAATTCTTCATACCAAAGGCTCAAACTCAGGATTTAGCATCTTCAAACATGACTCTAAATAAATTTCAATCCATAGACCAAGATCTTCAATTTACAAGAAATGCAGAGAAATCTTCTGCACTATTCTTTTATCAGCAACACACTGTCTTCACTACAATTTACTACAACTCACTGTTTCTTCCGGAGGGGCAAATTTTCTTAATATCCTCAACATATAAAGCTTCTAAAAAAATAAAAAAATAGGATATAGTTGACACCAATGACAACACCAATTAGGCATATCCTTGCAACAATCTCCCCCTTTGTCATTGATGGAAACATATGATGTGAAAAGCCATAGCCATCATGACAAGATTCTCCCCCTTTCTCTTTACACATCTGCACTCTTCCTCTTTGAGATTTTCACATGATTTCTCTCCCCCTTTGACATCAATGGCAAAGGGCACATACTTGCACTCTGCTGCTCTGATCCAACTTTCTTCTGAACTCTTTAACTACTCCCCCGAGAAGTAGCCCTTAAAGCATCAATCCAGATCTAGAGGTGGGACTCTAAGCACCACCGGACTGATGCACTCTTGTGCATCTTAGTTTGGAGCAGGAGGGGTGATAACCCCTAACTTTTATTTGAGATACTCAAAAGTATACATAGGCATAGGCTTGGTGAAAATGTTTGCAATCTGATCTTTTGTAGATACATACTCCAACTTGACTTCATTCTCTATCACCTTTTCTCTCAGAAAGTGATAACTTATGGATATATGATTTGTCCTTGAATGCATTACTAGATTCTTTGATATGTTTATGGCACTTGTATTGTCACAAAAGATTGCAATTGGATCTTCATACACAACTCTGATGTCCTTCAATGTCTTCTTCATCCATAACACTTGAGTGTAGCTACATGCTGTTGTAATGTATTTTGCTTCTGCAATAGACAGAGATATTGAGTCTTGTTTCTTACTTAACTAGGATACCAGCCTTTTTCCTAAGAAGAATGCACCTCCACTTGTACTTTTCCCATCATCCACATCTCTAGCTGAATCTGCATCAATGTATGCACTGAGAGTGAAATTATTGTCTTTTGGATACCACAAACCATAATCCATTGTGCATTTCAAGTATCTCAGTATTCTCTTGACTTCCATCACATGTGACTCTTTAGGTTTTTCTTGAAATATTGCCACAAGGCAAACTACATGCATTATGTCAGGTCTGGTTTGGGTCAGATAAAGTAATCCTCCAATCATAGATCTATATCTTTTCTGATCTGCCATAGGTGAGTCATCATTTTTTCTCAACTTGCAACCAATTGCCATGGGAGTGCTTACTGATTTAGAGTCCTCCATCCCAAACTTCTTTAACAACTCTTTCACATACTTAGACTGAGAAATGAAGATACCTTTATCTAATTGATTAATTTGTAGACCTAAAAAGAAATTCATCTCACTAAACATGGACATTTCAAATTCATTTTGCATTTCCCTAACAAAAAGCATGCACATACCTTCATTGCCTCCAAAGATAAAGTCATCAACAAAGACTGCAACAATTAGGATTTGTTCATCATTGATCTTGAAATAGAGATTGCTGTCGGTAGTACCCTTACTGAACCCTAACTGTATCAGATATTTATCCAATCTCGCATACCAGGCCTTGGGGGCTTGTTTTAGTCCATACATTTCTTTCTTTAATCTACATACCATGTCACCCTGATCTGATGACTGGAAACCTTCTATTTGTTCAATATAGACTTCTAATTCTCCATTCAAGAATGCAGACTTCACATCCATTTGATATATCTTGAAATCCTTGTAGGCTGGAAATACTAAAAACATTCTTATTGCTTCAATCCTTGGCACTGGTGCAGATGTTTCCTCAAAATCTATTCCTTCAACTTGAAAGTATCCTTTGTATACCAACCTTGCTTTGTTTCTTACCACTTCACCATTCTCATTCATCTTGTTCCTGAAGACCCATTTGGTGCCAATTACATTTTATCTACTAGTCTGAGAAAAAGATCCCAAGTCTGATTCTTTTCTATTAGCATCAGTTCTTCTTCCATGGCCTTTACCCAATTTTCATCATTGCAGGCTTCATTTACATTTTTAGGTTCCACTTGAGAAATCAAATAATAACTAACCTGTTCATTAACAGCTCTTCTTCTAGTCTAAACTCCTTTACTCTTATATCCTATGATTTGATCTTTAGAGTGATTTAACTTCACATACCTGGGTGTCTTAGTAATAATTTTTAGAGCTTGTTCTTCTTCTTCCTCTGAGTTTTCTTCTTACTGCACTACTACTTTGCTTGCAGGGACATCTAGTTCAACAGATTCATATCCACTTGATACCTTTTCCTTGCTTTCATCAATGTTGACATTTGCACTCTCAATGATCTTCTTCAACTTGTTATTGTAACACCGGTAGGCCTTGCTCTTGGTAGAGTATCCAAGGAAGATACCTTCATCACATCTTGCATCAAACTTACCTAGATCTTCATCTCTTCTGATATAACACTTACTTCCAAAAACTTTGAAATATTTCACAGTAGGAACTTTACCATACCACAAGTCAGAAGGAGTCTTAGAACTATTACCTTTGACTTGGACTCTGTTTAGGATGTATATAGTAGTGTGAATTGCCTCTCTCCAATATACTTTCGGAAGGTCAACCTCCTAAATCATTGTTCTAGTAGCCTCTTGAACTGTCCTATTTTTCCTTTCAACTACTCCATTTTGTTGTGGAGTCCTAGGTGCAGATAATTGTCTCTTTATCCCTTGCTCCTCACAGAAGAAGTTAAACTCATTTGATGTAAACTCTCCACCTCTATCAGACCTCAAGCACTTTATCTTCAAATCTAGCTCATTCTCAACCATTACCTTGAATGCTTTGAACTTTTCTAGGGCTTCTACTTTTTATTTTAAGAAGATAACCCAAGTCATTCTAGAATAATCATCAATCAGTAAAATGAAATACTTGTCTCCTTGTAGACTTCTTACTTTGGTAGGTCCACATAGATCTGTATGCTCTAATTTTAGTAGTCCATCAATAGATTGGTCCTTGCTATTGAAACTTATTTTTGTTTTTTCTCCAAATTGGCACTCCTTGCATAGAGTATCAGCATGCTTCACAAGCTTGGGCAAATCTCTTACGCCTGAGTGGAACTTATCTTCACAATGTTGTCAAAATTGATATGACACAACCTTCTATACAACAACCAACTTTCATCATTCTAAGCCAACAAACAATATTCATTAGTCCCTTTCAAATGATAGATGTTACCTCTTGTCTTCTTACCAGTTGTAATCACTGTTCTAGAAATTTCCAAAATCTTGCATCCATTGTCCTTCAATCTAAGATCATAACCTTTGCCACACATGTGATCAACACTCAAAAGATTGCGCTTTAATCCCTTCACATATAAGACATCATCAGTATTATGCTTGCCATCAAAATAAATGGATCCTTTTCCACAAATCATACAAGTTGTATCATCACCAAACCTAACCAGTCCTCCATCATATTTTTCCAAATTTATGAACTTACTTTTGTCACTGGTCATGTAATGAGAGAATCCACTATCAATAACCCAAAAAGCATTCATTACTAGATGTACTAGCATTATCTGGTCCACTATCTGATAGTCCTTCATCATCATCAAGATATTCAACATAATAACATTTCTTTGGGATTCTAGGTCTATCAGGTCTTGGCTTAGGAACTCTTGTGGGGCATTTAGAAGCATAATGACCAACTTTACCACAACTAAAACATTTGAAAGATAAGTTGCCTTTAAAATTACCAGTACCTTTGGGTAGATTGTTAACAAAGTTGGCTTCAAGTTCTTCAAGCTCATGCTCTGGTTCCACCTTGTACTTGTCAGATCTGGGGGTTCTTTCTAAAGTTCTAGCCTTGAAAGCAGTCTCTGTCTTTGGAAGTGAATCACTAAGTTCTCTCATTTCAAAGGTTGTCAGCTTCCTGAGTAGATGATCTTTTGTAATCTTTTTCACTGTCATTACTTCTTCAATTGTGGCCACTTTATGACTATATGATTTAGGTAGTGATCTGAGAATTTTGTTAAAAACTTCAATATCCTCAATTTTTCCTCCTACACTTCTAATGCTACTCACCAGTTCATCGACCTTCTGCATGAAGGATATTATATTATCATGTTCACTCATCTTCAAACATTCATATTTTACCTCAAACTCTGTAACTTGGCGCTCTTCACAGATTCATCTCCTGCATATAGATTCTTTAGCTTTTCCCAAATTTCATGAGCAGTTTCCAGCTCCATGATTTTTCTTAATTTGATGTTGGATAAGGTGCTTACCAAGGCATCTTTGGATTTTATGTTTAACTCAAATTCCTTGATCTCATCTTCAGTTTGCAGACCATTCTTCGGTATTTCATACTTATTTTTAGTTATTTTCCAAACACTATAACCTGAGTAGAGGAGATGGGTTTTCATGAGGATCTTCCAGATGGAGTAGTTTGTTTTATTAAACTGCAAACTTTCCTTTTGAGGAACTTGGCTCTGAAACTAATTGTTGAAATGATTCAGACAACTGAGAGGGGGTGAATCAGTTGTCTCAAAACTTGAACAATTTTGCACCTTAAAAAATTAACACTTGTCCATTGTTTGTTATGATTAAATCATGAAAGCATAAACTTAGAAACATAAACACAATTGCAAGATCATACATAAGTGACACCAGATTTTTACGTGGAAAACGCTGTTAAGGGAAAAACCACAATGGATGTTAGTCCACAAGATATATAAGTTATAACAATACGAAAAATAATAGGCTCACTACCCAGAAAAAGGCTCACTACCAAGGGGTGGCTCACTGCCAAAGGTTTTGAACTAATATGATAGCATCAACTCCATGCCTGAATTCAGTTCCATTGAAGTGCAATATTTTTCCTCTACTTTGCTTTGCTTTTTACACCACCTTACTTAACTTCACATCTTCACACAAGGACATCATTTCCATGACCAAATTACAAGTATATGTATCATTCATCAACCTTGGAATGTACATCAAGGTTGGCATTACATTTATCAACCATTGGAACAATCTCCAAGGTCGACATTGCAAACATTTACAAAATAGGTCTTTGACCTAATACAAAATTATGCTAAGGAGATGTAGTAAAGATGTATGCGGATCACACCACACCTTAGATGAGACTCAAACATGATCTTCCACACCATGACACACTTTTTCAATATTCAATAGATCTCCACAATCACTGGAATTAACCAAGGTGGCTAAGACTAGTTACATTCTACATTATCTAGGAATAAACTTCAAACATGATCTCAATTCCTTAATGCAGACCAATGTAAATGTAGGAACATGATCAGGAGGCATCTGCAAGCATGTTGTAATCACCAGGAGCAACCACACAAAATCTAACCACTTTATCCATGAAATTCTTCATATCGGAGCACATGAACTTCATTAACTTCAACTATCATAAAGGAAGGATAGCTTACAGACCACCAAATCATGAACCATTGTAGAACTTGTAGGTATTTATCATCATCCTAGACTTCCCTCTAGAACCACAGAGCAAACTACTTCAATGCAGAGGAACGCAGAGAAAAATACTTTCTTTTTGTCACCAGTGAGTAATCAGAAAAAGCAAGTTTTCCTCTGGTGAATGTAACTCACTCAATTATTCATACCAGAAGCTCAAACTTGGGATTTAGCATCTTTAGACATAGCTCTAAATAACTTTCAATCTACAGACCAAGATCTTCAATTTACAAGAAATGTGGAGCAATCTTTTGCACTGTTCTTTTATTAGCAACACACTGTCTTCACTACAATTTATTGCAACTCACTGTTTCTTTCGGAGGGGCAAATTTTCTTAATATCGTCAACATATAAAGCTTCTAAACAAATAACAAAATAGGATATAGTTGAAACCAATGACAACACCGATTAGGCACATACTCGCAGCACTCTCTACAACAAAAAATAACCAACATGAGTAAAAGCCAATCCCAACCTACCACCCCATCCTATTACACTTGAAGCCCATTATCACTCACTATCCTAAAAACCCCTATGCTTGATAAATTTGAAGCACCAAGTTTTGAGAAATACACTGGAAAAGGTTAAAGTCTTAGTTCCTTTGAAACTATGTATACAGTCTAAATCTATTCTCAGTTTACATAGAATTTACAATAACGTTAAAGTCTCAATTCCTTTGAAAACTATTTATAAAATATAAAGTGAACCTTAATAGAGTATATGAGACTCAATATCTTAGGAATTCATACTCATAAATGTTTAGTTTAACTACATAGTCTAGAATTGAATAATAATTCAAATATAAACAACCCTTACTCATATAAAACTAAGAGTCATATCTTAGTCCAGAAGAGAAATAGATAATAATAACACATATGTGGAAATATAAGTTTTCACAAATATCTTAGACTACCCACATAGTCCAAAAGAATGGAGAATATCATATTATATAACAGCTATAACAATCCTCATAATTTAACCCAAACTATTTACTCATAACACTTACTGTTAGACCCTAATCAATCTTTATGAGCACAGCTAAAATAAAACCATTCATTCATTTATACATGGTTCATTCTCATTTAGAACACCTTCCCTAAGCTAATGTTCTGACCTAAATATTGTCATGTGGCTCTCACAATCATACTTAACAAAAAGAAACCATTAATATCCATCTAAATTTAGACATTGTAATCCAAACTACATCATATTCCCATTCTGTTGGGAATAGACCACTACCTTCCTAGGCCACTAACTTTATAACTTGCCAAAAGAGAAATTCAGTCTACAAATGATCTCGCATTGGCCTATATATGGTCATTAAAATGGAAAACCAAACCCATATTCTGTATGCATAGCATAGACCTGTATAGGGTCATTATAATGGATAACCAAACTCATACTTATACATGCATAGTACAGGCCTGTATATGGTCATTATAATCGATAACCAAACTCATACTTTTATATGCATAGTATAGACCTATATACTATCATTATAATGGATAACCAAACTCATACTTTTATATGCATAGTACAAACCTGTATATGGTCATTATAATGGTTTCATATCTTTCATTATAGAAACAATACACATACCATAATATGGTCTATTAAATATCTTTTAACATAGCAACAATACACATAGCCTAATATAGTCTTTTAAATGACTAGATATATTTCAATATAACAACACAAAAGACCTTAATATGGTCTTTTAAATGATTGAATATCTTTTAGTATAACAACAATACACAAGACCCTAATATGTTCTTTTAAACAATTAAATGTATTTCAATGTAACAATAATACACAAACCCTAATATGGTCTTTTAAATGACTATAATATATATGAAAACAAACTCTTCAGGACAAAAGAAAACCCTACATCAATGACTCCATGAACTATTCAAATTATTAAATCAAACATGTGAAATAAACAACACTTAATCATTATAGAGAAGTGAAATTTAACACACAATTTATGCTAAGGTAGAGAAGGAAAATAGAACTAATATCACAACATACCCGATCTTTGAAAAGCTTACTCCTTTTGCAAAGCCTCTGACCTCCTTTCTCTTTTTCTCGTGTTCTCCCTTCTTCCTCATTCCCTCCTCTTTGATTTTTCTCTTTATTCTTCTCTCTGATTTCCATAATTTTTGGGCAATGAGTATGCCCTCTCTTTGACCATGTATTCCAGTGGTTCCCTCTAGATTTAAGACCACTCCTTTAGATTAAATGCCAAACTGAAGAGAATGTAGATGATGGTGCAAATTAGTGGCGAGTTATTTGAGCTCATAACTTCCCACTACTGATGAGGGGGTCAATCCCAGAACACATAATACCACAAATTACACATAGAAAACATGAATGTTCTTTTATTGATTTGGACAATGCATTACATTATAGAGACTAAAAATCAAATTAGAGGATGAATCCTCAATAAGCTGCAACACACTACAACTTCCTTTCTCTAGATTCAAGAACCTTTTGCCTTCTGTATCTTCAAATCAACTAGGGTTTATGTTTTCCTTTCTTTTCTTGACTCTCTAATTTCCCCATTTTCTCTACTACCCCAAAGGATTCCCAAAAATGGTCATAAATAGCCCTTTTTGGCGCCATCTAGCCAAAATTTCAAAATTTGTAACTCCCTCCAAAAATAGGTAAACTTCCGGGAGCCATATCTTTTGATCCGGGTGTCTAATTGACAAAATGTTTGAGGTCTTGGAAAGCTCATGAAGTACTCTACATGCTAAGAATCTGATCTATTGATTCTATCCATTTTTGGGGCCTATGCGCCCTCTAAGTGTCTCATATTTGACTTTGAAACTTTTTCAAGGGTTTTTAAAGAAATAAAAACTTTAATATCTTTTAGGCCATAAGTGATCTTTGACCAATTCCTTCACCAAAGGTCATATTTTTCAATTCTGAATCCTTGTGTAAATTTTCACTTCCATACGTGCTCAAATGCAAACTTTCTAAAAATAGTTGTTGCCTATTTTTAGTAGGTTCGAAAAATTGAAGGTTCTGCATCATTATTCAAGCAATTGGGTGTCCAAAAATACCAAAAATTGAAAAGAACAAAAAACAAATCATCATTTTTTGGGTGATGCAAGATTTCCCTTACACCACTAGATGCTCATGCATCAGACACTCAGGGTAATTTGAGAAGTGACCTTGTCACATCTCAGGGGTTTGAGGAAAACCCAAATAGTCAACCTCTGCCTTAGACAACCAGGAAGAATCTTTGATAGGCATCCCTTTCCACTTCACCTGATATTCTTCATATTGCCTATTTCAAGTTCTTCTTCCCACATAGATATCCAAGATCTCTTATATCTCCTTTGAAGTAGATGTTGGGATACTCCACTACTCTTTTGTTGGTCCATCCTCAGTGCCACCTTCATGATATTCTGTTAAATCAATAATGTTGAACACATGGAAGATGTTGATTCCACTTAGCAGCTCTACCTCATATGCATTTCCTAAATCATGCTTCTTCAAGATCCCGCATGGTCCAAATTTACGCATCTTCAACTTATTATATATCCCCATTGGGAACCTTTCTTTCCTTAGGCGAACCATGACTTCATCTCCAACCTTAAACTCCTTAAATCTTCTATTTTGATCTGCCTTAGCCTTGAACTGTGAATTCATCTTATTGATATGCTTTCTTACCTTCTCAAGCAAGTTCTTTAGGTGCTCTACAAAGTCTTTGGCCTCGGCATTGCTTTTCTTTCCTCTATCCATCTTCCTCAACTCAAAAACATTTCTTGGACTACTATCATATACAATATGGAATGGAGATTTACTAGTACTTCTATTGACATAATTGTTGTATGTAAACTCTGCCTATGGTAACATTAAATCCCATTCCTTGGGCTTATCTCTTACCAAGCATCTCAATAGGTTGACTAAACTCCTATTCACCACTAAGATTTCTATCCAGTAGTTTATGGATGATGTGCAAAACTGAACTTCAAAATAGTCTTCAACTTCTTCCATAAAGTCTTCTAGAAATACCTAACAAACTTGGTATCTCAATCTGAAACTATGCTTTTTGGTAGACCATGTAGTCTTGCCACCTCTCTAAAAAATAATTCTGCAACATGAACAACATCACTAGTCTTATTGCATGGAATGAAGTGTGCCATTATTGAAAACCTATCAACCACCATAAATATGGAGTCATGTCCTCTCTGCATTCTCAGTAAACCAAGAACAAAATCCATGTTGATGTCTTCCCACGGTCTCTTTGGTATAGGTAACAATTGATACAACCTTGTGTTTTGACTTATCCCTTTGGCCATCTGACATATTCTGCAACTTTGCACAAATTTCTTCACATCCTAGTGTAACTATGGCCAGTAGTAATTCTCACTAACAAGAGAAATGGTCTTATCTTGACCAAAATGTCCTGTCAATCCTCTACTATGCTTCTCCTTGATCATATTCTCTCTCATGGAACTCCTTGGAATGTACAACTGGCTTCCTCTAAACAACATATCATCTTGGATCATGAAATCCAACCATCTTGTCCTATCCAAAGTAATAGGTTCCAAACAAGCCTTCCAAGCCTCTGTAAAATCTAGATCTTTAGGGTATAAATCCTTGAGTGCATTGAACCCAACAACCTCTATCGTCATATCTATCAACAAATTTTGCCTTCTGCTTAAGGCATCTACAACTTTGTTTGATCTTCCACTCCTATGCTTCAAAACAAAAGTATAACTCTACAAAAACTCGACCCATTTTAAGTGCCTTTGATTTAATTTCCTTTTACTATTAAGATACTACAAAGCCTGATGATCAATATATAAAACATATTCTTTCGGTAACAAATAATATCTCCATTTCTTCAAAGGCTAAACTATAGCATAAAACTCCTAATCATAAAAAAAGTATTATTTATTCACCTCATTAAGCTTCTCATTCAAATAGGCAATGGTCTTACCTTCTTAACTCAAAACAACTCCTATAGCATTGTCACTAGCATCACAATCTACCTAAAATGTCTTATTGAAATATGGAAGTGCCAACATAGGTTGCTCTATGACTTTCTACTTCAATGTGTCAAAACTCTTGGCTGCTTCTACAGTCCATTTAAACTCTTTTCTATCCCCTATCATTGTCTTAGTTAGGGGTGGACAAATGCTACTAACATTCATGATAAATTTTCTATAAAAACTTTCCAAACCATGAAAAAATCTTACCTCTGTACCACTCCTTGGCATGGGCCATTCAACAATAGCCCTTACTTTTTCTGGGTCCATCTTAAGACCCTCAGTTGAGACAAAAATACTAAGTATACCAACTCCTTTACAAAACTATATTTCTTAAAATTAATCAACAACTTCTCCTCCCCTAGCTTCTTTAAAACCCTTTTGATATGCATCAGATGCTCTTCCCATCTTACTGAAAATCAAAATGTCATCTAAATAAACAATAACAAACTTTCCCAAAAAATCTTTCAACACCTCATTCATGAGCCGCGTGAATGTGCTCGGTGCATTAGTTATCCCAAATTGCATGACTAACCACTCATACAAACCTTTCTTTGTCTTGAAGGTTGTCTTCCATTCATCTCCTTCTCTGATTCATATCTGGTGATATCCACTCTTCAGATCAATCTTTGTAAAGTACTTGGCTCCACTTAGACAATCCATTATGTCATCCACTCTGGGCAATGGAAATTTGTACTTGATCATGATCTTGTTAATGGCTTGGGAATCTGTACACATTCTCCACTCCCCATCTTTCTTCGGTGCTAGTAATGTAGGTAATGCACATGGACTTAGGCTCTCCCTTATCAGTACTTTCCTTAACAACTCATGAACTTGTTTATTCATCTCTTCATTCAATGCATGAGTCCTTCTATGGGCTACCTTATTCAATAAATTGGCTCCTCGTTTCAAATCCATTTGGTGACTTATCTTCCTCACTGATGGTAAACCTTTTGGTACATTATCAAAGACAATGTCCTAAAATTCTTCTAATAGATCTAAGACTTCTGCTAGTAGATCTTCACATTTCTCCTGGCTAATCTTAGGAATCAATGTAAAGCAATGATGCTCGTGCTTCATACCATCCAAAAATTTCCTACCATTTACCAAGCAAATTCTAGCAGTACTACACATCTTTTCTTCCACCTCCTTCAAGGGCTTCAACTTATGACGAACTCTGTTCTTTGTTAGGGAATAGGTTTTTTGCATGGACATCATGGATAGTGCACCTATCATACTACCATGACCTTCCCAATGGCATATGGCATGCATCTTGTTGAACAAATAGAAGTACTGAGAGGGGGGTGAATCAATACTTAACCAAATTCTATCCTTCAAAATATTTAATCAAAAGTAAGCACTTAAATCATGAGAAGTAGAAGATCACACAAGCACACAACTATAACACCAGATTTATGTGGAAAACCCTAGAAGGGGAAAACCCTAGTGAGCAAGCTGCTTGGATCTACTGTCCAAATCCAACCTCACAAATAAAAATAGGTTTACAACAAGTTTTATGGGCTACAACCAAAAGAAAGCTACAACTTCCTAATACATTGTTTTATGGTCTTCAACTCAAAGGAAACTACAACTCCATAAACACAGTTTTATTAGCTCCAACCCAAAGGAAGCTACAACTCCCTAAAGTGTTACAAAATTTTCAACACTTACAAGAAAAGGCTCTATCCTCTACACCAAAACACTTGACATATTATATTGCTTCCATGCCTCTTCTCAAATAACTTAGGTACCTTCAACACACTTCCACAACACACCACACCACAACCTTTGCTATCTCCACAACATCACTTATATGCTACCATGCCTAAACTGATCCTTTCCACATTTCATTATTAAAATAGCTTCTATACAGTTATATTACTCACACTATATTCACTTATCACTCCTTGTAATAATCTTGATCTATCTTTTTTATCCTCTACAAGTCTCCAAAACTTTACCTTTGTCAGCCAAGATGAAACGTGTAACATGAAACGTGCAATGGCCTAGTTGGTCAACTCCCAAGACATTTGCATTGATGTAGGAATCAAATGCAGTTCAAAACAAGTGATAATCAAGACCTATTTCACTCTAGTACACACCTCCACACTGCTGCACACTTCCAGATACGTGGCTTAATCATCAAAACACTTCAAGTAAGCTTAGCAAAGACTTATTTGACTATGCAATTAGCTCCAAACCTAAAGTGGTACCGAAGGGATCAAATAACATCATGCAGACCACACAATAATCATTATATGACTTGAAAATCATTCCTATACACTCCTTTTACCGTTTCAAGCTATTTCATGCTAGCATAAACACTAGAACACTGATTTCGGTATCCTTAACACACTCTTCTTACATAGTCTTGATGTAAAACATTGAAAATTATACTTGCAGTAAACAAAGACATTTGAAACTTGACCTGAACATACCAAATGAACATATGAGTTTATCTTGTAATTAGTAAAGCCAAATATTAATCTATGGTGAAATGTGGTGGCATCTACTATCTCCCTCTGATTACCTTAACTAGCAACAAGACTTGTCTTCACACATCAGACTCTAGAAAAACTACTGTGGTACACTTTATCATTTGAAACTTGAAACGTGCATACATTTCACCTATATCTAGTTGTCCTCCAAACTATAATGTCATATCTTCAGGTGCAAAGAAGTGCGGAGCATTCTTCTATCTCTTTTTGACTGCAATTACCTAGTTTCATTACTACCTTCACTCTGCTGACTCTAAAACACTTTGCGGTATGTTTCATGATCTCAAATTTGAACCATACATGTCTAAGAGAATTTACTATCTTTTCAATCCACAGGCTAATATCTTCATCTGTGGTAGAATGTGGTACATTCTCTAGAGCCTGTGACACCTTTCCTGACTGAACAAACACTTAGACAATTTTTCTTCAAACATTTACTATTTTCTTCATCAAGTGTCAAACACCATGAGTTCATATCATCAAAATACAAACAAGTTCATCCAACATAACTTATATTCATTATCAACACCACACATTAAATATATTGATAACATACACTTATCTTGAACTTACAAATGAACTTCAAAAGATAAGGTATGACTGTGTACAAATGATATTGATCATCATCTCTCCTTTGATTTGCTCCTTTGACATCTCCACTCAGTTGAATCAATGATAACATATGCAACAATCTCGCCCTTTGTCATTGATAGAAAATTGATATGCAATTTCTACCCCTTTGACATCAAGGGCAAAGGGCTAGGGGTCTTCTTCTGTACCAGTAAGAAAAAATAGGCTTCCCCTATATGTATAAACCTTATTATTCTTTATCAATCTACTCCCCTTGAGAAGTAGCCTTTGTCACTTCAAAACTGATGTAGCAAAATTATTCTTCAATTTTCTTATGATATACATAGATAATATATACATAGTACCTTGTTCAAATCAAAATATCATTGTTTATTCCTGTCTTACTCTCCGCATATCTATACAACATCAAAATGTATATTACCTTCAACAAATTTTCTATTTACATAGAAGGCAAAACATTCTTATAAATTACCTTCAATTGGGAAAGAGTTGTATCCTAATGCTTCTTAGGTGAGGACATAATGTGCATTTGGCTTTCAAGCTTAATATACAATTCTTCTGCTTCTTCCAAAGTGGATGGCACCTTTATAGTTTGAGCAACATTTTCTGCTTCTGTCAAAATACCAGTCAAGGATGCTAACCTCAGATTCACAACTTCCCTTAGCTTATCAATTTCACATTTTATTTTCTCCCTCTAATTTATAAGTTGCTTCAACTAAGAATGAAGATTTTCTACTTGTGCTCTAGTAGCTCCATCCTTGTCAAACACCACATCATATACATTGGCCACTTGTGTGATTTGTTACTCAATAGAGTCAATTTGATCCTTTATGTTCTTTTTATTTGCAAGCCAATTCAAACAAAATTAATAAAGTACTTTGGCATCCTCTAAGGATTTCTAAATGCTTTTCGTATTCTCCTACATTTTATTATGTACTTTATTACACCTACCAGATGCATCTGCCATCCTTTTATTATTCACTTGCTCAGTTATTTTAAGTTCTACTTATTTCTGTAAATAAGAAGAATGAGCTTTGAAAGATTCCAACAAAAGTTTCATTTGCTGAGTAGGAGGTAGAGATGGATCTCTTTTCACCTTAGGCAATTCCTCTTGAATTAGGTTTATTACCTCTTCCAACAACTCAACTCCCTCAACCAGTTGCTATAGAATTTCCTGCATTGTAGTAGATTGCAGAATATATATGAGTTGTAGCTTGTGGAGAGGAGATATGTTGGACAAGTTAACTTGTCCATCAAGTACTGGCAGTTGTAACAGTTGCGGAGTAACCATTGGTTGAATCTGCATTTGCTGTGCCAGAAACTCCTTGATTGAATCTACCAGAGAGGATGAGGAAGATGTATCCTGTGCCTTTTCTGAACTCTCCTCATTACCAAGATTTACCTACTCCTCTTGCTGATCAGGGTTATATGGAGGAGATACTATATTGTGAGGTGGAGAAACTTGTGGTTGTTCCACATTCTCAGCTTCTTTTACCTCTTCCAAGATTTTATTTGTCACATCCTCAGTCTCCTAAATTTTGTCTCTGGCATCTCTCTCCATGCTCATGAGGGTGTCTACCCTATGCTTTGTCCTTAGCTCATGAGCTTGCATTTGAAACATTTTATCTTTTTCTTCTTGAGAAATAGTAGATCTAGCCTTATCAAGAGCTTGCTGTCTTAGCTCTTCATCCATTTCTATGGCTCTTTCTCTCCTTTGCCTCAGAGCTTAAGCTAGGCTCTCCAGAACCTTTTCAATAATGTCACTCAAAGGCACATTGTATTTGATCATGTACATTACTATTACCTTCTCAATGGTCTTCTAATCTGCAGGAGGCATATCTAGATGTAGTTCTATTGTTTCCTTCAGTATACCATGATGCCTAATCTCATTAAAAATAGCCTCTAACTAGAGAGGTTCATGTGGAGGTGCCACGAGAGGAGTTTTCTAAGATTTCTTCTCTTTCTTCTTCAACTTAGAAGTGCCTTCCTCTCCTTATTCTTCTTCAATCTCTTCTACTTGAGTCTTCTTCCTTTTGGCAGGTTGTTTATACCTAGAATGATTCTTTTCTATAGTCTTCATCTGAGCCAAGGTCTCAGATGCAACTCTTCTTCCATTAGATATTGTTTATGTTGAGATGGAGGGTTGTGGAGCATTTGCAATTGTAGAGGTGGACCTCCTGGTCCTTCTGAGCACTTGGGAAGCTGGTGGATTGGTATGATCCTCTGTAGGAGTTTTTGATGTAGATTTTGGTGGAATTATATACCACATTTCTTATGTAATTCTTCTCTATGCTTGTTAAGGTGCTCCTCTACACTTCTCTTATGCATCTTGTCCATTATTTCATCACAGGTACCAAATCTTTCTGTTGTTGTATCCTTGGGTTTGCTGAGAAGGATATCAGCATAGGTCTTTATCTCCTTTGCATAGACTTCATAAGGAAATTTTGGAATCCAAGCAGTCCTTGGTTCTACTTCTTGCATGTAAGTATAATCCTTATCAATTAGAAATGTGATTTGTCCTTTGTATCTCTATACTATACTAAATGGAACTCTGTCCCTGGCTTGCATATCAAACTGCAAGGTTTTGAAAAACCCCTAGTACTTTGTGATGCAGTTCTTATTGTCATCAAAACCTCTTATATGATTTTTGATTTGGGCAGTGACATGAATGTGTTATTTCCAAACTTTTCCTTTAAAACTAGGTAATTCATTCAAGAATTAAGATGCAAGGTGGATGATAAGGGTACCATACTTGAAATTGTATCTTGTTTCTTTTGTCCTCTTCAGATTATCCAATAGTTGTTCTCTCATGACCTCACATAGGTCAAAATCTTTTCCTTCCTTTACCATCTAACAAGTAGTGTGAATTGTTGTACCAGTGGTGGATCCTTCTCTGTTTGTAAAGTAAATCTTATAGGTAATGCCCATTGCAGCATACCAGACACCTAGATTTGTTATGTCATTTACACCCAGGTTCCTTTTGTCAAACTTGGAACTAGTCAACTCTATGACCTTCTTATTCTTGATAGATTTGATCACTAGTACTGGTCTGATTGAACACAATCTAGTAACAACCCTAATTGCATCCTTGGTAATTCTATATGACTTATCAAGATATAGAAATTCATCATGAATTCTTCTCAGGATATATCTTACCCATTCATGTTCATCGCAAAAGTCAAGGTAATTATTCTATATATCCAGTCATTTGGCTCCCACATTAGCATATTCTAGTTTGTAGTTGTCATCATCTAGGAGGGTATCCCTCAATTCTTTAAACTTCACATGATTAATCTCATCCATCCTGGAGTGAATATATAGATCCTAACATCCTTTGTGTATACTACATATGCTGAAACATTGGAAAATGCCCCTTGCCTATCAAATTTCATGGCCTCATCAAGATATTTCTTGTATTTTGGCCTTGGTTTCTCAATAACATCCACCAATTGAGGAGTTTCCATTTCAATTTTCTCTAAATTAAGAAAAATACCTTAACAGTTCATAAAATACCTTTGTGTTCTATTGTTAGGGTTTCACCTTCATCTCTTCTCAAATTGGCCAAATATTATGAATGCCTTCTTCTCCTCTCAACTAATGGACCTTTATCAGGTTAGGTAAACTATTACCAAAGTGCTCTGTAAATCCATAGAGACCCAAATCCATTCTGCAATCCTTCACATCTTGTGATTTTGTTGCAAAAATTTGGGGGAATGATACAATCTTGCCTTACAACAACCTCATTTGTCCATTTCATGCCAACTCATCTGTATGCCTAGCTTCCATTTGTAGAAGCCACAATTATTTAGGGGGAAAGAATAGATATGCAATGGTTAGCTCCCCCTAACCCTATGTCATCTCTTAATTAACAATGAATTCTTCTACATGAGGCAGAAGCTCAGGTTATTCCTTCTTCTCATTATCTTTTTCTGATTTCTTTCTCCATATCCTTGCCATTTCCTTCTTTTACTGAATTGGAGCTTCTTCCATCTTCCTATGCTGAATAGGTGGTTCACAAAACCATTTTTGCAAAATCTTTCTTTATGCCTAAAATTATTGCACTTGTGGCATACAACATTATATTCCAGAGCCAAATATGAGTTTACACTCATATAATCATTTCTCCTTGTTTTAGTTCTACAATCAATAACCCTATGACCAAACTTATTGCATGAAAAATAATAACCATAAAAGGAGTGTGAGATCATAGAATTATAAATTAGGGACATAAATGAACTCCTACTCATGTAATCATTTCTTCTTGCCTTAGTGCTACAATCAATAGATTTATGACTAAACTTATTGCAAGAGGAACAATAACCATAAAAGGGTTGAGAGAACCTAGAATTAGCAGCCTACCTAGGAGGAGGACCCCTAAAACCCCTCTTCAGATCACTGACCTTTATGAAGTCATCATCCAACTCCTACTCCTCATTTTAAGTCCTTTCAGAGATTTAAGAGTAAGGCTCTTCCTTTTTCATTTCATATATTCCTTCAAGTATATCTATTTTTGAATTCTAACCTTTCTCAAATCTAAGACCACCCTTATTCTTAAGTGGTCTTTGACTGTCAATTATCTCACCAAGGATGTCTATGCTTTTCTTAAGTTGCTTTCTCCAGTTCCTTCCTTAGAGAATTTCTTCTTCAAGTTTGGAACATTCAATTGATTTAGCATTGTGCTTGGCTTTATATTCTTCATTTTCTTTCCTTGCTACATCTAGATCTTCTAGAGTAGAAATGTGTTCTTCAAAATCAACTTCACATTCTTCTTCATTAAAGGCTATCATATATTTATCATCTTCTGGAGGATCCTTACCATTAGCTAGTCCTTCATTCTGCATGTGTTCCACTCCAAGATCTATGTCAGCTATTAGACTGTATCAAGGAACTTAGCTCTAATACCAATTATTGAACACACGTAAGTACTAAGAGGGGGGGTGAATTGGTACTTAACCAAATTCTTTCCTTCAAAATATTTAATCAAAAGCAAGCACTTAAATCATGAGAAGCAGAAGATCACACAAGCACACAACCATAATGCTAGATTTATGTGGAAAACCCTAGAAAGGAAAAACCATGGTGAACAAACTACTTGGATCTACTGTCCAAATCCATCCTCAAAAATAAAAATAGGTTTATAAAAAGTTTTATGGTCTACAACCCAAAGGAAACTACAACTCCCCAATACATTGTTTTATGGGCTCTAACCCAAAGAAAGATACAACTTCCTAAACATAGTTTTATGGGCTCCAACCTGAAGGAAGCTACAAATCCCTAAAGTGCTACAACACTTTCAACACTTACAAGAAAAGGCTACAACCTTTGCACCAAAACACTTGACACATTCTCCTACTTCCATGCCTCTACTCAAACAACTTAGCTACATTCAACACACTTCTACAACACACCACAACACAACCTCTGCTAGCTCCATAACAACATTACTTTTGTGCTACCATGCTTGAACTGATCCTTTCCATGGTGCATTTCATTATTAAAACAACTTATATAGTTATATTACTCAGACATTATGATTGCAAACACACTATCTTCACTTATCACTCCTTGCAACAATCTTGATCTATCTCTTATATCCTCCGCAAGTCTTTAAAACTTTACCTTTGTCGACCAAGATGAAACGTGTAGCATGAAACATGCAATGGCCTAGGTGGTTGGCTCCCAAAACATCTACGATGATGTAGGAATCAAATGCAATTCAAAACAAGTGATGATCAATATCTATTTCACCTTAGCACACATCTCCACATTGGCACACACTTGCCAACATGCAACCCAATCATCGAAACACTTCAAGTCAGCTCAATAAATACTTATCCAACTATGCAATTGGCTTCAGACCTAAAGAGGTATTGGAGGGATTAAATAACATCATGCAGACCACACAATAAGTATTATATGAATTGTAAATCATTCCTATACACTCCTTTTACCATTTCATGCTATTTCATGTTGGCACAAACAATTAAACACTGATGTTGGTATCCTTAACACACTCTACTTACACAGTCTTGATGTAAAACATTGAATATTATACTTGTGGTAAACAAAGACATTTGAAACTTGACCTGAACATACCAACTGACCATATGGACTTATCTTGTAATCAACAAAGCCAAATATTAAGATGCGGTGAAATGTGGTGGCATCTTCTATCTCCCTCTGATTACCTTAACCAACAACAAGACATGTCTTCACACAACAGACTTTGGAAAAACTACTGCGGTACACTTTATCCTTTGAAAATTGAAATGTGCATACCTTTCACTTATATCTAACTGTCCTCCAAAGTGCAATGTCATATCTTTAGGTGTGGAGAAGTGTGGAGCATTATTCTGTCTCTATGTGATTGTAGTTACCCTGTTTCATTACTACCTTCACTCTGTTGACTCTAAAACGCTTTGCGGTAGGTTTCATGATCTCAAATTTGAACCATACATGCCTAAGAGCATTTAAAAGATATATTTTCAATCCACATGCTCATATCTTCATCTGTAGTATAATACGGCACATTCTCTAGAGCTTGTGACACCCTTCCTTATTGAACAAACATTTACATAATTTTATTCAAACATTTACTTCTTTCTTCATCAAGTGTAAACACCATGAGTTCATATCATCAAAGTACAAGAAAGTTCACCCAGTATAACTTCCATTCATTATCAACACCACATCAAAGATATTGATAATATACACTTATCATGAACTTACACATGAACTTCAAAAGATAAGGTATGACTGTGTACAAATGATACTGATCATCATCTCTCCTTTGATCTGCTCCTTTGACATCTCCACTCAGTTGACATCAATGAAAACATATGCAACACATCCATCAGTATGATGTCACACAACACATCCTCATGATAGTCTCTAATCTTGAACATGACTAAACACTGCTCCTTGACCAAAGCTCTATGGTCCTTCTACAACCATGTAATCTAATATGGATGTGGATGCCTTCTATTAACTTCAACCTGTTAACCATATCCTCTGAGACAAGATTCTCAGTGCTTCCACTGTTAATAATAATATCCAAACACTTACCTTCACACTTGCACCTTGTGTGGAATAAACTCTTCCTATGATCTAGTTCTCTCTCCTCATTGAACAAGGTTCTTCTGAGAATCAGGGTTTCTCCCCTTTCAGCATCTTTAGAATGCTTAGACTGTGCATCTTCAACTACATGTGCAACTTGTACATTACCTTCAGACATTATATTTGCCCTTCCTTGATGTTGGGGACACTCATAGGCTTGATGTCCTTCTCCACATTAGAAATAGGTTCCTTTGAAACCTCCTCTTCTAGGTCCTTTCCCAAGTCTTCCTCTTCCTCTTCCTCTTTTCTCACCATTATTTTGGTCATGAGGACAATAGGTATTATCTCCTCTCTGATTTAGATTGGTGCCTATTTCATCATTGTTCTTTTGATTTTCATTTTGGCCTCCATAGGATCTTCCACTAGTCCTTCCGCCTTGACTTCTTTCTCTTTGCTTGCTTTCAAATCTTTTATTTAGCTTCTCTTACACTTTTAGGTAAAATTGGTACGCATCTTCTATGGTGGTCATTCTGACCAGGCTTAGCTCCTCTTGAATACTTGGCCTCAACCCATTAATATAACGAGCTACCTTCTCCTTGTTGGCCTTTGCATGGCCTATTCTGATAATAATCTTATAAAACTATTTTGTATACTCCTTAACAGACTTGTTACCTTGCTTCAATCCTTGTAGCTTCAACAACTCCAACTCATAGTCCACAAGAATGAACTGCTTCTTTAGTTTTTCCACCATCAGATCCCATCTAGTAATCTTTCCTTTTCCTCTTCTATTTCTCTCTAACTGGACATCCTTCCACCAAATATTGGCATGGCCCTTCAACTTCATTTTTGCAAACTTGACCTATTCTAGATCCTCCACATCTTCATACTCAAAATATTCCTCCATATCATTGATCGAATAAATAAGCTCTTCTAAATTTACATCCCTAGAATAGGTAGAAACTTCAATCCTAGGCCTCTTTCCAATCTTCAAAATGGCCCGCAACAACCTAACTTGTGCAGGATCTCCCATGTCATCTTGTTCTTCCTTAGATAGCTCTTCTTCTTCAACTTCATCTTTGCTTTCTTCTCTTATTCTTGGCTCAAATTCTCTTTGTATCTCCTCTTGTAATGCATCAATTTGCCTTTACAGGGCTATAAAACCCTATTCTGTCAAAGCATTTCTCCTAGTACCACCACGGTTCCTTCATGGAGGCATTTTTGAGTTCTACCTCAAACCCACAACCTACAAACTACCTCACATTCGACGATCTGTCTACACACTCAAGAACTACTTCTCTGGTACCACTTGATGAAGGGGTCAATCTCAAAACACACAATAACACAAATTACACATAGAAAATATAAATGTTCTTCTATCAATTTGGACAACACATTATATTACAGAAACTAAAAATCAAATTAGAGGATGAATCCTCAACAAGCTGCAACACATTAGAACTTCCTTTCTCTAGACTCAAGAACCTTCTACCTTCTGTATCTTCAAATCAGCTAGGGTTTCTATTTTCCCTCCTTTTCTTGACTCTCCACTTTCCCCCTTTTCTCTATTACCCCAAACGATTCTAAAAAATGGTCATAAATAGCCCTTTTTGGCGCCTTCCAACCAAAATTTCAAAATTTGTAACTTGCTCTAAAAATAGGTCAACTTCCAAGAGCCATAACTTTTGGTCTGAGTATCCGATTGATGAATCATTTGATGCATTGGAAAGATCATGAAGTTTTGTAGGCACTAAAATATGCTTTGATGATTCCACCCATTTTTCAGGGCCATATGAGGCCTCTAAGTCCCTCATATTTGACTTTTAATTTTTTTAGGGGTTTTTAAAGAAACAAAAACTTTAATATCTTTCAGCACACAAGTGATCTTTGGCCAATTTCTTCACCAAAGGTCATATTTTTCAATTCCGAAGCCTTTTGTAAACTTTTGCTTCCATACATGCTCAAATGCAAACTTTCTAAAAATAAGAGTTGTCTATTTTTAGTAGGTTGGAAAAACTGAAGGTTCTACATCGTTATTCAAGCAATTGAGTGTCCGAAAGTACAAAAATTTGAAAAGAACAAAAAAAATCATCATTTTTTGGGTGATACAAAATTGTCCTTACACCACTAGATGCTCCTACAACAACTATTCATGCAATCAATGCACACACCTCCACTATGTGGAGTTCACCTCAAATAATTTAAATTTGAAAAAAAAATGAAATAGAAAACTATCAATATATATAATTATCTTTATACATATCCTAACCCATCATGCACACAACTCACATAAGAGAGTTTACCAATAGTGAAATATGCATATCAAGGGATTGATGTCTAATGCATTTAAATAGTGTTATAACAAATCAGTAAATCAAAGGATGACCAAAACAACATAAAATGACAACTATTACCTTTGGTGAGAATGACAACCATGCACGTTAAGATGTAAGAGAACAACAAATACTTATGACATTATTGACATTTCCAACAACACATACATAAATCCTCAAGTGATGTGTCTGTGTGAATTCTTAGAAACATGGTATTCTATCAATTTTTCTTGATCTACTACCCTCTCTCCAGTGATAGTCTCCCTCCTCATCTAGGAGGGGGAACTAATTGTCTTGCACCCACCTCATTCACCGACATGGAAGTTAGTTCATCAAACTTAAAATCAATTGAGTATTCAAATAAGAAAAAAATAAATTAATAATCAATTAACCACATATTAAAGATCATAACATTTCCATTTATCATCATCAAAACTAATATTCACATTCTACATACATATGAATAAAATCATAATAATGATATCATAAATGATCTCTAATTACAGTTTCATGAATGTAATTTTAAAAAGCATTATGAAATATCTAGCAAGTAATTAGTTAAAGCTAGCATAGTTTAGCTATCCAAAAATGGGGTGTGACAATATATTGAGGGGTTGAGACCAAGGCATTGAGAGGTTTTTATTATAGGGTTATGCTATCTAATTTCCTTCAGAATAGCAAGATGTTGACCTCCATGTTAAGACCCCGAGCCTACAAGTGTATTATAATTATTCTTGTTGCTAAATAATACATTGCTTTAGTGCTTTGGATGGTGGTTTCTTTGTTCAAAAGGCTTTTCCCCACATAAATGGGTGTCTCTTCTCTTCTATCTATGCTTCTTCTATTCTTCTATCATTTTTAGTTTTTAAGTGTTATATTATTACCATTATGCTACTAATTTTTTCATAGATGTAAGACCTACATTTATTTCCTATAAGGGTTAATGTGGGAAATGAAGCTATGTCCTAATTACACTTTGTGGGAATAATTTATTTGCACTTTTAGCATGTTTTTTTTTTAGTAGATCTTATGGTACTGGAGGTGCATCTAAGTATATTCCTAACATTTGGTATCAGAGATGAATTGGTTCTATTGGTTGCATGTACTTGCATGGACTTGCATGTTAGTTTCATGTGCTTGCATGCCATTGCATGTCCTTCTATGTCAATACATGTGATGGATCCATGGTAATTTGGTTTGGGTACTTCTCTTTTTCTTGATTTCTTAGCTTGGCAAGCTTGTGAGAATCTATAGGAAGGAATTTATTGACTATTAATCCTTTTTTCAAATTGAAGTCTTGTAACTAATCTTATTTTTCAAGATACAGTATGGTAGGTACTTGTAGGATGGAGAAGGAAGACCACTTGGAGTTAGTCATGTAGTTTCATGTTGCATGGTGTGAATATAGAGCTCTTGTTTAATAGTATGGAAATACCATATAGTGTGGTGGCTGAGTTTTTTCATCCTATGGTCATGTGCAATAGAGTGTTTATATTAGGTGTGTGGTTTTATCCCTTGAATGCATGTAGGATATGGAGTTGGTCATTGGATTACTTGGAATCTCCTAGAATAGCCTAGTTCCTTTACATGGATGTACATAGTGATGGTTGTGGGACTGGTCTTTTGGTAGCTTGGAGTTTCTAGACAACCTCTTGTTTTTTTTGGATGGTTGTACTTGCATGCTTCAAATTCATGTTGATATGATGTATGGGTTTTGTAGATTTTTATTTAAGATATATAGTTTTGTTTATCTGTGTTAAGTCAATGGTTCTAGTTTAATTATTTTAGTGTTTTTAGACTATTGGGTCTTCCAAATATTAAGTGGATTCAAATTTGTATGAATGTACCTGACATGGATAGCTTTGCCAATTTTGCATCTTAACTAAAATCTATGGTTTTATAGATTTGCATAGAATGTTTTTCAAATTATGATACTTGTGGCAATATTTTTGGATGCAAGATAGTTGTAAATTTGCATACATGATTTGTGCATGGTTCAAGAAGGTTGGTTGTATATTTTCTAGTGTAGAAGTGTTAGGACATGATATATCACTCAACATTTCAATGGTGGTTACATAGATATATCTCTAGTTGGTTGTATATTTTCTAGTGTAGAAGTGTTAGGACATGATATATCTCTAGTTGTGGACTTTTGGAATTTTGGGTCTGATGTAAGTGCCATGAAGAATATACATTTTATTTATTGTTGTCTTTTATTTACTTAGTACTAATATAGAGTTGAGTTTTCTTGATTTTAGGTCTACATTTCTTATTGGATTAATGTTGTGCTACTTTAAGATCTATGAGTTGTGTAGTTTTTTTGGGTTGTCTATACATAGGTTACATAGATTAAGTTTAGATGTGGGTTGTCTATACCCATAGGTCTTTGTAGTCTTAATGGTGTCTTATTATAGTATGGTTTGGTTGTAGCCTATTCAAGTTCCATGATGTTGCATATTTTGTTGTTGGCAGTCCTTTAGTCATCATGATGCATTTGTGTTGTGTTGTAGTGAGATTATGAGCTGGATGGATGGAGTACTTTTCATTCATGTTGTAACACTTTGGGTCACTTGTATTTGTTTTTCTTGAAACCTAAAGTAGTTATCTTCTTTTGGAGATTGTGGTTTTAATTTTTCTTTTGGGAGTTCTTGATGTTGATGTCAAGTTCTTTGATTATATGGGGGTTGAAAATGATCTTCAATTAGGAGGTGTTCATCATGATGTCATGGATAACTATAGATCACTTGCAATGGGAGGTTTGGAAATGGTGTGATATTGTGCCATGGGGGACTCTAGATCTTTCCTTTTGTTTTTGTAGTCTTGGCATGATATGGGCACTCTTTAGAGTATATTTATTTATTGGAGATAAATGATCCTCTATTAGGAAGATATAAATCATGATGTCATGTGAATTTCTTGATTCTATAGAATTGGAGCTTTGGTAGTGATTTGAGGTAGTCTTCTGGTATTAAATAAAATGGTCATTTTACCTTGGGATCTTCTAGAGATTGTAGTGATGTAGTTAGATTTCCATTGGCATGAAATAGTCTATTGGGTGCTCAGGAATATGATATCGACTTGGTTGAGATTGGAGATCTCTTATTTTTTAACATTGTGTGTTGGAACATGACTCTTTGGTGGGGTTGTAGTAGAAATATTGAGGAGCCTTAAGTTGGAGATAGATGTAAGTTCAACATGGACCTAATGAGGAGATTATTCATGGAGAGTCTATGTGACTTGGTGCATCTTAGGAGGAGAAATCCCACTCTCTGTTCTTGGTCCACTTGGTAGATAATTATTTAAGAGGTATTGCCCACCTAGTTACTCAACTATATTCTTTTTCTTGTGTTTTTTTTCTCATTGGTGCAAGAGCACCCAATATCTCTTTTATGTCAAATTGACAAACTAAGTCCTTTATTAGAGTTAAGTGTTTTTTTGTGTCATTTTGCATTGAATAAGGTCACCATAGACGAACAGGCATGTAATAAGGTCACAATGACCAATTCCATATGTTTTTAGAGTCATAATATAGGTGGTTGTCAAAAACAAAGTAAAATAATGCAAGTTGTATAAAGAAGTTGCTTTGTCAACTTAACAAACTATGATAATTAAGGCTCCCAACGGTCATGAAGTTTCAAATATGGTTGCAACTGATTGGGAATCACTCCATACATGTAAATAGGCCTTCAACAATCAATGTTTTGGGGGAAGGAGAATGGTGATAAAACAATGAATAAAATTCAATTTTTTTGTATATTTTTCCTAAAAGTTTGATGTTCTCGAGGATGGTATGGCCACATACTACCTCCAAATGACATAAAATTGGATTTTTTGGAAAGGTATGCGAATTAACTTTCATTTGATTCTAATTTTATAAATTTTATTGAGTTGTACAAACGTTACAGCTATTTTTGTAAAAATTGTTTTAAACTGCCAAAAACCCTCATCTAGGGTAATAGTCATGTTGCAGAGCATGGTATGGACTCCTAGAACACTTTCTACACAAATAGTTGAAACCCATTTTAGAGGGAATTCTTAACTCAAATGATTTTTTTATTTGGTTCAATTTCATGAAGTTTAGAGGGAGATATCCCCATTTTTCTAAAATTGGTCTGAAATAACCTAGTTTTGAAGGGTCATTGTGAGAGTTTTATGAAGCCAATCAAGAGCATAAGTTTGTGAAACTTTGTAAAACCAAGTTGTTTCCACCTTGTATTAAATCAAAGTGGTATTAGAGCTCCAGGGATTAGATCTTTTGAATGTGAGAAAGATGAGATAAGTTGAGAAGCAAAGAGAAGTTTGCTTGAGTAGAGAATAAGATGGATTTGCTAAGAAGACTTTTGCAGGCAGAGGGTTCACAAAAAGGAAGAAGAAACAAGAAGAGAGGAAGAGAAAAGAGGAAAATTTGAGGCAAGAGAAGTTTGATAGAGAGATATAAGCACTGAAGCAAGACATAAGAAGATTTGATTTGGAGTTCCAGGAGTTCCAGATGAAGATGGAGCAAAGGATTGACAAAATGACAAGTTGGCACTTGAAGATTAAGAAAAGAATTACATGGCCCATTAAGGAGATTGACAAAATAAGGAAAAGACAAGCAAGGGAAGCAACTAAAAAGTAAAAAGAGGAATAAGAGATGCTGATAGCAAAGAATGAGTTGCTGATAACAAAGCCTAAGATAGAGACAATGAAGGATGAACTCCTTAAGGGAGTAGAGAACTGAATGAAAAGTGTGGAGGATAAGCGTGAAGAAAGCATAGTTACATGGCAAAGTCAAAAGGTGAAAGAGAACATCTATCATTTCATGATTGCAGCCTTGATGGGATATCAGCCAGGGTACAAAGTACAAGAAGAAGGAAAAGTTACTGGGATAAAAATTGAAGTGCATCAAAGCATGAAGAATCTGATTCCAAGTGGCAAGATAGGGGGAAGACTAATTTGCATGGATAAGTTCAAGCCAAAGGTAAGGATGAAATCAAGTTGGATCAGTTACAAGAACAAGGAGAAGCATCAAAGCATTGGAGATTGAGGGATTATTGCAGGTCAAAAGGTAGAAGACTTCCAAGGGACTTGGAAGAATTTCATGGCCGAGAGTATGGTGCAGGAGCACCCAATATCTCTTTTGTGTCAAATTGGCAAACTAAGTCCTTTATTAGAGTCTAAGTGTTTTTTTTGTGTCATTTTGCATTGAATAAGGTCACCATAGACCAAGAGGCATGTAATAAGGTCACAATGACCAATTCCATATGTGTTTAGAGTCATAATATAGGTGGTTGTCAAAAACAAAGTAAAATAATGCAAGTTGTATTAAGAAGTTGCTTTGTCAACTTAACAAACTATGATAATTAAGGCTCCCAACAGTCACTAAGTTTCAAATATGGTTGCAACCGATTGGGAATCACTCCATACATGTAAATAGGCCTTCAACAATCAAAGGTTTGGGGGAAGGAGAATGGTGATAAAACAATGAATAAAATTCAATTTTTTTGTATATTTTTCCTAAAATTTTGATGTTCCCGAGGATGGTATGGCTGCATATAGCCTCCAAATGACATAAAATTAGATTTTTTGGAAAGTTATGTGAATCACATTTCATTTGATTCTAATTTTATAAATTTGTATTGAGTTGTACAAAAGTTACATCCATTTTTGTAAAACCTATTTTAAACTGCCAAAAACCCTCATCTAGGGTAACAGTCCTGTTATAGAGCGTGGTATGACCTCTTGGAATATGTTATGCATAAATGGTTGAAACCCATTTTATAGGGCATTCTTAACTCAAATGAATTTTTTATTTGGTTCAATTTCATTGAGTTTGGAGGGAGATATCCCCATTTTTCTAAAATTGGTCTGAAATAACCTAGTTTTGAAGGGTCATTGTGAGAGTTTGTGAAGCCAATTAAGAGCATAAGTTTGTGAAACTTTGTAAAATCAAGTTGTCTCCACCTTGTATTGCATCACTCATGAAATGAGTCTTGATCTATAGATCTCAATTTTAGAGGGCTTATTTCAGGAGTAATTGGCATGGCTTCTTTTTTCTTTGAATTCTCATGTGCATAAGTTTATTTAGGAGAATAGTTTCTAAGTAGTGGAAGGGATGGTTTTGGGCATATTCCGTGGTGGTTGGAATGGGTTATTAGTTTGATCTTCCTTCACTTCAGAATCTTACATCCTTGCTAGTTTAATGATTTATTGCTATTGTGTTTGACCTTAGGGTTGAAAAGTTGGATGTTGTTGAGGATTTTCTTATTGGGGTTTTGAAAATGAGGATCTTACTTTTTATTGGTTGAGAACTAAGTGGTGTTGGTAGAAGGACATGGTATGTGATATAGTGTACAATTTTTCTCTCTATGGTTTTATGTGTGTTCTTGGAAGTTTTTATTCATGTGACATTGGAGTTGAGGTTTGTGTGGAGCTAGTGTGATCACTATGTTTGCGGTCATTTGTTGTTTACTTCATTATTTTTTAGCAACAAGATGAGGACTCTTCAATGTCTATCTTTTGTGTTGTGGAAAACTTGGGAGAGCTAAGATTAGAGGTGAGAGAGTGAGCAAAAAATGTGAGAGGAAGTATGCTCTATTTTGTAATATTTTGGTGCTAGTTTGCAAATTATTATGGGTATTCTTTAATATAGGTTTTGAGGAATGAGCTACACCCTTTGTGTGAGTGCTAATTGTTGGAGTTTGTCTTTCTTTGATTAGCACTTGACTAGACATTGCTTGTGTAGTGGGAGTCTTATTAGTTATATGTGTCCTTGGATGACAAGTTTCATTGGGTAATATATTTCATAGGGGGAGTTGTAGTGTGGGTTGAATTGTTGATAACTGAGAGGGGGGGGGGTGAATCAGTTATCCTAATTGTTTCTTCTTTTGAACTTTCTTATTAATCAAAGCAGCATTGAATTAAACAAACAAACATTATCATGAAATGAGAAACACATGACACAGTATTTTTGACGTGGAAACCCGGTTAAGGGAGAAAACCACGGGGTGATTAACCCAAAGATTATTCTCTGTTAGAAGAATAAGGAGTTACAAAAATGGCACTTGCCAATTAGGGCTCACTACCCGAGCACACTGCTCACAAAGAGGCACACTGCCTACAAAGGGACACACTGTCTACAAAAGAATGTTATACAATACTTGAACTGATTGGAAGCATCTACATATGCTGGAGTTCAGTTCCGGTTAGGCTCAGTACACTGATCTGTTGCACTTCATCTTTCCTCTGTTCTTTAATCTGCTTTCCTTTCACATACCAGATCTTTCTTACTACTTCTGCTCTGCTCTGCACTTGTTCGCATCCATCATCACACAACTTCACTTCTCACAACAAAATCCATCCTCTATATATATCCGCACTAGTGATTTCATTATCTTTCTAGTCGGCACCCGGAATAGTCTATCTTCTCACAAACTTTGATCTATCGGCTGAATCCTTGCATATCAAGTAATGCGGATCAAGCATATACTTGTAGATGTCATTAATCATGTCGGCCAAACATGATTCATGCCTTCACAACCTTTACCATCAACAGTAACACATCCAGAGAACAGTCTGATGTTCTGTCAGTCAGTTCTTCCTCTGTTCTCACTGTCACTCGGGAATCCGGTACTCAACTATTCATAAGTTTTTCTTTGTCCATCACCGGAGGCTAAATCCTTGGAATATACCACTCAAGGTAGTCCTCTTGACTTCCCCAGATCCGCACTGCACCAAGACTCTTCCTCTGAGAGATCCGGACCAATCTGTCGGACCTTGCCACATGCGCTATTCTTGTTCACCGGACCACAACAGTCTTCATTCTGGCTTCCGGTAGAGACACACCATGACTTGCGGATATGTGGGATGACCTTTGTTGCCATCAATGACAACAACCATGATTCCATATAGTGTCTCTTGCCAACAATCTCCCCCTTTGGCATTGATGGCAACACTTAGTGAAAAATGACTAAGTGTTTACACTATGCTCCCCCTTGGCTGATGCTCTATCTTTATATACAATTTCTGGAACTCCCCCTTAGTTGGATTCCTCATTTTTTACTGCTCCTCACTCCCCCTTTGACATCAATGGCAAAGGGTAGGGTCCGCACACCAAAATTTTCAAAAATTTACTATACTTAGCCACATATTACATACTCGCATAAACTGAAGAATGTCTGCAAAGGATGTCTTCAATTGGATCAGTTCTGTAGCCCAACTTTGCTTCATTCTATCCAAAATTGAAATGTGACCACTCAACAAAAATGCAAATGCATCTGCCCTTTTTAGATCTTTTGGATCACTTGTCTGGGCTGTGATTTGAGCTTCTGCTATGGCCTCATGCATGGCCTCTAGCTTAGGGACAATTAACCCCCTGAGCTCACTCAACCTGCTTATTCTATTTTTCCTTTCCTTCTCCAATTTCTTGATTTCACTCAAGACTGCAATAGTCTGACATTCTTGATTTGTTATAGAGGAAGAAAGAGGATCAAAACTTTGAGACAAGCTTAGTAGTGTGTCCTCTTGCTCTTTTATTTTCTTCTCAATGTCCACTGTTACCTTGGACCAGAAGATACAAAATTTGTATATTTCACCGCCATCCTTAAGAGCATTTTCTAAGCTCTTTACCCCAATGTTCATGTTTCTCCTATCATTAATGATCAAACCCTGTACCTCGGAGAACCTTTTATCCAAAAACTCCTTCCGGACCTTTTCTTCAGCTGATTTTTCTAGAGATTCAAAATGTGTACTAACACTGCTGACTAAGGTTTTGAGATTATCGGAAGAGGAGGCTGTGGGATCCTTCTAAAAAGATGGCATGATCTTTTCCAGCACTCCGGATGCTACCTCCATAAGCTCACAGTCTTCCATGTGAGATTTCAGTAGTTTCTCTTTAACTTTCTCATTTGCAAATGAGGCTATTTTCATTGTTTGCACCGGTGACAAAGAGTCAAAATCTAATGGTCCTTTTAGCAGGTCCGGTTCATCAATTTCTATAGTGGCTTTTGTCAAGAATTCTTGAATAGTTTGTGCAGTGTCTCTTGCCGGAGACAGATGTTTCTTCTCTTCTGCAGTTTTGTCCTTTGGAATATTTTCTCCTTCCACACTCTTACCACTTTCAGTTGTGGTTTTCTCTGTTGGAGTCTTCTCTTTTTCTGCATCCTTGGTGCTGTCAACCTCTTTTTCTTTTACTGCTGCTTCTTTCTCCTGTAGTTTCTCTTCTTCTTGGGATCCAGAGACTGTAGGGGAAACCAGAGGAGAGATGTTAGTCTGTTCAAGGGCCACTTCTTCCGGAGCAGATGATTCCAAGTCCACAGCTGTTTCTGCACCTAAGTCCTCTACAACAGGAAGATTAAACCTTTTGAAGGTTTTCTGGAGAATCTCTTCAGTGTCCTTGGCTACCTTGTCGGTCTCACTAAGCATAAGCTGATTCATCCTTGCTTTGCTCCTGAATTCATCCTTGCAGTCTTTGAGTACCATGTTCATTGTTTTGTGATCAATTGAAGGATATAGTTGAATAGCTATCTGTTCTCTGATCTCAAGGTCTTTTGCCATGGCATTGTTCTTTCTTATTTCTAATTCCTTCTCTAGACTCTTAGGAATTTCGGAGATAATCTCAATAAAAGCTTTATTGTAAATGTTCAGGTACCTGATTGTAGCTTCCTGCAGGATCTTCTTATGCCTCATTGTAGTCATCATAGAATTCAGCTACTGGTTGAAGGTTCCCATCCACAGTGACTGATTTGACTACACTGTCTAGAGACAGAGTGGGCTTTTCAACAAATTCCTCTGCCATTTCTTCCTTGTCTTGGCCTGTGGAGGGTTTACCGGATCCTTTCTTCTTCTACTTCTTTATTTCTTTTACTCCCTCATCTGACTCAGTTTCCTCTTCATCCTTTTGGCTTTCATAAGCCCTTGTGGCTTTTGTCTTAGATCTTTTATCGGATGCCTGGACTTCCGGTTTTGAACTTTTGGTTGTGGGAGGTGCAGACCTTTTTGATGATCTGGTCCGGGTGGAAGTTTCAACCGGAGCACTTTTCTTACTTTTCTTTTCTGCCTCTTTCTTTTCTTCTTCAGCCTTTCTCCTCTTTTCCCGGTTGGCATCAAGTGCCTCTTTTGAGATGCCTAGGCCTTGAGCAATATGTTCAACTTCTTTTCTAACTTTCCTTTTTGTCTCAGGTTCTCTGAGCTCCACATGGATCTTCACACTTAGCTCCTCAAAGGTTCCAAACCTTTCTGCTTTTGGATCTTTGGGTTGACTAAGCATGTGTTGAACATGCAGTTCCACAATCTGTTCATCAACCTCATACCCCATGGGAATGATCCAGACTGTCCTTGGCTCCACTGCCTCCATTAGGCATTGATCAGTATCCACCATAAAGCAGACTGAGTCTTTATATTTTTCAACAATGGACTGGGGAATTCTTTCTCTTGCTTGCATCGTGCTTTGGAATTTTTTGAAGTATCCCCACAGGGCTGTATTTCTTGCCTTGGCATCCCCAAGCCCATGTAAATAATCTTTGATCTGGACTGCAACAGGTTTGTCATTTTGCCATACCCATCCACTTGATCCGGGCAGTTCATTCATGAAGTAGAAGAACAGACATAATATAAGAGTACCATACTTAAAAGAATTCTTTTTGTCCTTTTTGATCTTCTGTATATTTTCCATTAATTAGCTTAAGAGAAGTTCACAGAGATCATAGTCTGCATTCTTCCTCAGCATTTCATAGGCAGTATATACTGCAGTTCCAGATACAGAATTCTCCCTACTGGAGTGATAGATCTTGTATCCTATTATCATGGATGCATACTTGATATCCGGATCAGAAATATCTTCAATGGTCATTGCCCTCTTATCAAATTTTGATCCGGTGGCCTCAGTTACAATGTTATTTTTGACAGATTTAAGGATAGGTATCCCTCCGGAAGAATATAGACCAGTCACTGCCCTAATTGCCTCTTTTGTGATCTTGCAGGGTCTATCCAGCCATAAGAAGTTGTCATGCATCCTACTCAATACATACCGGACCCATTCATTTTCTTCAAAGCAGGGGAAATGAATGAATTGATCAAACTGTTTCTTCTGGATACCCTTATACTCTGGTTTAAGCTCAAAAGCATTGTCTATCAGTTGTTTGTGATACAAATCTCTCAATTTGAATTCCCTGAATTCCTCAATGCTTGCATGTATGTAAACCCTAATGTCTTCTGTGTGTAAAACGCCATGAGGAACACTAGAGAATGCTCCTAAGGGATCTACCTCCAATGACTTGTATGGGTGTTTCTTAAATTCAGGTCAGGGCCTATCTGAGATCTTTACTATATTCGGAGTAGCCATTTCTCAACAGATTTGTAGTAAGATAACGAAAACGGAAAATACCTTATGTGTCTTCGGTTGCATGGAGTGGTTGGCTTGATTTCTTTATGCAATGACTTCGGCAGGAGATCTTTGGTGTGATTGATGAATCTTGTTGCAGAGCTCCACTTTTCGCTTCTTCTTGAGTGTAGAATGAGCAAATGATTTATGAGAAATCCCTTATATTGCTCCGCAAACCCTAATATCTGATGGCAATAAATGCTCGACCTACATTATTCCAGTTTGCCTTATTCAGATAACTCGAAGAACCGGATCAGTCCTGGTCTATGAGCATCGTGCGGAACTTCCAATCATGAATAAATCGAGATGACACATTACAAGAACATCCCAAACATTCTGTCCAGTCTGCAGAGTAAAATAATGTACTTTCGGATCTCTCCGGACCCTTTTGTAGTCCTCTGTCATTCCGGACCATCTCCCGGAACAGGTCTTACTTGATGGATCACAACTTCTTTACATCTTCATGCGGACCTCTGAAATCTTGTCTGGATCATCTTAGGACTTATATCTTCAAACCCTTTACTCCGCATCTTGTGTCATATCCAGCATCACTTGATTGGCTGGGGGAACAGGATTTTCTTTGAGTCTCCCCCTGAGCCAGAGCTCACTTTTTAATTTTCGGAAGGAATATTAGCACCAGAATCTGGTGCAGATCCAGTTTCTGTATTCTCTGAACTTTTCTTTACCCAAATCTTGCTCATCTGATTCCTAATTTCATCCGCATTCATCTTTTGTTTACCCTTGTCTTGATTCTGATTATACACCGGACCTCTTTTGTCCTGATTCTTGCTTCTGCAGACTTTAGCATTATGACCGGACCTATTATAGATTTGGCAAATAACATTTCTTTGCATATTTGACTGATAACAGTTTGATCTGCATTGATTAGCCATATGACCAACTCTATTGCATGTAAAGCATCTACCTTTGAATGATTTGTTTACTTGCATATTTCTGCATTCATGAGACTTGTGTCCATACCTTTTGTAGTTAAAGCACTGTCTGGAGAAGGATGGATTAGTTTGATTCATTCTTTTTCTGCACTGATTAGCTTTGTGACCAAAGTGATTGCAGCTGTGGCAGTATCCATTGAAAGATGGATATCTTTGAGCATTGGGCTGTCTTACCGGAGGTCTCCCAGGCCTATTCCTTGGATTTTCTGATCCAAAATTCTTTTGACCGGATCCGGAGCTTTCTCCTTTCTCATATCCCAAACCGTACTTGTCATCTGTCTTCTTTTGACTTGCAAGAAGTACTTCAAGTTGGGCAGAGCTTATCTTGAATTTTTCTTTATATTCATTTGCTGTTTGAAGATCTCTTTTGAGAGAGATAATTTGATTCTCAAGTTTTTCTTCATTATCTTTGGCATCTTCAAGATCAGATTCAAGATGTCTGATAATCCTGTCCATCTGGTGGCATTCTTCTGATTTCTCTTTAAGAGATTGTCTTAGATTGTCTTCAGCTTTTCTTTTTTCTCCAATCTCTTGAGTAAACTTTATAGTTCCTGATTCCATTTCATGTCTTAACATAATGACTTCTTTTGATAACTTTTCACATAACTTGGTTTTCTCAGTCAATTCTTCATTTGTATTGCTTTCTTCAGTTTGGCTTGCCAATTGTTGGAGCAGCTCCTTTCTCTTTTTCATAGAGAGACTTAATTTGTCTTTTAGTTCTCTCATGAATTCATCAGCCTGTTTGAGTCTTTCCTTTAATTCATTGACTTCAGAATTTGACTGTTCAAGATCCTCAAGGGCAGTCTTGAGTTGCTCCCTTAAACCATATGCATCCATTTGAATTCCCAGATCTTCCTCAAGCTGTTAGGCTCTATAAGGAGGAACCTTGCTCTGATACCAATTGTTGATAACTGAGAGGGGGGGGGGGTGAATCAGTTATCCTAATTGTTTCTTCTTTTGAACTTTCTTATTAATCAAAGCAGCATTGAATTAAACAAACAAACATTATCATGAAATGAGAAACACATGACACAGTATTTTTGACGTGGAAACCCGGTTAAGGGAGAAAACCACGGGGTGATTAACCCAAAGATTATTCTCTGTTAGAAGAATAAGGAGTTACAAAAATGGCACTTGCCAATTAGGGCTCACTGCCCGAGCACACTGCTCACAAAGAGGCACACTGCCTACAAAGAGACACACTGTCTACAAAAGAATGTTATACAATACTTGAACTGATTGGAAGCATCTACATATGCTGGAGTTCAGTTCCGGTTAGGCTCAGTACACTGATCTGCTGCACTTCATCTTTCCTCTGTTCTTTAATCTGCTTTCCTTTCACATACCGGATCTTTCTTACTACTTCTGCTCTGCTCTGCACTTGTTCGCATCCATCATCACACAACTTCACTTCTCACAACAAAATCCATCCTCTATATATATCCGCACTAGTGATTTCATTATCTTTCTAGTCGGCACCCGGAATAGTCTATCTTCTCACAAACTTTGATCTATCAGCTGAATCCTTGCATATCAAGTAATGCGGATCAAGCATATACTTGTAGATGTCATTAATCATGTCGGCCAAACATGATTCATGCCTTCACAACCTTTACCATCAACAGTAACACATCCGGAGAACAGTCTGATGTTCTGTCAGTCAGTTCTTCCTCTGTTCTCACTGTCACTCAGGAATCCGGTACTCAACTATTCATAAGTTTTTCTTTGTCCATCACCGGAGGCTAAATCCTTGGAATATACCACTCAAGGTAGTCCTCTTGACTTCCCCAGATCCGCACTGCACCAAGACACTTCCTCTGAGAGATCCAGACCAATCTGTCAGACCTTGCCACATGCGCTGTTCTTGTTCACCGGACCACAACAGTCTTCATTCTGGCTTCCGGTAGAGACACACCATGACTTGCGGATATGTGGGATGACCTTTGTTGCCATCAATGACAACAACCATGATTCCATATAGTGTCTCTTGCCAACATGAATATGTCATGAGTAGAGGTATATTAGTTGTTTGGGATAGTTGGATTTGAGTGAATAGTTGTGGTTTTCATTTTGGCTAGATTGGAGTATGTGGTGCACACTTAATCTTGTTTTGGAAGATATTGGACTTCTGGGTTTGTGTCCTGGTAACAGGTTGAGGTAGGACACAATGTTGTGTTTTTGTGACATTTAGTGTGTCATCTTGGCTTGGATTTCTTATCCATCATGCCTAGAGGCATGATGGAGAATGAGACAATTGTGGTTAGGATGGTGGTCACTTGGAAGATGTTGTAGATTCTTTTGTGAATTCTATGAGTATAGAGTTGTTAGTTTGTATAACATGTTATACCATTGGTGTTTAGTTCATAGATTTGTTGAAGCTTCCTTTTTTCTTCCAATGTATATAACAAATGCAAGAATGTTGGGATTAGGTGTATCATACACCTTACAAGTCCTAATGTTCAAAGTATTTATTTATTTGTATTTATTAATTATTTTGTCATCATTAGGGAAATGAGACATCCCACTTTGAGGTGGCACTTTTGGCCACATGTTAGCTATCTTGGAATGTGTGTAAGAAGATATAAGAGCATATAATGTCATTATGGCATGTCAAAAGTGGGATTACTTATGACTGATTCTATAATGCATGTAAAAGCATGATTATAGGGAGTTACAAAGTGGACTAGGGATCTTGACCCATTTATGATGTATGTTATGATGCATCATAGAGCATCTTTATAAAGGAGGTAAATGACAAATAATGAGTCCAAATGGGGTGTGGGTTGTGATAATTCTTACCATGGTATTTGGGACCTTATTTGCACCCATAGTAATGCCTTGATGGTTTTTTGGGTCTCCTTGAGTCTATATATTGAGGGCTTGAGATGGAGGTAGGGCCTAAATTTGATGTCATCAAACCCTGCCTGTCAAGCAAAATTTTGATGATGGTTACTCATTCAAAGGTGCCCTTAAAATACCATTACACATCCCAGTATAAATAAAATTATATAAAAATTATATATATATATAGTTTGTCCAAAATCTCTCTTTTCATATGATACAGTCTTTTTAAATTTTTGATTATATTTTACTACAAAAATCCCTAAATACGACCATACAACCATCAAATTTAGGCCTTGGATGGAGGCATTGAGGAGTTCATATTGTAGGGTTATACTGTTAAAGATTTCCTCCAATAGAGTAGGATGTTGATCTCTATGTTAAGGCTTTGACCTTGCAAGTGTATTATAAGTATTCATGTTGTTGAAGAATACATTCTTTTGGTGCTTTGAAGGGTGGGGTTCTTTTCTCCCAAAAGGGTTTTCTCCATGTATATCAATGTCTCTTCTCTTTTATCTATGCTTCTTTAATTGTTCTCTCATTCTTGTTTTCTATGTTTTATTTTCCTATCAATATGCTATTAAAATTTTAAACTTAAGATTTGCATTTCTTTCCTCTAAGGGTTAATGTGGGAAATGAATCTATATCCTGATTTCACTTTATAGGCATAGCTTATTTACACTTGTATCAATCTTTTTTCTTAGTAAATCTTATGATACGAGAGTTGCATATTGTATATTTTCTTAACATGAAAAATATTCATAAATTTCAAATTATGTCATATTTCAAATTTAAAAGCCATGTCACACTCTAGGATTCATTGGCTATGGAAAAAAAATAAATTTCATATTATTTTACCCAAGTTAAGCTAAGTAGAAAATAATTTTTAATGTTTTTGAAAAGTTGGATTATAAAATTAATCAAGAATTATTTATTTGAAAAAATTTAAAAATTGTGTCACATTTGTCCATGTGTCCTTTACTTATATACAAGGTTTAAAGGGAAAAAATTACATTTTTCTTCAAGCTAGGTTGGCTAGAATGATCTTCTTATTTGTTTCCAAAACTTTTAGTAGGGCCTCTTTAAAATGTGTAATTGTTGCCAAATTAATCTAAAATTATAAAAAAAAGTAGTCTATAAACTAGATTATGTTTCCTACAACTTTTATTCTACCTTTTTTATGTTTTATAGATACATCCTCCAATTTATTATGTGAAGTTACTTAAGTCTATCTTTTAGCATTTTTATTTTCACTTAAGGGTGCATTTGGTGCATGATGATCTTGCACTCACCCAAGAAAAAAACATATAAATTATAGAAGTCATTAATTTTCCACACTCCATAGTGTAGTATTGAGTACTTCTGGATTTGACTGTGATAGAGTTTTTTCCTCAACGTTTCGGATCACACTCCATGATCCATCATCAAGAGAAATAAGAGAAGAGAAATAAGATTTATCACAATTGTTTTCTCTTCTCTTAAATTTCTCCTGATCATGGATCACAGAGTGTGATTCAAAACATTGAGGAAAAAACTCTATCACAGTCAAATCCAGAAGCACTCAATACTATATAAATTATAGGATTAGTTTCACATGTTAGAGGATAAATTTGGACCTTTGGAAGTGATCTAATTACATAGACTCAACCATGAAAAAGGCATAGTCACTGTGCACACTCCATGGCAAGGCACAAATAGAGGCATCATTCCAAACTTGTGACCATTAAATTCTAGAATCTTCATTAGAGTTATCTATCATGGGGCCTAGAGCTAAGTAGCATTAACCTTTTTTACATTCACATTATGTAAAATTTAGCACTTAGTTCTAAATTATGTATGCATCTATCATTCATTAATCAAGGTTAATTTGTAACAAATTGATGCCATAAAGTTAGTATTGTGCCAAAATTGTTTTTTACTCTTTCTCCACCTTCTCCTCCAACTTTTCATTTCATACATATGTAGGTTTTATGGAAACAATTCAATTAAACATTCATGTTATCATATTACGAAGCCAACATAACGGCTGAAGTTGCCAAATACACAACAAAAAAAAAAAAAATCAATTTTTAAAAAAAATTGAAAATAAAACCTTGTTCCTTCATTAATAATTTAGGTTTGACAATGTGCACACTATTATAGTGCGAGCCTATTTTTTGGATCACTTCATTTGCCATCACAAATAATCTCCACAAGAACATTCTTCCTATTTAAAATGATGGAAACAGTTTGATCTCTCACAACAATCTCTCTTTCAATAATCTTAGAGATAAATTTCATTATATAGTGTAGAAAATAACACATTTTTTAAGGTTCTTTTAACAGCTCTAATAATTGTTCTAAGGGGTGTGTCTAACAAACCAAAAGCCGTTCCACTTTTCACTGTGGTGACAGACAGGGCTTAAATTTGACAGTACAGCTATCTATTCAATGGTGCGTTTAAAATACTATGATACATTTTAGTATAAGTAAATTATATATATCAGCATAATTCTATATAAATTTTGACACTTTGTTCAAAATCTTTCCTTTCACATGATACGGTCTTTTTAAAATTTCAATTGTATTTTACAACAAAAATGCATAAATACAGCTATACAACTGTCAAATTTAAGCACTGACAGAGAAATAACAATTTTCCTTCCTTTCTACATCACTAAGTAAATGTCTTGAATCTGGAAAACACCCTGCTGCCTTCATCTCCGAAGCCAATTTCTCCAAACTTTGCATCCGCATGGATGTTTGAGAGAACAACATAAGTCGGCATTTTTAGGATCCAAATAGAAAAGCTGCGTCGCTGTAAATACTCCCAAGCCTATATTCATATGTGATCTGCAGGCACCGAGAAAACACATCCCCAGAACTACTACATTTCTAACTCGCATCTTAATGATAAAGTTTAGGGTGTCCTCAAGATAGCCAGCAAGGGGGGCAAGGTGAACCATGCAAACATAATGATCAATTGTAGGTGTAATGTAATAACGGTTACTTGTGATTGAAGTATGTACAGTCCTCATCCACTACACCTGCATGGCTGCATGCACATAGTACACATAGAACACACGCAAAGCTTATAATGTGAGGATATGTTCTTCGAAGATTTTGAGAACATCGTTGCAAAATCCATTTTGTGCATATCCTGCAATCATTTCATTCAATGATACCACATTTCTTTGAGGCATTTTATCAAACAGTTCACGTGCCTTGTCTATGCTTCCACATTTTCCATACATGTCTACCAGAGCAGTTGCAACTACATCTGATAGAATTCCTCTATCCTTCATGTTTTTATGGATACCTATACCCTGCTCCAAAGCTCCCATTTTGACACAGGCTGGGAGTTCGCTGGCAAATGTAAACTAATCGGGCTGGAGACCTGTTTGTTGCATATGGTGAAACAATGCAACTCCTTCATGCGGACACCCATGTTTTCTCTACGCTGCAAAACCATATTCCAGAAGACGGTATCTCGTAAACACTTTACAGGCATACAACAAACTTCCGAAGCGCGGGAATGGTTAGTTTGAATTTGGCTTTGTTAACGGCGAATTATTATATTCTAATTTCAATTTATTACTAAATACGGTCCGGATAGACGATACAGGAAAGCTGAAAGGACATCGGCCAGGGCTTAAATTTGACAGTTGCAGATTTTCTCTGTAAAATACAATAATTAAATATTTGACTGTATTGATATATTTGTAATTTATTTTAAAAACTATATATATATTAATAAGAACTATTATTTAAGAAAAAATTTCCCAAATTTTTAGATTTGTTTTATAATAAAATATATTTATTCTAAATTTCCAAATTTTTTCTTTGGTTTATTTGGAAATGTAGAAATGAGGACAAATTTCAAGATGTTGGTAGATCCCTTACTTTGTTTCATTTCAAACTCATACGTTTTAAGATTGTTTCGCAGATTTGTTGCATTATGAAGCTCGAGATGGACAAGCTGAAAAGATTCCTCCATGATGGGCTCGATGTTCATTTATGAGATGAAGCATGGGCTGGAATTGGCCAACATTATTGATAACCAGACTGCTTTTGGAAAAGCTCTTAAGGAGCTGCTCAAGGAAATACGTGAGAACAGAGGCTCCTTTTCTGATAGACTTGACTTCCTTGCTCAACTTCTTGAGCAGAAGAAAGTCGCGTGGATGGAAGGAGAGCTAGGATGGATAGCTTGGCTCGATGTAATCTCGTTAGAACTGCTACTTAATGTGTTAGTTGGTTGATTTTGGCACCGCTCGCCTCCCCCCCTCTTTTGATACTGTACCTTTTTTGTTCTCTCGATTATTTAATTTAAAATTTTTTTTCCAAATTTTTAGATTGTTTTTAATGAATATAATTATATATTAATTCTAAATTATATAATATATATATATTTTCTTTCTATTTTTAAACTTTTTAATAGGAACTTTTTTATAGAATATATTCATTTTAAATTTCTAATTTTTTTCTTTTATTTTTAAATTTTTTAATTAGGAAGCAAATCAAAATTTAATTTTTTAAAAAAATATATTCATTCTAAATTTTTAGGGATATATATATATATATATATATATATATATATATATATATATATATATATATATATATATATATATATATCCAAATTTTTACATTGTTTTTAATGAATATAATTATATATTCATTCTAAATTATATAATATATATATTTTTTCTTTCTATTTTTAAACTTTTTAATAGGAACTTTTTTATATAATATATTCATTTTAAATTTCTAATTTTTTATTTTAATTTTTAATTTTTTTAATTAGGAACTTCTATTTTTTAAGAAAATCAAATTTTTAATTTTTTTTAAAAAATATATTCATTCTAAATTTTTAGGTTTTTTCAGCACAACTCTCTAAGTTATATATATATATATTCTTTTATTTTTTAATTTTTTAATAGAAACTTCTATTATTTAAAAAAAAAATCTTTAAATTTGTTTTTTTTAATAAAATATTTTATTTAGTGAAATAGAAAGAATTGGAATTTGACTTGTATTTATAAAAATAAAAAAAAACTTAGATTTGTTTTTTTTAATAAAATATTTTATTTAGTGAAATAGAAAAAATTGGAATTTGACTTGCATTTATAAAAATTGATTATCATGTGAAGGAATAATTTCTATTAAACTGTAGGAAAAAAATTCCTTGACAGACAAGGTGGACTGTCAAATTTAAGTCTGGGCCCATCAGCTACCCAAGCAGTCAAACTGTGAGATAAGCCCAGCCCCTATTTGTTACAACTGCAAGTCCCAGGGCGTAAATTTGACAGTCGACCTTCCCTGTCAAGCAATTTTTTTATGACAGTTATCTATTCAATGTTGCCTTTAAAATGCTATGACATACCTCAGTATAAGTAGACTATAGAAAAACTAAATATATATATCAACATATCTTATGTAAATTTTGACAGTTTGTCCAAAATCTCTACTTTCATATGATACAATCTTTTTAAAATGTTGATTGTAAAATAGCAAAAATGGCTACCACGGATCAAGAGTTGGCGAACTTTCCATTTTTTACTCTGTTTTTTATATAAATCAAACAATTTTGCTCAGTTCTACATCAAAATACTTGTTTACATCGAAATCAATCATCTGACTTGTTTAGCAGATTTAGAGATGGAATTGTCACAGAGGAGAGGAAGGACAACAGACATTAACAAGAAGAAGGTGTCGAAGAGCGACCGAGCTGGTCTTCTGTTTCCTGTGAGTAGAATTGGAAGGTATTTGAAGAAAGGCAAATATGCAAAGCGGGTGGGAAGCGTTGCTCCAGTCTATCTCGCTGCCGTCATGGAGTATCTCGCTGCTGAAGTATTTTCACGTTCTTTCTAGCTGCTTTGACCATTTCTATGTGCCTGGTAAAATGATTTTAGAGTGAACGCATTTATTTTTGTGGCTGTGCAGGTGTTGGAATTGTCAGCGCAGGCGACCAAGGCGCTGAGGAAGAAGACAATAGTTCCTCGTCATATTCTTTTAGCCGTGAAGAAAGATTCAGAGTTGCAGAAGATTTTCAAAAATGTGACCATTGCTCAAGGTGGTGTGGTGCCCAAGATTCATCAAGCCCTGCTGCCACAGAAGGTCCAACCACCCAATTCTTGTTCAGAGCCTTAATCACTCAATTCACCCCATAACTCAAATTGATGTATCTGCTATGAAGTATTTGAACACCACCTTTAGATGGGTTGTGTATATTAGGGATTAACTAGTGTATATGCATGCCCTCAATGAGAGGGCATTAACTCTAAAGTCTACCATTATTGCGCTTAACTGTAAGTTTGGAAGTTAAACATGGCTTCTCATATTGTTTTGTCAACCTTTTTTTGTGCCGTGAGAAGGCTATGCTAAGCTTATTACTGGATGTAGTTTTTTTTGGCAAAACCTTGTTCTTAAAAAAATGCAGTAAAATATCTTCGAGGAGAAGGTTTTTTTATGCCATTTGGGAAGAGGTCAAGCAACTATGATCCATTAGTGTTGTATTATTTTCAGAAGCTATTAACATTGCATTCTATGACTTTACTGTTATTTTCAGATTCATAAATAAACTAACGTTTCACTCATATCGGTCATTAAAAGAAATTGGCAATGCCATGTATTTAATTAGTATTATCACCATTTTTGTTTTAACGTATAAAAGAGTTTATTAATCTGATATCAAAAAGTTTTATAACTGTTTTTAAACATCATTTAGTTCAGCTATTAAAGATAAATTTTGCCCAATAAAAATAGAAAATTACTACTTTTTGGTAAGTGTAAAATTACTAGTGATTGTTCCATCATTGAAGAATATTATGTTAAAATAAAATAAAATTGCACTATTACTATTATATTTATATTTTAAAAAATATATTAAAGTATCACTTTTTTTTTTCATTTTGCAATTTTTTTGTTTTCATTTTTTAATTTTTCCAATATCTTTTTATTGGTTCCATTGGTTTCATTTTTTTTTTAATTTTCTCCACATTTTTTTCTCCTTCCAACATTTTCCAATTTTTTTTGGTTTTTATTTTTTATTTTTTCCACTTTCTTTTTTAGTTTTTATTTTTTATTTTTTCCTTTGATAAAAATAAAATAAATAAATTTATGCATAAAAAAATAGCTCGGTAATAATTAAAAATATAATAGTTGTAAGAATGTAATGTTGATTGTTAGTGAAACATTTTTAAACCTAAAATCCTTGGTAAAAGAGAGAATAGTAAAATGTATATAAGTTATTAAAAATAACACTGGTGAGAGAATGAGAGAGAATCACTAATAATTAAAAATATAATAGTTGTAAGAATGTAATGTTGATTGTTAGTGAAACATTTTTAAACCTAGAATCCTTGGTAAAAGAGAGAATAGTAAAATGTATATAAGTTATTAAAAATAACACTCGCGAGAGAATGAGAGAGAATCACTAATAATTAAAAATATAATAGTTGTAAGAATGTAATGTTGATTGTGAGTGAAACATTTTTAACCTAGAATCCTTGGTAAAAGAGAGAATAGTAAAATGTATATATAAGTTATTAAAAATAATACTGGTGAGAGAATGAGAGAGAATCACTAATAATTAAAAATATAATAGTTGTAAGAATGTAATGTTAATTATTAGTGAAAAAGTTTTAAACCTAGAATCCTTGGTAAAAGAGAGAATAATAAAATGTATATAAGTTATTAAAAATAACACTGGTGAGAGAATGAGAGAGAATCACTAATAACTATAGTTATAGAAATCCTCATTTGGATATGAAACACAAGGCCAAAAGAAAGTTAACAATTAAGTAACTTAGAAACATCCAATGGTATAAGTGTGAATGCTCCTTCAATAGAGTCCTAGCTATAGTACATATGTATTATTATTGTCTTTACTTATAGATTGCGACCACCATAAAGAATATATTGACTATCTATTATTTTAATACTTTTAGGTTGGTTTTATTCCTTTATTGTTAATTTTTAATATAGAGGATATAAGTGCATCCCTTTTATACTTATAATTTTGCTTTATCCTACTTTATATAGATGTTGTAAATGTATTATCTTAGTTTTTAATTTAATTCACTTGGTGCATTATTGATACTTATCCTTAAATTTACTAGCCAATCACCAATATAGATCTCCATAGTTTGGACCAATGACCAATCTCATCCCTTTCTCTCTAAGCATTATGTCATGTTGTATAGCCCAATCTTTGACCTACATCCCATGACATAACCTAGTCTATCAATTTGAAAATTCAAATCTCCTAATCCTTTTTCAAGATATAGTTATTTTTTCATTACCTTGCTTGCCATACATATTAGGTTGAACAAATACAAAGACACATGCTAGGATATCTTGTAGGCATTCAAGTATAACTATCTAGAAATACGTACACAAAGGTACACCAAACTCATTCAATGTTAGTCACATTAGTCTCCTTCTTAATCACATCAATGTTAGTTGCATTTGAATTTCATTCTTGTTTGGCATGTTTTCTAGATTTAGACAAATCTTCAAGGAGTCAAGAAATACTAAGTCAATTCAAGTGTCTTCTCTCCACCTTATAGCAAGCACCACTATGCTTTTGAGAAAAACTCCTTATGAGCAACATGCATGATAGAAGTAGGTTACATTAATAAAAGATCAAACCACATGCATGACATGATACTACCCTTAGTAAGTAGAACCTCAATGAAACTCTATCACATATTTGTGATCTCTACTTTGTGTCCATATTCTAGATTGCATTAATCTATCACATCACAATTGGTGAACAACAATGTCAAAATTGAGACCACGCCAAAAATCAAAATAATAAATTACTCACTTGTTTTTACTCATCTATGAACTCTTATGCTTTAGGTCTTATTTTATTTATTATTAGTTAACATTAAACCTAAATAATGTTAAAATGAAGAATTATATTTTCCCATGTACTATAATTTAAATATATAAATTAGCTCAAGCAACAAATAAAGAAACTATATTTTATAGATCATGCCTTCTTCTAACAAATTTTATCTCTTACAAAATGTCATCCACATCTTGAAAATACAGTAAATTATTTTTATTAAAAATCCATAAAATATAATCCTGTAAAACTTATTAGCAAAGATTAATCTAATAAAACATATTATTTTATACATAATTATTTGAGTTGAAAGGTTATTTACATTTCTAAACTAGAGATCATCATGAAATTTTAATATTAATTTTAAAATTTAATTAAATTTCATTACAAATTAATAAAATAATAGTTTCTATTTTCACATACACAATGCTCTATCTTCAAGAATATCACTACACATGTAATAACAAGTGCCACGTAGTGGCCAGTCTTATAGTGTTGTTACTATAGTATTTGTTTAGTTGTATTTTTTTTTGTTGATTAACTATTGGTTGTATATAGTATTTGTTTAGTTGTAATTTGTTTGTTGATTAGGTATTGGTTGTATAGACAAATTGCATTCCAATAAATGAAAAATTAATTTTTGAAGAGTGTTGAAATGTCTTGGGTAAATAAAATTGAAATCTTAAAAATAATCTAATTTGGTAAAAATAAAATAAGACTAAAATATTTCCTAACTATAAAACTAAACTTTTACAAAGTCTATTAAATAACACATATATTTCCTTAAAAAGCAATAATACTAATACTTTTATAATTTAAAATGCATAAAAATATTGTAAGTTTGAAGAATAAAATAAAAAATGTAATAACATGGCGAAATATTTTTTGTGATACTGTAGATTTTTAACTTTTGACTAAATAAAATTGAAATTCTAGATTTTTTACTCTTGACTAAATAAAATTAAAATCTCAAAAATAATCTAATTTCATAAAATAAAATGTGTAGAATCCTAACCCTAATTAGGTGTGGATAGATTTGAAATGTCTGCCTAAAATATTAAAATATAATAATATTGAATACTATTACAATTTAAAATGCATTAAAATATTGTAAGTTTGAATAATAATTACATAATATAATAATAGTGTGGATAGATTTGAAATGTCTGCCTAAGATATTAAAATGTAATAATATTGAATACTATTACAATTTTAAAATGCATTAAAATATTGTAAGTTTGAAGAATAATTACATAATATAATAACAATAACATATTCATATTTACATCACTACAATATTTTATTTTAGTCACTTAATTTTTTATTTAAGTAATAATAGTAAGTACTTTTAGAGAACATGATTTTAGTTATTTTAATTAATCTAATATTGTGGTTTAGTAATAATTTTGGGTGATTCATTTAATAAAGTATGTGGTTCAGCTCCATTAATTAGACATCAATGGTTAAGATCAAATGAATAGTTAAGAAATATTTTAGTGAAATTGGGTTATTTATGTGTAGAACCCTAAAGTATAGTTATAAAACAAATTTAAATCTTTATTTTATTTTACAAAATTAGGTTATATTTGGGATTTTAATAGTTTTTTACTCAAGAGTTAAAAATCTAGAGTGTCATGAAAAATACTTTTATTTTGGAGATTTCAATTTTATTTACTCAACAGTTAAAAATCTAGTGTTATGGAAAATATTTAAATGAAGTGATGCCATGTTCCTAAATATAGTTAGTAAAATTTTAAAAATATAATGCACTTCCTTATTTATACTTTTCCCTTTTTATTTGATTTGATAAAACCCTAATAAAATATAGTTATAAAGTATTATTAAACATAAATAAAACAATATATTAACTCCACTCCCTTTCCATAAGGCAATATTATTGCCATTATTGTAATGGATGCTCATTAATCACCCTTATCATGTAAAAGTTTTCTGCCAATTAGATTAAAGATTTTTTTTTTTTAAATAGAAAAACTATTTCAGTTCTCATTGGTTGTAAAAAAAAATTATTAATAACTAATTAAAAATAGGCCTACTTATAGTTTCCTTGGCACAAGCTCATTACCTGGAGTGAATTTGTTTTAAGGCATGAGAAAATTTTCAAAGCACTATAATGTTCACCATCAAATATCAAGCTCATTACCTGGAGTGAATTTGTTTTATGGCATGAGAAAATTTTCAAAGTACTATAATGTTCACCATCAAATATTAAAGTTTGATATTTTAAAATAAACAACACAAAGTAACAACCCATGGATTGAAGATTTAATGATCAAGAAACTATTGAGCCAATGAAGTAAATAACAACCACTGCACCAACCTAAATCAATTGAAAAACCTGAGCACAAGGGAATAGATAAAATCTAATTTAATATACTATGAACTATAAAAGAGTTATAACAAAGACAATGATACTGTTGGATAAAGGGGCTAAAAGGCCCGTGAACTAAAAACAATTTTCAAAAAATTTAAATTTTTTCGCAACACCTGCAAATGAAGATATCTCTAAACCGAATATCTCCAAACGAAGATATCTCCATAAATGTACCAAAACCTGCATAACTTGATAGATTGTCCTTGTCATAATTTTGATTTGGAAAATGTAGAGTATTTATAAAATTTTGGAGTAAAAGCGGTTTGGGTAGTTGAACGGTAATAGTTAGGTGAACTGCACCGAACTGCACCTGTTTTTAATATTTTCAATTTGTTACGTATAGGTTTTGATATAGGTTTTTAGGTTTGTAAATAATAAATTAAATTCGTTAATTTTAATTTAATATTTACTAGAAAGATTTAATTAAATACAACCAAAGTAAAAGTGGTTTGGGTAGTTGAACGGTAATAGTTAGGTAAACTACACCGGTTTTTAATATTTTCAATTTGTTACGAATAGGTTTTGATTTAGATTTTTACGTTTGTAAATAATAAATTAAATTCGTTAATTTCAATTTAATATTTACTAGAAAGATTTATTTAATTACAAGCAAAGTAACAAAATAGTCTTTAAACTCTTGTCACTATTGGCAAAGTAACAAAATAGTCTTTAAACTCGTCACTATTGTTTTATAAAAAAATTATTAGGGTGTATATTTAATATAATAGGAAGTTGTTTCCTATGTATTAAATATTCAATGTTCATATTTTCACTTAAAATTTAAATATAAATTTTTTAAATTAAATATTAAATATTTAAATAATATAATAATAATGATTAAATAATTAATTAATATAATAATACTAATACTTTTATAATTTAAAATGCATTAAAATATTGTAAGTTTAAAGAATAAAATAAAAAATGTAATTAAATTCATGATGATACTGTAGATTTTAAAGTTTTGACTAAATAAAATTGAAATCCAGGATTTTTAATTTTTGAGTAAATAAAATTGAAATCCCTAAAATAATTTAATTACATAAAATAAAATGTGTAGAACCCTAAAAATTAAATTAAAATTAAATTACTTTTAGCTAATGAAGCAAAAAATTAAGCGCTATCCATTTAGGCATGACTTAACTAGTGGGAGACAAAATTTGTGTTCATAATTTGTTTACTTGCCACGTGCTCCCCTCAAACCAAAATTCTCTCCTCATTTATAGTTTTTTGTTGCACTCTCCCGACAATCCGTAGAGAAGAGGTCATTTTTTTTCAGCTAATGACAATACAGATAAATCATTTCTAAACAATTTTTTGTTAAAAATTTATCATGTTGACATAGGAAAAGTACAAATTTAAATCAAATTTGTCAGAAAAATAATCCTATCTTTTGATTGGTTTGCAATCAATAGATTAATAACTAGATAAGTGTGAACTCATTGCAATAGTACCAACTGAAGGCAGATATAACCTAATTGATAAACAAATTATTAAATTATCAAAATTTTACTCATAAAAAATATTTCATAAAATACCAATTGAGCCAACATTTTGCTATCTTTCCAAAAATAATTACAAACTTCACATACACATATTTACAAAATAATGACAATATTTAAGTAGATAAAAAAATTCATAATAATTTGCATGAACTATCTACTTCAATTCGTTGAATGCTTAACATGATCCTATTATCCATGAGAAATATATGTAAAATGATGTTGAGATACCTTGTGCAAATACATTTGACAACTTTATGGTTATTAGAATTATTTATTTTTAAAAAATTAAAAAAATTATGTCACATTTGCCTTGTAACCTTTGCTTATATATAAGGTTTAAAGGAAAAAAAAAACATTTTTCTTCAAGTCAAATTGACTAGAATGATATTTCACCAAATAAATTTAAAATTATTTAAAAAATAGTAGTCCATAGACTAGAGTAAGTTTCCCACAACTTTTATAGTCTCACAATTTTTTGGTCATCCAACAAAAACTATGCAACCAAAAAATAAATTTGAAAATATAAAAAATAATAACCAAAAAAGAAATTGAAAAAAAAAAAAAAAGAAATTGGAAAAAAAATAAAAAATAAAAAATAAAAAAAATTGAAAATAAAAAAATCACAAAACCAAAAAAGAAATTGGACAAAATAAATAAAAAATAAAAACCAAAAAAGAAAAATTGGAAAAAATAAAAAATAAAAAATAAAAACTAAAAAAGAAATTGAAACTAAGAAAATCACAAAAACTATGGAACCAAAAAAGAAATTGGATAAAATAAAAAATAAAAACCAAAAAAAATTGAAGGCAAAAAATGGAAAAATCACAAAATCCTATAAAAATTGCATTTTTTTGCCTGATAGACCATTCTATATGTGCACACATTTTGTAATTGCTAAAAATAAATTTGGTAGTCCCACAATTTTTTGGTCATCCAACAAAAACTATGGAACCAAAAAAGAAATTGGAAAAAATAAAAAATAATAACAAAAAAAGAAATTGGAAAAAATACAAAATAAAAACTAAAAAAGAAATTGGAAAAAATAAAAAAATAAAAAATAAATTGAAAATAAAAAAAATCACAAAAACTATGGAACCAAAAAATAAATTGGACAAAATAAATAAAAAATAAAAACCAAAAAAGAAATTGGAAAAAATAAAAAATAAAAAATAGAAACTAAAAAAGAAATTGAAGCTAAGAAAATCACAAAAAACTATGGAACCAAAAAAGAAATTGGACAAAATAAATAAAAAATAAAAACTAAAAAAGAAATTGGAAAAAATAAAAAATAAAAAATAGAAACCAAAAAAGAAATTGAAGCTAAGAAAATCACAAAAACTATGGAACCAAAAAAGAAATTGGACAAAATAAAAAATAAAAAACCAAAAAAAATTGAAGGAAAAAAATGGAAAAGTCACAAAATCCTATAAAAGTTGCATTTTCTTTTAAAGTTGCATGTGTTGGATAGTAATGCCTGTATTCTACTATTCTATATGTGTACACCATTTTGTAATTGCCAAAAATTTGGTAGTCCAAACTTAAAAAAAAAAAAAAAACCTAAAAAAGAAATTGGAAAAAATAAAAAATAAAAATTAAAAAAGAAATTGAAACTAAGAAAATCACAAAAATTATGGAACCAAAAAAGAAATTGGACAAAATAAAAAATAAAAACCAAAAAATTTAAAGGAGAAAAAAAAAAAATCACAAAATCCTTTAAAAGTTGCATGAGTGTGTTGGATAGTAATGCATTCATCCTACTATTCTATATGTATACACCATTTTCCATTTTGTAATTCCATATGTATACACCATTTTGTAAGTACCAAAAATTTGGTAGTCCAAAAAAATTAATTTTTAATAAGTCCAAAAAAAATTATTATTTCCAAATAAAAATTAATTAACAAAAACTATGAAACCAAAAAAGAAATTGGAAAAAATAAAAAATAAAAACTAATAAATAAATTGGAAAAATAAAAAATAAAAACTAAAAAATAAATTAGAAAAAATAAAAAATAAAAACTAAAAAAGAAATTAAAAATAAGAAAATAAAAAAACTATGGAACCAAAAAAGAAATTAGACAAAATAAAAAATAAAAATCAAATAAATTTGAAAGAAAAAAATGGAAAAAATTACAAAATCATTTAAAAGTTGCATTTTCTTTTAAAGTTGCATGAATGTGTTGGATAGTAACTTTATCGTGCTATTATATATAGAATAGCAAATTTCTATGAGTTGTGTTTGGTAACTTTTATTTATTTATTTAGTTATAAAAAAATTAGTTTACTTAAGATTTAAATAATCTTAAATATAAGCTTAGATTTAGTTTGAAATTAATTTTTATTTAAAAAATAATTTTAATTTAAAGTAAATTTAGTTCAAATCTAAATTTAAATTTTATTTAATTTTAAATATAAAATAAATTTTATTATAATTTAGTAAATTTTAATTTTACTTTAGTATTACTAAAAGTATTTTTTTTAAATATATCTTTTATACATTAAGTTATATTTTTAAATTATAAAACTATGTTAGGCTGATTTATTGAATATATATCTTTTATGCACTAAAGATACTTTTTAAAATTGTAAATTTATGTTAGGTTGATTTATTGTTTTTAGAAATTTTTTTTTAGAGATTTTTCTTTGCATGCATAGAAAATGAATTATTGATTAAACACAATTGAAACACAATTGCAAATATTTTATATGATGTGTTCATAATTTGTTTAGTTTCTAGATTTGATTTTGATTGTTTTATTTTTTATAATTATGGTAGAGCTTATAATTTTATTTTTAGCTTAATTTAGATTTAATTTCTAATTTTACGATATGATTTTTATATTTTTAAATTTTTATTAAATCATGATAAGTGAGTTCATGAAGGCTTGATATTTTTATTTCTATTTTGAATTAGGTTTTAGTTTGTGTGAAGGGTTATTATCCTTAACTTTTGTCTAAGGGAAACCTCCATAAATTATTTATGAAGAAATTTTTGCTTTTAGATTATTGAATCTTGATATTAAAATTTCATATTAATCTTTCAAATTATGTCTTACTTTATAAAAATAAAACTATAATTTTATATATTTCCATTTCTAAATTAAATTATATGTAGGCTTAACACATGATTGTTTAATTTTTAAATAATAATGTATATACTCATAAAAGATAATATGAGAAAGTCCTTTAAAGGCAAGTATAATCATACTACATATAAAAATTCCTCATTATAGACTAATCTTATAATTATAATATTTATTTTAAAGGGAAAGTAGAGATAATTACTTCGTATTAATGAGACACGATTACTTGGTATTAGTTGGTATTAGTCTTATCATGATTTAATAAAAATTCAAAGATATAAAAATATGAGTAGAGAATTACAAAACAAGTCCTAAAAAAGGTAAAACTAGAGGTAGCAATTTCCCACAAAGTGAATGCCTAAATTAACTTTTCCACACACATACACACAATTTACATAAACAAAAAGAGAATATGCCAATGTTCAAAAATAATTCATTCACACAAATTTAGTACAAGCATGCATTAACACTTAAGTTCAAACATTCCAAACTCCAAACACACTCATAAAGTGGGTGCCAAATTTATAAAACACGGTAAAGTACAAATACACACACACACTAGACAAAGTGAATGCCCAAATTAAATTTCACACACACAATTCACACAAAATGAATATCAAAGTTAAAACACACACTTCACACATAGAAAGTGAACATGTGCCAAATTTTAAACATGCTTCATTCACAAGGTTAGTTCAATCACACACAAGTAAACACTCGAGTTCAAATATGCCAAAGAATAAACACACACAAAGTGAATGCCAGAGTTAAAGCACACTCTTCACATAAAGTTAGTTCAATCACTTCACACATAGTTGATACAAACACACACTTCATACATATATGTTTTTTTAAAGTTATTTTGCGCAATGCTTGGTTGATTGGAAATTAGTAACATGGTTTTTTATTATCCTACATTATTTGCACGATTCACCTAATTTCTTGATTGCTTAGAATTTACAATTTACTTCATGTGCTTATACATTTAATACCACTTCATTATTTTTATTTGCAAAAAAATAACTAAATTTCTTATAGTATTTATAGCCTTGTCTACCAACAACTACATGTAATGACTTTCCATAAAAATAAAAATATAAACTATTTAGTGATAGGCCTATAAATATTTGTGCCTATCGGCCATTTGATAGCACCTTTGGTGCTTTTACTAGTTAATAGATACATCCTCCAATTTATTATGTGAAGTTACTTAAGTCTATGTTTTAGCATTTTCATTTCCACTTAAGGGTGCAATTAGTGCATGATGATCTTGCACTCACCCAACAAAACAATATAAATTGTAGGATTAGTTTTAGAAGATAAATTTGGACCTATGGAGGTGATCTAATTCCATATGCTCAACCATGAAAAAGACATAATCACTATGCAACCTCCATGGCAAGGCATAGACAAAGAGGCATCATTCCAAACTTGTGATAGTTAAATTGTAGAATCTTCATCAGAGTTATCTATCATGAGGCCTAGAGCTAAGTATCATTAACCTTTTTTAAATTCACATTCTATAATTAACACTTAATTCTAAATTATGTATGTCTACAACTATTATTCATTAATCAAGGTTAATTTGTGTTGAATTGTAAAAAAAAGCATTTGAGTAGCCTAAATTAAGGTCAAGTGAAGTTTATTTTCCTTTACATTTTAGTGAACATGTCTAGCCTTAGATGATCTAGTTTCCCCCTAATTTTTCTTCTAAATATTAGGGTTTTTCGATTTGTAGTTTTTGAAAATTTACATCTTATTTCCATATTAGAATCTCATTTATTATTGTGATTCATGTATATTTATATTATTACATGGGTAAGTGCACAAAGATGAGGGACCAAAATGGGGTCTTAAGTTGCCACTTTTTTTTTTTTTTTGAAATCAGGAAACATTGATGTTGGATGAGAAATTGAAGATAGCTACACTCAAAATTTGAAGATGGAACAAAAACAAGAGTTGTAGTGCTTCGAATCTAGTTTCTAAACTACTAATTTTTTTTCAAAAAATGGTTGAGATTAAGGGGTTCAAAAAGGAGGAGCACACAAATTGGTCCTGTTTTTCTCAAAAAAACATAACAAAGCGCCTGGTGTGCTCCCCCTAAAATGTTAACATTTTTTTAGTATTTCAATAATCACTTTGGTGATAAATTAGGTAACACCATGTAGTTTATCCCTAATTTTTCTGATAATTTTTAATGAATAATTAATTTTTTAGTAATTTTTAAAGTGGACACATCCTGAAAAATAGAAATTTGAGCATGCTGCCCCCTAAAATGTTTGAAAACTAATCAAAAATTGAAATTATTTTTTAAATTCGTGTAGAATGGAGTCTAGTTTCTAAAAATATAACTTATTTCAATTTTCGAGGAATGGTTAAAAAAAAAGTCAAAAATACTAGACACTAGTTTTTGACAAAAACTAGACACACAAAAGAAATTCAAGATGAAACACTAAACTTACTCAAAATGTGAAAAAAATTATATGGTTAGATAGCTAACAGAGAGCTTAAGATTATGGTGGTATTTTTTTGAGTTTTCATTGAAAAAAGTGCCATCTTGATGGGGAGCACGCTCTAGATTATCTCCATATTTTGCTAAAAACTGATAAAAACATGTCAAACAAAGCTGACAATAATGCGAGCGCATTAAATCCATAACATGATCATGTTATAATGCACTCACATTATGATAAGCATAACTGGCAATACACATGCCAATTGCATTTTCTTGAAAGTTTCTAAAGCCTTTTCAACAAATCCATTTTTCACATATCTTGCAATCATTGCATTCCATTGTAGAACATCTCTTTGAGGTGTTACGTCTTACAATTGACTTGCCTTGTCTATGCTTCCACACTTTACATACATGTCTATAAGGGTAGCTACACTTCCTATCATCTCTCTCACTCTATATATCTCCCTTCTCTACATCCTACCCTTTCTCTGAGTCTCTACTTCCCTCCCCTCTCTACCTCCCACCTTCTCTCTCACTCTCTTCTTCCCTCCCCTATCTACCTTCTACCCTCTCTCTCACTCTCTACTTCCCTCCCCTATCTACCTCCTACCCTCTTTCTGAGTCTTTGCTTCCCTCGCCTCTCTACCTCCTACCTTCTCTCTCACGCTCTTCTCCCTCTCCCTCTCTACCTCTTACCCTCTCTCTCACTTTCTACTTCCCTCCCCTGTCTACCTCCTACCCTCTCTCTTAGTCTCTACTTCTCTCCCCTATCTACGTCCTACCATCTCTCTCTTCTTCCTTCCCCTGTCTACCTCCTACAATCCTCTCCCACTCTCTACTTCCCTCCTATCTCTACCTCCTATCCTCTCTCTCTCTCACTCTCTACTTCCCTCCCCTCTCTACCTCTCCTTCTCATTCCTCCCATCCAATGAAATTTCATAAATTATCTTATTTCCATTTCATCATCCCAATTTATATCCTCATCCATCTTTGCATGTCCTATTTTTCTTGTTTCCATGTTCTTTGTCGACAAGGGAGAGTGAGAGGGAGGAAAAGGGAGAGAGAATGGAGATGGAGGGGAGAGAAAGGGGAGATATACCTGGTGATAGAGAGAGAGTCCTAGTTTTATTGTTTTGGAGAGAGAGAGGGTGGGTCAGGTTTATGAGTTTAGGGTTGCTTAAGTTTAGGGTTTAGGGGAATTATTTAGGGTTTAGGGCTGCTCAGGTTTATGGTTTAAGGGTTAGGATTTAGGGGCATTATTTAGGGTTTAGGGGTTTTGAGAGAGAGAGAGAGAGTTGCTCAGGTTTAGGGTCATTATTTAGGGTTTATGAGCTTAGGGTTGCTTAGACCTTTAGGGGCATTATTTATGGTTTATGAGTTTAGGGTTTTGGGTTAGGGTTTGGGGGAATTATTTAGGGTTTAGGGGTTTACGATTGCTCAAGTTTATGGTTTAGGGTTTAGGGGTTAGGGATTTAAGGTTGCTTGGGCTTAGGGTTTAGGGGTTAGGGTTTAGAGAGAGAGAGAAATAGAGTGAGGGGATCGATAGATATTGGGAGAGATAGGGAGATAGAGGTTTATAGTTGCTTCCAAGGTTTATGGTTTAGAGGTTTGGGGTTTAGGGAACTGCTCAGTTTTAGGGTTTAGGGGTTAGGGGTTAGGGTTTAGGGGCATTATTTAGGGTAACTTAATGTTTATGTTTTAGGGGTTAGGGGTTAAGGTTTAGTGGTTTAGGTTAGGGTTTAGAGAGAGAGGACCAATAGGGAGATATAGAGGAGATCAAGGGGAGACATAGGGAGATAGAGGGTGAGGGACATGGCTAGAGACATGGGTAGTGATATTGAGAGGTAGAGGGATGATAGAGATAAGGAGATAGGGTTTAGGGCTGATCAAATTTAGGGTTGATCAGGTTTAGGGTTTAGCTCGGTTAAGAGTTTAGAGATGGAGAGATATGGAGATAGAGGGTGAGGGACATGGCTAGAGACATAGCTAGAGAGATTGAGAGGTAGAGAGATGATAGAGACAAGGAGATAGGGGTTTAGGGTTGATCAGGTTTAGAGTTTAGGGGTTAAGAATTTAGAGAGGGAGAGATGGGGAGATAGAGGGTGATGGACATGGCCAAAGACATAGGCAGAGAGATTGAGAGGTAGAGAGATGATAGAGACAATGAGATAAGGGTTTAAGGTTGATCAGGTTTAGGGTTTATGGTTGGTATATATGATGTATAGAATGGTTTAAACAACTAACATCTTGGCACTTATGATGTTTTGATGGCTCCTGTGGCTGGCAGAGGGTAGAATGACACCTGTGATTGGCTAGGTGTATAATGATGTTTGTGATTGATAGGTAAGTGCTACTAAGGAGCATATTGGCACATACAATATAGAAAATGGTGCAAATGACTAACAGATTGGCACTATCATCTTCTAATGGCTCATGGTGAGGTATTTGTTTGATTTTGATTATTTTTGGGATTGTTTGAGATGGAGCTTAGATTGATTTGGGATGGAGTTGGGATGAAATGAATTTGTTTAGGGATGATGAGAGGTGAAAAGGACTAGATTAGGAATGATTAGAATGGTTTTAGGGATGGTTTGAAGTGGTTTAGTGCTGATTAGGGAATGATTAGAATGATTTAGGAATAGTTTAGGGATGGTATTTGAGATGAAATCTAGGTTGATTTAAAAATGATTAGGGATGAAGTCAAATTGATTTGGATGTGATTTGGGATGGTGTGAAGTGGTTTAGGGCTGATTAGAAGTGGTTTAGGGATGATTAGAGATGAACTTGAATGGATTAGTGATGATTTGGGATTGATTAGGAATGAACTTGGTTGGAATGGAAGCTAAATGTTTTCATGAACTTTCACGTTATAGAGATTGAGAGAGATAGGGACATAGAGATTTAGGGTTGCTTCCAGGTTTTATGGTTTAGGGGTTAGGGGTTAAGGTTTAGAGGTTTAGGTTTATGGTTTAGATAGAGAGGTGAATAGGGAGATATAGAGGAGATCGAGCCTAGGAGAGATATCTCTATCTCCTCTATCCCTCTCTCTAACTATACCTACCTTTCTATCTCTCTATCTCTCTCTCTCTCCTTGTCTCTCTATCTTGCTAGATCACTTTCAATCCCCTCTCTCTAACTCTACCTTTGTATCTCTCCGTCCCTCACTATTGCAGGTTTACATGAGTTTAGGGTTTCTCAAGTAAATAAGGTTTTGGGTTTTGGGTAAGGGTTTAGGGGAATTATTTAGGCTTTAGGGGTTTAGGGATGCTCGAGTTTAGGGTTTAGGATCTAGGGGTTAGGGTTTAGGGTTTACAAGTTAGGGGTTTAGGGTTACTTGAGTTTAGGGGTTTAGGGGTTTAAGGGTTAGGGGTTAGGGTTTTGAGGCATTATTTAGGGTTTAAAGTTTATGGTTTAAAGGGTTAGGTTTATGGTTTAGGTAGAGGGGAGAATAGGGATCCCTATCTCTCTTTGGACATATGGATCCCTATCTCTTAATCTATCCCTCACTAACTCTCTCTCCTCCTCTTTATCTCTCTCCCCATCCCTCTACCTCTTGAAATCTCTCTCCCTATGTCTCTAGACATCTCTTGATCTCTTTCCCTATCGAGCTATCTATCCTCATAACCCTGTCTCTTAATATACCCCTCTCTACCTCTCTCTCTGTATTTCCCTATCTATCTCTCCCTTGCTAGATCTATCTCCCTATATCTCCCCTCTCTATATATATGTATCTCTATCTTTCTCCCTCTATAGACCCCTTTCTCTATCTCAATCCCCATCTCTCCCTCTCCCCGTCTCTATCTCCATGTCCCTCTCTATCTCTCCATGTCCCCCAATCCCTCTCTATTTATAGGATAGAGAAATGAAGAGAGAGAAGACTCTCCCATGTAGATACAAGGTTACCTATCATGCTTCCCAGAACGCACTCATGTTATAACGTGAGCGCGTTATAATACGATCGCGTTCTAGGAAGCATGAAAAATTGTAAAAAAGCATGTGGGATCCGTGTTTCATGAGCATATCAGACAAAAGAATGCTTTTCATATTGTTTGACTAATTGAGAATTATTTTTATATGAATCCACAACCTTTTTTTGTTTTTTCAACATAGAAGAAGTGATTTTTCATGTTTTTGGAGAAAATTTGATTATTTAAACTAAAAGTTTCATGTTTCATGTGTGATTTTTTTTCAAAGCTAATTACCATTGATATATAGATTGGTTTTTCCATAAATTTTACTAATCCTATTCTAGAATTGTATAGAATTCATAATCAAACTTGTGAAAAACAAGAATTTGAGGATTTTGAAACTATCTTTTGGAGAATTGGTCAACTGCAATATTGAATTCTAAGGTATGTTCAATTTAAATTTCCATTTTAATTCACATATATATGTTTTTATGTTCTTTATGTCTCTATGTCTTTATGTTTTTTATGTTTTTTATGTTCTAAGATATATATGTTGTTACAACTCACTTTGATACCACTCAATCCATAAAAAATATGATGGAGATTATGTATTTACTTCATCAACATAACAAAATTTTAGAGAAGAGAGTTATATACAAATATGTACAGACATACAAGCATCGTGACACAAGATGATACAAAGGGAGTTACAAGGAGATAAAACACTGAAAAGGAGGTTTTCATGACTGTAGGACACTCACAAGTCTATATAATAGTCCACTATCATAGTCATGAGCATCATGAAGTTGGTTTTAATCTATGCATTACTTAAGATGTCTTTGATCTTTTGTCACGAGTATCTAGAAGGTTATCTTCAATGGTTAATGTTCTTTTGACTATCACAAAGTTTTTGGACTGGTTTAAGACTATTAGGATAGTCAATTTCTGTTGATTATAGTCCCCTTCGATGGCATTCATTTTGTCATCCTTCAAAATCACCTGGACATACAACTCATAGATGTAAAAAATTAACCATACAATTCATGATTTCCAAACCTAACATAGTGATTTAATACTCATATAAGAGTCCAAACAATGGCCTTCAAGGGGCAAGACAGTCAAGAACAGTCAAGGTGATGTTCTTAAGAGTTGATAGGGTCAAAGGGAGGCTTAGTATTAGAGATATACCTTTACATAGCATGATCTCTTGACACCTTATGGTCTCCAAAAACTCTTGCAACAAAAAAGTTTCACAAACAACTTGATTTGTACAAAGTTTCACAAACTTGTGTTCTAGATTGGTTTCACAAACTCTCACAATGACCCTTCAATGAATTAGGTCTCCAAGGTCTACAACTTGCACTCAAGGATTCAGACCTTCACATGGGCTTGATGAGGCATCTAACAAGATCAAGTTCACCAACCAAACACAACCAAACCTAATTTATTTATAGGGTTTCAACCCTAAAACTTAATCAATGTTTTGAACACCCATTATCAAGTTACATCACATATCTCAAACTCAACTTTGACTTCTTTGGACTATGTGTCTCAAAAATGACCTTTTTTCACTATCCTAAAAGGGCTAATTAGGCCTATATTACAAAGGAACTAGCCTTTAAACTTTCCATAGACCCCTAAACTTGTTGGGGCAGCATTCTTCATGTGTCCAAACCCTCAAAAACATATTTTTTTTAGGAGAAACATTCACCTACATACCAAACCACAAAACCCTTAGTTTGGGCAAAATTGAGGAAGGCTTATTGAAAATAATGGTTCCTAACACTTTCTCCTCAGACCACTACTTCAAACACCTTAAAATACACCTGCACATGCTCACAAAACCATTAGACAAACATTTTCTTTTGATATTTTCTCAAATACACTCTTCGGTTCCTCTTTCCCACATGAAAACACTCTTTAAAACCCTAAGACATCACACTAAAACCACACCAACTGATCTTCTCTACCTACCAAATCATGAGAACACTTAGATTGCTCTTTGAAGAGTCATTCCACTAAGATACACATGGAAAAAAACATTTGAACTCATTTACATTGCATTTTCCATAATTGGCCTTAAGGGACTAGGTGCTCCTGCACCATTTATGACTTTGTATGTTCAAGTGTATACTACATGACTTATATGTGTATTCAAATGCATACTCCATGACTAATGTATGTTCAAGTTATCTTGATATGAGGTGTCTTATTCAGAAGTTTGTAAAACCTTGTTATTCATTCTAACTGTGCTATTCATTGTCATTATAAAATTTCTAATTATCATTGTCTTATTCTTCATGCTTGTAGAAATCATCATCATGTTGAGGAAACAAGCAAAGACTCTAACACTAGAAGAGTGTGAAGTTGAGAATGAGTGTGAAGTTATTCATTATGACTGTGCTATTCATTGTCATAAAATTTCTAATTATCATTGTCTTATTCTTCATGCTTGTAGAAATCATCATCATGCTAAGGAACGAGCAAAGACTCTAACACCAGAAGAGCGTGAAGTTGAGAATGAGAGGAAAAGAGAAAGAATGAGGTGAATTCGGTAAAGTAGGAAATTGTCAACCTTATAAGAAGACATTCCACCATTGCCAATTGAAGAGGAATGTGACACGTCTAACGAAGCTAAGAGAGAGATGGAATTGGTGACACAAAGGGAATGAATACAAAACCTCCATGGAATGAGGAAAGTGAATCTCCAAGTTGGAGGCACTCCATCATCCACATGTCAAGTTAAAGGAACACCATCATTAGCCTCTTGAATTGGAGACACTCCGTCTTTCATAGGTGAAGTAGAAGGCACATCTGCATTTTCTTCTCAAGTTGGTGACACACCATCATTCACATCTCAAGTTGAAGGTATGTCATTTTCAACCTTTTCACCTTTAATTGAAGGTACGTCATCTATCCCATCTCAAGTAAATATTGAAGAAATTCCTAATGTTCAGTCTACTTTACCAAATAAAATGCCTCCTAGAATTTTTCATAGGAGGCCTAAGTTTCTAATTGATATTGATGAGAATGTATTGGAGCCCATGTAGGATAAGATTCCCATGCACACTTGCCAAAGATATGCAAATAAGATATGGAAATTATTCTTTGAGAATTTAAATGAAACCGAAAGATGTCAACTCTTTGTTGAACTGATGAGAAATTTGAAATTTAGGCCCACTATGAAGATTCTTGGCCTAAGAAAATTGAATGCGTCAAGTGAAAAATCAATTGTCAAGAATCTAATGAGTGCGTATGAGAGTGTGGGTTCCACCTCACATACAAAGGATAGTAATGTCACGTGACGTGTCATTACATCGACAATTGTAAGCCAACAAACAAAAAAAACTCGCCTCATTAGAAAGACAAGTCAAGCATTGAAAATAAATAGAAAAACTCTAATGAGAGCCATTGGAAGATGTTAAAGAGTTGAGGATCCAAAAACTAATGGATCAAAGTTTGGCAGTTTTTTCGTCTTAGGGAGCTTAAGGGACTTTGTCGGTAGCCTGCTGCCCTGAATGCCTACAATGCTTGGCACATGAAATGAGACCTCCCTTGGCATTTACCCACCTGCCTCAATGTGTTAGTGAAGTCCATTTAACCCCATGAGCTATGGAATGCAAAATGTCACTCCTAGCACCTTTCCACTGCATGAAATTAAAGCATTTTGCAAGAATGCGTTTGATTTTGGCATGGTCAAATAGACTGGAGTTGACCAAAACTGAGAGAGGTTATAGTGGATGGACCCCACATGCACTTGTACGTCCAAACGAAACATTTCCCAAATGCCACGAATTCCAAGAACTACTCTTTCAAAGTTTGGTAATTTTTTCGTCTTAGGGATCTTAAGGGACTTTGTCGGTAGCTTGCTGCCTCGAATGACTGCGGTGCTTGGCACACAAAATTAGACCTCCCCTAGCATTTACCCACCCACCCGAATGCATTGGTGAAGTTCATTCAGCTCCACGAGCTATGGAATGCAAAATGCCACTCCTAGCACCTTTCCACTGTATACATGTTAACAACTTTTGTAAAATGAACTCAAAATGACTCTATTGACCTTGCACATGGTCTATTATGACCTTATTAGACCAAAATAAACTCAATTACCTATGAATCAAACAACCTTCAAAGTGCCTAGTCTCAACCTTCATACTTTTCATGTTTCAATCAAGCTTAATCTAGTAGGACAACAGACCCTGTTTTTGGGGTTTTTATCTCAAACTTTTCAAAAGACCTCCCAAAATAAATACAGATTTAGATACTCATTTCCAAGTTAAATAACACATCTCAAAACCAATAGTGACTCCTTTGGACCATGTACCTCAAAAATGGCATTTTCGCTGTCTAAAATAGGCTAATTAGGCCTAGTTTGTGAAGAAACATACCTCTAAACATCCAACAACCCCCTATAATTGATGGGGAAGCATATACCATGTGTCCAAACTCTCAAAACCACAATTAGTTTTAGGAGAAACCCTCACTAACATACCAAACCCCAAAAATCCTCAATCTAGGCCAATTTGAGGAGGGTTTATTGAAACTCTACCTTCCACACACTCTCAGACTTTGACAACACTTGGAACACTTCAAAAATGGTCTGAATATGCTTTAGGAATTATCTCCCAGTACTCTCGAACCTTCTTTTAACAAACCTAGGTAGCCTAAAACCACCCTTTCTTGCATGGAAACAAGGCAAAACTTGCTTAGGACAACACCATAGTTTGGTCAAACTCTATCTCCTGCTTCCCTAACTTCATGGGCATCTAAAAAACATCCAAACCAAACCATTCCACTGAGTTATAGGGTCATACAGCAAGTGGAATGGTCTGAAACATCCCTTTACACACTCAAACCCTTATTTTGAGGGTTACACAGGCAGTTTCAGAAAAATGAAGATATCTCACTCAAAACTCAATGGTTTCTCCTCAAACCAAGTGCATTTGAAATTTAATACATACCACTACCACTTACAATTTAGATTTTAGCACATGGATGGGCCATACAGGGTTGTGGTATAGCCTGGAACAACATTTTTACAAATTTTAAAAAAAAAAAAAACTAAATTTTTATTCAAATTTTGTAATACAAAACTCATCTCCCTTCTCTCCTTGGGGTATGTGAGGGATTTAATACATGTTTTAAGAAGTTTCAAATGACCTACAACTACCACAACCAACCACATGGTTGTTTTCCAACTCTCCAATACATGTATACATTGCATTTTCAAAACAACCCTTAGAAACCTTTGCATTACATGACTTTTATTTGACTAAACATGACTCAACATGACTCCAAAACATAGAAAATTGGTCATCTTGACCTTATTACATGTATCATGGTCTAAAATGACCTTATTTGATGCAAAAAGACTCAAATTACTTCAAAACATCCTAGACTCAACTTGTCAAGACCTTCAAATGACCCAATTTTGTAAAAAATGGTGTTGGTGCTCCTACACCAAAAGCCAAATTAAAAAACCTTTGAAATGGTATCTTTGTAACATAGCATAGATATCCATCAAAGCATAAATCATATAGGAATTTGTCAAATGTTGTAGTTGTAAGTACCCTTTTAGACATGTATGCAAAGTGTGGAAGCATATACTTGATGAACATGAACTGTTTGACATGATGCCTCAAAGAAATGTTGTCTCATGGAATGCAATGATTGCAAAATATGCATGAAATGGATTGTTTTGGACAGGAGGCTCCAAATTCATGTCAGTTCAGTTTGAAACTAGGCCTAATTAGGCCTCCTTTACAAGGAAACTACTATGCCAATGCAAACCCACCACACCAAACCACTTGGGAACCCTAGCATGCATGGAAAAGGAACCAATTTCACTATTTTTGGCCTTTGAAACACTTGTTAAAGCACTATTGTATGGATTGCACCCTCTTTTTGCTTAATACATTGTCATATTAGGCCATTGCATCCTCACACTCTGCTATATTCTTGCTTCCTGACCTAGGGCTTATTGGGAACAGTGATCCTACCTTATTCCATCCCATTCCACCAATATAGAGTGATTAACTTGGGGGAATGGCAAAGAAATACATAGTTTTTAGCCTCAAAACCCTAGTTCAGGGTTTTATGACAGCTTCCAGAAAAACATGATTTTCTCCCTCCAAATTCAATCAAAATGCCTCAAATAAGATGCAAAGAAAGGTCATTCACTCCCCTTCACAATGCAGGTGGTTTCAGACCATGATAGTACTGTACGAATGAGTAGTACGTCCTAAAATAGTTGAATTTTAGGAAAAGTAGCAGAAAACTTAGTTTTATTCAACTTTGCCCTTCAAAACCTTCTTCACCAACCCCTCCTCAGTGTGTGTGAAGGTTTTTATACATGTTTACAATAGTTCCAATTGATCATAACTAACTTTCAACGTGTTTGATCATTAGGTAACCTCCTTATTACATGATTTGTTAAGTTGACAAAGCAACTTACCACTACTTGCATTATTAGACTTTTTGTTTGACATCAACATAAAACATGACTCCAAACACAAATGACATTGGTAATTTGACCTCATTACATGCAAAATGATGACACAAGACCATAAACTTGTCCTATGATGTCCTAGGACCTTGTTATGACATGCTCCTAGCCAATATTGACTATGGCTAATTTTCTCCTGCATAATGAAATATGTTTCCATGGTGTTGAGTCCTCCTCCTTACCTACTACATCACCCTTGTAGACATGTATGCAAAGTGTGGAAGCATAGACAAGGCATGTGAACTATTTGGCATGATAACCCAAAGAAATGTCACCTCATTGAATGCAATGATTGCAAGATATGAACAAAATGGATTTTTTGATAAGGCATTAGAAACTTTCAAGCAAATGCGATTGGCAGGTGTAAAGCAAAATTCCACAACCTTAGCCAGTATCCTCCTTGCCTATGCAAAAATGGAAATCCATCAAAAGGATAAAACATATGGGAATTTTGTTAGATGTTATAGTTGCAACTACCCTCAGAGACATGTACGCAAAGTGTGGAAGCATAGACAAGGCACGTGAACTGTTTGGCATGATGCCCCAAAGAAATGTCACCTCATGGAATACAATGATTGCAAGATATGAACAAAATAGATTTACTGATAAGCCTTTAGAAATTTCCAAGAAAATGCAATTGGCAAGTGTAAAGCCAAATTCCAAAACCTTAGAAATGGTATGTTTGGAGCACGGTATAGACATCCGTCAAAGCATAAAGGATATAGGAATTTTGTCAAATGTCGTGGTTGTAAGTACCCTGCAAGACATGTATGAAACATATGTGGAAGCATATATAACAAACATGAACTATTTGACATGATGCCTCAAAGAAATGTTGTCTCATGGAATACAATGATTGCAAGATATTCATGAAATGGATTTTTCATAAGACTTTAAAAACTCTCAAGCAAATGCACAAAAATAAATTTCAACCATTTACGCAAATTTTGGTACATCTAAAACCAAATTGCACAACCTTAACCAACTTCCTCCTTGCCTATGCTATAATGGGATCTAGAGAACATGGTGTGGACAACCATCAAAGCATAAATGATATAGGAATTTTGTCACATGTATTGTATTTGCAAAGTTGCCCTTGTAGACATGTATGGAAAGTATGGAACCATAGACAAGGCATGGGAACTATTTGAAATGACTCCTCAAAGAAATGCACATTCCCATAGAATTTAATGATTGCAAGATATGCACAAAATGGATTATTTAAAAACAATTCATAAACTTTCAAGCAAATGAAATTGGCACTTGTAAAACCAAATTCCTGTAACAATAATTGATTATCATATTAAATATTTAATATAAACTATCATATACATAATGTCATAAACATAACATCTAGTTTATATAAAAAGCCATATAGGCGTGTCCAAACAAAGCCATATAGGAAAATACACAAAAATATACATCGGATTAACATACAAAAGTATGTATAAAAGCCATCTAGGCATACAAAAAAGTTCCCAAAAATTAGTTTCCTATGGACTTTTAGGAAATAATCAGTGGCCCTTCTTTGACTGTGAAGATGGAGAGCCAGTCAGTGACACATCCTCTCTCTGTCGTCGAGTAGATCTCTTCAAATAAAGTTCATCTAGCTACACCTATTAATACAAACAAACAATATGTGCATTAGTATAGAAAATGTATGAAATATATAACATCACATATGGAATTGATCACTTACCACCAACGGATGATCACTCTCCATCATCTTGTCTCTCTCTTCATCCGTAGTTGGATGGACTGGAGTTGTGACCTCTTGTGAGAAGCATCAAGAAGTAAAATTGACTAAACATAAATATCATTTATGTACATCGAATGACATGAGAAAAAAAAGAAATATAAAATTATGATATTTTCATGTTATTGGCTCATACCTTAGTCAAAGGATTTGCAGACATCATGGCTGCATCAATGCCTATCTGCACTGACTCACGAAGATGAGGAGGAGTCTCCACTATATTCAGCATCTAAAAATCAAGTTCAAGATTATTCAAACAAAATAAATACATAACATTATTTTAAAAATGCATAATGATTAGAAATGGTTAAATTTACCTCTATAAAAGTGGCGGTTTGGCGTCTAGGGGACCAAGGAAACCATGGAGGTGCTAATGACTGTTGAAATCATCAAATTGTCACAAAATAATATTACCATTGACATATCTACAATAATTACGAATATGTGATAAATTACATACCTACTGACTTGACCTCCTCTCATAACCTGCCAATGGATAGCTAACAGAGGCAGGATGAAGACTCTGACCTTAGAATTTCATTGCGCAAACAATTACATACATTATTTTTGACTTATAATATAGATAATCATATAAAATTAATTACAAATTTCAAATAACAATATACTAAATCAAGATGAAACTTGTAACAAATTACCTGAGAGTTAATACCAAATGTATGTTGTAAGAGATCATTGTTGAGAACAAGATCATCCATTATGTCTTGCCCCTGTGTTGCATCATATTGCCCATGTGTCATAGCATGCTGCCCCTATGTCGCAAAGTCCTGTCGTGCCTCCTGCATCACATAATCACATAGGTTCCCACATGTACTGCACAAATGTGGGGACACATGACACCTACTACTCTCACCCTCATCGCCCTAGGTAAAATCATCTACATGCTGTTATAGAGTTTGGGTGAGAGTAGTTAGTGAATGTAAAGTCTCCATCTCAACACTCTCCTTCAAAGCCAAAGGAAGTGACCTACGTTCTGGCCTCGCTCGAGGTATAGGCACATGTTGTTCATCTCGCTGAGCCCCGGGTCTATCTTGGACAGAGCCACCACCTCTACCCTAGAACTCACGAATGTTAAAAAAATTTAGAATCTTGTTGAGGATGAACTCGCAATAGAGTTTCCTCAAAAAATATTATGGTACCTCATCATTGTTGCATGGCCACGCATCGAAGACCATATACCATCTATCCCAAAAGTTTCGGGATATGTATTCAATCTTACACCAATGTATAGGAAACTATTTGCAACTTTCCTCTAATGTTTGGCCAGTTTTGGGATTAATAAATTGTGCACATAATTGAGATTTTGTAATTTTTTCCTTCTTGACTTGTTCATATGACAACTTGTCAACATAATATTGCAGACTCCTTTCCCTATAGTCTTGGAATTTGATGATTTGTTTTGTCACCAAATCCGTGTGGGAAACAATCTCCTGTAGTGATTTTGCAAGTTCCCTCCTATGCTTAGTGGTTCCACTTGGATTGTTTAGGGTTTGAATAATAGTTTCAAGATGTTTCTTGTTTTGTTCTATTATCCCTAAGTAGTGTTCTTGATTATCCCTTACATGAAAAGGAGGTGAAGGTGGGTTTTGAGGGTTTGGAGGGTTTAGAGGGTTTTGGGGGTTGTTTTCACCCTTCTCAACTAGATTTAGGTTTTCTACTTCTCTAATAACTGTAAATGCAATATAAAAATAAATCAAACATTGCAAAACTAAAAAATTGTTCTCAAAACTAACAAAATCAGACAAACCCTACCTTCTTCTTGTGTTGGAGCCTCCAAATTTGCATGATGATGTCTTTGGCAATGAGGTGGCATTGTGAATTTCTTTTTTCTTAGGTGCACTTGATTCAATGTCCTCTTTTTCAACGTGATCGCATTTTTGCTTGGTTTCTTGCTGTTGTGAGGAGAAAAGCTGTGCGGTGAATGAACAATTTTTTTTTTTCTTTTATTAAAACCAAAATGTGAACGCATTATAACATGCTCGTGTTTGTTTTAATTTTGGAGATGGTGACAAATTTTTGGTCCCCCATCTCCTTGCATTTACCCACATCTTTTCTATTAAAATCTTGAGATTTGTTATGATATCTCTTTTACCCACCTTTCCCATGTTTAGCTACCCCATCAAGATCTCATTTTAATAACTAATACACTATGGATATATATTATTTATAGAAATTAAAAGTACATTCTAAACCTTTATTTTGTATCTTTTATTTATGCCATGAGCTACTTATGATCGTAATCTTCCATTGAGAAGGAGTTCCCATATAAAGCCTAACATTTTTGTCTAATCCAATAGGATTGAGATATATTCTAAAGCTAGTATTAAGAAAAACTTAGATGACAAAAAAAAATTATGATCATGATGTTCACACAACCAACCAATATTTTCAAATGAACTTAGTAGTTTGGCCAATGTATAAAATCCTACACAATTATTCAATATGATTCATAATGTGTTAATCAACAAACCATATGGATTATAGTGTAAAAATCACTTCATCTATTGTCACTAGTGAATCTATCCCCTTTGAATTCCCTATAATTACCCCTTCCACTACTAATACTCATTTCCATGGTGCCACCCCTAGTTGATACCCTTCAATCATCCATCATAGTCTAGGAGATAGATCAAGTGGAAAAGAGAATGGATGATATACCTAATAATAATAAGAAATTCAAAGATGCTAGATAGGCACCATTGGATTATGAGATTTCTGTTTATTAAATACTTATGGGTTTTGTGGCACCCTATTTTCAATGTATGATAGAAAGTAAATTGTTACACATATGGTTCATAAGGTTGTCATTGATGTCAACACTATCACTAGGTTGTCAATAATGTCAACACTATCATGGTGGTGTGATGGTGTTTATGATTGGATGCCATGTCTCATCCAACAAGAGAAGAAGATACAGTTCATGGTTGATGTCATATCCTATCTAGCAAGAAAAGAGAGAAGATATAGTTCATATTAAGATGTGAATTAGAAGCACAAAGATAATAAAATGTGTTTTTGATGCTACTAATGGCTTGTAGTATGTATGATCTAAGTTCCATGATGATTGCATTGCTAGAAGAGTGTTTTGAGTTAATTGTTTGAAGACAGTGTCACTTTTGTGAAGATTTTATGTACATGACAATAGAATGCTCCACATTCCTCCACATTTGTAGATATGGCCATGTGGTTCTAAAGTTGTATTCAAGGTGCAATGAAGGTGATAATTCCAAGTTTTCAAATCATTTGTCCTTCCACTATGAAAGTTATGCATGATAGAGTACATGCATGTGGTCTGGCAGAGTAAGCTAGTGATGAAGGCCTGTTGGAATGCTTCGCATTCCTTAAAAAATGAATGATTTCCTTTAAAGTTTTAAGGACATGTTTATGGATGTGTATTACATGCTTTCTTGTAGTTTCAGTGTTCTTGGTGGTCCACAACTTAGTTTTTCAAAAGACAACATGTTGCAGTGTGTTACAGATGACAGATTGTCCCCAGAGTTCATGATTGAAGATGTGCGACATGATTCTTTGATGTATGGTGGAAAAGGTGTGCTTAGAGATGTTGTATGAGTCATGTGGAATAATCTAGAAGATTTTTCATGAAGATATTTCTTTTTTCTGTACCGCACAAGGTTTTCAAGTTGATATGGTCATTATGCTTCAAGTTTTCATATGTTTTGTTTAAAGATGTCCTATTTCAAATGAGCGGAGTGTGCAGATGTAATGCCTTCATGTTTGAAGCTATGAAGGATGTTTTTGACCTAGTTAAGCAAGTGTTGATGTCCACAAGGCATGGATCTTCTGCTAGTATAACGTGTGGTTTCACTTAGGACCTATCTTCTACACATTTCATTTGTGTTGTTTAGCCGACTTGTAAATGTATTTTTCATGTTGTATCTAACTGAGAAGCAATGTAATAAATGCAATATCATGTATATAAATAGTGAATCAAATTGAATGAAGTGATGTGTGATTGCAAATGGATTAAAAAGCTCGCAAGTAGATAAAAGGCAGGATGAATGCATTGTTGATGAGCGACTAAAGGAGAAAGAGCAAAAGTTATTGATGATATCCTGATCCATCTTGAAGACATATTTGTGACACTGATTAAATTATGTGTTGATGTCCATTGTGTTAATCTTTCATGTGTTACACATATGGTGTCTAAGGTTGTTGTCATTGATGTCAACATTGTCATAAGGATGAGAGAGATTGTTAAGGTTGTCATGAAGATTGTTGATTGATGTCAACACTGTCATGAAAGTAAGATACAATTCATGCTTGGATGTCATGTTCCTAAAGAGAAAGCTCATGGTTGGATGTCATGCTCCTAAAGAAGAGAAATCTCATGGCTATATGTCATGCTCCTAAGGAAGAAAAAGCTCATGGTTGGAGGTCAGAAAAGCTATATTCTTGATCAAAGCAAAGTTGAGTTTGAAGCCTTACTAATATGGGAATTAGAAGCACTAAGAGAATCAGTTGTGTTGATGATGTGGTGGAAATGTTCCTAGTGTCTTGAAGCATGTTGTATGATCTATCCTACTAATCATGAGTTGTATGTGGTGATACAAAGAAGACTTGGCCTCTGGAAGTTGGTGATAGTCTTTGTTTTAGGATGACTACTCTTTGAAGACTGTCTGGAAGATTTCTCTATGTTTTCATCATTTTGATATTGAGCTTCTACGGTTTAGAGCATAGCTTTTCCAAGTTTCATTATGTTTTGATCACTAGAAGGATGTTTTTTTTTCTGGCAACTTGAAGATAGCATTGGTTCTATGGTGTTCCCAGTAAGGTGATGGAATGCTCTGCATTCCACCGCAGTTGTACATTTGGCTATGCAGTTCTGGAATTATGTCAAGAAGGCAGTGAAGGTGTTGTTTCAAAAATTTTAGATCATATTTCCCTCTTCTATGAAAGTTATGTATGATAGAACACCAGTATGTGCTTTGGCAGAATGAAGTAGCAATGAAGATTATACTTCAAATCTTCATGTGTTTTCCTTAAAGCTGTCCTATTTCCAAATGAGCGGAGTGTATAGATGTAATTCCTTGATGTTTGAAGCTGTGAAGGATGTTTTGAACCTAGATAAGCAAGTGTTGGGATTTGCAAGACATGGATCTTCTTCTCGTGTAATGTGTTGTTTCACTTAGGACCTATCTTCTACACATTTCATATTGTGTGTTGGCTAGATTACTTGTAAATGTATTTTTCATGTTGTATCTAGCCAAAAAGCTATGTAATATCATGTATAATTAGGAAATCAAATTGAATGCAGAAGTTGTGGTTGTGTGTTGATTGAAAAGGTTTGCAAGTTGATGAAAAGTAGAATAAATGCATTGTTGATGTGCGACTAAAGGAGAAAGAGAAAAAGTTGTTGATGCTATTTGGATTCATCTTAAAGACATATTTGTGGAATTAATCTAGTATAGTGTGTGCCTAACTAATCAGATCTTCAAAAGACAGTGTGAAGAGGCAGAAGTATAAACCATCAAAGAGTGAGCTTCAAAGTCAGTTTTCAGATAGTTGAAAGATTGTCATGCTGTAATCTTTTCTAAATGTGTTCTTTGATCTAGGAGTTGTTTCTTCCTTGGATGGTACCCCTAAAACAAAGTTTGTAGGGAGTTGTAGCTTCCCTGGGAGTGACCCTAAAGAAAATTTTTAGGGAGTAGCTACTTCCTTGGGTCATAGCCCTAAAACAAAGTTGTTATTTGTGCTTCATATATATTGTGAGTTGATCCTCACCATGGTTTTTCCCTTCTTGGGTTTTCCATGTATATTTGGTGTTATGTGTTGATGTGCATTGTTTTAATCTTTCGTGCTAATGTTCATATTGTGATGCTTAAGTTTTAATCTGCTCCAGATAAGTTGAAATTGTGAAAAGTAAAGTTGTATAGGGTAATGATTCACCCCCTATTAGTACTCTGGTGTGTTGAACAATTGGTATCAGAGCCAAGTTCCTCTAAAGGAAGCTTAATTGCTTGAGGAAGGTCCAGGATGGCATCAAGAGGATCCAAAAAGATACCTAGGTTCAATGGAACAAATTATGCTTTTTGGAAGGTAAGGATGGAAGGCTACATCAATTCACTAGGATGTGGAGTTTGGGATTCTGTCAAGAAAGGTTACACTATCCCTGCTACTATTCCCACAAATGCAAATGAAATCAAGAAGTATGATAATAATTCCAAGACAAAGTTTACTATCATGAGTGGATTAATGGATTCAAAACTTTAAAAGGTGATGGGTTGTACCTCTGCTAAAGAGGTTTGGAATAAACTTGAAACTATTTATGAAGGAGATAAGAAAGTAAAGCAAGCTAAGATGCAAATATTCAAAAATAGATTTGGAACCGTAAAGATGTGAGAGGATTAAAACATTGTTGGTTTCATGCTCTAGGTGAATAAAGTGCTCAATGGTATCATAGGCCTTGGTGGACAAGTGAAAGAAGATGAGGCTATAAAAACGGTTTTGAGATCTCTTCCCAAATCTTTTAGTCCTAAGGTATCTTCTATTTAGGAGACTATAGACTTGGATATATACACTTTGGACCAATTGTTTGGTACCCTTACGGATTTTGAAATGAGAGAGTTTGACAATGATGTTCCAAAGAAAGAAGTTGCTTTCAAAGTCAGTAAAAAGACAAAGGAAGAAACTGTTGATGAAGATGAAAGCCTTGATGATGCTAACAAAAATTTTATAAGAACACTGAAGAAAGGCTTTGCCAAATATAAAGGTAATTTATAATTCAAATGTTTCAATTGTGGAAAGGTTGGTCACTTTTCTTCTAAGTGTCCTCTTAGAGAAGTTAGGAGAAATAATAGAAAAGATAAATTCAAAAAAATTCTATTTTCTATAGAGGATAGTTGTTCTTTAGAAGTTGAGGATCATGATGATTCAAATGATGAAACACTCTTCATGGCCTTGAGTGTTGGTGACAAAAGGGATGTTGTTAGAAAATATGGAAAAATTGATACCTTGCCACCAATCCAAAACAATGAAAGATCAATGGTTGTATGGACTGCCTTCCATGCAAAAGAAGAAACCAAAGCTTGGGTTATTGAGAGTGGTTGTTCACAACATATGACTGGTGACAAAGAAAATTTTACTAGACTTGAGAAGTGGAATGATGGAGCTATTGAGTTTGGAGGTGATGAGTCAGCTCAAATCTGTGGCAAAGGTGTCATAACTGTTGATGGAAAGAACATGAGTGAGGATGTTCTCTATGTGAAAGGATTACAACACAATCATCTTAGTATTAGCCAGATGTGAAGCAAAGGTAGAAATCTCACTTTTCATGCCAAGGGTTGTGAAATTAGGAAGGCAGGATCTAGAAAGCTTTTTGTAAAAGGTATCAATACATGTGGTGATATTTATCACTTAAAAGAGGTAAATGGAAGAACATGTCTGTTGGCTTAATCCAATGAGTGTTGGTTTTGGCACAAAAGCATAGGACACAACAATTTTGATAATATGGTAAGAATCAACTCTTCTCATGCAGTGAGAGATATGCCTAAGATAATCAAGCCAACAAACACTATATGCAAGGAATGTCAAATGGGAAAGTAGACAAAAACAAGTTTTAAAAGCATGGAGTACTCTTCTTCAAAGCCATTGGAACCGATTCACATAGACTTATGTGGACCTACAAGAGTAAGGACTTAAGAAGGTGAAAGGTATTTTATGTTTCTCATTGATGATTATTCTAGAATGACTTGGGTTACCTTCTTAAGAGAAAAATATGATGCCCTTGACATGTTTAAAATTTTCAAAACTTTCGTAAAAAATGAAATGGATACTAAGATCAAATGTTTAAGGTTAGATAGAGGAGGCGAGTTTACTTCAATTGAATTTGAAAATTTATGTGAAGATCATGGTATTAGAAGGCATTGTCTACTCCTAGAACCCCTCAACAAAATGGGGTAGTGGAAAGGAAGAATAGGACTATGCAAGAAATGTCTAGGGCAATGTTGAAAGATGCAAATCTACTTGATATGTTCTAGAAGGAAGCGGTTCACACAGTTGTCTATCGAACCAATAGAGTGCAGTTAAGGGTCAACAAAACTAATACCCCTTATGAGTTGTGGCATTGAAGACCTCCCACTATTAGATACTACATGAGCTTTGGTAGCAAATGCTATATTAGATGAGATGAATAAGACCTACGAAAGTTTCATTCAAGAAGTGATGAAGGAATCTTTCTTAGTTACTCAACCAAAAGAAAGGCCTATAGATGCTACAATAGAAGGTTGGGAAAGATGATTGAAAGCACAAATGTCACAGTGGATGAAGACTTGTATTATATCTCACAAGATTTAGAAGACATCAGATCTGATATCTTCCCTTGCATTGAAGATAAAGAAGAAGTGAAAGAAGAAAAGGAACAAGAACCAGAGCAAATGCTTAAGACCCCAACAAAGTATGTTCTGAAGAATCACCCAGTAGAATAGATCATTGGAGACAAGAATGAAGTTGTATAGACAAGGGGAAGGTTCGCCAAGACACATGAATAAGTACACTTGTGTTTGTTATCACAAGCAGAACTTAAGACCTTTGCTGAAGCCAACAAAGATGATGGTTGGATAAAAGCCATAGAAGAAGAATTGGATTAGATTGAGAAGAATCAAACATGGGAATTGGTTCCTAGACTAGCAAACAAGAATATTATAAGGAGAAAATGGGTGTTCCAGAACAAACTGAATGAAGAAGGTGAAGTTGTAAGGAACAAAGAAAGACTAGTATGCAAATGATACACTCAAGTAGAAGGCATTGATTTTGAGGAGACTTATGCACCGGTGGCAAGGATGGCAGTAATCAGAATGTTCCTTGCTCTTGCTGCTCACAAGAACTTCAAGGTATATCAGATGGATGTCAAGTCAACATTTCTAAATGGTGATCTAGAGGAAGAGGTTTACTTTGAGCAACCAAATTATTTCCAGATATCTGAAGATCTAGACATGGTATGTAGACTCAAGAAGGCTCTGTATGGGCTCAAGCGAGTTCCCAGAGCTTGGTATGCTAGGTTGGATAAGTACTTACTTCAACAGGGCTTCAAGAAAGGTACTACAAATAGCAATCTTTACATCAATGAGGAAGGAGATATGATATGTATAGTTGCAGTATATAGTGACGACATAATCTTTGGTGGAGATGATGACATGTTTAAGAAGTTTGCAGAGGATATGCAAAAGGAGTTTGAGATGTCTATGATTGGTGAGATGTCATTCTTCCTTGGTCTTCAAATTGCACAGCTAGATGGTGGTATCTTTATTTCTCAAGCTAAGTATGTCAAAGAATTGTTGAAGAAGTTTGGTATGGAGGATTCAAAACTAGTGAGTACTCCCATGGTCACTGCATGTCACTTAAGAAAAGATGATGAATCTCTAGAGGTGGATCAGACTGTCTATAGGTCTATAATTAGAAAATTATTGTATTTGACTACATCTAGACCTGACATTATGCATGTAGTATGTGTGGTTGCCAGATATCAAGCCAATCATAAGAAAACACATGAGAAGGTAGTGACAAGGATATTCAAATACTTGAAAGGAACTCAGGACTATGGTCTATGGTATCTAAAAGGTAATGACTTTGATCTGAGTACATACACTAATGCTGAATGGGCTGGTTGTGTTGATGATAGAAGAAGTACAAGTGGTGGTGCTTTCTTTTTAAGAAGATTGGTTTCATGGAAGAGAAAGAAGCAAGATTCAGTGTCCTTATCAACTGTAGAGGTGGAATATATTGTAGCAGCCTCTTGTTGCACTCAAGTACTATGAATGAAGCAAACTCTGAAAGATATCAAGGTATTGTATGATGAGCCTATTCCTATTTTGTGTGACAATACAAGTGCTATTAATATTTCCAAGAATCTCGTGATACATTCTAGAACCAAGCATATAGCAATCATGTATCACTTTTTGAGAGAGAAGTTTGCAGATAAGGAAGTGAAGTTGGAATATGTTCTAACTAAGGATTAGATAGCAAAAATTTTCACAAAGGCTCTTGCAAAGGACACTTTTGAGGATCTCTGATAGAGGTTAGGGGTAATTGGCCCTCCTTTCTAAGATGCATAGAGATGCATTTTTCCAAGGGGAGCTCATGCTATATCTTTTTCCTGGACTGATGATGGCTACCTCTTAGGGGGAGCAAGTAGTGGTGACTAATGATAGGGGAGCTTGGAAGAGGAAGTATGCAGATATGTGGTTGTTGATGAGAGGGGGAGAATGAGTAGGTATTGATGCCCTTTGTCCTTGATGTCAAAGGAGGAGAATGTGCATGTATGTGTTGCCATCAATGCCAAAGGGGGAAATTGTTACACATATTATGCGTAAGTTTGTTGTCATTGATGTCAACACTATCATAATGATGAGAGAGACCACTAAGGTTGTCATGACGATTGTCATTTATGTCAACACTGTCATGAAAGTAAGATATAGTTCATTGTTGGATGTCATGTTCCTAAAGAAGAGAAAGCTCATGGTTGTCATGCTCCTAAAGAAGAGAAAACTCATGGTTGGATGTCATGCTCCTAAGGACGAAAAAGCTCATGGTTGGAGGTCATAAAAGCTATATTCTTGATCAAAGCAAAGTTGAGTTTAAAGCCTTACTAATATGGGAATTAGAAGCACTAAGAGAATCAATTATGTTGTTGATGTTGAGGAAGTGTTCTTGGTGGCTTAAAGTATGTTGTATGATCTATCCTACTGATCTTGAGTTGTATGCCATGACACAAAGAAGACTTGGCCTCCAGAAGCTAGTGATAGTCTTTGTTTCTGGATGACTACTCTTTGAAGACTATCCAAAAGATTGCTCCGCATTTCCATCATTTTGATATTGAGATTTTGTATTTTGGAACATACCTTCATACATTGTCTTTCTATGTATGCTCCAAGTTTCATGATGTTTTGATCACTAGAAGGATGTTTTTCTACTGACATCTTGAAGATAGCTTTGGTTCTATGAAGGTGTTCCCAACAGGGTGATGGAATGCTCCGCATTCCTCCACAGTTGTAGATTTGGCTATACATTTCTAGAATTATGTCAAGAAGGCAGTGAAGGTGTTGTTTCCAAAGTTTTATATTGTATTTCCCTCTATTGTGAAAGTTTTGTATGATAGAACACTAGTATGTGCTTTAGTAGAATGAAGTAGCACTAAAGATCTACTGGAATGGTTTGCATTCCTTTGGAAATGAATGATTGCCCTTGTGGTTTTGTGGACATGTTCTTTGATGTGCATTGCATGCCTCTTTTTAGTTTCAAACTTCTTGGTGGTCCATAGATTAGGTTTTCAATTAACATCATGTTGCAGTGTGTTCTGGATGACAAAGTGTTTTTAGAGTAAATTTTTGAAGCTGTACAACATAATTCTTTGATGTGCAGTGGCAAAGGAGTGTTTGGGGATGTTTTATGAGTCATGTGGACTCATCTAGAAAAGTTTCAGGAAGATCTTTCATGTTTCTAGTACTGCTCAAGGTTTCCCAAATTGATGTGGTCGTTATACTTCAAGTCTTTATGTGTTTTCCTTAAAGCTGTCCTATTTTCAAATGAGTGGAGGGTGTGGATGTAATTCCTTGATGTTTGAAGTTGTGAAGGATGTTTTGGACCTAGATAAGCAAATGCTGGGGTCTGCAAGGCATGGATCTTCTGCTGGTGTAACGTGTTGTTTCAATTAGGACCTATCTTCTACACGTTTCATATTGTGTGTTGTCTGGCTAAGTTGTAAAGGTATTTTTCATGTTGTATCTAGCCAACACGCTATTTAATATCATGTATAAATAGGAAATCAAATTAAGTGTGGAAAGTGTGTTTGTGTGTTGATTGAAAAGGTTCACAAATTGATGAAAAGCAATACAAATGCATTGTTGATGTGCGACTGAAGGAGAAAGAGAAGAAGCTGTTAATGTTGTTTGGATTCATCTTGAAGACATATTTGTGACAATGATCCTGTATAGTGTGTGCCTAACTAATCACATATTCAGAAGACAATGTGAAGAGGTAGAAGTAAAACCATCAAAGAGTGAGCTTCAAAGTCAGTTTTTAGACAGTTGAAAGGTTGTTATGATGTAATCTTTTGTAAATGTGTTCTCTGATCTAGGAGTTATTGCTTCCTTGTGTAGTAGCCTAAAACAAAGTCTATAGGGAGTTGTATCTTCCTTGAGAGTGTACCTAAAGAAAAGTTTTAGGGAGTAGTTGCTTCCTTGGGTTGTAGCCCTAAAACAAAGTTGTTATTTGTGGTTCATATATATTGTGAGTTGATCCTCACCATGGTTTTTCCCTTCTTGGGTTTTCCACATATACCTTGGTGTAGGGCACCTAGGAGCAGTTCGATACCTAAGAGTGCATTTTGAAGCATTTTGCTAAGTTGTGTTTTTTTTTTGTTCAATGTGTTTGAACTAAGGCTTTTAGCCATGGTTGTAAGGTCCCTCTTTGTGTGGTCAAGATGATTGGGGTAATCATATGAACCTCAATCATTCTTAGTCCACTTGGACCCTAGTTGTGCCACTTAGGCCTAGTAGATCTAATGATTGGTTTTTGAGTCTTTTTGGTTGTTCTAGTGTTTTAGAATGTTTTAGGGAGTGTGTTGGTCATTTGAGATCCTTAGACAAGTGAAACCAATTGGTGTCTTTGGGCTAAGGCAAAATGCCAGTGTCAAGTGTTGTCAATGGTGTCAATGACACATTAACCGGTTGCAACTCCATTTTGGTTGTTGAAACTATTTTTAGAAGTTATATACTAACTTGGAGGGGTTGATATGGTGAACATCTGACTCCAGTACGGGGGAGGAGATCTTGTATGGAGTTTTGGGCACAGAATAAAGAAAACTGACTATTTTTCCCTAATTTTCTCCTGTTGTACAGATGGTACAGATTGGTAGAGCAGATCAATGTACTTTTCCTGAAACTAGGTTGAGTCAGGGTTCAAATGAAACAAGTTTGAGGTTTTGAAGTGGTCGTAGTGAAAAGATATTGCAATTTTTGTCCAGGCTGGTCTAAAACCCTGTTTTCTAGGGTTTGTCACACAAATATGGCCCTAGAATGCATTTCAACCAGTGAAACCTCATGAAAGTCAGTGAAATGCAAGCTATGGATGTGTATTCTATGATTTCAAAAGCATTTTGCTGGGAGAGTTCGTCTTTGATTTTTAAAGTGATGCCCTAGGTCAAGTATTCATAGGTATTTGACCAAAATTGTGCTATTTGCTGTTGTAGATGACAAAATCCTAACAGGAGGAGTGAAAGAATGGTGGTTTTGAGTTATTTGGGTGTGGTAGAAGTAATCCAAGTTCTGATCCCTGATCTATGGACCCAACCTAAACCCCTTGCTTTGTAACCTAGACCTAAAATGATCAATTAGGCCTAGAGACCTAGTAGGAGTTTTGAGTTGCAGGAATAGAGTTGGAATAGGAGACTTGGAGTCTTGTAAGAGTCCCATAGAGGGTATTCAAATCCACTATTGGTTTGCCTAGTCATTCAGGGTTTTGTCAAGTTGTGTAGTGGAAACCTGTTTTGGAGGGCTAGTAGCCTTACTAGGCCAAGTAGAGGTTGGAGAGTTGTGGGAAGTTGGTGATCAAACCAACTGCATAAAAGGTGTTTGTAGACCTATTGGAAGGTGTAAAATCAATCTTGAGAATTGGATAAGATCCTAAGTAACAAATCCTCCATATGCCCTTGAATGTGACTTGTGTTGGATTGGAGAAGTGAAGTGGGTGAGCATTTGGAGAACAAACTAACCTTGTTGCTTCCCTTGCCACCTCTACATCAGGTGGTATCAGAGCTATCAAAGAGATGGGAGATAGAGAAGAAGAGGAGGAAGTTCCTACAAGGGTAACTAATGCCAAATTGACAAAGATAGTGAGAGAGCAAGCAACCAAGAACAAAAGGATGGAGGTTGAGATAGAAAAGTTGAAGAAGGACAAGGACAAGAAGAAGAAGCCAGAGGTCATCTTAGATTCAGATGAAGAGGATCAAGATGAAGAAAAATAAGAGCCTATGGAAGAGCCACAAGGAGGCATGTCAGAGAGACAATTCCTAGATGCACTTGGAAAGTTGAGTAGGAAGGACACTAAGGTGGACTTACCTATGTTTCCTGGTAAGATGAATCTAGAGGAGTGCCTTGATTGGATAGAGGTAATGGAGAACTATTTTAAATGTGAAGAAGTGGCAGAAAATCAGAAAGTGAGGATTGCCAAATCAAGAATGAAAGGGCTAGCCTTGAGTTGGTGGAACTTCATTCAAAATGAGAGGATAGAGGATGATAGGAACCCTATCTCTACATGGAGGAAGATGGTGCTTGAAGTCAAGAAGCAATTTGTTCCTAAAGACTATGAAGTCAATTTGCACAAGAAGTTCCAAAACTTGAGACAGAAGGACATGGACGTGAGCACCTACATAGAGGAGTTTCACAAGATGTCATTGAAAGCTAAGATGCCTGAGAATGAAAAACAAAAACTTGCAAGGTATCTAAATGGTCTTAATTTCTCCATTCAAGATGAATTAAGTCTCTTTACTCCTGAAATAGTCCATAAGTGTTTTCAAATGGCATTGAGGATTGAGGACAAACAAAGGAGAAAAGGTAATTCAACTAGTAGAGGCAGAGGTAATATGAATTTCAAAGGTAGAGGCAGGTTTCAAAATAGAGATAACTTTCCTAGACCCCAAGATGGCAGATCACAAGAAGGCAGCCAAGGGTAGGTTGACAGAAATAGTGCTGATAAGGGTCAGTTTAGAGGGAGAGGCAATGGCAGAGGAAAAAGTGGGGCAGGGGTCCCAATGTGTTCACTGGAAGGTGTTTCTCCTACAATCAGATAGGACATCAGTCCTTTAGATGCTCGGAGAAGATGGGAAACACTGCTGCAAATCAGAAAGATAGAAGGGTGCAGCTCCTTCAAGAGGCTGACTGTCAAAGCACCACAAGTTATCAAACAACCTCTTCCAAGCCTGCAGCACCAGAGAGTGGAGAGTGCATCATGTTTAACAGGTCCCTCATCATGCTAGCCACCAAGGAGCAACCCCAAAGAAACAATTTGTTCAGAACCACTTGCAAGGTGAAAGGAAAAGTCTGCAAGGTAATAGTTGATTCAAGTTCTTCTAAGAATTTAGCTTCTAATGAAATGGTGACTAAGTTAGGATTGCAAAGAATGCCTCATCCTAACCCCTATAGAGTGTTTTGGCTAACCAAGGACCAACAAATTGTGGTGAAAGAACAATGTTGGGTTGAATTCAAGATAGGTGAATATCATGATAGGATTCTTTGTGAGATAGTAGATATGGATGCATGCCACCTTCTTCTTGGAAGGCCTTGGCAACATGATACAAGTGCCCAACATGATGGTAAGCAAAATGTGATTCATTTGTCCAAAAATGGTGAAAATTTCACAATGACTCCTTTGATTGATGATTGCAAAGAGAAGATCATTTCTAGTTCAGTTATGTTGGTAGGTGAAAAAGAGTTTTTGGCTAATCTCAAGGAAGAGAAAGTGCCATGTTTTGTAGTAGTCATCAAGCCCAAGGATTTAAATCCCAAGAAGGTCAAAGTGCAGCAACCTCTTAGGAGGATTGGACCAAAGGAAGTGGAAGAACTATTGGAGAAGTTTCATGATGTGATAGCCGATGAAGGCAAGGATGCACTTCCACCAAAGAGGGAGATTAGTCATTGCATTGATCTCATCCCTGGAACCACCCTACCAAACCAAGCAGCCTACAAGTTGACCCCAAAGAAAAATGCTGAAGTGGCAAGACAAATCCAAGACTTGTTGGATAGAGGGCTTATCAGGAGCAGTATTAGCCCATGTGCAGTACCTACAATACTTGCACCCAAGAAGGAAGGTACATGGAGACTATGCACTGATTCCAGGGCCATCAACAAGATCACTATCAGGTATAGATTTCCAATGCCTAGAATAGAAGATTTAATGGATTGCTTGGGTAGGGCTAAGTATTTTACCAAGATAGATCTAAAAAGTGGTTACCACCAAATCAGGATAAGGGAGGGGGATGAGTGGAAAACTACCTTCAAAACCAATGAAGGGCTATTTGAATGGGTTGTCATGCCTTTTGGCTTATCAAATGCACCAAGCACCTTCATGAGATTGATGAATGCGGTACTAAAACCTTTCCTTAACAAGTTTATTGTTGTGTATTTGGATGATATATTGGTTTTTAGTGACAGCAAGGAAGATCACATAAGACATATCCATCAAGTGCTCAGGAGGCTTCAAGAGGAGAAGTTGAGAATCAACCTTGACAAATGTGTCTTCCTACAAGAAGAGTTGATATTCTTGGGGTTTGTCATCTCTAAGGGCAGCCTAAAAATGGATCCAAGCAAGGTGGAAGCCATTCTTAATTGGCCCACACCTACAACAGCCTCTGAGGTAAGGAGTTTACATGGTTTATGCAGCTTTTAGAGAAAGTTCCTTAGAGGGTTTAGTGCTATTTGTGCTCCACTTGTTGACACCATAAAAGGGGCCAAGAAATGTGTATTTGTGTGGACAAATGAGGCCAATCAAGCCTTTGAACTGTTAAAGAAAAAAATATCAAAACAACTGGTCCTTGTACTACCTAATTTTGACAAGGTCTTTGTGGTAGAGTGTGATGCAAGTAAGAGGGCTGTAGGGGGAGTCCTAAGTCAAGATGGGAGGCTTGTAGCCTTCTTTAGTGAGAAGTTGAATGAGGCAAAATAGAACTATTCTACCTATGATCTAGAATTATATGCAATGGTCCAGTCATTAAGGAAGTGGAGACACTCTTTATTGCCTAAGGAATTTATAGTTTTTACTGATAACCATGCATTAAGCTTCTTGAACAGGCAGCAGAAGTTAAACCACAGACATGTCAAGTGGATGGAGTACATCCAAGCATACACTTTCTCAATAAAACACAAGAAAGGAGTGGCCAATAAGGTAGCTGATGCCTTAAGTAGGAGAAATCTTGTGGTGCAGACCGTTCAGTTGGAAAGTACAGGTATACATGCCATCAAAGATCAGTATGAAGAAGATGAAGACTTCAAAGAACCTTACCAATCTTGCAAAGCCATGACAGGTAGGTATAACACTGATTTTTTTGATTTTTTGATACAAGATGGATATCTTTTCAAGGGCAGTATTTTGTGTATCCCAAGAGGGTCTGTTAGGGAGAATATTATTAAGGAGAAGCACTGTGGTAGCATGTCAGGCCACTTTGGCATTGATAAGACCCTAGAATTGGTTAGGAGATACTACTATTGGCCAAAGTTGCCAACTGATGTAAGAAAGTTTGTAGAAACTTGTCAAATTTGCCAAAGAGCTAAGGGGCATACATCAAATGCAGGTTTATACACTCCACTACCTATTCCTTCAAAGCCTTGGGATTCCGTAAGCATGGACTTTGTACTTGGTTTGCCTAGGACCAAGAATGTACATGATAGCATCTTTGTTGTTGTTGATAGGTTCTCAAAAATGGCTCACTTCATCCCATGTAAAACCACACATGATGCCTCACATATAGCAGGTCTCTTCTTCAAGGAAATAGTCAGATTACATGGTTTACCTTTCTCCATAATCTCTGACAGAGACCCCAAGTTCATAGGACACTTCTGGAGGACACTTTGGAAAAGACTAGGTACAAACTTGTCATTATCATCTGCCTATCACCCTCAATCTGATGGACAAATAGAGGTGATTAATAGGTCACTTGGAAACCTCCTAAGATGCCTAACAAAGGAGTAGGGTGCTAGTTGGGATTCAGTTTTGGCTCAGGCAGAGTTCTCATACAATGACACTGTCAATAGAAGCACCAGCCTGTCTCCTTTCCAAATTGTTTATGGCACTCACCCAAGGGGTATTTTGGAACTTAGAGAGGTTGGAGGACTGGAGAAGAGCAGTGTATTAGCTGAAGACTTTGTCCAAGTGATGAGAGATGTCCATGAACAAGTAAAACATAAATTGCAGTCCACTTCTCAGAAGTATAAACAGTCAGCTGACAGAAAGAGAAGGGATCTGCAGTTCAAAGAAGGGGAATTGTTCATGGTACACCTTAAAAAGGAGAGGCTACCTGTAGGTAAATACACTAAGCTACTCATGAAGAAGATTGGGCCTTGTGAAGTGCTCAAGAAATGTGGAGAAAATGCATATAAAATCAGACTTCCAGATGGCATTGCTTTGTCACCAATTTTTAATGTTTCAGACCTTTATCCCTATAAAGGATTTGATCCTCAAACTGTTGATGAAGAAGACCAAACTGATTAGACACTCCAAGAAATGATTCCTTCATCTCTTGATCAAATTGAGTGCATTTTGGATCACAGGGTTGCTAAACAAACTAGGAGGCACACCTATTATGAATATTTGGTGAAGTGGCTCAACACACCTCAGGAGGATTCCAATTGGATGAGTAGAGTAGACATTGAGAAGGCAAGATTCACATTTGACAGCATTCCCAACTCAAGAGACTTGAGTTCTGTTTGATAGGGGGTGTATGGTGCAGGGCACCTAGGAGCAGTTCGATACCCAAGAGTGCATTTTGAAGCATTTTGCTAAGTTGTGTTTTTTTTTTGTTTAATGTGTTTGAACTAAGGCTTTCAGCCATGGTTGTAAGGTCCCTCTTTGTGTGGTCAAGATGATTGGGGTAATCATATGAACCTCAATCATTCTTAGTCCACTTGGACCCTAGTTGTGCCACTTAGGCCTAGTAGGTCTAATGATTGGTTTTTGAGTCTTTTTGGTTGTTCTAGTGTTTTAGAATGTTTTAGGGAGTGTGTTGGTCATTTGAGATCCTTAGACAAGTGAAACCAATCGGTGTCTTTGGGCTAAGGCAAAATGCCATAGTGTCAAGTGTTGTCAATGGTGTCAATGACACATTGACCGGTTGCAACTCCATTTTGGTTGTTGAAACTGTTTGTAGAAGTTATATACTGACCTGGAGGGGTTGATATGGTGAACATCTGACTCCAGTACGGGGGAGGAGATCTTGTATGGAGTTTTGGGTACAGAAATAAAGAAAATTGACTATTTTTCTCCTATTGTATAGATGGTGCAAATTGGTAGAGCAGATCAATGTACTTTTCCTAAAACTAGGTTGAGTCAGGGTTCAAATGCAACAAGTTTGAGGTTTTGAAGTGGTTGTAGTGAAAAGATATTGCAATTTTTGTCCAGGCTGGTCTAAAACCCTGTTTTCTAGGGTTTGTCACACAAATTCGGCCCTAGAATGCATTTCAACTGGTGAAACCTCATGAAAGTCAGTGAAATGCAGGCTAGGGATGTGTATTCTATGATTTCAAAAGTATTTTGTTGGGAGAGTTAGTCTTTGATTTTTAAAGTGATGCCCTAGGTCAAGTATTCATAGGTATTTGACCAAAATTGTGCTATTTGCTGTTGTAGATGACAAAATCCTGATAGGAGGAGTGAAAGAATGGTGGTTTTGAGTTATTTGGGTGTGGTAGAAGTAATCCAAGTTCTGGTCCCTGATCTATGGACCCAACCTAAACCCCTTGCTTTGTAACCTAGACCTAAAATGATCAATTAGGCCTAGAGACCTAGTAGGAGTTTTGAGTTGTAGGAATAGAGTTAGAATAGGAGACTTGGAGGTTTGTAAGAGTCCCATAGAGGGTATTCAAATCCACTATTGGTTTGCCTGGTCATTCAAGGTTTTGTCAAGTTGTGTAGTGAAAACCTATTTTGGAGGGCCAGTAGCCTTACTAGGCCAAGTAGAGGTTGGAGAGTTGTGGGAAGTTGGTGATCAAACCAACTACATAAAAGGTGTTTGTAGACCTGTTGGAAGGTGTAGAATCAGTCTTGAGAATTGGATAAGAGCCTAAGTAACAAATCCTCCATATGCCCTTGAATGTGACTTGTGTTGGATTGGAGAAGTGAAGTGGGTGAGCATTTGGAGAACAAACTAACCTTGTTGCTTCCCTTGCCACCTTTGCATCATACCTGGTGTTATGTGTTGATGTGCATTGTGTTAATATTTTGTTCTAATGTTAATATAGAGAGGCTTAAGTTTTAATCTGCTCTAGATAAGTTGAAATTGTGAAAAGTAAAGTTTGATAGGGTACTGATTCACCCTCCTCTCAATACTCCAGTGTGTTCAACAATTGGTATCAAATCCAAGTTCCTCTTAAGGAAGCATAACCTCTTAAGGATGGTCTAGGATGGCATCAGGAGGATCCAACAAGAATCCTAGCTTCAATGGAACAAATTATGCTTTTTGGAAGGTAAGGATGGAAGGCTACATCAATTCACTAGGATGTGGAGTTTGGGATTCTAGATGAGGAAAGGTTACACTGTCCCTACTACTATTCCCACAAATGCAAATGAAATCAAGAAGTATGATAGTAATGCTAAGGCAATGTTTGTTATCATGAGTGGATTAGCTAATTCAAAACTTTCAAAGGTGATGGGTTGTAGCTCTGCTCAAAAAGTTTGGAATAAACTTGAAAATATTTATGAAGGAGATAAGAAAGTAAAGAAAGCTAAGATTCAAATATTCACAAATAGATTTGAAACCCTAAAGATGTCAGAGGATGAAAACATTTCTATTTCAAGCTCCAGGTGAATGAAGTAGTCAATTGTATCACATGCCTTGGTGGATATTGAGACTGCAAACTTGGATACATACACTTTAGAAAAATTGTTTGGTACCCTTACTGCTTTGGAAATGAGAGAGTTTGATAGTGATGTTCCAAATAAAGAAGCTGCTTTCAAAGTCAGTAAAAAGGCAAAGGGGGAAACTGTTGATGAAGATGAAAGCCCTGATGATTCTAAAGAAAATTTTATAAGAACACTAAATGAAGGCTTTGGCAAATACAAAGGTAATTTACCCTTCAAATGTTTCAATTGTGTAAAGGTTGATCACTTTGCTTCTAAGTTTCCTCTTAGAGAAGTTAGGAGAAATAACATAAAAGATAAATTCAAAAAAAGTCTATTTTCTATAGAGGATAGTTGTTCTTCAGAAGACGAGGATCATGATGAAACACTCTTCATGGCTTTAAGTGCTAGTAACAAAAAGGATGATGTTAGAAAATATGGAAAAATTGATACTTTGCCAACAATCCAAAACAATGAAAGATCAATGGTTGTATGGACTACCTTCCATGCAAAACAAGAAACCAAAGCTTGGGTTATTGATAGTGGTTGTTCACACCATATGACTAGTGACAAAGAAAATGTTAGATTTAGGGCAGACAACTGAGAGGGGGGGTGAATCAGTTGTACAAAACTTTTCTTCTAATTAAACACTTAACTCCACTTTGTAATTTAGCAGCATAATAATAAATCAATCATGGAAACACAATGCAATGAATCAAGAGCAGAAACACATTAACACATGAGACACCAAGATTTTGACATGGAAAACCCAGTTAAGGGAAAAACCATGGGGTGATTAACCCAAGATTGCATTCTTTGTTAGAAGAATAGAAAGAACAAAATGGCACATGCCAATTAGGGCTCACTACCTACAAGAGACACACTGTCTATAAAGTAATAAGTATCACATACATGAACTGGGGAATAGCATCTTCACTATGCTTGAATTAGTTCCATTTAAGCCCAATACTTCTGCTCTTCCTTTCACTCTCCTCCTCGCTACCACACTCACATCTCCACTAGACTCACTTTGAAATAACTTTACAATCCCTTATTTATAGAACACATCGACTTAGGAATAATCATCTAAGTCAGAAAACAACTACAAGAACATCTGCAAGATGTGTAACTCATTCAGTTAGCCAGTCTCAAGAAGAACACCATCATCCAGAAGTAGTTCTTCAATTGCAAACTCCAACTCCAATGCAGACCACCAACATGAACTAGACATGATCCAAATACCTCCACAAGATTGCCTAAATCACCAAGAACATCCACACTTCATCTGCATACTGAAATCCTTCTCTCCTTCATCTAGAACCTCAAGAACACAGTCTGTCATCACTGTTACAAAGGAATAGATGCTTCTGGACCTTCAAACCACAAACCAATCAAGTTTCCACTTCACAAAGACTTCCTCAACACTCCCTCAAATCTGCATAATAGGATAATGCATTTTTGGATCTCACCGGACCTATCTGTGTCACTCTTCACCTCTGAGCACTTGCCAGAACCGGTTTTACTTGAACGGACACAACTTCTTCATATCTTCATGGAGACATCTGAAACCTTTACTGGATCACCTTAGGACACATATCTACAAACCCTTTAAATTGCATCCTCTGATCCTCATCTTATCTTTAACTTTTACCTTACTATCTTCACTGTTCTCTTTTCCTGATTAGGACTAATTTTCTCAATATCCTTAGCACTCAACTCATCCAATCCTTTTCATCAATGCAATAGAAGTATGTTGACATCAATGACAACACCGGTTAAGCCCATACTTGCAACAATCTCCCCCTTTGTCATTGATGGCAACATATGATGTGAAAAACTATTTTGACCATCAAGACAAGAACTTTTCTTTACTAACATAACTCCTCCTATCACCAACAACCATTCACTTGTCTTCTCTTTCTTTACTGCTCCCCCTTTGATTAGCCACCACTTTTTTTTCACATGTCTTCTCTTCCCCTTTGACATCAATGGCAAAGGGCACATACTTGCAATTTCACTATTTCAGAATCATACCAGCTGCTCCCCCTGAGTAGCAACTCCCCATCATCAATCTGGATCACAAGATATGACTATGATATCCACCGGACTGATGCACATCAGTGCACCTTAGTTCATCACTGAAGGGGCAATAACCCCTAACTTCTCCCTAAGATACTCAAAAGAGTCCTTAGGTAGAGGTTTAGTAAAGGTGTCTACAATCTGATCCTTGGAAGGCACAAACTCCAATCTGACTTCATTCTTGTTCACTTGCTCTCTCAGAAAGTGAAACTTGATAGATATATGTTTAGTCTTTGAATGCAACACCGGATTCTTAGATATATTTATTGCAATTGAATTATCACAAAAGATTGTGATAGGTTCCTCATACTCCACTCTGATGTCTCTTAGCATTTGCTTCATCCACAAAACTTGAGTGCAACTACTTGCTGCTGCAATATATTCTACTTCTGCAGTGAATAGAGATATTGTCTCTTGTTTCTTGCTCAGCCAAGAAACTAATCTCTTCCCCAAAAAGAATGCTCCACCACTGGTACTCTTCCAGTCATCCACATCTCCTATCCAATCCGCATCTGTATATGCATGAAGAGAGAAATCATGATCTCTGGGATACCACAATCCATACTCAATTGTTCCTTTTAGATATCTAAAAATCCTCTTGATTGCCATGACATGAGATTCTCTAGGATCAACTTGAAATCTAGCAACAAGACCAACATCATTCATAATGTCAGGTCTAGTTTGAGTGAGATACAACAATCCACCAATCATTGACCTATACTTTTTCTGATCAACCTTAGGAGAGTCATCATCTTTGCCCAATTTACATCTGGTTGCCATGGGAGTATTCATTGGTTTTCAATCTTCCATCCCAAATTTATTCAACAATTCTTTCACATATTTGGTCTGAGAAATGAAGATTCCTTTCTTTGTTTGAGTGATTTGTAGACCCAAGAAGAAATTCATTTCCCCAAGCATGGACATCTCAAATTCACTTTTCATTTGATTTGCAAAAGTTTTATACATACTATCTCTTCCTCCAAAAATGATATCATCAACAAACACTTCAACAATCAAAATATTTTCATGATCAATTTTGAAATTCAAATTACTGTCAGCAGTACCTTTGTTGAAACCAATCTTCAAAAGATGCTTATCCAATCTTTCATACTAGGCTCTTGGGGCTTGCTTCAGTCCATATAGTGCTTTCTTCAACTTGCAGACCATATCACCATGATCAGACAATTGAAATCCATCTAGTTGCTCAATGTACACTTCTTCTTCCAAGTCACCATTCAGGAAGGCAGACTTGACATCAATCTGATATACTTTAAAGTCTTTGAAGGCAGTAAAAGCAAGAAATAATCTAACTACAATTCTTGCTATAGGAGAAAAAGTTTCTTCAAAATCAACTCCTTTTTGAGAGTAACCCTTGCAGACCAATCTAGCTTTATTTCTGATTACTTCACCAACTTCATTTAGTTTGTTCTGGAAAACCCATTTTGTTCCAATCACATTCTTGTTTCTAGGTCTGGGAACAAGATCCCAAGTGTGATTTTTCTCAATTTGCATCAGCTCTTCCTCCATTGCTTTGGTCCAGTTTTCATCATTGCAAGCTTCATTCATTGTCTTAGGTTCAATCTTTGAAATCAGACAATACTCATCTGAATCTTGAGCAATTCTCCTTCTTGTTTGTACACCTTTGCTTTTATCACCTATGATCTGATCTTCAGAGTGGTTCAGCCTTACATACCTGGGAACTTTGGGAATTTCTTGCACTTCTGATTCTTGATCAAGCTCATTAAGACTCATCTCTTCTTCCTAATTTACTGGATCAGTTTGAATCTAAATTTCAGAAGGGGCTTGGGCTTCTTGAATCAGAACACCATTCTGATCATCTTCATCATATTCATAAAACCTTGAGGGTTTTTCAATTCCTTCATCAACCTTCACATTTGTACTTTCTATAATCTTTCTTAGTCTCTTTTTATAACACTGGTATGCTTTGCTTTGAGTAGAGTAACCCAGGAATATTCCTTCATCACTTCTAGCATCAAACTTGCCTAGATCTTCATCTCTTTTGATGTAACATTTGCTACCAAAGACTCTAAAATACATTATAGTAGGAGTAATGCCAAACCAAAGTTCATAAGGAGTCTTACCAGTATTGCTTCTTATTTGAACTCAATTGAGTGTATAGACTGCAATGTTGACGGCTTCTCTCCAATAGATCTAAGGAACATTTGCTTCTATCATCATGGTCCTAGATGCCTCCTAGATGGTCCGGTTCTTTCTTTCCATTACTCTATTATGCTGTGGAGTCCTAGGAGTAGACAACTGTCTCTTTATTCCATGCTTCTCATAGAATTCTATGAACTCACCGGATGTGAATTCTCCACCTCTATCAGACCTCAGAAATTTCAATTTTAATCCGGTTTCATCCTCTACCATAGCCTTGAATATTTTGAATTTCTCAAGAGTTTTTGATTTCTCTTTTAGAAAAGTTACCCACATCATCCGGGAATAGTCATCAATTAGTAGCATGAAGTATCTATCACCTTGCACACTCTTGATTCTTGCCGGACCACAAAGATCAGTATGAACTAAGTCCAATAATCTGGTAGAGGATAGTTCCTTACTCTTGAATGTGATTTTGCTCAGCTTACCCAACTAACATTCTTTACACAAGCTATTAGTAGGTTTCACCAATTTTGGAAGATCTCTTATAGCTTGAGTATTGCTTATCTTGATGATATTATCAAAATTCACATGACACATCCTCCTATGCCATAACCAACTCTGATCAACTTGAAAAATAATCAACTTTTACCAGTACCAACTAGATGGAAGATATTACCTTTTGTTTGAGTACCGGATGTAATCTCTGTTCTGGAGATTTCAAAGATCTTGCATTTTCCATTCTTGAATCAGAGATCATAGCCTTTTTCCACCAACTGTCTAACACTGAGAAGATTGTGCTTCAAACCTTCAACATACAGTACATTACCGATTTTGTTCCTTCCATCAAAAGAAATAGTTCCTCTACCTCTAATTCTACCAGTAGAATTATCACCAAACTTTACCACTCCTCCTTCATACCTCTCCAAGTCTATGAACTTATTTTTGTCACCTATCATATGGTGAGAGCATCCACTGTCAATGACCCAATCATCCTTCTCTTCAACTTGGGCAGCCAGAGCTCTTTCCACAATCTTATGATTGACAGATACAGAGGACATTGGATCTTCTTCCTTGATGGCAATGAACACCCATTCATTTCTAGATTTGTTTCCTGTCTCTGATTCATCATCTGTTACTCCTTCATTATCATCTTCTTCATGTACATAGTAACAGTTCTTTTGGAACCTTGGCTTGATATGAGTTTGCCTTGAAAATCTTTTCGGACACCTTGAGGCAAAATGACCAATCTTATTGTAGTTAAAACACTTAAAAGATAATTTCCCTTCATACTTACCAAATCCTCTTGGCAGTCTTTTTACAATAAGGGCTTCAAGATGAGCAGTTTCTGCTTCTTCTTCTTCCATGTCTTTTCTTGCTTTTTCATACCATGATAGTTTCCTTGAAGAGTTCTCTCCCAGATCAAACCTTTGTTTACCTTTTATAGAGGCACTGGCTTTGAATGCAGATTTAGTCTTAGGAGGGGCATATCCAAACTCGGTCATTTCAAATGCAGCCAATTTACCAGCCAATTGATCTCTTGTGACAGTTGTATGGGCTCTGAATTCTTCAATGGAAGCAACCTTGATTTTATAAGAAGCAGGAAGGGATTTGAGAATTTTGAGAACAATCTCATTTTCATCCAAGACTCCACCAGCATTTCTAATTCCACAAACAAGCTCATTTACTCTTGGCATAAAAGTAGAGATATTTTCATCTTCTCTCATCTTTAGGTTTTCAAATTTCCCTTTCAGACTCTATAGCCTTGCACATTTAACATGCTTGTCTCCTTCATGCAAAAGTTCCAGTTTTTGCCAAATCTCAAAAGCAGTTGGTAGGTCAAAAACATTTGAAATCTCTAAATCAGATAATGCACTTAGAAGAGCTTCAATAGTTTGCAAATTGTTTTCAGCATTTGTGATTTCATTTGGGGCTTTTGGACCACTTTGTGGAGGCGTATACTTTGTTGAAGCCATGTTCCAGTATGCCATTCCCATACATTCCAAGTGACATTTCATGCGACTTTTCCAAAGATTAAAATTGGTTCCATCAAACTTTGGACTATCCTACTTGTAGGATGACATCTTGAATCTCCTCAAGCAGTTAAGCTTCTTTTAGAGGAACTTGGCTCTGATACCAATTGTTAGATTTAGGGCAGACAACTGAGAGGGGGGGTGAATCAGTTGTACAAAACTTTTCTTCCAATTAAACACTTAACTCCACTTTGTAATTTAGCAGCATAATAATAAATCAATCATGGAAACACAATGCAATGAGTCAAGAGTAGAAACACATTAACACATGAGACACCAAGATTTTGACGTGGAAAACTCGGTTAAGGGAAAAACCACAGGGTGATTAACCCAAGATTGTATTCTCTGTTAGAAGAATAGAAAGAACAAAATGGCACATGCTAATTAGGGCTCACTGCCTGAGCACACTACTCACAAGAGGCTCACTACCTACAAGAGATACATTGTCTACAAAGTAATAAGTATCACATACATGAACTGGAGAATAACATCTTCACTATGTTTGAATCAGTTCCATTTAAGCCCAATACTTCTGCTCTACCTTTCACTCTCCTCCTCGCTACCACACTCACATCTCCACTAGACTCACTTTGAAATGACTTTATTATCCCTTATTTATACAAGACATCAACTTAAGAATAATCATCTAAGTTAGCAAACAACTATAAGAACATCCGCAGGATGTGTAACTCATTTGGTCGGCCAGTCTCAAGAAGAACACCATCATCCAGAAGTAGTTCTTCAATTGCAAGCTCTAACTCCAATGCGGACCACCAACATGAACTGGACATGATCCAAAGACCTCCATAAGATTTCTTGAATCACCAAGAACATCCACACTTCATCTGCATACTGAAATCCTTCTCTCCTTCATCTAGAACCTCAAGAACATAGTCTGTCATCACTGTTACAAAGGAATAGATGCTTTCAGACCTTCAAACCACAAACCAATCAAGTTGCCACTTCACAAAGACTTCCTCAACACTCCCTCAAATCTACATAATAGGATAATGCATTTCTGGATCTCACCGGACCTATCTGTGTCACTCTGTCACCTCTAAGCACCTATCGGAACCAGTTTTACTTGAACGGCCACAACTTCTTCAAATCTTCATGTGGACCTCTGAAACCTTTACTAGATCACCTTAAGACACATATCTACAAACCCTTTAAACTGCATGCTCTTATCCTCATCTTATCTTTGACTTTTACCTTACTATCTTCACTGTTCTTCTCTGTTCCTGATTAGGACTAATTTTCTCAATATCCTCAGCACTTAGCTCATCCAATCCTTTTCATCAATGGAATAGGAGTATGTTGACATCAATGACAACACCAATTTAGCCCATACTTGCAACAGAAAAGTCTATCAATATTGAGAATTGGGACGGTGGAACTATTAAGTTTGGAGGTGATGAGTTAGCTCAAATATGTGGAAAAGGTGTCATAACTATTGATGGAAAGAACATGATTGAGGGTGTTCTCTATGTCAAAGGATTACAATACAATCTTCTTAGTATCAGCCAGATGTGCAGTAAAGGTAATAATCTCACTTTTCATGCCAAGGGTTGTGAAATTAGGGAGGCAGGATCCAAAAAGCTTGTTACAAAAGGTATCAAGACATGTGGTGATATTTATCACTTGAAAGAGGTAAATGGAAGAACATGTCTGTTGGCTCAATCCAATGAGTGTTGGTTGTGATACAAAAGAATGGGACACAACAATTTATTATAATATGGTAAGAATCATCTCTACTCATGTAGTGAGAGATATGCCTAAGATAATCAAGCTTGCAAACACATCTGTATGCAAGGAATGTCAAATAGGAAATCAAACAAAGACAAATTTTAAAAGAAAGGAGTATTATCCTTCAAAGCCATTGGAGCTGATTCACACAGACCTATGTGGACCTACAAGAGTAAGGAGTCAACAAGGTGAAAGGTATTTTATGTTGCTCATTGATGATTATTCTAGAATGACTTGGGTTACCTTCTTAAGAGAAAAATATGATGCCCTTGATAATTTTAAAATTTTCAAAACTTTGGTAGAAAATGAAATGGATACTAGGATAAAATGTTTAATGTTAGATAGAGGAGGTTAGTTTGCTTCAATTGAATTTGAAAATTTATGTGAAGATCATGGTATTAGAAGGCATTTGTCTGCTCCTAGAACCCCTCAACAAAATGGGGTAGTGGAAAGGAAGAATAGGAAGTGTACAAGAAATGTCTAGGGCAATATTGAAAGATGCATATCTACTTGATATGTTCTAGAAGGAAGCGGTTCACACAATTGTCTATCTAACCAATAGAGTGTAGTTAAGGGTCAACAACACTAAAACCCCTTATGAGTTGTTGCATGGAAGACCTCCCACTATTAGATACTTCAGGATCTTTGGTAGCAAATTCTATATCAGAAGAGATGAAGAAGACCTAGGAAAGTTTGATTCAAGAAGTGATGAAGGAATGTTTCTTGGTTACTCAACCAGAAGCAAGGCTTATAGATGCTACAAGAAAAGGTTGGGAAAGATGATTAAACGGACAAATTTCATAGTGGATGAAGACTTGTATTAGATCTCACAAGATTTCAAAGACACCAGATCTAATATCTTCCCTTGGATTCAAGATAAAGAAGAAAAGGAGCAAGAACCAAAACATATCATTGGAGAAAAGAATGAAGGTATACAGACAAGGAGAAGGTTTGCCAAGACACATGAGCAAGTACACTTATGTTTGTTATCAAAACAAGAACCTAAGACCTTTGCTGAAGCCAACAGAGATGATGGTTGGATAAAAGCCATGGAAGAAGAATTGGATCAGATTGAGAAGAATTAAACATGGGAATTGGTTCCCAGACCAACAAACAAGAATATTGTAGGGAAAAAATAGGTGTTCTAGAACAAATTGAATGAAGAAGGTGAAGTTGTAAGGAACAAAGAAAGACTAGTATGCAAAGGATACACTTAAGTAAAAGGCATTGATTTTGAGAAGACTTATGCTTTGGTGGCAAGGACGGAGGCAATCAGAATGTTCCTTGCTCTTGTTGCTCATAAGAACTTCAAGGTATATAAGACGGATGTCAATTCAGCATTTTTGAATTGTGATCTAGAGGGAGAGGTTTACATTGAGCAACCAAATGGTTTACAGGTATCCAAATATCCAGACATGGTATGCAGACTCAAGAAGGATTTGTATGGGCTCAAGCTAGCTCCCAGAGCTTAGTATGCTAGGTTGGATAAGTACTTACTTCAACAGGGCTTGAAGAAAGGTACTACAAATGGAAATCATTACATCAAGGAGGAAGGAGATATGATATTAATAGTTGCAGTATATGTTGATGACATAATCGCTGGTGGAGATGATGACATGTGTAAGAAGTTTTCAAAGGAGATGCAAAAAGAGTTTGAGATGTCTATGATTGGTGAGATGTCATTCTTCCTTGGTCTTCAAATTTCTCAGGTAGATGGTGGTATCTTTAATTCTCAAGCTAAGTATGTCAAATAATTGTTGAAGAAGTTTGGTATGGAGTATTCAAAACTAGTGAGTACTCCCATGGTCCCTAGATGTCACTTAAGCAAAGATGATGAGTCTCTGGAGGTGGATCAAACTTTCTATAGGTCTATGATTGGAGCATTGTTGTATTTGACTACATCTGGACCTAACATTATTCATGTAGTATGTGTGGTTTCCATATATCAAGCCAATCCTAAGAAAACAAATGAGAAGGTAGTGAAAAGTATACTTAAATATTTGAAAGAAACTCTGGACTATGGTCTATAGTATCTAAAAGGTAATGACTTTGATCTGAGTGCATACATTGATGTTGAATGGGCTGGTTGTGTTGATGATAGAAGAAGTACAAGTGGTGGTGCTTTCTTTCTAGGAAGAATATTGGTTTCATGGTAGAGAAAAAAGCAAAATTTAGTGTCTTTATCAACTGTAGAGGTAGAATATATTGCAGCAACATCCTACTGCACTCAAGTAATGTGGATGAAGTAAACTCTTAAGGATATCAAGGTATTATATGATGAGCCTATTTCTATTTTGTGTGACAATACAAGTGCTATTAATATTTCCAAGAATCAAGTGATGCATTTTTTAACCAAGCATATAGCAATCAAGTATCACTTTTTGAGAGAGAAGGTTACAGATAAGGAAGTGAAGTTGAAATATGTTCCAACTAAGGATCAGATTGCAAACATTTTTACAAAGGATCTTGCAAAGTACACTTTTAAGGATCTCCGACAGAGGTTAGGGGTAATTGCCCCTCCTTCTTGCTAATATGAATAGTGATGTATCTATCCAGGGGGAGCTCATGCTATATCTTTTTCCTGGATTGATGATGGATACCTCTTAGGGGGAGCTTGCAAGAAGAAGTATGCAAATATGTGATTGTTGATGAAAGGGTGAGAATGAGTAGGTATTGGATGCCCTTTGTCCTTGATGTCAAAGGGGGAGAATGTCGAATGCATAAGACAACTAAGAGGGGGGCTAAATCAGTTGTAACTTAAAATTTCAAAACCCTCTCACAAATTCAAATTCACATTGATTCAATTTAAAACCTTAAATTGTTAAGATGATCAAAACAACATCAACCACAAGAGAACACCATATTTGTGGAAAACCCATGATGAGAAAAACCATGATGAGGATTAGCTCACAATATAAAGTAGTAACAACACCGAATTACAATAGGCTCACTACCTAGAAATAGGCTCACTACCCAAAAGAAAGAAGGCTCACTATCAAGGCTCACTGCTAGAAAGAAGATAGAGAAGAAAGTTACAATGAGGAGAACATTTCAAAGCAATAGAGAAATCCACCACAACATCAACAACACCCTTGTAGCCTCATTGAAGAATTGTAGACACCTTCTGCTCACTATAGTCAGTAGCCTAGCACATGAAATCTCACACTGCACTATCCAAACAATTCATTTCATACACATCTCACGTGACTCACTCATCTATCTTATCATCCTTCAACACTTCAACACTCATTTATACGATCTTCAACCTTGAAACCTTTCTCAAAGGTCAGCAAGACACTTTAACCCAAATAATTCAAATTAGGTCTAGACCTAACATTCCCACAATGGAAAGGAATGAAGGTGGACCATAGCACATCTTAGTTTGGACCTAAATCCAATGACACATGCTACTCCATGCTTCCGCAATTGCTGAAGCAACTCCACAATTAGTGCAAGCACACAAGCTCGACCAAACCTGTGTAAACACCATAAACTTTTAACTACATGCTTCCTCAAAGATAAACACAACTCACAGACCACACACCAAGCTTGAACATGATCTAGAGACATCCACAAGCACCCAAAAATCAAAAAATCCTTTCACAACATCTTTCACTTGATGGAGATTCACACCAAAGCCTTCAAACAACACTGCCATACACTACAACTCAAGAAATTAGCTTGCAAAGCACCAAACCATGAACCACTTGAATTAAAGAAATATATAATCCTTATAAGCACAAATCCAGAATCGTGAGGCTAGAAACAACTTTGTAGAGAAATGCAGAGTAAAATAGTTTCTCCCAGACACTTTGCTAAACTCATAAACACAGTCCACACACTGGTGAACATGACTTCCTCTGCACAACGAATTAAAATACCAAATTCAGAATATAACATCTCTTAATATCTCTAAACAACATATCCAAACCGCAAAAGCAAAAGTGGTGAAAAACCATAGCACTACTTTGTCAACCAAAATGCCTCTTTAACACATTATTTCCTTTAATAATCAAATTTTCTCAAAAGTGCTCAGAAACCAACAAACATAAACATATTCTCAACATCTTCATCACCTCTTCAATCTAACCAAATCACCTTCAGCAAAGCAACTAGACTAAACAACTCATACTATTGCACCAACCTCATCTCTGCTCAACCAGTTGACATAAATGACAACACCAAGCTATGATGTTGACATCAATGACAACATCAATTGCACATACTTGCAACAATCTCTCCCTTTGTCATTGATGGCAACACATGATGTGAAAAACCATCAAGATAGAACTCTGCAACAAACTTTCTCTCTGCCTTTCTTTTATACATCTTACTCTCTCTCTCAAAACATCTTTTTCACTTAGTTTCTCTCCCCCTTTAACATCAATGGCAAAGGGTGACATACCTTTTATTTCACTCTTACTAGGTCATAACATCTTCTCTTTCACTGCTCTAAATACTCCCCTTATCTGCAATAGTCATCAAAGACAATATTTACTCCCCATGAGAGGTAGCCTCCAACATCAGTCCAGATTAAGAATGAATCTTGAAAACCACTGGATTGATGCATCTCCTTATGCACCTTAGTTCAAAGAAGGAGGGACAATAACCCCTAGCTTCTCCCAAAGATACTCAAAAGCAGCCTTAGGAAGAGCCTTAGTGAATATATTTACAACTTGATCCTTTGTAGGCACATACCCAAGCTTCACTTCATTCTCTGCAACCTTCTCTCTTAGAAAGTGATACCAGATTGAGATATGTTTTGTCCTTGAGTGCATCACCTAATTCTTTAAACTATTAATAACACTTGTATTATTATAGAAGATAAGAATTGGTTCATCATATACAACTCTAATATCCTTCAAGGTTTGCTTCATCCATAACACCTGTGTGTAGCAAGATGCTGCTGCAATGTATTCTGCCTCTGTAGTAGACATACATTGAATCTTTCTTCTTTCTTAACCATGACACCAATCTAATCCAAGAAATAATGCACCACCACTTGTACTTTTCCTATCATCCACACAACTAGCCCAATCTACATCTGTATAGGCACTTAGGGTAAAGTCAATATCTTTTGGATACCATAATCCATGATCCAGAGTGCCCTTTAAATATCTAAATAACCTCTTCACTATTGACATGTGACTCTCTAGGATCTTCTTGAAATCTATCCACAAGATAAACTGCATGCATGATATCCGATCTAGTAGCAGTTAGGTATATAAATCCACCAATCATTGATCTATACTTGCTCTAATCAACCTTAGGAGATTCACCATTCTTGCTCAACTTACAACCAACAGTCATAGGGGTACAAATTGGCTTAGTGTCTTCTATTCCAAATTTCTTCAATAGTTCCTTAACATACTTTGATTGTGAAATGAAGATACCTTTATCTATCTAATTGATCTGTAACCTAAGGAAGAAGTCCATTTCCCAACACATTGACATTTCAAATTCCTTCTGCATTTCATCTGCAAAACTCTTACACATTCCTCCATTTCCACCAAAGATTATATCATCTACATACACTTCCACAATCAAAATTTGATCTTCTTCTACTTTAATGTACAAATTGCTATCTTTAATACCTTTATTGAATTTTTGTTGCAATAAATACTTGTCTAACCTTGCATACTAGGCTTTGTGAGCTTGCTTCAGTCCATATAGTGCCTTCTTCAATCTGCATACCATATTTGGTTTGTCTGATAACTGAAATCCATCTGGTTGTTCTATATATACTTCTTCCAAATCACCATTCAAAAAAGTAGACTTCACATTGATTTGATACACTTTGAAATCCTTATGTGTTGTAAAAGCCAAAAACATCCTGATGCTCTTTGTTCTTTCCATTGGAGCAAATGTTTCCTCATAGTCTATTCCCTCTACTTGTGAGTAACCTTTACACACAAGCCTTGCCTTGTTTCTCACTACTTCTCCATCCTCATTCAGTTTGTTCTGAAATACCCACTTAGTTCCAATCACAGTCTTGTTTGTTGGTCTTAAGACAAGTTATCAAGTTTGATTATTTTCAATCTGCATTAGTTTTTCTTCCATAGCCTTGATCCACTACTCATCCTTGCATGCCTCAATCACTATTTTAGGTTCAACTTTAGAAAGTAAACATAGGTTCATCTATTCTTCAACAACTTTGCTTCTTGTCATCACACCTTTCCTCTTAACACCAATGATCTAATCTTCAAAATGATGCCTCTACACATACTTGGGGGTTTTAGGAGTCTTTTTCGTAGCTTCTTCTTCTTCAATCTATACTTCACTTTCTCTAGCCTTTTCTTCTTCTCTACAAAATGAGTTTTTTGATTCATATCCATCTATTTCTATATTCTTCTATAGGTCTTCATCAACTTTGACATTTGCACTCTCAAGAATCCTTCTTAGCCTCTTGTTGTAGCACAGGTAAGAATTCCTTTTAGTAGAGTACCCAAGGAAGATACCTTCATCAGACCTTGCATCAAACTTTCCTAGGTTTTCTTCATCTCTTCTGATATAGCATTTGCTTCCAAACACTCTGAAGTATTTGATAGTAGGAATCTTTCCATACCACAACTCATAAGGAGTCTTTGTACTATTTTCACTTGTCAACACTCTATTCAGTATGTAGATAGCATTATGAATTGCTTCTCTCCAATAAACCTTTGAAATATTTGCTTATTTTATCATTGTCCTTGCAGATTCTTGAATAGTACTATTCTTCCTTTCAACCCCTTCATTGTAATGAAGAGTTCTAGGAGTAGATAAATTCCTTTTTATTCCATGATTCTCACAAAACATACTAAACTCTTTGGAGGTGACCTCTCCACCTTTGTCAGACCTCAAACATTTGATTCTCATATCCATTTCATTTTCAACCATGACTTTGAAAGCTTTGAACCTGTTGGTTTTTTCCCTAACTAGATGCTCATTCCTAGATTTCCCTATAAGGTAGCTATCAGTGATCAATAGGATCTCTGGGTCAGGGGCCAACAGTGTAGGAGATAGACTCTATTTTTATCTCCTCTTCTTCTTCAGGCTCTGCAAAACTTAGGGGGGTATTCCCTATTCAACACCCATGAGAATATGCTTGTGGGTTGGCTTGGGATATTGATACAAAGCAGATAAATCCTCTTGTATGAAGACCAAAACTGTGAGATAAGTGCAAAGGGGCTAGCTTTGGGCTTATGTTCAGTTGTGAATCAGAGGATCTTGGTCCTAAATTACTTCTAAGGTCCTAATGGTTTGATTTGAAAGTATGAGTTTGATTTATGTTTGGATGCAAACCTGGACCTAGTGTGTAACCTCAACACAGAGCTAGATTGGTGCCTATCTAGGGCTCGGAGTCAGTAGACATACACCTGTGAATGATCAGCATGAACACACTAAAATTGGATTTCAAGGGGATGTTGTGGTATCTGCCTTACAAATACCTCCCAGAATAGAGTGTTAAGTCATCTCTACTTATGGCATCCCTATTGCAGTACATCTTTCCCAACACTTTATCAGAAAACAATTTAATCTACCCCTTGAGCAGAAGTTGAAAGATCAAGCATTCAATACAAGAATTCTATATTCTAGAATACCAGACATCCCTTAGATATCTAGATTCAAAAGAAGGATACATGCAATACTAGAGACAAAATAACAAAGCACATGCAAATATAGCATTACTCATATAAAACCAATCATGAAATAAGTAGATTCATGCATGAGACATACAACAAGAGATACATAAACTCACAAGGTCACCTGCACAAAGCAACCAGAACTAGTTGTATCTTATTACAGAGCCAGATATGTCCAGTTTTCAACAACTGAAATGAGTGACACAGCTTGTCTCTTATATCACAAGTGTGTACACTCAGTAATTAATTACAAGGTCTTCTCAAAATTTCAAAAATTATGCCAAATACAGCGCACCATAGAAAATCACGCCCAAACATTAAAAGCTCTAGGCAGAAAGAGGGGGAAGAGCAGGTGGGATTGGAAAATGTGCTGCCACTTGAAGATTTCTCATGAAATATAGTAGGTGGTCTATCAATCATCGACCCAACTGCTGCAAAATCTACCATTAAGTTTCACCAACCTGCCTTGGGAATGGCTCGCGTGCCCCTGAAACCTTCCCGCCAAAACACAATCATTCTAATAATTCAAAAATGCAGAGAACAATAGTCCCACATGCACGCCACGGAGACTTCCTTGTTACTTTATAAGAATGGCCACATGTACACTAAGTGTCGAATGTTTTTCCCCGCTTGACCCACGAATCCTCCGCCAATAGCCTATCAGCCAAACCCTTCATATCGGCCAATCCAAAATTTCTCCCGCCAACACACATGTCATCTTGATTGCCAATGAATCATACCCCGTCGGCCAAACATATACTATCAGAGTGACAGAAAACTCCATCACCGACCACACAACTCATGTCGACGCCCACAAGCTAATCCATCGGCCAGAGTAACCCTATCGGACCAACGTTCTGCGATCTGCCCGACAAGCAATGTCACGCTGATGAACACCTTCAAAATCACAAACTGCCCTCCATCGGTGAGACAGACCACATCGGAGCACAAACCACTCGCTGCACCGATGAGCGATGTCATTCTGGGGGCATCCTCCATTGGGGTGACCCCTTTCCATCGGTGGAACTCAAAATAGCTCTACCGATATCATACGCTACGCCGATGGCAATCCCATTGGCCAGATTGAACACATCAGAGGGTCTCAAAAATCTTTCACTAATAACATCGATCACTTCGATGAACATTTCTTTCGGCAAGACACACGCCGATGACACCATCAGCCAAACCTCCCACTGTCGGCCCAACTCAAAATTCCCTCACCGACAGCCAACACTACACCAATGAACAACTCCCATCGGTGAGATTTCACCAAAGTCACCCCGATGGCACATTATGATGACTCCCTCCCATCAGGATATGATGCTGATGCTGAAACATGCTGAGGAGGCCCTAAAACTTAGAATTTTTTTGGATTTTTTGGGAAGGTGCCTGCATGAAAAATTGCTCAAAAACTGACAGTCAATTCAGGCACCAATAGTGGCTCTGTCTGGGGATGCATGCCTCTTGCAAGCATGGCAAGAACCTCAGATCTCTGGAATGCAAACCAGTCCCCTATCCATTGGGCATAGAGTCATGAAGTTACAATGATCTGCATCACCAATCAAACTTGATGGCCTAAGGCCACCAAGAAAGGGAAAACCTAAATTTCCCCTTGTCAAATACCTTGTTTTCATCTGTATACATTGGGTCAAGCCTGAGAATGCTGCCATGATTTGACCATAAGCAACCTTGGTCATTTGCATATTCAACCTTCTACTTTAGTTTGTCACTGTCAACCCTATGCAAACAACCCTCAGCATCAGGCAACAAGTGGATGCAGTATTTATCGAGCAATGCATATTTAAATGGTACATAACACTTATCATCATCTGCATTAGCAGTATGCATTGCAAAGTGATCCCCTAGCTGGATTGAAAATAGGAAACATTCAGAGTCCACCATGTAGCTAGGAAAAAAAAGGCTCTCCTGATGAGCTGGCATATTAAAGGAAAGGCTTTCAAATTCATAATTGTGCACATCATGTACACAACCAACAGCAGCACCAAACTGGAAAAGATCAGGCTCTGGCACCTCTTTACAATCAGGCACATTTTTACAGTCACTTACCTGATGTATGATGGTTTCTCTTTCATCAATATGAGAAACATAATCCAAGTCAAAAATAGTGCACAAACCTTCACCATACTCAAATAAATCATCATCACCATATGTGTCAAAAATGGGTGATCTAGGTACACCAGCTTGATCACAATATGCCATTTGTTCATGGGCAGCAGAGCATGCATCTTCATCACCAATGGGTTCATTTTGTGGAAGAATATCAGCTTGTGTGTCATAAGCAAAGCAATCACCAAATAAAAACACAATCATGGAAGAATATCAGCTTGTGTGTTTGAAATGAAGGCAATGGTTCACACATGGAACTGTTTCTCTGTTTGCTTATATCTTCTCTATCTTGAGTACAATACTCACAATTATCTCCACAAATCCATTCAAAAAGTTGCTCATTGCTATCCACAACCTCATTATTGCTTTCATGGCCAAATACCTCATCATTGCAATGGGAGTCCTCATTAGTCCTTTCACTGGCATCTTCACATGATGCCTTAATCTCTTGGTCATTTGCAGCTTCACAACCATTTCTCACACTAAGGCCTGGAGACAGGGATTTCTGCAGGTGCTCATTTCTCATTTCTTCTACATTTTCTAAAAACATGTATGCCATTTGCATGCTTGTCACCTTGAATTCCCTCAATATTGCACTAGAGCCCTCCTCAAAAGCCTCAAAATATATTCCAACACAAGCTGAAATATCAGGTCTGAAGACTTCTGGGATCTTTGAAAGGGCCAGTGCAAACCTATGGCTGCAATCAATACATGGCTCCTCATCTTGTTTTCTAATTTTCATTAATTCTGTAACAAGATCAGCTGGTTTTCTCACAAATTCTCTTTTGAAACAATCAGCAAGCTCATCCCAACAGGCAAAGGATCTCTTTGGAAAGATCAAATACCAATCTCTAGTTTTTGCATCAAAGGATCTAACAAAAAACCTCATCCACATATCCTCATCTCTAAATGAACGTTTTTCCATAAAACTGCAAAATTTTTGGATATGTGCACCCCCATCACATACATTGTGACCACTAAATCTAGGCATCTGACAGTATATCCTAGCGGGCATACTTTCTACTTTATAATCAACCCATGACAAATCCAGTTGGTCATACAAAGGATCAAAAGGGCTAACAAGAGGTTTAGCTTTCTGACTAGTAGACACAATAGGGTTATCATTATTCAACTGAGCCTGCCTAGCCTCTAAGAGTATCAACCTATTTCTTATCTCTTCTATTCTGTCACATAACATTGCATCTCCCTCTCGGTTGAGCACGGGTGTATACATATTTGGATTCATATAAGTCCCATTTTCAGACATCTTATATATACCTAAGACCTATAACCCCACCTGGCATCTAACCTATGCAATAAAACAACAATTGCAAGTAGGAAGGAGCAAGGTACCGTTTCTCATCCAGATGCTAAAGTCTGAATAGCACATTTTTTTTTGTCACAACACACACACATCAACTTTCATGTGCACTTGAATCTTTCTTGCAGAGTCGCCACCTCTCCAGAGAGGACAACATTTTCAATAGCTGAAAGCTATTCATATATTTTCTGAGTTCATACCGCCAGCAAAGCAAGGCAAAACTTCACCAGAGATTGCAAGATTACAAATTTATATTTGTTCCCCAGCAGAGTCGCCAATTTCTGTTGTGACTCGGATGGGCCACAAATATATCACTAGAGATGACTAGATAGTACCTTGACTTCACATCCCCAGCGGAGTCACCAATTTCTGTTGGTTTTTCGGATGGGCCATAATTTATTCCTTTTTTTATCAATTGTCCCTAGCAGAGTCACCAATTTCTATTGGTTTTTTCCCTGACTGGATGCTCATTCCCAGATTTCTCTACAAGGTAGCCATCAGTGATCAACAGGATCTCTGGGCCAGGGGCCAACAGTGTAGGAGATAGACTCTATTTTTATCTCCTCTTCTTCTTTAGGCTCTGCAAAACCTAGGGGGGTATTCCCTATTCAACACCCATGAGAATATGCTTGTAGGTTGGCTTGGGATGTTGATACAAAGCAGATAAATCCTCCTGTATGAAGACCAAAACTGTGAGATAAGTGCAAAGGGGCTAGCTTTGGGCTTATGTTCAGTTGTGAATCAGAGGATCTTGGTCCTAAATTACTTCTAAGGTCCTAATGGTTTGATTTGGAAGTATGAGTTTGATTTATGTTTGGATGCAAACCTAGACCTAGTGTGTAACCTCAACACAGAGCTAGATTGGTGCCTATCCAGGGCTCGGAGTCAGTAGACATACACCTGTGAATGATCAGCATGAACACACTAAAACTAGATTTCAAGGAGATGTTGTGGTATCTACCTTGCAAATACCCCCCAGAATAGAGTGTTAAGTCATCTCTACTTATGGCATCCCTATTGCAGTATATCTTTCCCAACACTTAATCGTAAAACAATTTAATCTACCCCTTGAGCAGAAGTTGAAAGATCAAGCATTCAATATAGGAATTCTATATTCTAGAATACTAGACATCTCTTAGATATCTAGATTCAGAAGAAGGATACATGCAATACTGGAGATAGCATAACAAAACACATGCAAATACAACATTACTCATATAAAACCAATCATGAAATCAGTAGATTCATGCATGAGACATACAACAAGAGATACATAAACTCACAAGGTCACCTGCACAGAGCAACCAGAACTAGTTGTATCTTATTATAGAGTCAGATATGTCCAGTTTTCAACAACCAAAATGAGTGACACAGCTTGTCTCTTATATCACAAGTGTGTACACTCAGCAATTAATTACAAGGTCTTCTCAAAATTTCAAAAATTATGCCAAATACAGCGCACCATAGAAAATGATGCCCAAACATTAAAAGCTCTAGGCAGAAAGAGGGGGAAGAGCAGGTGGGATTGGAAAACATGCTGCCACTTGAAGATTTCTCATGAAATATAGTGGGTGGTCTATTAATCGTCGACCAAACTGCTACAAAATCTGCCATTAAGTTTCACCAACCTGCCTTGGGAATGGCTCGCGTGCCCCTGAAACATTCCCGCCAAAACACAATCATTCTGATAATTCAAAAATGTAGGGAACAATAGTCCCACATGCACGCCGCGAAGACTTCCTTGTTACTTTATAAGCATGGCCACATGTACACTAAGTGTCGAGCATTTTGCCCTGCTCGACCCACGAATCCTCCGCCAATAGCCTATCGGCCAGACCCCTCATATCGGCCAATCCAAAATTTCTCCCGTCGAAACACATGTCATCTCGATTGCTAATGAATCATACCCTGTCAGCCAGACATATACTATCAGAGTGACAGAAAACTCCATCACTGACCACACAACTCATGCCGACGCCCACAAGCTAATCCATTGGCCAGAGTAACCGTATCAGACCAACATTCTGCAATCTGCCCGACAAGCAATGTCACACCGATGAACACCTTCAAAATCACAAACCACCCTCCGTCGGTGAGACAAACCACATCAGAGCACAAACCAATCACTGCACCGATGAGCGATGTCATTCCGATGGCATCCTCCATCGGGGTGACCCCTTTCTATCGGCGAAACTCAAAATAGCTCTGCTGATATCATACACTATGTCGATGGCAATCCCATCAGCCAGATCGAACACATTAGAGGGTCTCAAAAATCTTTCGCCGATAACATCGATCACTCCAATGAACATTTCTTTCGGCAAGACACACGACGATGACACCATCGGCTAAACCTCCCACTGTCGGCCCAACTCAAAATTCCCTCACCGACAGCCAACACTACACCGATGAACACCTCCCATCAATGAGATTTCACAAAAGTCACCCCGATGGCACATTATGATGACTCCCTCCCATCAGAATATGATGCTGATGCTGAAACATGCTAAGGAGGCCCCAAAACTTAGAAATTTTTTGGATTTTTTGGGAAGGTGCCTACATGAAAACTTGCTCAAAAACTAACAGTCAATTCAGGCACCAACAGAACCTATCTAGGGCTTTACATTTTTCTTTGAGAAAAGTAGCCCATGTCATTCTAGAATAATCATCAATAAGTAGCATGAAATACCTATCACCTTGGAAGCTCTTACTTTTTTAGGACCACAAAGATCTATGTGCACTAATTCCAATAGTCTGGTAGAGATTGATCTTTGGCTTTGAAACTTCTTCTTGCTTTCTTTCCAACTTGACACTCCTTGTAAACAACATTAGGTTTTGTAATCCTTGTCAAGTCTCTCATAGCTTGAACTGAAATTATTCTCACTAGGCTATCAAAATTGATGTGACATGATCTTCTATGTCATAGCTAGCTCTCACTGATCTGAGCCATGAAGCAATAACCATCACCACCTTTGAGATGATAGACATTTCCATATATCCCTTCTCTAGCAACAATCACAAATCCAGAATCTTTTCTGATTTCACATCCTTCATCCTAAAACACAAGATTGTATCCTTTGCTACACATTTGTCCAACACTCAAGAGGTTATGTTTTAAACCCTTAACATATAGAACATCATCAATATTATGCTTTCCATCAAAATTGATTGAACCTTTTTGACAAATCTTAGTAGTTGTCTCATCACCAAATCTAACTAGTCCTCCATCTTATTTTTCAAGTTTAACTAACTTACTCTTATCACAGGTCATATAATTTAAGCATCCACTATCAATAACCCAACAGTTCTTTTCCTATTTAGCATGGAAAGTTGATATCAATGTGCCTTCAGCATTAACACTTACCTCTAGAGCTCTTTCCTTCACACATTCTTTAGAGTTAGTATAAATAGTATCATCTTTTAAATCTATGAATAAACATTCACTATCTTCTTCATTCTCATAGTCGGATTCATCATCAAATATACTTGCATCTTCTCTAACATAATAACTTTTCTTAAACATATTACCTTTGCTTTCCTTTTTTTTCATAATTCTCTCTAGACATCTTGAAGCATAATGACCTATCTTTCCATAGCTGAAACATTTCAAAGGCAACTTACCAATACCCTTTTTCATTCTTCTTACAAAGTTAGCTTCCATCTCATCAAAATCTTCCTAATCTAATTCCACTGTCTTCTCTTTCTCTGACTTTCTATCCTTAAAGGAAGTCTTAACCTTTTCACTACTTGTACCAAATTATCTCATTTTAAAAGTTGTTAGAGTGTCATATAACTGATCTCTAGTAAATTTATCTAGATCGTGCAATTCTTCAATAGTAGGAACTTTATTAATGTAAGCTTTAGGAAGAGTTTTGAGTACCTTCAATACCACTTCATTTTCTTCCAGTTCTCCACCAAGACCTCTGATGCTATTGACAACTTCATCCATCTTTTACAAGTAGCTTGTGATGTTTTCATCTTTAGACATTCACATGGTCTTCATATTCTGTATTTTATCTTGATTGACCTTGACATCTCCTTCATAAATATTTTTCATCTTATCCCAAATTTCATTAGTAATTTTCAAATGCATCACTTTCACCAATTCAGAATTAGTAAGACCACTTAAAAGAGTGTACCTTGCTTGACCATTGGTTTCATAGGCCTTGATCTAACTTCCAGTACTTGGACCATTTTCCAGTATAGTATATTTAGTCTCAACAAACTTCTAGATATCATATCCAAGAGAAATTAGATAACCTTCCATCCTTATTTTTTAGAATGCATAATTAGTTCCATCAAATAGGGGAACACCCTTCTTGTGTGCCATCATAGATCTACCTCAAGTGGTTAAGCTTTCTTCCAAGAAACCTTGCTCTAATACCAATTGTTGAATGCACAAGACAACTGAGAGGAGGGGGTGAATCAATTGTAACTTAAAATTTCAAAACCCTTTCACACATTCAGATCCACATTGATTCAATTTAAAACCTTAATCTATTAAGATGATCAAGCATGAAAGTAAATAACAGAAACTAAATCAAAACAACATCAACCAAAAGACAACAGCAGATTTACGTGGAAAACCCAAGAAGGGAAAAGCTACGGTGAGGATTAGTTCACAATATAAAGTAGTAACAACACCAAATTACAATAGGTTCATTACCAGAGGGCTCACTACCTAGAAATAGGCTCACTGCCAAAGGGCTCTTTGCCCAAAAGAAAGAAGGCTCACTACCAGAAAGAAGATAGAGAAGAAATTTACAACAAGAAGAGAATCTCAAAGCAATGGAGAAATCCACCACAACATCAACAACATCCTTGCAGCCTCACTGAATAATTGTAGACACCTTCTAATCACTACATCCAGTAGCCTAGCATATGAAAGCTCACACTGCACTATCCAAAAAATTCACTTCATACACATCTCACATGACTCACTCATCTATATTATCATTCTTCAACACTTCAGCACTCATTTATACAGTCTTCAACTTTGAAACCTTTCTCCAAGGTCAGCAAGACACTTTAACCCAGAAAATTCAAATTAGGTTTGGACCTAAACATTTCCACGGTGGAAAGGAATGAAGGTGGACCACAACACATCTTAGTTTAGACCTAAATCCAACCACACATGGTACTCCATGCTTCCCCAATCACCAAAGCAACTCTGCAATTAGTGCAAACACACAAGGTTGACCAAACTTGTGTAAACACCATATAATTTTAAGTACATGCTTCTTCAAAGCTAAACACAACTCACGGACCACATGCCAAACTTGAACATGATCTAGAGACATCCATAAGCACCTAAAAATCAAAAAATCCTTTCACAACATCTTTCACTTGACAGAGATTCACACTGGAGCACTCAAACAACTTTTCCATACATTGTAGCTCAAGAAATCAACTTACGGAGCACCAAACCATGAACCAATTGAACTAAATAAATATATAAACCTTATAAGCACAAATCTAGAACCACGAGGCTAGAAACAACTTTGCAGAGAAATGTAGAGTGAAAAACTTTCTCCCAGACACTCTGTAAAACTCAAAAACATGGTCCACACATTGTTGAACACAACTTCCTTTGTACAATGAACCGGAACACCAAATTCAGACTATAACATCTCTTAATATATCTGAATAACATATCCAAACCACAAAAGTAGATCTTCAACATAGAAGAAATACGGAGAAAAACCAAAGCACTGCTCTATCAAACAAAATGCCTCTTCAACACACTATTTCCTTTAATAATCAAATTTTCTTAAAAGAACTTGGAAACCAACAAACAGAAACATATTATCAACATCTTCAACACCTCTTCAATGCAACCAAATCACCTTCAACAAAGCAACTTGACCAAATATCTCATACCATTGCACCAACCTCATGTCTACTCAATTAGTTGACACAAATGACAACACCAAGCTATCATGTTGACACCAATGACAACACCAACTACACATACTTGCAATAGAGAATGTGCAGGTATGTGTTGCCATCAATGCCAAAGCTAGAGATTCTTACACATATTGTGACTAAGGTTGTTGTCATTGATGTCAACACTATCATAAGGATGAGAGAGACTGCTAAGGTTCTCATGAAGATTGTCATTGGTGTCAACATTGTCATGAAAGTAAGATACAGTTCATAGTTTGATGTCATGTTCCTAAAGAAGAGAAAGCTCATGGTTGGATGTCATGCTACTAAAGAAGTGAAAAATCATGGTTGGATGTCATGTTCCTAAGGAAGAAAAATCTCATGGTTGGAGGTCATAAAAACTATATTCCTGGTCAAAGAAAAGTTGAGTTTGAAGCCTTACTAATGTGGGAATTAGAAGCACTAAGATAATTAGTTGTGTTGCTGATGTTGAGGAAGTGTTCCTGGTGCCTTGAAGCATGTTGTATGATCTACTTTTGGGTGAATATTTTGTCATCAACTCATTGAAGAAAAAATGGTTATATGAACCTCAGTGTGATGAGATTATATCCCTCCTCTCAGCAAGGGGAGGCTCCCTCCAATTGCTAGCTATTACAAACTAATAACTGATAAAACTTATTTACACTAAGAACTATATTTGGGGTGATTCCTTTCCATCATATTCTTTTTTTTTCAGATTATATGTTTACACTTTAAGATAATGATTTCAACAAAAATGATACAATGCAAAGAACTATGAATTACCACAAAACCCATGGAAACACAAAGTCTTATATTGCTTCGTTCACCAACTAAAAATAAAATGATTTGGAGTAGAGTGCAGCCCAAAGTCTTCACTATATGCCAAGATGGGATAAATAGATTAAAGATAACAACTTGCAACACAAAGTCTTCAAGCTATTTCTCATTCACGAGCACAACACAATTCTCACAAATGATTTTATAGATCAAAGTCTATTAAAATCAGATTTACAATAGTCAATCACTTGAAATAAACTCTCACACTTCAATTACTTATCAAAGATAATATGATAGCAAAGATGTAAGAACAATTCTATCATAAAACAAATCACTCCAAGCCAAAGATTGGAATTTAACTTGCTTTCTTGTATTGATAAATACTTGAAAATTAATTTACACAAATAAGAACAAAGTCTCAACTTGCTTTTCAATTTAGTAAAGTTTTGTTGCAATAGATAAAAGATAGATAATTAAAAATAGCTCTCTCATATTTATAGGTGAGAGCCAAGAGCTAATCTAGGAAAAAATCTAACTACTTTGACTTACTCAACAAAAGAGTCCTTATTGATTTAGGACTTCCTTTGTTGACACATGTAATTACATTTTTGAAAAGTACATGTGGACATGTCCAAAACTAAATACAAAGTGCATGTGAAAATATATGAAAAGTTGGCTAAGGCATGAAAATCTTGATTAACTTTTAGCACCATCTTTCTTGAGAAAATCCTCATACATTGTGAACATAGTTTGCATCTCAAGACTATCTAGAGAAACAGTGTTCTTAGAAATGGTACGGGCTCTTGTTAGTGCATCTTTGACTATAGTAGCTACTTTCTCATGACTTATCAATTTGACCTTTAGATTTTCTAGAGTCAATTGATTATCTAGTAACTTATCCATAGAAGTGACTGAAAAATATTCTTCTTCAAAATCTTTTTGAATCATTTTACTACATTCCTAGATCATTTCATTAGTAGAAATAAATTGATGATCATCACCTATCAATTTGCATGGAAGTTCCTCCAACTTATGAAGAAGATCAAAATCACTATCCTCACTGAGCTCCTGGGCACTCTACAAATCCTTAATCAAATCTTTCAAGACATTACTACAATGAATCAATGACTCCTTGGTTTCCACATATGATTCACAATTTGAAATAATTCTAATTGATATCAAGGTTTTCAATTTCATCTTCTTCATGTTGGTCCATTTTTCAAAATTTGCATCCAAATACTCAATATTCAGAGTCAAAGAATCAACCAAGTCATCTAATTCAGCTGTTACCTTCTCAATTTTATCCTTTCTTTCAACCGTAGTTGTCAGAAGAAGTTTCCCTTGTGAAATCATTCTCTCAAGATATTCTCTGACTACCTTTCCTCTAGCATGAACCTTTTCAACTTTTTTGGATGACAGGATCCTCCATAGTGATAGCCTCAGGTTCTATTGACTCAGAAGACAAAGTGATTTTCTGTATTACTACAGTTAACTATTCTGCCTTGGCTTTATACTAATCCTTCATCTCTTTCTCATGATCAAACTTTACAATTAAAGAATTTAGAGTTGATTGAACATCAACTTTTGTACTCTCATGAGTGATTTTTCCTAGCTCAATCCTAGAGATTGAATAATCATTCATATTGAAATCATCAATGGTTGTATAAGGTGGTGGTTGAGCTATCTCTACATACTTATGCCCCTTATCTTCAAGTAGCTGAGAGAGAGTCTTAGGCTTCTTCTTGGTCTTCGCCTTGATAGGTGTTAGCTTCTCAAAGTCAAAGTCATCTAGAGAGATGGATTTCTTCTTTCTCTTTGGAGTATATGATGAGATCCACAGAGGAAGCACTGATAAACTATCACTTGGATTAGAATGCATTACTAGTGTAGAGGGAGTTGCACTCACACTAGTTGTAGTAACAATTGGAGAAGTGTTTGTAAAGATGGCACCTGGCACATTGATATTGGTAGCCTACTCAATACTTGAAATAAATTGATCCAGAATTTTTTGATCACCAATATCATAAGAAGGAGAAGATAAACTCGGTATAGAACCTGAAGAAACAAAAATAGTGTCAAAGGCAACCATAGGACTATCAAAAATTGTACTAGAAGAAGATGGTGAAGAACTAGAAGACTAAATCACAATTGGAGACAATGGGGTATTTGAGACAATAGGCATAGAATCTAAAATAGGTAAGGAAGGCAAAGGAGAAGAAGCCCGAGGTTCTTGTGTCATGTCTTTTTTAGGAGACATGTTTGGTTCCTCTAGCTGGTCCTATTCGTCTTCTTTCTCTGCTTCCTATTCATCCTCCTTTTCCTTTGAAGACTTTTCTTCAGTAGCTATTTCCTCAATAGTAGGCTCTTCAATTGCCTGTTCATCTATTTCCATTTCTTCTCCACTTGGCTCTTCTTTAGTCATTTTAGCTTTACCACCTTTGGATATAAACTTTATTTTAGGCTTGGGAGCCTTGGAAGAACTTGGTGCATCACTCTTATTTTTTTTTCTTATCTTTGCCTTTTTACCTGTTTGCTCAAGAGCTTCCTCCTTAGAGCCAGTGATAAAATCTTTCAACTAAATCCCTTTGTCTTTTATCCATACATTTGTATTTGCCAAGATGGGCTCAAATCTTTTCCTTATTGAAGTTAATTCTTTCTTTGACCATAGAATAGTAGGCAAAGAAGAACCCTTAATTTTCTCATTAACATATTTAGAATTCAAAATGTTTTCATCATCCACCATTCCCTTTGGGATATCAGCCAATTCTAAGTCTTTAATTTGACTGAGTGTTAATCTGTAATAGTCTAGTTTCTTGATCTCCTCTTGAGTTCTCAAGTCAGCCCGTACATCTTCCACCATAGGGATATGTGATATAGACTTTCTCTTTATCTTGTTCTTTACCCTTCTAAAGTCAAAGTTATTTCTCCTTTTGAAATTCTTCATTGTTACCAGCTGTATCTCAATTTCAATATCCTTGGCCTTAGTAGAAGTAGCAATGGACTACCTACCAATCTCAATGGGAAATTTGAAGCTAGGTTTCCTCAAATCCATTTGCTTGTTATGCACCACAATCATTTACTGGCATAATCCCATCAACACAATTCTATCATTTGGAAATTTGGGCAACATATATGGATAGCCTTAAAAATAACCAACCCTCAGGTAAGCGAAAGTTGGGAATTAGAGATACAAACAACCAAAACTATTCACAACTTCCTAGGATTTGTCTGAAACTCTCTTTTGCTCTAGTTGAGGATAAAAAAGACACATAAAAACTACAAAGAAAGCATCATTTGCTCTTCAGAAGTGATGGATTGATCCCTTTACAGTCAACTGGGGGTAATATTGATATACAGGTACAACTCTTCGGTCTCCTTCCGATGTTAATCCTAGGAAAATTTTGAAGCAACTGCATATACCAGATAAGATGTCATGTAGAATTTGGAGGTTGTAGATACTTTGATCAATTGCTCATGAAGAGCATTTCTTATCTGTTCACTACAAAACATCCCTTGTTTTCCTTGGAGGATGATTTTGATATAGGGGTACATTCACTCACGAAAAGTGGAGGAAGAAGAAATCCCCCTAGCTCTACTGAGAAGATTTATTAGGTCATTAACCTCTTCAACAAAGTCACTTCTTGGGAAACTTTTAGGCCATCTGGAAAGATTCAGCCTTGCAATTTTTAGCCATTTGGTATTTATGACCCTCTTTGCTTTCTTAGTATCTTTATCATACTCCTTTTGAGCAATATTGAAGTCAATCTCTGCACAATCCTTTAAACCAGGACACATAAAGACTTTGTCCATGAATTCTATATCTAACCTCATAATCACATTACCTTGAGCATCTGCAATTGTTCTCTTATTCTTGTCATAAAAATGAGCCACCCAGAGAACAAAATCAGGATTGTGTGCTACTACAGAAAAAGAAGCTACCAAATGAATATTACTCTCCACAATCCTCTTCATGTAATGACTAGGAGATTGTTGCTTTGTCCTTTCCACGAACTTGACCATATCCACATGACCATTTTTTGTATCTCAGATTTCATCAACATTGGATGTTACTGAGGTCATGGGAAACACTCCCTGGTATCTATACTTCATGGCTTTAGCTTTCTTCGATGAAGGATCAGTCATTTGAAACACAGACTCCCTTGGTTGGAAAATAGATCTTAGCAATCTTGCAGAAGAAACTACAACATAAAAGGCATGATTTTGCAATGTTAGGGAAAATTGGCAAATGGGGAACTGTAATGTTGAAGATCATGGTCAATAGCATGAGCTTGGAGATGCTAGAGAGCAATAAAAGTGAGCAAATGAGTGAAAGTGGGCTAAAGTTAACAAATGTAAAAATTCCCCAGAGTTAGAGAATTTTGGGAAGATGGTGCACGGGCAACAAAAATCACCGCCTCTGCATGTAGGGGAAATATGCTTTTGATGTCAGGGCGGTAAAAATGTCCACCTCTGCATATGGAAGGTAGTACTTTTGTGAAGGAGCGGCAAAAATTGTCATCTCTTCATGTGGAGGTAAAGCTTTTGCAAAGTGTATGGGTAGGGAAAAATACCAACCATGCATTATTATAAAAATACTTACTTTGTGTATGGGTGGCAAAAATTGCCGCCCCTACACCTTGATAGATCATAAGGCTTGATGTATGGGTGGCAACGATCACCACCCCTACATTAGGGAAAAAACACAAGTAATCGCATGGGCAGCAAAAATCACCACCCCTGCTCATTTGTCATTTGGGTATGTTTTATGAATGGGATTTTTGCCAACCCTACATGGGGTAAAACAGCTAAAGTTTCAACATAAATGGTGAATTCCATTGCTTACACATCTTATAGATGGAAGGTCTAAAAACCCACTAGCGACATTAATCCCTGGTTTTGCATGTTTATAAGGATTTTAAACTTTGGTGTATGACCGGTAGAGAATGTCGTCAATACACTAGAAACATACTTCGAAGGAAAATGACAAGGATAAGTCAGTCAGAATCACCAATCATAAAAAGAAAAACATAGTTTAACAGAGTTTTAAAATGGAAACCCTAATTTGAATTACACACATGAACGACCATGAAACGAAAAACTTAAAATTAGAAACGGCTAGGGTTTATACATATAAATAACTTTACCAGAGGAAAAATGATAGATTTTAAACAAAGCTATAATAAACAACAGTAAACCCTAAAATAAGAAAAATATTAAAAAGAAAACAACAACGAACAAGGGAAATAAAACAAACCATTACCTAGTAAAGATAGCTAAGCAATCGATGAAAACCCTAAATCAAGTCCGTTCGCTCAGATCTGCTATGTGCGTGTGAGGCCTACCTTTTTCGTTTCCATTCATGTGACTATTTACCTTACTGTAGCTGATACTTTTATACTTGTGGGACTGTTGATCCTGGATTTCTGAACTATTAGACTTTATTATGTTAAAGGAAAACTAATTGGGTGATGTTAGATAGATGCTTGTATTAAGAGAAAACAAATTGGGTGATGTTAGATAGATGTTTATTTTATAGGAAAACTAATTGGGTGATGTTAGATAGATGTTTATATTATAGGAAAACTAATTGGGTGATGTTAGTTAGAAAATTGGAATGTGATTTCTTTTATGCTTAAGAGAACTTGTGGTATTTTATGGGAATGCATGTTTTAAATTCTTTTGGCTATGATATTTATATGAGGAATTAACTTTGCAATTGAGTGCGCAGGTATTTCTAACAAATCACAAATACTGGAGATCATCCCACACCTTATGTTGTAATCCCTTGTGAAGCCGATATGGTTCCACGAGGAACCAAGATCAACTTTGTGTATGATGTAATGTTGTAATTTTAATTTGCATGCGGTTAAATAGGTAAGGTTTACCCTCTTCTAAATTGAATTATGATGTGTTGTAAGATTTTTCTTTGAATTTTATTTTTAAATTTTAAATTTTTGGAGACCCTTTTCTTGTGTTTTAACTTGACCCTGGGTGTCCTAACTAGGCTAAACTTGACCTTGGGTTATACCCCATGGGTCTAGAGTCCCTTTTGACTTGGGTAACCCTTGGTAAACCTCCGTATGGTCACCTTAACTTCACACTGAAGTTAAGTGACGAATTTGGAAGCATGGGAAGGATAGGATGAGTGGTACCAACACTCAAGCCCATCCCTTTTCAATTCATAAGGCTAGAGATGACTCCAAGACCCACCAATTGTGGAGGACTTGACTTCAAGTCTCTCTCACAATTGGTGAGAGTCCCCATGGAGTTTTGTGGTCCTTCATGAGAGGAAAGGAGGGAGACACATGTGTCACCCTTTCCCTCATTAACTCCCCTTTTCTCTCCCATGTGTTGGAGAGAGGACATGTGGTAAGGGGTGAGGGAGACTTTGGGGATGGGTGAGTGACATGTGTCAACACCCATCCCTTGGGACATGCTAGTGGTTGGGAGGAAGAGTGAAGAGGTGACAAGTGTCACCTCCCCATTCCTCTAAGCTCATGGATTGGGCTTATTTTAATCCCACTTGGGATAAGGAGAAGGATTGTTGAATTTTTGAGAATTTTTATTATTGGAAATTACATCTAGGAGAAAGGTTAGAGGGAGTTTGGTGGCCTATGTGGGAGGAGATTTTAGAGGATCTCTACATCAACTTCTTCCATATTAGGGCTTAAAAGGTTAGTTTCCAAGGCTAAGGCCTTCCCCTTGTATTTTCAAATTGTTTGCATGATGAATGTGTGAGATGTATTTTTCTTGTGTTGTATTTTGTTATTGTGGGGAATAATTAGTAGGGTGTTGAAAGAGCCTCTCCCACTTGGGAGAAAATGCTCATCAAGTGTGGGGTAGGGGAGGAGTGATCCTCCTTGAGTTCATTTCCTTGTTTTGGAATGTTGAAAGCCTTGAGGGCATTTTATGTGATTTTTTGAGTAACTTGTTATATGGCTTGAGAACCAAAATATGAACTCCTTTGGAAATTTTGTTATCATGTTGGCTTGAGGCCATGAGAAAATTGTGTTGAGATATTTTGAAGGAGTGGCACTCTAGAGTTGAGTGTGTCCACTCTCCTAACCCTTCTTAAACTCACTTTGGTTGAGTTGTATGTTGTAAATATCCATGGGTGTAATTTAGCGTTTTTGAGATGTTTGTTTATCTTGTTGTGAAGTGGATTTGAGTTCCCTAGGTGTGTGGATGACCTCCCTAGCTTGGGGGTGACCCTCTTGCGGGTCTATGGTAGGGAGGAGAGCAGGATGTGTAGTGTTTCTTTCCCTTGTGTGTTATGCAGGTTTCATGGAGCTTAGTGTGAAGATTGAAGGATTTACTTGTCTTGAAAAATATTTTATTTTCCTTTACTCTTAAGGCTCTTGAGGAGAGCTTGGTCTTATTAATAATTTCATCCTTGTTTGTTTTCAAAGAGGAGAACTTATCTCTCTCTTGTTGTAAAATTTTGTCTTCTTTAGAATTGTGAGAAAACGTCTCTCATTGTATTGATTGTTTTAGTTGTTAAAGTAAATTTTACCATTTATGGAATGAAGGTTGGAAATTTTAGTTTACTTGTGTATTATTCAATAAGTATGAAATGAAGAAAGTTTGTTATAAATTAATTCTTTGTATGACTTAATGGAAATATTAATTTTGATAAGTCATGAAATTGTTGTGACAATATGAAGTTGTAAATTGTTACTAAGAAAAGAAATGAAATTTGGTTATAATTATGCATTTGAGTTTTGTTTGTAATTAATTGCAAATACAATTAAATATTCCCTTCAAAAAAATGTATTTACATAAATCATTTGCTTAAGATATTTATATTGAATTAATGACTTGAAGTAGAATTGAATTAAAAAAAATAGTCTTAATTATCCATGTTAATTGGTAGAAAAAAAAAATTATAATGTTATATTAGAGGTGCATTTGAAAATATATATTACATGAAAATCAAATATAAACTGATTGTTTGTTTTAATTCTGCCTTACAAAATTAATTGACAGTGATAATTGAAAATACAAAATTAAATTGTGAGTTGTATTAAAAATGGGATTTTTATGTGTGTGTGTGTGTGTATATATTAATAAATTTCATTTTAAATGTTGATGTGTTTATAAAAAAAATGGTAGAGCGACTATATATCATATATTGTAGAGTAGATTTAAATTTTAAAAAATAAATAAATAAATACAAATTGGTGGGGGTTTGAACCCCCAATGTCATTGCCATTATAATGGGTGTGGGGAGGGGGCAGAGCCCCCACCCACACCCCACGCTGTGGGATGTGGGTGGGGGCTCCACCCCCTCCCCACACCCCTGTTAACTCAAAGCCCCGCGCGACCTACGTGTACCCTTCGTCGTGCCTCCACACCACCCACTGCACCTGTTGGAACTAGAAATTATCAGTCAATTTTTTCAAAAAATGCTTACTAGTTGAGTTTTATTTAGGCGGCGTTGGCATTGAGAATTGTGTAATGGCTCCAACATTTAGCATGCGAATAGTCTGCATGGACTATTACATGTCCTCTCCCATTTCAGAAGTGGATGTCTGCTACAACCCACTTCAAGGTGAAGTGGTTGCAGAGGTTTCGGTAATTAGAATATATGGCTCTACTCCGGCTGGACAGAAGACTTGTCTGCACATCCACCAGACCTTTCCATATCTCTATGTTCCATATGATAATGATCTCCCTCAAAACCTTGAAGAAGGCTACACTTATGTTCATCTTCTGGCCTCTACTATTGAGAAAGCTAGGAAACTCAATGGTATTGGTGCAAAAGGGCAGCATGTTCATAGCTGCAGTCTTGTGCGTGCCAAGAAATTTTATGGTCATTACTCATATGATCAGTTATTTATAAAAATCATTTTATGCTATCCAGAGGATGTAAATCGTGTAGCTGCATTGCTTCTGGGTGGTGGGATACTAAATCATGTGTTCCAGCCTCATGAATCACATATACCTTATCTTCTTCAATTCTTGATTGATCACAATCTGTATGGAATGGGTCAAATACATTTATCCAAAGTGAAATTTCGCTATCCTTTGCCAGATGGTATTCCAAAAAGTTCTAGCCTGTTTAGGGATGTTGCTTTACAGGTCAGAGCTGGCAGGCAGTCTATTGATGATGATTTAGTTGCATTAGATTCTGAGCAAACCTGTTATAGAACTGAAGTTGAACCAGATACCCCCAGTCCGCTTGAACATATTAAACCATCTGTAAAGGATTGTATTGGCAATTCGGCTGGTGAGGACAACATAAAATCACCAAAAAAAAAATTGGAGTATACACAGCAATTAAAACTAAAACAAGCTTGGATCTGATATATATATACACACAAGATATATTACACACATACATGAAATAAGGCTGCAACAGAGCCCCCGGTCACATAGACGCAGATTTCACCGAGGACCCTTCGCCGGCCATAGCGAGATGGGAACGAGTGTGCAGGTCACTCCTTCGAGCGGCGTTCATTCAGAGACTCCGTTTTCTTACCTCCTCTCTATCGATGGTTTCAATATTCTGGTGGACTGTGGTTGGAGCGATTTCTTTGACACTGAACAACTGCAGCCTCTAACTAGAGTGGCTTTAACTGTGGAGGCTGTTTTGCTTTCACATCCAGATACAAACCATCTTGGTGCTTTGCCATATGCTGAGAAAAGGCTAGGGCTCTCTGCTCCTGTGTATTCCACAGAACCTGTTTATAGATTGGGTCTGTTGACTATGTACGATCATTATCTATCGCGAAAGGCTATTTCAGATTTTGACCTTTTCACGTTGGATGATGTAGATGCTGCTTTTCAAAACGTGACACGACTAACATATTCACAAAATTATTATTTTTCTGGGAATGGTGAAGGAATAGTTATCACTCCTTGTGCATGATGAAACACCTGAGCTAGCAAGGGGGGCTATAAAAGCCATGCAAGATCTTTATGATGTAGTCATCCATGATTTGTTGTCAAACAATCTCATGGTTACAGCAGTGCGCCAATGCCGGTGTCCGGACCGCCAGGCGCTCCGCCGGGGTAGCAGCCACAGATGATGAATCCTGCAGTGCTGGGATCTGCACCTGCAGGCATGCTCAGGTATTCTACTCCATATCCCCCTTTGGTGCGGCCTACATTTGCTCCGCGGCCACCTGGAGCTATGGGTGTGATGCCTCCGCCATGACCTCCCATGCAAGGAGTTCGTGCTATGCCCCAAGTCCTAAAGTATCCTCTTCCAGTCTCAGCTACAGATCCTTCTTCAAAAGGTGCTTTACCATTACTCGCAACTGCAGAAAAACCACAAACAACAGTTTATGTTGGAAAGATCGCACCAAGTGTGGAAAATGATTTTTTATTGTCCCTGCTTGAGTTATGTGGGACAATCGAAAGCTGGAAGCGTGCTCAAGATCCTACAAATGGTACCCCAAAAGGATTTGGCTTTTGTGAATTTGAGTCTGCAGAAGGGGTGCTTCGTGCCTTACGCCTTTTGAACAAATTTAGTCTTGAGGGGCAAGAATTAGTGTTGAATGTTAATCAAGCAACGCGTGATTATCTAGAGTGATACGTTGAAAAGAAAACTGAAAGGGAAAAGCAAATCAAAGCAGCAGAACTTCAGGATGCTGACAAATCAGAAGAAACTGAGAACAAGAAGTTCGAGGGAAATAAACCAAAAGTTCCATCAAATAATGTATCTGTCCAAAACAAATATCCTGTACTTCGAAAGAGGATAAGAATTTTTGTTATAGCTGTGGACTGCTATGACAAAGATGGTAAAACTTCTCCTCGTATGTTGGAAATCATTCAGGGGATATTCAAATCTGTGCTCTCTGATCCAACAACAGCAAGGTTTGTTGGTTTTGTGCTATCAACAGCACTAACTGTTGATGAGACTCTCAAGATGTTGGGTTTAATATCCACCACAAAGTTAATAAGATGCCAAAAAGCTGTGATGAGTGTCGATATTTCAACTATTTTATCCTCAGTCAACTGACAACCGTGCCAAGGGATTTCATACTTACTGTGTGGGCTCGGAGATGGGCATTTGTTTAATTATGTATTAGATATGAGCACCGGAGATTTACTTGATAGGAAGAAGATTTCATTGGGTACAAAACCTATTACTCTTCAGACGTGTTGCTCTAAAAACACAATGTATGTTTTTGCAGCTTCGGACAGGCCAACAGTTATTTACAGCAGCAACCAGAAATTGCTTTATAGCAATGTGAACCTTAAAGAAGTTAATCACATGTGTCCTTTCAATTTGGTTTCTTTCCCTGACAGCCTTGCAATTGCAAAAGAATCACCTTGGCAAAGTTTACGGACTTCAGCAATGATTTTGCTTGTATTGGCAGTGATTAGATTGGATATCATGGGATTAATGTCGCTTCAAAGCATTTAGCTGAATGCAATCTCTGTTCTAATTCTTGTAATGTGATTTGGCATTGCGGGTGAGTTCTGTATTCACGTTACTCACGCATTCTCTGTGAGTGAGGGAAGTAGGTCACAATGCACACAAGAAGCACTCACAACCGTGGGATAATCTATTTTCAATGGAATAACAATTACAAAGCTCGTCAGGGTGCTTGTATTATACTTTGCAAGATTGTAAATATTTGAGGTGTACTATTTTCGAATGTACCTTGCCCTTGTGATACTTGAGTTCTTACATAGTTTTATTTTTCTACCAGTATTGCTAAGTTTGTGCGGCCCTCCCTCCATCAAATCTTTGTTGAGTAGGGATGAGAAAAATGACACTACTACATCAAATTCAACTAAGCAGAATTCAGGAACATATAGCATCGAAAATGGGCGGCAGTCAAAATCATAGATTTCTAGGATAATTCTTTGTAATCTATGATGTTAAGGAATCATTTAGGCTGTTCTTAAGGTCATTTACGCATATAGGAATCCACAAGTCAAATATTATGTTGTATATGGTGAAATAGTAAGAAAATATTAGCAACAATGTTTATATATCTACCGAGATATAGCTAGCAATGGTGCAAAATAGTACTACCGATGTGATGGAAGGACTGATCCTAGGTTTGTTTGGTATAGGCATCTAAAGCAACCAGAAATGGTTGAATCTCTGCATTGTGATGCTCTTGGAGAGGAAACTATTATATTGGAGCATGTCAAAGTTGAAGAAAACTTATTGCTGATGAAATTCTATTCTTTGTCTCTTGGCATGGCAAATCAATTGTTAAACAGCTAGAGATGGATCGGAGATTGGCCTTCAATTTGAGGTCATTGAGGAAGAATTACTTTCAAAACTAGAAAAGCGTCGGGAAAAACAAAAAGATAAAGTCTACATTGATTTTGCTCTTAAATATTTTGGCACCAAAGCGAACAGAAATAACAGATTCTGCACCGTGTTTAATATTGAAGCCTTCTGGCTTAAAGGTAAGAGGGATTAATATTGGAGATAATTAAATGAAGGATGAAACATAACATTGGCAAACCTTAAAATAGTTTCCCAATAAGTGAAATCTTTTACTGGAGAAATTGAATGAGCCATGTTATTACTTCACGAGTAAATGAAACCACAAAAGTGAAATTATTTGACTATACTTTATAGTTGACAACTATACAAACTGACGAATATTTTCTAAAAATATTACAAACGGCAAAATAATTTTCAAATGGATAATTATTTTATTTTGGGAAGATATAAAAGATTTTCACTAGGGGAGAGGATTTTTGAGAAATTTTTCACTCGAGAATAAAATGTTTTCTGGAGGAATTGATTTGATAGGTAATTATTTGACCTGAAAAATATTTTTGAGGAAGCAACATGGAAATGGTCAGGGACATTTTTACCGAACGAATAAAGAAGGGGTAATTATTTTTGCCTAGAATATTATAAAGAAATAAAGTAAAGATTAATGAAGTATGAGATTAAATATTTTGATCACAAAGGTTAATTTAAATATTTAATCTGGCAAAAGCAGTCAATTAAATATTTTATTTTTGCCTATAACGAATTGAATAATCATTCCAAAGTCCTTTTTTAAAGTATTGCAACCCTAAAAAGGATATCAAAGAGATTTATTATTTGGGTATGATAAAGTGACATTTGACGAATGAAATATATTGTCACGGTGAGAAAACCCTAAATACTCGTCAATGATAAAATATACAACAATACCTCACGACACAAGTCCTAAGGTCCATATCAATGCAAATAATATATTATTTATATAGTGTTTATCTGACGAATAATTTGTTTCTTTTGCAGGATTAGGGTTGCGTTGAATGCAATGAAGTGGCTCTCGACTGGCGGTTAAATGCTCTCAACGGGGAAGATTATATATTTTATTCTGGCCTCCGAGGATTTGTTGAGTCTTTCAAATCATGTTATTTAATTTATGTAAATTAATAAAGTCGGTTCTTATGGTTGGTTCAACCAATTATCAACCGTCATGAATGTTGTAACGGGTCTGAGGCTTGTTGCATCTCTTTAAATAGAGATCCCAGGACCCGGAGAAGAGAGTGAGAAATTAGGTTAGGATTAGATTTTACAAAAGCACAATTGAAATATTTTAGGGTTAGATTAGGTTAGATTTATTGAATCTGATGCAAATTTGATCCTCCTGTGCAATGTCGTTCTGAGAAAGACTATGGTGCATGATACATTCTGAGGCAGCGTTGTTGAGGATTCGAATTCGAAATACATTGGACGGTATCATCTGTTTGTTGTTTTTTATTCAATCAATTTAATTATCTCCATGTCATTCATTTTCTGATTATTCAATTTGAATATGTTAAGGATATGTTCAAATTGTCTGATTACATTTGCTAATTTAGTATAGTTGATTTGATTGGTTTCTCAAGTAGAATTAAATCCTTTCTCATCAATTATAGTAATCTTAGAATGTTGAATGGATTATTAAGTACGATTAATTGATTAGGTTATTAATTTGTCTCCATAGTTGATCTAATTGGTTAATTTGCAAATCTAAATTGGTTCTTTCCGGAAAGATTAAAATCCTTTTAATATTTTGCATTTAATTCAATTATGTCCTTTGGATTGTTAAGAATGAATTAATAATTTCTTCCTTGCACGTTTGTACAAGTTACAAACTATTATATGTGCCAATCAGATCGAGTTATTACCTGATACAAGTTATTTGTTTTTGATATCCTAACTCCGTTGCCCGAACAGACAAAGCACCAGTCTAACTATTGATTCATCTTATAATTAAAATCTTTACATTGTTTTATTGTTATAGTTTAGATTCATTTCATGTTATCTGTTATTTATTTCTGTTAGAATTCATATTAGATCATTTGCTTTCTTTAGAATTTAGTTTACAATATCTTATTTGATTTACAAGGATGCCAGTGTAATCAGATAGACTAGCAGCAAACCAACATCGATTTAATCATACAACCTGCTTTGAAAATCAAAGGTTCACCCGCCTAGGTTGTAGCAGGACCTAAAGTGCAGGGAGAAGTTGATCGTTAAGATCAAACTCCAGTCATTGGTTCAGAAACATTGTGGATTTGACCATAGGGCTTGGCATCCCCTTAGAACCCACGACCTGCATTTTTGAGACCCAACAGCACCCACATCCCCCCCACTACCTCCTAACCTCTGCACCGCCTACGGACCATGATCCCCTCTACCGCCTTCCCACTGTGGATCTCCCCTTCCATACGACCTCCACCTGCGGCCTTCTCCATTGCTGCTGCCGCCATCCATTAACACTGCACAGTCAAACACAAAGCAAAAAGAATGTTAGGGTTTGTTCAATTTGTTTCAAAAAAAACTTATATGAATAAACAATATTTAATTGTTATCTAAAGAAAAATCTAATATATTATAATAAAATAAATTATTAATATATATATATATTAATTATTTGTTAATAATTTTGTAACTCCATTAAATAGTATATATATATATAATTTATTGATAATTTTGTAAAAAGAAACCATTTAAAAAAAATAGGGTTTCTATTTTGACAATAATATATATATATATAACAATTAAATTAATAAGAATGTATATATATATATATATATATATATATATATATATATATATATATATTCTAACTATAGGAAAATTGTGTTTCGGGGTTTAATAATTTTCACAAATGAAATACCAAGAAAATGAAAAGAAAAATATACCTATATTTTTAATAAAAGAAAACCTAGAGATATAAATGCAAATAAGCAAGTGTGTGTGTGTGTGTGTGTGTGTGTGTGTGTGTGTGTGTGTGTGTGTGTGTGTGCGCTTATTTGCACTTATATGGATATTTATATCTTTATAAATAAAATTAAGCCATCATATGCATTTCATATGTGGCCATATCAAACTCAACTTGTCGATTGAGAAAACGTCCAATTGAGAAAAAAAAATGAGAGCAAAAGAGAAAGAAAGATATCAGTAAAAACAAAGAGGAGAACATGTGTAGCATTTCTGAAATAGGACAAAGAGTATTAATTTAGATTTTAACATTTCGTTAATCCTGATTGGGGGCGATTTAATTAGCAAATTAATTCAGACATTGAATGAAACCTAAAGTGGAACCCTAGTGAACTTCATCAAATGAAGTTTGCAAGTCATGTTTACATGATCTGATTTACCAAGAAATTAGGAATAATGTAAAGGATGCAAAGATAACTCTGATTGATAGAGAACTAATCTATCAAGAAATTAGGAATAATGTAAAGGATGCAGAGATAACTCTGATTGATAGAGAACTGATCTACCAAGAAATTAGGAATAATGTAAAGGATACAGTGATAACTCTGATTGATAGAGAACGTGAAAGAGAGCAAATAAATATTAACTTTCAAAAAATGTGCAGGAGAACAGATGATCAGACTTTGTTGAAAAATGTGCCATTAATGTAATCAACTATAATTTCTTTGTAATTAGGGAGTTGTAAGAAATTTGTTAACCCTATCAGGAATACCTTGTGATCAAGATTAGTGTTAGTGCAATAAACCCCACTCACGCCTGTGAGGCATTATGCTGTCAGATTTTCCCAAAATTTAGGGTTTAATAGTTGTGCGTATTAGCCTGTTGAATGACATGTGTGATGCGTGTTGTGACTGTATGGGAAATGTGGGCATGACATTTGGTATCAAAGCCCAAATTTAAATACTAGACATATTTGGGCACATTATTTATTCCGTAAATTTGATTAATTAGTGCCTACCTTGTTTTGAGGATGCCTCCCTGACGTGTTCAATGAGCGCGATTGCGCAACACGGTGTCTGTTGAGGTGCATAGTGATTCCTCAGCAGAGGGACAAGGACCCGCAGTCATAGCAGATCCACTAGTACCACAGGCACCACCAGTATTTGACATAGGTCCACAGATTCTATAGACACTGCAGGCCATGTTAGAGAGGTTACCGCTAGCTATTCTAGAGCCACATGATGAGCCTTGCATCGATCTGTGAGAGGAGCCACATAAGGAGCCACGTGCTGAGCCACATGTGGATGCCTATGTCGATCCACGAGAGGTGCCATGCATGGAGCCTTTTGCAGAGATCCCTAATACTACAATAGAGGAGGTAGGGTCAACCTGCTGTGCACGAAGCAGGAGTCCTCTGAGACTTTCGATATGAGATGAGACCATGAGAGTAGAGTAGATACATCATGGACCGTATGAGTATGGGTTGGATGAGGGGTTATAGGACTTAGAGACAAAGGAGACCCCATCAAAGACCTGCTTAGGCTCAACCCACCTACCTTCGCAGGAGCTACAGAGGGAGCTATGGCTGAGGCTTGGCTTATTAGTCTAGACAGGTGTTTCACGTTGTGATCTTATGGGAGCAACACGAAAGCACGAGTGGTAGTACACCTTCTGAGAGATGCAGCAGCTACCTAGTGGTGCACTGAGGAGTGCGAACGTCAGTTATCCTTAGATACACTCACATGGGACACATTCATAAAGCGCTTTAATGTGCGATATTTGTCAAATCATTACAGACAGTGCTGGATAGATGAGTTCCATGATTTACAGTAGAGAGGACTCATGATTGCTTAGTATGAGAGCCAATTCATTGATCTTTCTCATTATGTAGAGCATCTCCACGACGAGAAACTCCTAGTGTATAAATTCATCATAGGCCTGAATCATGGGATAGCAGAACCAGTGCTTATGGCAGATCCCCAGACTATGAGTGAGGCTGTCGAAAAGGCTCTTATTGCAGAGGAAATTTAGGGACGAAGGCAGAATTCATGCCTACATTTTCAGGACCGTAATCACTAGCAACAGCAGAATTTCTGTAGGCCACAATCCACACCACAGAGAGGAGGATTTAATTCCTCATCATTACCTCCTAGGCCTCCACAGTAGCAGCACCAACATTAGTAGAGGTCTAGACCCCAGCAAAGGGTTCAAGGAGGACAGAACTGTGGTTGGCAGCAACAGGGCCCGCGTAGAGATCAGAGATAGTAGGGATCATCTACGGGACCCATGAGGTCTCAAAAGTCTTACAAAGGTTCACAGGGGTCCACTGGATGGACTGGACAACAGCAGTCAGGTAGGACTTAGTCATGACAGTTACAGGCTAGGGGCCCGTGTCATGTATGTGGTGGGGCAAGACATATGGCTAGAGAGTGTCCATAGGGATTTACAGCAGGGGGATAGCCCCATTCAGGAGGATCTGAGTAGACTGTAGGTGATGTGGGCAGGTCCCATCACATGTTTCTAGCAGTTGACAACCGCCAGGCCAACTTCCAGGCTCCAGTTATTGAGACAGCAAGTCTAATTGGGGATTTCTCCATCTCTATTCTTTTTGACTATGGAGCTACCGACTCTTTTCTGTCTACATCATTAGTGGAACGTTGTAGGCTGGTGGCTTCTAGGCAGGACATTAGGTGGGAGGTTGAGTTGGCCTTTAGGGCCAGGATGGCAGTAGATACCATGGTTAGAGGTTGTGAGATCTCCTTGGGTTCCTTCACTATAGCATGTGACCTTAGGGTTATGCCATTAGGATCCTATGGAGTATTTTTAGGTATGGACTAGCTTGCGGCTCATAGAGCCAAGCTAGATTGTCACCAGAGGACAATTAGCTACTTAGACGATCATGGCTCACCGGTTGAGATAGTGGGTATTCAGAAGCCCATGGTTGTTTGTATGATATCCACTCAGCAGCTTAAGCACTGCATGCGGAAGGGTTGTTAGATGTTTGCTATCACAGTCAGTGATAGATCAAAGGATTAGCCTGAGGCTTCTTTAGATGATCACCCTATCCTGAGAGACTTTGTCGACGTATTTCTACCAGAATTACCAGGTATGCCTCCACACAGAGAGGTTAATTTCCACATCAACTTAATGCCAGGTGCAGAGCCAATGTCTCATGCACCTGACAGGATGACTACATATGAACTTACAAAGCTCAAATTGCAGTTAGAGGAACTACTTGAGAAGGGGCACATCTGACCTAGCGTTTCACCATGGGGCGCACCAGTTATCTTCATAAAAAAGGATGGGTCTGTTCGATTATGCATGGATTATAGGCAGTTGAACAAGGTGACGGTGAAGAACTATTATCCTCTGCCTAGGATTGACAACCTCTTTGATCAGATGCAGGGAGCTAGAATGTTCTCAAAAATTGATCTAAAATCTGGATATCACCAATTGTGCATCACAGAGGCAGACATTCATAAGACTACTTTTCGAATTGGATATGGCCATTATGAGTTTACCGTAGTACCCTTCGGTTTGATGAATGTCCCTGCAGTGTTCATGAGTCTCATGAATGGGGTGTTCCGCACTTACTTAGATCAGTTCGTGATCATATTTCTTGATGATATTTTGATCTATTCGCAGACCAAGGAGGAACATGTGGATCATTTGTGTCAGGTGTTACAGTGCTTACGAGAGCAGCAACTTTATGGCAACCTGGCAAAGTGTGCCTTCTTCAGGACAGAGGTGCAGTATTTGGGGTACATCTTATCAGGCGATGGGATCTCTGTAGATCCATAAAAAATTAGAGCAATTCAGGACTGGCCAGCACCCACCAGTGTAACAGAGGTTAGGAACTTTATGGGATTAGCTAGTTATTACCGATGATTCATTGAGGGCTTTTCCAGATTAGCGCATCCCATCACTTCCCTTCAACAGAAAGGGAAAGGTTTCACTTGGACTGAGCAGTGTGAGAGAGCCTTTGGGGTCCTCAAGGAGTGTCTTACCAGTGCTCCCATATTAGCAGTTCTAGATCCTATAGAGGATTTTGTTGTTTGCACAGATGCATCATTAGAGGGTTTGGGAGTTGTGCTTATGCAGGGTGGTAGAGTGATTGCATACGAATCACGTAAGCTCGAGACACATGAGCTAAACTACACTACTCATGATTTAGAGCTCGCAGTAGTTATTCATGCTCTTGTTTGTTGGAGACACTTCCTCTTAGGTCCACGCTTTGAGCTCCATTCGGATCACCATAGCTTACAGTAAATTCTTACATAGCTAGATTTGAATGCCCATCAGTGACGTTGGATGGAGTTCTTATGCGAGTATGACTTTGATGTCCACTACATCAAAGGGAAGGAGAACACGGTCGCTGACGCTTTGAGTCGAAGGTGCCACGAGATCCTAATCCTAACATTGAGGGTGGATTTGAGAGAGCGTATCTTACAACATCTGCCTGAGGATGAGTGGTTTCTTGAGGTGCAGCAGGAAATTCAGAATCAGAGGGGCCTTAAGGGCAAATTTGTAGAATATGCCCTTGAGCTTGATGGTTTGCTTAGACACTAACATTGTATCTATGTACCCCGTGCGGGTGATCTATGTGCAGTGATTCTTTTCAAGGCTCATTGAGCACCTTATGCAGCACACCCAAGAGTGAAGAAGATGCATGCTGATTTGCGATAGTTATATCATTGGGCTAGGATGAGATAAGACATTGCAGAATATGTTTCTCATTGCCTTGAGTGTCAGAGGGTCAAGGCTGAGCATTCGCATCCAGCAGGACTGTTGTACCCTCACGAGATACCTGAGTGGAAATAGGACACCATTTCCATGGATTTTATCCTTGGTCTACCTATGTCATCACATCGCCATGATGCCATCATGGTGACAGTTGACAAGTTGACCAAGGTGGTGCATTTATCACCTGTATGCACAACATACAATGCACCATATATGGTGAGAGTGTTTTTTGATCAAATTGTCAGACTTCATGGAGTACCTCACCACATCATTCCAACAAAGACTTAATTTTCACTTTAGCTTTTTGGAGAGCCTTACAGCAGGCGTTGGGCACTTAGATCAACTTTAGTTCATCTTACCATCCACAGACCGACAGATAGATAGAGAGATTTAATCAGGTGTTGGAAGACATGCTTTGTATGTATGTTATGGACCATCAGTCTAGATGGGAGGAGTATCTATATCTGGTTGAGTTTGCCTACAATAATGGGCATTACAGCTCGTTGGGTATGCCTCCTTTCCAGGCTTTATATGGTAGGTCGTGCAGGACACCATTGAGTTGGGATCAGATAGAGGACATGGTCATAATTGGTCCAGAGATAATTTAGGATATGGAGCAGTAGATTACGCTGATTAGATAGAGACTTCAAGAGGCACAGGATAGACAAAAGAAGTATGTCAATGTTAATAGAACTAATCAGAGCTTCTCACTGGGTGACAGGGTATTTTTGAGAGTGCGACCACACAAGAGTCCAATCTGTTACGGAAAGGGCTCTAAGGTCGCACCTCAATTTGTAGGACCTTTCGAGATCTTGGAGTAGATAGGACCTATAGCCTATTGTCTAGCCTTGCCACCTAGTCTGTCGTGTATCCACGATGTCTTTCATGTTTCAGTTTTATGCCATTACATCTAGGACTTATCTCACATATTGGATTGGAGTGCTCTTCAGGTAGAGGTAGACAGATAGCTAGCTTTGGAGCCAATTCACATATTGGCTTGTCAGATGTTGGGCCTTCGAGGTCGAGAGCTAGACCAAGTTAGGGTCTAGCGGGACATGTATGACGAGATCACTATGATATGGGAGGATGTAGCAAGATTGAGGACTCTTTATCTTCACCTCTTTGATGACTTCCAGGAGACAGTCTTAGGGGGGAGGATGTGAGGCCTACCTTTTTCATTTCCTTTCATGTGACTATTTACCTTACTGTAGCTGATACTTTTATACTTGTTGCACTGTTGATCCCAGATTTCTGAACTATTAGACTTTATTATGTTAAAGGAAAACTAATTGGGTGATGTTAGATAGATGCTTGTATTAAGAGAAAACAAATTGGGTGATGTTAGGTAGATGTTTATTTTATAGGAAAACTAATTGGGTGATGTTAGATAGATGTTTATATTATAGGAAAACTAATTGGGTGATGTTAGTTAGAAAATTGGAATGTGATTTCCTTTATGCTTAAGAGAACTTGTGGTATTTTATGGGAATGCATGTTTTAAATTGTTTCGGCTATGATATTTATATGAGGAATTAACTTTGTAATTGAGTGCGCAGGTATTTCTAACAAACCACAGATACTGGAGATCATCTCGTACCTTATGTTGTAATCCCTTGTGAAGCCGATCTGGTTCCACGAGGAACCAAGATCAACTTTGTGTGTGATGTAATGTTGTAATTTTAATTTGCATGAGGTTAAATGGGTTAGGTTTACCCTCTTTTAAATTGAATTATGATATGTGTTGTAAGATTTGTCTTTGAATTTTATTTTTAAATTTTAAATTTTTGGAGAGCCTTTTCTTGTGTTTGAAATTGACCCTGGGTGTCCTAACTAGGCTAAACTTGACCCTGGGTTATACCCCATGGGTCTAGGGTCCCTTTTGACTTGGGTAACCCTTGGTAAACCTCCATATGGTTACCTTAACTTCACACTGAAGTTAAGCTATGAATTTGGAGGCATGGGAGGGATAGGATGAGTGGTACCAACACTCAAGCCCATCCCTTTTCAATTCCCAAGGCTAGAGATGACTCTAAGACCCACCAATTGTTGAGGACTTGACTTCAAGTCTCTCTCACAATTGGTGAGATTCCCCATGGAGTTTTATGGTCCTTTATGAGAGGAAAGGAGGGAGACACATGTGTCACCCTTTCCCTCATTAACTCCCCTTTTCTCTCCCATGTGTTGGAGAGAAGACATGTGGTAAGGGGTGAGGGAAACTTTGTTGATGGGTGAGTGACATGTGTCAACACCCATCCCTTGGGACATGCTAGTGGTTGGAAGGAAGAGTGAGGAGGTGACAAGTGTCACCTCCCCATTCCTCTAAGCTCATGGATTGGGCTTATTTTAATCCCACTTGGGATAAGGAGAAGGATTGTTGAATTTTTGAGAATTTTTATTATTGGAAATTACGTTTGGGAGAAAGGTTAGAGGGAGTTTGGTGGCTTATGTGGGAGGAGATTTTAGAGGAGCTCTACATCAACTTCTTCCATATCAGGGCTTAAACATTTGGTTTCCAAGGCTAAGGCCTTCCCCTTGTATTTTCAAATTGTTTGCATGATGAATGTGTGAGATGTATTTTGCTTGTGTTGTATTTTGTTATTGTGGGGAATAATTAGTAGGGTGTTGAAAGAGCCTCTCCCACTTGGGAGAAAATTCTCATCAAGCGTGGGGTAGGGGAGGAGTGATCCTCCTCGAGTTCATTTCCTTGTTTTGGGATGTTGAAAGCCTTGAGGGCATTTTATGTGATTTTTCAAGAGTAACTTGTTATATGGTTTGAGAGCCAAAATATGAACTCCTTTGGAAATTTTGTTATCATGTTGGCTTGAGGCCATGAGAAAATTGTGTTGAGATATTTTGAAGGAGTGGCACTCTAGAGTTGAGTGTGTCCACTCTCCTACCCCTTCTTAAACTCACTTTGGTTGAGTTGTGTGTTGTAAATATCCATGGGTGTAATTTAGCATTTTTGAGATGTTTGTTTATCTTGTTGTAAGTGGATTTGATTTCCCTAGGTGTGTGGATGACCTCCCTAGCTTGGGGGTGACCCTCTTGCGGGTCTACGGTAGGGAGGAGAGCAGGATGTGTAGTGTTTCTTTCCCTTGTGTGTTATGCAGGTTTCATGGAGCTTAGTGTGAAGATTGAAGGATTTACTTGTCTTGGAAAATATTTTATTTTCCTTTACTCTTAAGGCTCTTGAGGAGAGCTTGGTCTTATTAATAATTTCATCCTTGTTAGTTTTCAAAGAGGAGAACTTCTCTCTCTTGTAAAATTTTGTCTTCTTTAGAATTGTGAGAAAACCTCTCTCATTGTATTGATAGTTTTAGTTGTTAAAGTAAATTTTACCATTTATGGAATGAAGGTTAGAAATTTTAGTTTACTTGTGTATTAGTCAATAAGTATGAAATGAAGAAAGTTTGTTATAAATTAATTCTTTGTATGACTTAATGGAAATATTAATTTTGATAAGTCATGAAATTGTTGTTGTGACCATATGAAGTTGTAAATTGTTACTAAGAAAAGAAATGAAATTTGGTTATAATCATGCATTTGAGTTTTGTTTGTAATTAATTACAAATACAATTAAATCTTCCCTTCAAAAAAAATGTATTTACATAAATCATTTGCTTAAGATATTTATATTGAGTTATTCACTTGAAGTAGAATTGAATTAAAAAAAAAATAGTCTTAATTATCCATGTTAATTGGTAGAAAAAAAAAATTATAATGTTATATTAGAGGTGCATTTGAAAAGATATATTACATGAAAATCAAATATAAACTGATTGTTTGTTTTAATTCTGCCTTACAAAATTAATTGACAGTGATAATTGAATATATATATATATATATATATATATATATATATATATATATATATTCTGTATATGTAAATTTTAAATTAAATTGTGAGTTGTATTAAAAATGGGATTTGAATGTGTGTGTATATATATATATATATATATTAATAAATTTCATTTTAAATGTTGTTGTGTTTATAAAAAAAATGGTAGAGCAACTGTATATCATATATCGCATAGTAGATTTAAATTTAAAAAAATAAATAAATAAATACAAATTTGTGGGGGTTCGAACCCCCACCGTCATTGCCATTATAATGGGTGTGGGGAGGGGGCGGTGCCCCCACCCACACCCCACACTATGGGATGTGGGTGGGGGCTCCACCCCCTCCCCACACCCCCGTTAACTCAGAGCCCCGCGCGGCTTATGCTTACCCTCTGTCATGCCTCCCCACCACCCACTGCACCCACATCCCTTGCACTACCTCCTAACCTTTGTGTCGCCTGCGGACCATTCTCCCCTCTGTCGCCTTCCCACTGCGGATCTCCCCTTCCATGTGACCTCCACCTGTGGCCTTCTCCATTGCCGCCACCGCCATCCATTAACACTGCACAGTCAAACACAAAGCAAAAAGAATGTTAGGGTTTCTTCAATGTGTTTCCAAAAAAAATTATATGAATAAACAATATTCAATTGTTATATAAAGAAAAATCTAATATATTATAATAAAATTAATTATTAATATATATATTAATTATTTGTTAATAATTTTGTAACTCCATTAAATAATAATATATATATATATAAATTATTTATTAATAATTTTGTAAAAAGAAACCATTTAAAAAAAAAATAGGGTTTCTATTTTGACAATAACATATATATATATATATATAAATTCTAACTATAGGAAAATTGTGTTTCAGGGTTTAATAATTTTCACAAGTGAAATACCAAGAAAACGAAAAGAAAAATATACCTATATTTTTAATAAAAGAAAACGTAGAGGTATAAATGCAAATAAACATATATATATATATATATATATATATATATGCTTATTTGCACTTATATAGATATTTATATCTTTATAAATAAAAATAAGCCATCATATGCATTTCATATGTGGCCATATTAAACTCAACTTGTAGATTGAGAAAATGTCCAATTGAGAAAAAAAAAATGAGAGAAAAAGAGAAATAAAGATATCAGTGAAAACAAAGAGAAGAAAATGCATGGCATTTCTGAAATAGGACAAAGAGTATTAATTTAGATTTTAACATTTCGTTAATCCTGATTGGGGGCGATTTAATTAGCAAATTAATTCAAACATTGAATGAAACCTAAAGCGGAACCCTAGTGGACTTCATCAAATGAAGTTTGTAAGTCCTGTTTACGTGATCTGATCTACCAAGAAATTAGGAATAATGTAAAGGATGCAGAGATAACTCTGATTGATAGAGAACTAATCTACCAAGAAATTAGGAATAATGTAAAGGATGCAGAGATAACTCTAATTGATAGAGAACTGATCTACCAAGAAATTAGGAATAATGTAAAGGATGTAGTGATAACTCTGATTGATAAGGAACGTGAAAGAGAGAAAATAAATATTAAATTTCAAAAAATGTGCAGGAGAACAGACGATCGAACTTTGTTGAAAAATGTGCCATTAATGTAATCAACTATAATTTCTTTGTAATTAGGGAGTTGTAAGAAATTTGTTAACCCTATCAGGAATACCTTGTGATCAAGATTAGTGTTAGTGAAATAAACCCCACTCACTACCATGAGGCGTTATGCTATCAAATTTTCTTAGAATTTAGGGTTTAATAGTTTAGTAAGTTTAACCCTTGTAGTGACGTTAACCACATCGCGATGACCCCCTTGTTGGCCTTCTTGCATTTGGGTATGCGCACATTTGGGTATTGCCCTACTGACATCTGTATTGTTTACACCTTAAGCGTACACCACGGAGCACGCTTACGCGTGCGAGGGGGTTTCTAGGGAAGCATGGGAAAATTTTTGATATTTCGTGTCATGACCACATGACATATGTGGACATGACACGTGTGATGCATGTTGTGACCATATGGGAAATGTGGGCATGATAGTGCGTTAGAGATCTTTGAGGGATTGACTGAGGATATAGAGTTGACATGGAGGTAGGGAGAAAACAACAATGAAAATAAAATAAAACTAATAAACAAACCATTTAAATGCCAAAATCAATTAAAACTAAAATACATTTATTACAGTTTATGTGAACTAAAAGATGCTTAGGTGGTAAAAATTGTCGCCTGAACATAAACCTAGAAACAACTACATGCATCGGTGGTAAAAAATGTCATCCTGGCATGAAACAATAAGACTAACATGTAGCGGCAGTGAAAAATGCTGATGATGCATGTTAATAAAAATACTTGAACTCTAAAGAATTATCAAACTTAAAAGTTGACTTGTTTTCCATTTGATCTATTTTCACAATCCTTGAGAAATTGAAGAGAGATGATACTCAAAAGAACTCTTTGGAGCTATTGAAACATGCATGAGGATAAATGGAAATTGCCTTGTTTTTCATGCTTAGAGTTGTAGGCTACAAAATAGACAAGTTTTGTAGGGGTCATCCTACAAAATCAAGTGCAACTAATTTTGAGGATAACAATCCTATGGATCCTGAGTTGTATGTGGTGATGCAAAGAAGACATGGCCTCCAAAAGCTGGTGATAGTCTTTGTTTCAGGATGACTGCTATTTGAAGACTATCCAGAAGATTCCTCTACATTTTCATCATTTTGATATTGAGATTCTGTAGTTTGAAACATAGTTTCATATAGTGTCATTCTATGTATACTCCAAGTTTCATGATGTTTTGATCACCGAAAGGATGTTTTTCTATTGACAGATTGAAGATAACGTTGGTTCTATGAAGGTGTTCCTAGTAGGGTGATGGAATGCTCCACATTCATCCATAGTTGTAGATTTGGCTATGCAGTTCTGGAATTGTGTCAAGAAGGTAGGGAAAGTTTTGTTTCCAAAGTTTCAGATCATATTTCCCTCCGTTGTGAAAGTTATGTATGATAGAACACCGGTATGAACTCAAGCAGAATGAGGTAGCAATGAAGATCTACTAGAATGCTCTTCATTTTTCCAAAAGTGAATGATTTCCCTTGTGGTTTTTTGGACATGTTCTTGGATGTGCATTTCATGCTTCTTTTAAGTTTCAAGATTCTTGGTGGCCCACAGCTTAGTTTTTCATTTAACAACATGTTGTAGTATGTTCTAGATGACAAAGTGTTTTTAGAGTAAATGTTTGAAGTTGTGTGGCACAATTCTTTGATGTGCGGTGGCAAAGGAGTGTTTGGGGATGTTTTATGTGTCATGTGGACTCATCTGGAAAAGTTTCACGAAGATATTTCTTGTTTCCAATACCACTGAAGTTTTCCCAAGTTGATGTGGCCATTATAGTTCAAATATTCATGTGTTTTCCTTAAAGTTGTCCTATTTCCAAATGACCAGAGTGTGCAGATGTAATTCCTTGATGTTTAAAGCTATGAAGGATGTTTTGGACCTAGATAAGCAAGTTTTGGGGTCTGTAAGGCCTTGATCTTCTGTTGGAGTAACATGTTTCACTTAGGACCTATCTTCTACATGTTTCATATTGTGTGTTGTCTAGCCAACATGTAAATGTATTTTTTATGTTGTATTTGGATGACAAGCTATGTAATATCATGTATAAATAGGAAATCAAATTGAGTGCAGAAGGTGTGGTTGTGTGTTGATTGAAAAGGCTTGCAAGTTGATGAAAAACATAATAAATGCATTGTTGATGTGTGAATGAACGAGAAAGAGAAGTTGTTGATGCTATTTGGATTCATCTTGAAGACATATTTGTGATAGCAATCCAATAAAGTGTGTGCCTAACTGATCAGATCTTCAAAAGATAGTGTGAAGAGGCACAAGTACGACCATCAAAGAGTGAGCTTCAAAGTCAGCTTTCAGATAGTTGAAAGATTGTCATCCTATAATCTTTTGTAAATGTGTTCTTTGATCTAGTAGTTGTCGCTTCCTTGGGTGGTAGCCCTAAAACAAAGTCTATAGGGAGTTGTAGCTTCCTTGGGAGTGACCCTAAAGCAAAGTTTCAGGGACTAGTTGTTTCCTTGGGTTGTAGCCCTAAAACAAAGTTGTTATTTGTGCTTCATATATATTGTAAGTTAATGGTCACTATGGTTTTTCCCTTCTTGAGTTTTCCACGTATATCTAGTGTTATGTGTTGATGTGCATTATCTTAATCTTTCGTGCTAATGTTCATATTGTGATGCTTAATATTTAATCTATTCCAGATAAGTTGAAATTGTGAAAAGTAAAGTTTGATAGGGTATTGATCCACCCCCCATCTCAGTACTTCAGTGTGTTCAACATCATGTTCATGTTAATGCTGTGATGCTTAAGTTTTAATTTGCTCCAGATAAGTTGAAGTTGTTAAAATTAAAGATTATTTAGATACTGATTCACCCCCCTCTAAGTATCTTGGCATGTTCAACAATTGGTATCAAAGCCAAGTTTCTCTGAGGGAAGCTTAACCACTTGAGGAAGGTCCGGGAAGAAACAAAATGGATCTAGCAAGATATCAAGGCTTAATGGAACAAATTATGGTTTTTGGAAGCTAAGGATAGAAGATTATATTAATTCTCTAAGGTGTGGTGTTTGGGACTCTGTCAAGTCTGGTTACACAATTCCTGCTACTATTCCAATAGATGCAGTTGAAATTAAGAAGTATGATAACAATGCCATGGAAAAATTTGCTATTATGAGTGGGTTAGCTAATTCAAAACTTTCAAAAATAATGAGTTGTGATTCTACTCAAGAAGTTTAGGATAAACTTAAAACCATATATGAAAGAGATAAGAAAGTGAAGCAAGCCAAGATGCAGATCTTCAAGAACAGATTTGAGAATCTAAAAATGTCAAAGGATGAAGATATTGCTAGATATATGCTCTAGGTGAATGAAGTGGTCAATGGAATTACAAGTGTTGGTGGAGAATTAAAAGAAGATGAGATTGTGAAGAAGATTCTAAGATCTCTTCCCAAATCTTATAGTCATAAGGTATTTTCCATTAAGGAGAATGCATACTTGGATACATATATTATAGAAAAATTGTTTGGTTCCCTTACTGCCTTTGAAATGAGAAAATTTGGAAGTGATGCTCCAAAGAAAGAAGCTGCTTTCAAATCCAGTATGAAGAAAAAAGAAGAGGTTGCTAATGAAGATGAGAGCTCTGATGAAGTTGAAGCAAATTTTGTAAGAAGACTGAAGAAAGGTACTAGTAAATACAAAGGTAAGTTACCCTTCAAATTTTTCAATTGTGGAAAGGTTGGTCACTTTGCTTCTAAATGTCCTTTCAAAGATTCAAGGGGTAGTAATAGAAGAGACAAGTTCAAGAGAAGTCGATATTCCATAGAAAGCAATTATTCCTCAAAAGATGAGGATCATGGTGATTTAAATGATGAAACACTTTTAATAGCCCTAAATGTTGGTAACAAAAAGGATTATGTCAGAACTTGTGAGAAAACTAATACCTTGCAAACAAATAAAAATAATGAAAGATCAATGGTTGTATGGATTGCCTTTCATGCAAAATAAGAATCCAAGGCTTTGGTAGTTTATAGGGGATGCTCAAATCATATGACTGGTGAAAAGGAGAAGTTTATCAACCTTGAGAAGTGGGATGGTGGTGCTATCTAGTTTGGTGGTGATGATTTAGCACAGATCTATGGAAAAGGTGCTATAACTATTGATGGGAAGAATAGGACTAAGGATCTTCTCTATGTCAAAGGGCTAAAACACAATCTCCTCAGTGTCAATCAGATGTACAACAAAGGGTATAATTTCACTTTTCATGCTAAGGGTTGTGAAATCAGGAAGGCAGGATCCATAACTAGTTGCATAAGGTATCAAGACATATGGTGACATTTATCACCTGAAGGAAGTAAATGGAAGAACATGTTTGTTAGCTCAATCCAGTGAATGTTGGCTATGGCACAAGAGAATGAGACACAACAATTTTGATAATATGGTAAAGATCAATTCTAATCATGCAATGAGAGATATGCCTAAGATAATCAAGCCTACAAATGCAGTATGTAGAGAATGTCAAATGGGAAAGTAGACAAAGAAAAACTTTAAAAGCAAGGAGCATTCTTCTTCAAATCCATTGGAACTTATTCACACTAACCTATTTGTCTCTACAAGAGTAAAGAGTCAACAAGGCGAGAGGTATTTCATGTTGCTTATTGATGATTATTCTAGAATGACTTGGGTTACTTTCTTAAGAGAAAAATCAGATGCCCTTGATAAATTTAAAGTGTTCAAAGCTTTGGTTGAGAATGAAGTAGATGCTAAGATCAAATGCTTGAGGTGTGATAGAGGAGGTGAATTTACTTCAAATAAATTTGAAATATTTTGTGAAGATCATGGTATTAGGAGACATCTATCAGCTCCTAGAACCCCTCAGTAAAATGGTGTAGTGGAAAGAAAGAATAGGACTGTGCAAGAGATGTCTAGGGCAATGTTTAAAGATGCAAATCTGCCTGATATGTACTGGAAGGATGCAGTTCATACTTATGTCTATCTAATTAACAGAGTGCAATTGAGGGTCAACAACACTAAGACTCCTTATGAGCTATGGTGTGGAAGACCTCCCACAGCTAGATACTTTAGGATCTTTGGCAACAAATGCTATATTAGAAGAGATGAAGAAGACCTAGAAAAGTTTGATTCAAGAAGTGATGAAGGAATCTTTCTTGGCTACTCAATCAGAAGCAAGGCTTATATATGCTACAACAAGAGGTTGGGAAAGGTGATTGAAAGCACAAATGTCAAGGTAGATGAAGACCTATGTCAGATCACACAGGAATTAGATAACTCTAAATCTAATATATTTCCATGCATTATAGATGAAGAAGAAGTAAAAGAAGAAAAAGAACAAGAACCAATATAGATGCCTAAGACTCTAACAAAGTATGTTCAAAAGAATCACTTAGCAGATCAGATCATTGGAGATAAGGATGAAGGTGTGCAGACAAGGAGAAGGCTTGCTAAGACACATGAGCAAGTAAACTTGTGTTTGACTCATTCTCTTCTCTTCATCCTAATGATGGATCATAGAGTGTGATCCGAAATGTCAATCTAAAAAGCTACACACAGTCTCTTCCAGAAGCTCTATATCTCACTTATCATGGACTGTGGAAATATCATGTCTATTAAACTTGTGTTTGTTATCAAAAGTGGAAGCCAAAAACCTTGATGAATCCAGCAAGGATGATGGATGGACAAAATTCATGGAAGAAGAATTAGATTAGATTGAGAAGAATCAAACCTAGGAATTGGTTCCTAAACCAACAAACAAGAATGTTATAGGAACAAAATGGGTGTTCTGGAACAAACTAAATGAAGAAGGTGAAGTTGTAAGGAACAAGGCAAGACTAGTATGCAAAGGATACACACAAGTTGAAGGTATTAATTTTTAGGAGACTTTTGCTCCTGTAGCAAGATGGAGGCAATCAGAATGTTCCTTGCTCTTGTTGCTCATAAGAAATTCAAGGTATATCACATGGATGTTAAGTCAACATTTCTGAATGGTGACCTAGAGGGAGAGTTTTATATTAAACAACCAGATGGTTTCCAAATATTAGAAGATCCACATGTGGTGTGTAGACTCAAGAAGGCTCTGTATGGTCTTAAGCAAGCACGTAGAGCCTAGTATGCTAGATTGGACAAGTACTTACTTTAGTGGGGCTTCAAGAAAAGGTACTACAGATAGCAATCTTTATATAGGGAATAAGGAGACATGATATTGATAGTTATAGTATATGTTGATGACACATATTTGGTGGACATGATGATATGTCTAAGAGGTTTGTAGAGAAGATGCAAAAAGAATTTGAGATGTCTATGATTGGTGAGATGTATTTATTCCTTGTACTTCAAATTACTCAGCTAGATGGTGGTATATTTATTTCTCAAGCTACATAGGTCAAAGAGTTGCTGAAGAAGTTTAGTATGGAGGATTCAAAACTAGTGAGTACTCCCATGGTCACTAGATGTCACTTGAGAAAAGATGATGAGTCTCTAGAGTTGGATTGGACTATCTATAGATCTATGATTGGAGGATTATTGTACTTGACTACTTCTAGACTTGATATTATGCATGCAGTATGTGTGGTTTCCAGATATCAAGCCAATCCCAAGCAAACACAAGAGAAGGCAATGAAAAGGGTATTCAAATATTTGAAAGGAACTCTAGACTATGACCTATGGTATCCAAGAGGTATTTGATTTTAGTGCATACATCGATGCTAATTGGGTTGGTTGTGTTGATGATAGAAGAATTACAAGTGGATGTGCTTTCTTTTTAGGAAGCAAGTTGGTTACTATGGTAGAGCAAGAAGCAAGAATCAATGTCATTATCTACTACAAAGGTAGAGTACATTGTAGCAGCATCATGTTATACACAAGTGTTGTGGGTGAAGCAAACCCTAAAGGATATCTAGCTATTGTATGATGAGCCTATTCCTATCTTGTGTGACAATACAAGTGCTATCAATATTTCCAAGAATCCACTAGTACAAAAACAACAATATATGATTAGAAAAACTACTAAAAACTACTTATAAATGGCTAAACATGGACACGTGACCATTAGTAGTGGTGCAGTCATGATAGGAGGGTTCACAGAATGAACTATCCAGACTGTGCAGCAAGAGTAAACACAACAGAAAGAACTCAAAGATATGAAATAAATGTAGATTCAGTCATTTAGTATATCATAGAATTCAAATACAAATCAGTTAGCAACATGCGGGCTTATAATTAGGGCTTAAAGGCCTGATTATAGAATTTCAGAATATGCATAAGATATAGCTTTGAAGTTCCCTTGCGAAAGAGCTAAAACTATCCACTATCTCTATTATCGTGAACTTGATAACTCCTTTCCTAAGGATATATTACATCAATATATATCATCTCCAGAACATAAGATTCCTCCATGTTGGCCAAGGAAGATCACAAACTCCTATGAAGAGCTATAACATGTGTACACGGATAGGTCAGACCTAATCATGAAGAATTCCTCTGTAAATGAATGGAATGATGTGTGGATCTTGGGGAAGGTCGGCCATAAACCAAAGATCATTGAATGGTGTCATTAGGCTCCACAAGTCAAGGAAATGCTCCGCAAGTCATGAGACTGTCAGGATGCTCTGTTATGAGAAAACAGTTAATCTTCTGATAGCGATAACTTTTCGGTACTTAATCCAAATGCTCTGAATTTTGAATATGATGTAGATAAATGAATCTAGATGCTAAGTCCATCTCTGTAAGATCTAAAATGCAACTAAGGTAGAATGCGGACCAAAATACAGAAACTGCTACTGACTAGACTGAACTGAAAATAAAAAGAAACAAACTGAACTACAAACAAACTAAAATGCAAATGTTTTTGGTTGATGCAAGATTGCTCTTGAACCAGGGATGCTCCTACATCAAACATCCAGGATTATTGAAAAAGTGATTCCCTCACTTTGCTAGGGCTAGAGGAAAACTAAGATGGTCCACCAAAGCCTGAGAAATCCAAGATGAATCTTCTTCCAGTCTACCTTTCCACTTTACAAGATATTCTTTGTATTGTCTTCCTCTAGTGCTACGTCCAACTCTATTGTCCAAAATGTCTTCAATCTTCTTCGATGCTTGTTGGGGTAATTGCTTCTTCAAGTCTTCTGCCACTGAACTCTACTTCATGATACTAGTACAAGTCTGCAATATTGAAAATAGGTGATATACCCAATGTCTCTAATAATTCTACTTTGTATACATTTCCTTAATCAAATTTTTTGAGTATCCTACAAGGTGCAAACTTCTTCATCTTCAGCTTGTTATATGTACCAACTGGAAATCTCTCTTTTCTCAAGTATACCATCACTTCTCCAACTGCAAATTCTTTATGTCTTCTCTTCTCACCTACTTTCTCCTTATACTTGTTGTTCATATCCTCTAAATGCTTTTCACCTGATTATGCATTGTATCCATATGTTCTACAAATTCTTATGCTTCTGTACTTCTATTTTTTTCCATACTAATATCTCTCAATTTTGCAACTCCTCTAGGGTTTACTCTAGTAAAAATTTCAAAAGGTGTTCTTCCAATACTCCTATTCACTAAATTATTGTATGTAAACTCTGCTTGTGAAATAATCAAGTCCCAACTTCATGTCTTCTCTCCAACCAAATGTCTCAACAACTTTCCCAAACTCCTATTCACTACCTCTATCTGTCCATTAGTCTATGGATGAAAAACTAAACTGAACTTCAAATCTATCTTCATCTTTCTCTAAAGTGTCTTCCAAAAATAGCCAAGAAATCTTGTATCTCTATCTAAAACTACACTATTAGGTAATCCATGCAATCTTACAATCTCCTTGAAAAATAGGTCTCCTACATGCACTGCATTAGTTGTCTTCTTACAAGGTATGAAATGAGCCATCTTTGAAAATATGTCTACCACTACAACTATCAAATCATGTCCTCTCTGTGTCTTAGGCAATCCCATTACAAAATCCATACTTATGTCTTCCCAAGGTCTCTTCGGTACTGTCAAAGGTTTATACAATCCAATATTCTGACTACTCCTTTTTGCAACTTGATAAACTCTACAACTCTACACAAACTTCCTAACATCCTTATTTATCTGAGGCCAAAAGTAGTTTTCACTTACCTGTGCTACTATCTTGTCAATGCCCAAGTGTCCTGCTAATCCTCCACTATGTTTCTCCTTGATCAAGTTATCTCTTATTGAACTTCTGGGTATGCATAACTCGTTTCCTCTTAACAACATATCTTCCTGAATAAAATAGTCTTTAACCACTTACTCCTATCTATCACAATAGGTTACTTACATGCTTTCCAAGGTTCTAGGAAATTAGTGTCTCCCTCATACATGTTCTTCAATTCAACAAAACCCAACAATTCAACTCTCATCTCTGTCAACAAGTTCCTTCTTCTACTCAATGTGTCTACAACTTTGTTTGATTTTCCACTCCTATGCTTCAACACAAAAGTATAACTTTGCATAACTCTACCCGTCTCATGTGTCTCTGATTCAACTTACCTTGACTGTTCAAATACTACAAAGTTTGATGATCTAAATACAACACAAACTCCTTAGGCAACAAATAATGTCTCCACTTCTTCAAGGCTTGAATTATGGCATAGAACTCCTGATCATAAACTAAATATCTTTTCCTTGCATCATTCAACTTCTCACTGAAATATGCTACAAGTCTACCTTATTGACTTAACACTGCTCCAATTGCTCTCCCACTTGCATCAAAATCTACTTGAAATACCTTATTGAACTCCGATAATGCTAAAATAAGTTTCTCTGTCACTTTTTGCTTCAACAATTCAAAATTTTTAACTGCTCCTGATGTCCACTTGAAAATTTTTCTATCAGCTATCATTGTTTCTGCCATAGGGTTACAAATTAAACTAAAATTTCTAATGAACTTCTGGTAGAAACTAGCCAATCCATGAAATGATCTGACTTCTCCAATGCTCTCCGATGTAGGCCATTCAAAAATTTCTCTTACTTTCTCAGGGTCCATCTTCAATCCTTTTGTAGAAATCACAAATCCCAAGTACATTAATTCTTCCTTCATGAAACTACACTTCTTGATGTTTATTGGCAATTTCTCTTCTCCCAATCTTTGCAAAACTTGTCTAAGGTGCTGCAAATGTTCCTCCTTTGTCTTACTAAAAATCAGAATGTCATCCAAATATACAATAACAAACCTACCCAAGAATTTCTTCAAGACTTCATTCATCAATCTTATGAAAGTGATCTGTACATTTGTCAATCCAAAAGGCATCACTAACCATTCATACAATCCTTCATTTGTCTTAAAAGTAGTCTTCCATTCATCACCTTCTCTAATTCTGATCTAATGGTATCCACTTTTCAAATCTATCTTTGTGAAATATTTTGCTCCACTCAAACAATCCATGATATCATCCATCCTAGGTAAAGGAAATCTATACTTAACTGTGATCTTGTTGATTTCTCTAGAGTTAGTACATATTATCCACTCTCCATCTTTCTTAAGTGCTAACACTACAGGTACTACACAAGGATTCAAACCTTCTCTAATCAAACCTTTCCTCAACAATTATTGTATCTATCTATTCAATTCTTCATTCTCTGCCAGTGTAATTTTGTGTGCTGCTTTGTTAGGAAAACTAGCTCCTGGTATAAGATCCATGTGATGACTAATACTCCTTATAGGCGGTAATCCTTCAAATACATTATCTGATATGATGTCTTCATACTCTATCAGCAACTTTGTTATCTCCTCTGGTTGTGATTCTTCAGTCTCCTCCAATGTTTTAGGCTTCTTAAGAATCAAAGCATAACACATATTCTCATGTCTCAAACCATCCAGAAATTTTCTTCCATCTACCAAGTAGATTCTAGCACTCCCACATACTTCACTCTTAGGATCATCTTCCAAAGGAATTAAAGTAATTCTCTTCCCATTTGATGTTATAGTGTATGTATTCCTTCTCCCATCATGTATAGCTTTTCTATCATATTGCCAAGGTCTACCCAACAAAACATGACATACATCCATAGGCATAATATCACATAGGACTTCATCATGATAAGATCCAATATAAAATTTCACCAAACATTACTCACTCACCAGTACCTTATGATCATCTTGAATCCTTGCTATCTGATAGGGCTTAGGTTGTTTCAATCTTTCCAACTTCAGCTTAGTCACCATCTCTTCTGAAACTAGGTTGTCTGAACTACCACTATCAATTACAACTTTACAACATTTACCTCTAGATTTGCATCTTGTCCTAAACAAACTCTTCCTCTGCAGTGGTTCTTCATTTGTTTCTTCTTGAAATAGTTCTCTCCTCATCACCAGTGATTCTTGTTTCTTAGGTTTGCCAACTGAACTAGGTGATCCAACAGGTTCTTCTTCTACATATGCTACTCTTCCACTATTCCTTATTCTTTTGCTTGTACTCCCCTGATTACATTCAAATGCTCTATGTCCTTCACCTCCACACTTGAAAAACTTGCCTCTGAATGTTCTCTTATCAAATCCTCTTCCCTCTCTTCTATGTCCTTCATTCCGGTATGAATTGTAATTACCTCTATGATGAAAATTTTTGTCATTACTTTGGTATGCATTGTTATCTCTGTCATCCTTCTTAAATGTGTTATCAAACTTGTTCTGCTCTGGATATGATCTGTCTCCTCTAGAAAATGTTCTACCTTTCTAAAACTTACCTCCTTTGCCTCTCTATCTATGTTCATGTCTCTTATTTAGTTTTTCTTCAACTTTCAGGGCAAACTAATATGCTTCCTCCAAAGATGTCATCCTCACCAAACTTAGTTCTTCTTGAATATTCAATCTCAATCCATTGATGTATCTAGCCACTTTCTCTTTGCTTTCTTCACTATGTCCTATCCTTATGATCATCTTATGAAATTCCTTAGTGTACTCCTTCACAGATTTCTCCTTTTGTCTTAGGTTTTGCAATCTTTTCAACAGCTCCAACTCATACTCAGCAAGTATAAATTGATTCTTCAATTTTGTCACCATCCTATCCCACTTTGTAATCTTCTCTTTTCCTCTTCTGTTTCTATCCAACTAAACTTCTTTCCACCACATAGCAGCATGTCCTTTCAACTTTGTCTTTGCAAATTTCACCGTCTCTGAATCTTCAACTTCTTCATATTCAAAGTATTCTTCCATGTCATTTATCCAGTCAATCAAGTTTTTAGGGTTCAAATTGCAGGCGTAATTGGTACATCAACTCTCAGTCTCTTTCTGATCTTTGAAATAGCTCGCAACATCTTAGCTTGATCTGATTCTTCTTCTTCATAACCTCCTAGGGTTTTACCAATTTTTCTACAGATTGAAATTCTTCTTCATCATCACTTTCAACATTAGGTCTCAGTGTCAATCCTCTTCTCCTATCTTCCTTAACAGTATCCAATCAAATTTGCATTATTTTCATCATTTCCATCATCTCATCCATCCTTATAGCCATTGTTACAACAACAGGGATTCTCCTCAGCAGCATTCTTCCTAGGATCAAGTGCAAACTGCCTCAATTTAGTGATTGGGCTACAAGGTGACAACTGCCTCACAATCAGTGATCGATTATGACACAAGTAACCTGCCTTGGATTGGTGATCTTCTTACAACAAGATCTTATAAGAATCCTTTGCCAACTTCACTCAATTCACTCCCAAAGATTTGAACTTTCGATCTGATACCACTTGGTGCAGTCACGGTAGGAGGGTTCACAGAATGAACTATCTAGACTGTGCAACAAGAGTAAACACAATGGAAACAACTCAAAGATATGAAACAAAAGCAAATTCATTCATTCAGTATATCATAGAATTCAAATACAAATTGGTCGGCAACATGCGGACTTACAATTAGGGCTCAAAGGCCTGATTACAGAATTTTAGAATATGCACAAGATATAGCTTTGAAGTTCCCTTGAAAATGAGCTAAAACTATCCACCATCTCTATTATCATGAACTTGATAACTGCTTTCCTAAGGATCTATTACATCAATATATATCATCTCCAGAACATAAGATTCCTCCACATAGGCCAAGGAAGATCACAAACTCCTATGAAGAGCTATAACGTGTGTACACAGCTAGGTCAGACCTAATCATGAAGAATTCATCCGCAAATGAAGGGAATGATGTGCGGATCTTAGGGAAGGTTGGCCATGAACTAAAGATCATTGAATGATGTGTCATTAGGCTCCACAAGTTGAGGAAATGCTCTGCAAGTCTTCTCCTTTAGCTGATTGTCTGAGACTGTCAGGATGCTCTGTTCTAAGAAAATAGTCGATCTTCTGATAGAGATAACTTTCTAGTAATTAATCCAAATTCTCTGAATTCTAAATATGATGTAGATAAATGAATTTAGATGCTAAGTTTGACTCCACAAGATCTAAAATGCAATTGTGGTAGAATCCAAACCAAAATACAAAAACTGCTACTAACTGAACTATCTGAACTGAACTAGAAATAAAAAGAAACAAACTAAAATGCAAATGTTTTTGATTCATGCAAGATTGCTCTTGAACCAAGGATGCTCTACATCAAGTAGTTTTTTTCAGTCATTTATAACACGACCAAATTTATGACTAAACCATTTTTAGTCATTTATTGGTGGTTTTGATTGATCAATTTGGTAGTATATTTAGTCATTAATTTAGTTATTTATTCATTTTGTTCACTAATTTCTACCTAAAAGTGTTGGAAATGAGCCAATGCTTTTGAGATTTAAACATAAAACATAGAAAAACATAATCAATCGTTCATTTGTACATAATGAAACAACTATTAAGAAGGCAAAATACTAAAATTTTATTGAGAAAAGGTGTTCTTACGATAGATACAAGATTTAAATATGTGTCTTTGCTTTGAAAAATGTGTTACAAAGTATGTTTCTTAGTGCTGTGACTGAGAATACTGAGTTACAATGCTCTATTTTTTGAAAAATGAAGCCTAAGGGTCCTATATCTCATTCCAAGCATGGGAGAGAATATAAGAACTAAAATTGACTAAGTTCTCATGCTTAAAATTGAGTAAGAGACAAACATTTATTAGTGGACGAGCATCTGGAAGTCTTGCTTCCATAAGAAAGTTCTTTATCTTTTCAGCATCATAGAAGTTTGACTCTCTGGTTACATGTTCCACCTCCTTGATTTATCCAGTTTTGGTTGTTGCTTCAATGTATTTGAAGTGAATGACAGGATCATCACTGCCAATGAAATTGAAAATACAGTTTACCATATAAGTACAAGGTTCCCAAGCTACTACAAAATTACCTGTTCAAATAGATCAATGAATATCAGTGACAAAATGATACAATTGACAATTCAAAGTCAAATCACCTGGAGCTCAAATATGCACCCAAAAAGAAATATAGCCCTTCATAAGACTTGAACTGTTCAAACAACTTGATGCATGAATCTACACCCAATTGTTCAGAATATTCCTTGGCAGCCTATGTGACATGAAAGAAGTTAACATCAAAAATAAGAGAGCAATTGTCAATGTCATCTAGAGCCAACATTATTAATTTCAAATAAATAAAAGGTGCACAATTTTTACCTAGAAAATTATTTAGAGATACTCCACTCTACTCCACATACCCCTCCACTGTGCTATACAGACAATCATAACACTGCTAGTAGAGACCTGCAACTAATCATATGAGTAGAAGGGATATAAGGATAAGAAACATATAGAAGCATTGTCTAAAATCATGAAATGACACCGTCAAATTAGAAGGCTTATTGTCACACCATCAAAGAACTGTTTCCATTAGGAACATTAGGCATAATACACATTGATTTGTATATCATCTTTGTAATCACTGCTTACAAGCCAACTACAAACAAAGACACTTATGTTTGAAACCAATGAGGAAAGCATTCATGTCTAAAACCAAGTAACCACTGTTAGAAGAAAATGAAGTAAATATTCCATTGTTCATTGTGCATTAACAATATAACTGTCTCAAAAGACCATATCTATTCACCTTTGATCATATCAAAACATGACATGTCCCAACCTTGTATCTCTTGTAATCATACAATCACACCTCTTGCAACTTTCTAAAGCATAAATAACAATACTCACTTCCAATAAATATCTTAATGATCAAGAAACAACTCTATCATACTTATATGTATAAGTACCTTACCTTGCATCAACTTTTATCAACACCTTTGAAACTTACCTTGCATCAACAAACACCATTACCTTTGACACCAATGATGTGCAACCAACAATCAAAGAAGGATGTAGATGCATACCACTATCACAAGAAACCACTATCATTAGCAAGCCACTTTTTCACTGTCAGGAGCAAGAAGTATAAGACCATAACTATCACAGTTAGAGAATTGCAAACTGTCACTATCATACCAACTATTGTCACTGATCATTGATAGAATATTGTATTAGGCATACCATTTACTGTGCATTCACTATGATACTCCATCACTCCATTGTGCATAGGCAAGATGATACTTTCACTGTAATCCCTCTCAACTGTTAAGAATATGCAGACCTATAGGTTATAATATAGGGCCTCCAAGATGAATTGATAAGTCTTGAGAGAACCTATACAAACTTTGAATGACTTCCAAACCTACAGGCACGTTTAAACCATCTTGATAATTCTATTTTACTCTTATGTAGGCTTCTTGGACTTTTTAGAGTTCTCATGAAGACTTTCAACTTATACAAAGCTTATGCAGGAGTTTTAGAACCTTCATACATCTTAGACATATTTGTATTCTTTTTGTAATTATTATAGACTTTCACTTACTACCCATGTGATGTCTCTTTCCTCTACATCTTGTTACTATTATTAGGTTTCTACAATACCCTCATAAACCCTTAAATATCTTGTAGAGTTTCAAAATGTGCTTGACATTGATGCATGGGTCCTTCATGCCTTTTGGTATGGTTTTTGTAGGGTTTCCTAAACTTGTACAAGTGTTTGACAATGTTGACATACCTCTTGGTTCACTATGCAGACCCTAAGCTATTGGTAGAGTTCTTTACTCTTGACAACTTCATTGGCAGAGTTCAATAACCTTAAGAAGACCTCTCTGCGAACTAGGTTAAGGTCTGCATAACTTTAACCTATGTCATACTTATGAAAGCTTATAACTTTTATAAACCCCTTAATATTTTATAAAAATTATATATAGCATCAGACAATTGTAAGAAAACAGTGGTATCAATACAGAACTCTACAAGATATCAATACAATGCTTATGATTTCTTCCATCAAAGCATAAAGGATAGAGGAATTTTGTTAGATGTTGCAGTGGCAACTACCCTGGTAGACATGAATGCAAAATGTGGAAACATAGACAAAGCACGTGAACTATTTGACAAAATGCCTTAAAGAAATGTGGTCTCATGGTCTGCAATTATTGTAGGATATGCACAAATTGAAATTTTTGAGAAGACTTTAGAAACTTTCAAGCAAATGCAATTGGTAGGTGTAAATATAGAGTCCACAACCTTTGTCAGCATCCTCCCTGCCTGTGCCAAAATGGGAGCTTTAGAACAGGGTATGGACATCCATCAAAGCATGAATGATAAAAAAAATTTGTCAGATGTTGTAGTTGCAACTGCCCTGGTAGACATGTATGCATAATGTGGAACCATGGACAAGGCACATGAATTGTTTGATAGAATGCCTCAAAAAAATGTGGTCTCATGGACTGCAATAATTGCAGGATACACACAAATTAGATTTTTTGAAAAAGCTCTAGAAACTTTCAAGCAAATGCAATTGGTAGGTGTAAAGATAGATTGCAAACCTTTGCCAAGATCCTCCTTACCTATTCCAAAATGGAAGCTTTGGAACAGGGAATGGGCATCCATCAAAGCATTCAATGGACGTGGGATTTTTGTCAGATATTACAGTTGGGCAAAATGCATCAAAGAGATGTCATCTCTTGGACTACAATTATTGTTGGATATGCACAAAATGGATTTGTTGGAAAGGATTTACAAACTTTCAAGCAAATGCAATTGGCAGGTGTAAAGCCAAATTCCACAACCTTTGCCAGCATCCTTCCTGCCTGCACCAAAATGGAAGCATTGGAACAAGGTATGGAGATCCATCAAAAAGTAATGGATAGAGGAATTTTGTCAGATGTTGTAGTTTCAATTTCCCTGGTAGACATGTATGCAAAATGTGGAAGCATTGACAAGGCATGTGAACTGTTTGGCAAAATGCCTCAAAGAGATAACATCTAATGGAATGCAATGGTTACGGGATATGCACAAAATTGATTTGTTGAAAAGGCTTTAGAAAATTTCAAGCAAATGCAATTAGCAGGTGTAAAGAAAAATTTGACAACCTTTGCCAGCATACTCCCTACCTATGCCAAAATGGGAGCTTTGGAATAGGGTGTGGACATCCATCATTGGAGAGACCACACCATATCAGTGGGAGCTACTTTCATGTCTCCCCACTAAAACAATCATCATCGAAGAGGATATACTATATCGGTGGGAGGTACTTTAATGTCCCTCCGATCAAACACTGTGCATGAAATAATGTGATCATCATTGAGTAGATTACAACACATCAGGAGGAGAAGTCTTAGAGTCCCTTCGATAAAAAGAAAATGATCCATATTGAAGATTATCGAAGAGACCGAGTCATATTGGAGGGAACTTGCAAAAGTCCCCCCAATCTAATAATATGAAACTACAAGGAACATCAAATCTCATCTACATATTATAAGCTACAAATAAATTGATCACAATTTGAAATCATTCAAAAGAGAATTTGTGCATAAATTCTTCATTATTGAATTTTGTGTAGAAGTATTTGTGAAGGCTTTGGTGATCCAAAGTGGAACTTATAACTATGATATCTAATAAAAATTCACTTCCAAATATGCTTTTGATGGATGTTCATACCCTCATCCAAAGCTCCAAACACATAGGCCTTCTCAACAAGAACAATTAGATTTTATTTATATTGAAATCAAAAGAAGCCCTCTACATGAGGTGGGATGGTGTATCTCTTGAGCTAGTATACATCATTTTATACAAAAGAAGCCCTCTACGTGAGGCAGTATAACATATCTCTTGAGCTAGTGTGTATCATTTTATTCAAAATCCCTTCTGGGGAAGGCAGGATAGTGTATCTCTTGAGCTAGTGCACATCCTTTTATTATAAAGTCCTCCACATACTTGGGGTTAAATCTTAAGACTATCCTCCCTTAAGTGTGTTTTTGGCAGTTGTTGTGGCATAAGCCCAACCATTAGGTGTGTTTGGCATGTTTTAGATGGTGGGACTTAGCAATAAGCTCCTTCCATCACCTGTGTTTGCCATGTATAAGATGTATAGTATGCCTACAGAATTCTATACTATGCTCGTGTATTCCGTGTGTCTTCCATTTGTTTTCCCTCGTGTGTGATTCCAAGGGTGTAGCGATGAGATCCTCCCACACTTAGGTTTTGTATGGTGTGTTTTCCCCCATGTGTGGTTTCAAGAGTGTAGCGATGAGCTCCTCCCACACTTGGATTTTGTATGGTGTGTTTCCCCCCTAGTGTAGTATCAAGGGTGTAGCGATGAGCTCCTCCTACATTTTGGGGTTCTGTTTTGCAATTTTATTTGAATATATGAAAATATTATGAAAATGCTATATCAATGTATTCATCATGTTTTGCATGACTTCTCTCATCTCTTCTCCATGTTTTACATGTATTTTATTGTCTTCTCCATGTTTTGTGTGCTTGTTACTATATTCTCCATGTTTTTCATGTCTGTGATGTGTTTTCTAGTGCTTACCTAAGATTGGGGGCTAGAAATAGTTTCTCAACCTTTGTGTATGCCTTAGCTTTAAGTGCCTAGCTTGTTTAATGTGTTATCAACCATACTTTAATGCATGTATGGGTCATAAAATCATACATACATTAAAGTGGGGGCTAAATGTTATGTCATAAAATGTCCCCCTAGGACTTTTATCTCATAAGTTTAGCTCCTAGGTCCCTTAGATTTAATCATGCATGTTGAAAAATGAATCTCAGAGTAAAATCCCTCGAAACCCATGACAAATGGGACTTAGGGGTGCATATTTAACTTAATCTAGCCCCAAAATAGGCCCCTAGACTTGGGCGTCCATGCCCTAGTCTAGACCTATTTTGTCCAGGCCCAAGTTTTGGATGTCAACTTATGACCATTAAAAAAGCTTCCCTTGTTGGCATCTCATGTTTGAATTATGAAAGTTTAGCAGGAATGCATATTTAAGTAGATTAATGAATTCATTTTACACCTAGATGATAATTAGCGATTAAGGTGAACTTATGATTATCAATCAAAGAGCATTCAAGGCATTCATTGTGTTGCAGAGTAGTATTGTGTTGTGTTTGTATGTGTTTGTTATAGATTTGGCTTCATCAATTCATCTCCTCATGATTTGAAGGCTCTTCATCTCTGTGAGGGTTTCACACCTACTAAGGTGATATCTATTTATGTTTCAATCAATCTATTTCATCAATTATTTTTGCTTCTTCCCTACAAGGGCATGCACTCTCTCTAACAACGGTGTTGGAAGGCTTGAATGCCATTCTAGGGCTTGATTGAGGCAATCTCCTAAACAGCACAACCCCCAAACCCCTCTCTTGTGATTAAAACTTATAGGTGAAGGATCTTACAAAGAGGAGTTGTAGGAGATCAGAGCAAAGAATAGAGATTCAGGATTTGTAGAGAAAAGAAGAAAATAGCCCTAATTGGATGCAAGCTCCCACCCAATGTCCTCCAATTTTGTATATCCAAAAATCTCTCAGTAGGTTATAGTCTAAAGTAGATTTTGGTTCCATGCCCCTAGAAAAAGTGCCACATCAGACACAGGTGTCTGCCTCTATGTATTGCAAGGTGTGTAGCCTTGGTCTCCTTGTATTGTGTAGCATAATGCTCAGGTTCATGACAAGGCTTAACTACCTCCCTGTGGATTCATTAACTCTAGAAGTTGTATCAGGCATTAACAGGTCAATCTTTTGGTACAACTGCAATCGTCTTTCCAATAAATGGTATCAAAGCCTGGGTCACAAATTCAAACCCCTCCCTTGTGCTGGGGGGATTATTACAAGGTGTGTGCCCTTGGTCTCCTTGTGTTGTACAATACAGCGCTTGGGTTCATGACAAGGCTTAACCACCTCACACGAATTCATTAACTCTAGCAGTTGTATTGGGCATTAATAGGTCAATCTTTTGGTGCAACAGAAATTGTCTTTCAAATACTGTGTCCCTGAATTTTCTGGTTTCCAAAATTTGAATCCTGGTATTTTTCTAATATGCATTTAGTGCTTTCCTATGCGAGAATTTGTTAGGTTTCATCCATTTGTTTATATGTTTGCATAATTAGGATTTTAGGCCTAATCAGATTAGGGTTTTAATAAATCATCAATCTATTCTATCTTTCCAATCATCTCATAGTGACATCAGGCCTGTAGCTAAGTCTTCTATCATCAATAGGGACTTAGCTCAATCTATGTCCTTGAATGTATGTGGGAAATAAGGGTTTGATTGAATCTAATACACTTAACATCTTTCTTTCAACCCCACTTTTCATCTATAACAGTGTGTATATCCTTATCTAAATGTGTTTTAGAAATAAGTCTCAATAAAATAGAAACTTAAAAGCATAAACTATCACAATTTCCTCATAATAAATCTTCTAAAGCAAATTTGTTTAGAAATGTATAGCCTATTTTAGCAAAATTTTTAAGTTTCGATAAGAAATGAATACAAGATGAAGAAATCATGTTTTTCTAGGAGTTCTTTTAATCAAATAAGCAATTAAAACAATATTGCATAAAACTAATATGAAAAATAGTAATTTACAAAAGTATTATAAATTTGTAAAAGAAATTAAAAAGAATTAAAATCTAATTATCGATTTATCCATTATTAACAATCTACACACTTAAATGTATGCAACAAAGTATGGAGTCAAAGGAATTCTCAACTTACCCATCAGAAGATCTCATGGTAAATGTACTCTTACCTTTAAATATGAAAAGATGAATCTAGATCTTTAGACAAGTCATAAGATTTGGGTGGCCAAGATCTCCAAGAGTGATCAACTTGACACTTACAACCTATAATCACCACTCTTCCTACATCCACCTTATATATATATATATATATATATATATATATATATATATATATATATATATATATATATATATATATATATATATATATATATATATATATATATATATATATATATATATATATATATATATATATATATATATATATATATATATATATATTCTAGAGTTGAGACATTACATGAGAATATTACTCCATTTCTGGCAAAGATATCTATTTATGACTAATTTATTTTACTATTTTAAATAAAATGGTCTTTACAAATAGATGAAATGTTTTCATAGAAATCGAAATGGATAACAATAGCTAATCCAAGAATTAAAAAGTAAATACTTTTAGACATTGAATCAAACACTTTAACAACAATATGTTATGATCTAAAGTCTATATATCCGTTAAATAGTTACCAAGTCTAACTTTGATATATTTGCAATATTATTCTATCCTTACCTTTTGCATTAGTCTAACATTACATCTACTAGCTAAGGTTCGGAGGGGGTCTTACATTTTTTACTTTTATGAAAATGGATTTTTTTGGACTTTAGATATGCAATAATTTGATCTATCAATTCTCACCTTTCTCAACACTCTTATTTTGATCACTCATTTTTTTATTCACTCGTATTTTAGATTGCTTCCTTTAAAGTTTTGATCCTCCTAACATTTTTGGCTAGGAAAGATAAGGGGTTGACCACCACCAAAAGTTTTCATAGTCTAGTTGGACTTCTCTTCTACTAGGGAAGAATTGGGAAGGTCTACTTGCAAGCTTCCTGTGAACACCGTAGTTTTGAATACTGACTTTGTTTAGACCTAACATTATGGCTCATTAAGACTGGGATTAGTGGAAATCTAAGAGCTATGCTTTATTTAGAATCACTGGGAATGAAGGGGGAGATTAGCGATTGTGAAAATAGGGAATCTTAAAACCTAAAAGGATCACCTATACCTAGGTAACTTTAGACTCCTTACCGAAATGAAAATAATACAAGAGTGAGTCATTCACTGTAATGCGAGATGGACAAAATGATATTGAAATGCAAGAAACAAAATTATTTTTGATATTTTTTTTATTTTTATAATTTTTTTGTATTTTTGGAATATTTGATTTTTATGTGTTTTTATGTTTTATTATTTTTATAATTTTTAGACATAGTATTTCCTAAGGTGAAAGGTATTGATGGTTTCACCAAATTCCTCTCCCTCCATTGTGCACAAGAGATAGGCATTATTACCGATATCTTTTTTAACCATATAAGGACCTTTTCAGTCCTTAGTGAATTTTCTCTTTCATCTTCTCTTCTTGTTCTTCATGCTACCTCTTCTTAACATGAGTTCTCCTATTTTGTAGGGCTTCATGATATCATTTGAGTCTATCCTTTCTAACTCTGTGGTTTTTCTTGGTAATGTGAGACAAAGTAAATCTTGGAAATCTTGTTAATGGGAGGGAGTCTAATACAAGATTCCATCGTATCTTAGCAATTCCATAAGCCTATCAAATTGATCCTGCATGTAAATCTTTACATATTGTTGATCTTGAATGTTTTAAAGGAATTGAAATAATTCAAAGGGAGTTTGAGGTTCCCTTTTCTCATCAGGAGGAGCAAAGCTAATGTTAGTCCTTCCATTTGGCTCGGGTCTCAAATCCATGAAATATCCTATGTAGCTTCCTAAGAACTTAAAGATGACAAGATCATTAATTTCGACTGACACTCACATTTGCCATTCTTTATTAATTTTTCCTTCACTTTCTTCATCTTCATCTAGGAGTCTTTCAACCATTTTAATTTTTACTAAGGGCGCTTCCCATTCACCCAACTCATTTGATTGCCCTAAAGTAGAATTAGTGGTTTGCGCTTGAGGTTGAGAGACCATGAACATCTTCGGGAGAATTCCTATCACATTTTTTGATTTGTTATCCACAGAATTTATGTCTTCTATTGGTGTCATTGGTCTATAATAATCTTTTGATGGCATGAGTGTTTCATATGACTCACTTTTTTCTAGTGTCTTAGGGATACGTGACTCACTTAGTGGTGACAAAGAAGTGCAACTTTCTATCAAGTCTTCCTCAGGATATGAGAAAGCGTGACAGTTTACATTTCTCAAATCTAGCTTAGTTGTTTCAAACATTGGTCCTTCAGTTCTATGGGACATTTCCCCTATGGAAGGAAAGAGTTTATAGGCAGGTTGAAAGGAAGCAAGGTATGCAGAATACGCTTCCTACACCAATCTAATGAGGGAAGTAGAGTGCAAATTCTTTAAAATCCTTACAATTGAAGAAATATTAAACATATAACATAAAGAGTACAAAAGCAACACAGCACAAGAATACAAGAGTGACACAAGATATATCATGAGGAAAACCTTTTCAGGTGAAAAACCCCACACTCCAAAACCTGCACAATGTATTATCAAAACAAGATTGTTTACAACAAACTTGCAATGCAAGTTCTTTCAGGAGTTTGTAAATGTCATTTCTGGAGTGATTCCGGTAGCATAATAGTACCTATACAAACAATGCAAACTACAACTCCAAACACCTCATTATATAGAGTTACAAGGCATAACTAAGAAGCTTCTAGAGGTAGGAGTCCATCTTGGCCACATGGCCATTTTCCCACATCAGAGGACACTTGTACAACATGCATACACTATCTTACATCTGTCATACATGGAAGATTTGACTTCCCAAGAATGGAGCACTCCAGGCTAAAAATAGGCAATAACAAATGTTCTTACGTATCTTACAGCTGTCATAAAAATCTGTAACATGACAACACTTAATGTTGTAAGAGAATCCCTCATACATAACTAAAAATAGTATATTCCTCTTACAACATGTCATAACCCAACTTGGGTGCCCAAAGATGCCTTTCTCTCATGCAAAGATACTCTCTAACACTTGTCTTCACTTGTCATAAGAATCTCTATACTTGGCTCTTACGCATCATAGATTTTGTCATACAAAATAACTCCTTTGTCATAATCCAAGATGCTGACACATGGCATATTAGTGCCACCTCAAATGGGACGCCCAAATCCACATGTGTTTGACTTAACCATCCAAGTCATATTACAAGTAGGATGACATGTCACAATGCCACCTTATACTAAATGACAAAATTAGATGTGCAAGTAAATATAAATTAGGCAAATAAATAAATAAATAATCAATGTTAGGAATTTTCAAGGTTGAGACACCTTAATTACCAACATTCTCCCACTTGTCGAACACCTTGCAAGAGCCAATAGAATGACAAGATTTAACTGTTGGGGGCCAAGAGGCCCATAGACTCTGAACACCATCTGCACTTATCTGTGCCCACAAGTTTAGTCAATGCATCTGCAACATTCTTCAAAGTGTCAACCTTCTCTAATATCACCTTCCCATCTTCTACCATATCACAAACAAAATGATATTGAACATCAATGTGTTGCAAGGTGTGGCCCTTGGTCTCCTTGTTTAGCACAGCACTGTGGTGGTTTGCAACAAGGGCTTAACCGCCTCCCGTGCTTGTTAAGTCAAGTGGTTGTATCGGGCATTAACAAGTCGATCTTTTGGTGCAATGATAGCTAACAATTGGTATTAGAGCTGAGGTCATGGGTTCAAACCCCACACTTGCGCTAGGAGGGGGATTGTTGCAAGGTGTGGCCCTTGGTCTCCTTGTTTAGCATAGCGCTGTGGTGGTTTACAAAAAGGGCTTAACCGCCTCCCGTACTTGTTAAGTCAAGTGGTTGTATCAGGCATTAACAGGTTGATCTTTTGGTGCAATGGTAGCTAACACAATGTGCTTTGTTTTGGCATGGAAAGTAGGATTCTTTTCTTAGAAAATCATACTCTGACTGTCACAACAGATAGTAATTTGTCCTGCATCAAAACCAATATCTGGACACAACCTCTTAAGCCAAATGGATTCCTTACAAGAATGAATTGCTGCCATGTACTCTGCTTCTATTGTGGACAAAGAAACCATAGGTTGTTTCTTACTTATCCAACTAATAGCTCCACCGAACATAGTAAACAGGTAGGCACTGGTGGATCTCCTACTGTCAATGTCACCTGCCCAATCAGAATCCACAAATCCATGAATACTCATAGAATTCTAAGGTCCTATAGGATAACCATGATAACATAAGGAATACTAAGAAGTACCCCTCAAATATATGAACACTATTTTCACTGCATCCCAATGTACCCATCTAGGATTAGCCATAAACCGACCAAGGACTCCCACTACTTGGGTAGTGTCTCGTCTTGTACAGACCATAGCATGCATCAAGCTTCCAACTGCACTAGCATAAGGTACTCTTCTCATATCCTCCATCTCAGAAGGAGACTTTGGACAATCACCAACAAATAACTTTGTCCCCATTGTAACAGGAATAGTCAATGGTCTGCAATCCACCATACTAAATCTCTACAACATAGTGTTAACATACTTACTCTGGCTTAACCAAAGTTTTATGTGTTCTCTGTCTCTTCTGATCTCCATCCCCAGAATGTACCTAGCTACCCCTAAATTTTTCATTTCAAACGGTGCTAACAACTGAGACTTCAAATCAGAAATCAAAACTTTACCATTCTCGATTAATAAAATATCATCAACATACAATTCTATAATGAGAATGCGATCATTGTCAAACTTGTAATTAACACAATGATCTGATTTCGATCTATGAAATCCAATACTCAACACAAAGGCATCCAACTTTTGGTACCACATCCTAGGAGACTATTTCAAACCATACAAAGACTTCTTTAACATGTAAACCAAATTTTTTTTACCTTTCACCATGTAGTGCTCTAGCTGTGACATGTAGATTTCTTCCTCCAAGTCACCATGAAGGAAAGTTATCTTCACATCCATTTGTTCCACTTCTAAGTCATAAGTTGTTGTAAGAGATAACAAGAACTAAATAGATGTCATCTTTGCAATGAGAGAGAAAATCTCACCATAATCAATTCCCTCCACTTGAGAATACCCCTTCACAACCAATCTGGCCTTATACTTCTCAACATTGCCATCTACACCAAATTTCTTCTTGAACAACCATTTGCATCCAACGGTTTTTATCCATCAAGCAAAGGCACCAAGTCCCATGTATTATTCTTTTCCAAAGAAGCCATCTCTTCTTCCTAGCCTCCTTCTAGGAACCTACATCTTGCATGCCCATAGCCTCTCTAATAGTTCTAGGCTCATCAGTGTTACAAATCAAAGCAAAAGCACAACTAGAATCAAGCAATGAATAACCAAACCTCTCAGGTTGCTTCCTATTTCATGTGGACCTTCTCAAAGGCTGAGGTTGAGGTTCTTCTTCCTCTGCTAAACTTTCAGAGATTCTAAAGCTCTCCTCATCATCAGGTCCAATAGGGTCTTTTGGTTCAGTCTTCTCAGGGGTAGTAGGAAATTGAACCACATCATCTTTCTTTTCTTTTTCTTCTCACTGTCAAACAATAGGAGAATGAGATACCTCTCTGAAAATAACACTTCTTCTATACAAGACTTTCTCGGCCACAAGATCCCAAAGCTCGTACCCTTTCACACTAACACCATAGCCAGTGAAGATACACTTAACTACCTTGTTCTCCAATTTTGACCTCTTCTCATTAGGCACATATACATATGCTTCACAACCAAAAACATGAAGATTTCTCAAAGAAGGCTTCTAACTAGACCACACCTCCATGGGTGTCTTATAAACAAGTGTTGAAGTAGGAAACTTGTTAACCAGGTAGCAAGTAGTGGCTATAGCTTCAACCTAAAATTTATGTTCAAGGCCAACACCACTAAGCATACTCCTAGCCCCCATCAATGTTTTGTTCATCCTCTCTAAAACTCCATTTTGCTAAGGGGTGTATGGAGTTGTCTTATGTCTTCCAATCCCATGTTCTTTATAGAACTTATCAAACTCTGCGGAACAAAACTCACCATTGTTATTAGTTCTCAAAAAATTAATCTTTTTACCATTCTAATTGTCAACAAAAGCTTTAAACTCTTTGAACTGACTAAAGACTTTAGATTTTCTTCTGAGAAAATAAATCCATGTCCTTCCTACTATAATCATTAATGAACGATACAAAATATAATGATTTATAAATCAAAGGAACATTCACAAGACCAAACACATCAGAATGGAGTAGATCCAACACACCAGAAGACTTATGAGAACTAGAGTAAAATTGAACAAGGTTTTTCTTTCCATATATACAATGTTCGCAAAAGTCAAACTTGAGATTACAATCATTTAAACCTTCAACAAGGTTTTTACTTTTTAGGGCTCTAAGACCCTTCTCACCAATGTGACCAAGTTTCTCATGCCATAACATTGTCTTCTTAGCAAGAAGTTTGATTTCCAAAGCATTGGCAGCTTTAGGTACCCAGAAAGCATGACCATTGGAAATTGAAGCAACACACTTCTTTGTTGTTGGTTCCAATGGTGAGGATGAAGAATCTAAAGATCTTTTCTTTGAAATAGAAGAACTATTGCACTGAAAAGTGCATGCATCCAGCTAAAACAGAGTACCTCTTCGAGTACCCTTAGCAAGAACCATAGCTCCTCTTGTCATCTTGCATCCTCCATTCAAGAAGACAACCTGCATACTCACATCATTCAACTTACTTATAGAAATAAGGTTTCATGGTAAACAATGGATGTGCAAAACTCCATTGATCCCCTTCACTCGACCATCAGGGAATCTGATCAAGACTCTTTTTATGGCCAACAATTTTCAGATGATAGTCATCACCCAGATACACCTTCCCAACATCAAACTCTTCATACTTTGTGAACCAACCTCGATGCGAGGTCATGTGGAAAGAAGCAACGGAGTCAATCAACCACACATCTTCTAATGCATCGGTGGCAAAGGCTGCAATAAAAGAATCACCATCATCTTGTGACTTGTTAGAATCTAAATTAGAGACATTCTTTTTCTTTTTCTTCTTCTCTTCCTTACACTCCTTTCAGAAGTGCCTAGATTTACCACAATTCCAACACAATGCCTTGGACTTTCTAGGAGTTTTGGATCTCCCATAGGATTTGGATTTTCCCTTTTCAGCTTTCTTGTCCTTCTTCTTCCCTTTCTCTTTGGGTCTACCACGAACTGCAAGAACCTCCTTAGCCAATCAGAAGACTTTCTCTGTATTTCTTGAGATAATAGCAAAGACACCAATTCATCCATCTTGAAGGTGGTTGTAGTACTCCCAATGGTCATAACAAGGTGGTCCCACGAGTCTAGCAAATAACAAAGCAAGGTCATGCAATGAACCTCCTCCATTTTCACACCAATGGATGTCAACTGTGCAACTAGCATGTCAAAGGCATTCAGATGATCTGCAACCGATCCTCCATCCTCCATACTTAGAGAATACAACTTCTTCCTCAAGAATGACTTGTTTACTAGGGATTTGGCCTAATAATCATCACCAATTTTCTTCCATAGCTCTTTCATGATCTTCTCTTCATGAACATTTAACATGATGGAATCAGCTAAACAGAGTCTCACAAGACCCGTAGCTTTACGATCTTTGAGATCCCAATCTACCTATGCCATTGTCATTGGTTTTATTCCAGATATAGCTTCCCATGAGTTTCCACAACTTGAAATTGTTGTCATTAAACTTTTCCAACTCTATTATTCCATCTGTGCCTACCATCTTCTTATTGCAACAAGATTGTAGATTATTTTGCATAGACTCCCACTCAATCGAAGATCAGTACAAAAAACACCTACCTAACAACTAGGATCAAAGGTGATCAAGCTCAGATACCAACTGAAAGGAAGCAAGTACGTGGAATATGCTTCCTACACCAATCTAATGAGGTAATTAGAGTGCAAATTCTTTAAAATCCTTATAATTGTAGCAATGTTAAACATTTAACATAAATATTACAACAGCAACACAACACAAGAATACAAGAGTGACACAAGATATATTGTGGGGAAAACCTTTTCAGGTGAAAAACCCCACACTCCAAAACCTACACAATGTATTATCAAAACAAGATTGTTTACAACACACTTGCAATATAAGTTCTTTCAAGAGTCTGCCATTGTCATTTCTAGAGTGATTAGGATAGCTGCATAATAGTACCTGTCTAAACACTATGCAAATTACAACTCCAAACACCTCATTATATAGAGTTACAAGGCATAACTAAGAAGCTTCTAGAGGTAGGCATCCATCTTGGCCACATGGCCATTTTCCCACATCAAAGGACACTTGTATAACATGCATACACTCTCTTACATCTATCATACATGGCATATTTGACTTCCCAAGAATTGAGTGCTCTAGGCTAAAAATAGGCAATGACAGATGCTCTTACGCATCTTACAGTTGTCAAAAAAATCTGCAACATGACAACACTTAATATTGTAAGAGAATCTGTCATACACAACTAAAAATAGCATATTCCTCTTACAACATGTCATAACCCAACTTGGGTGCCCAAAGATGCCTTTCCCTCATGCAAAGATACTCTCTGACACTTGTCTTCACTTGTCATAGGAATCTCTATACTTGGCTCTTACGCGTCATAGATTATGTCATACAAAATAACTCCTCCGTCATAATCCAAGATGCTAACACATGGCATATTAGTGCCACCTCAAATGGGATGCCCAAATCTACATGTGGTTGACTTGACCTTCCAAGTCATATTACAAGTAGGATGACATGTCACAATGCCACCTTATACTAAATGACAAAACTAGACGTGGAAGTAAAAACAAATTAGGCAAAATAATAAATAAACAATCAATGTTAGAAATTTGCAAGGTTGAGACACCTTAATTCCCAACACTGAAAGTGCACATTGAACATAAGTATTTCCAAAGGAAATTGGAGAGGTCCATCCTTCTCTATCCATTCCATGATTTTTACCATCTTTTCCTTGGGGATAACCTATTTTTGTTTTGGCAGTGCCTCATTTTCCAAGGCCTTCATCTCTACATTGTTTATTATCTTTTCTAAAATTTTTGTCATTTTGATACATATCGACTGTGGAGTAGGGTTAGGAATAGAAATCTTATTCGTGGGGAGTTCATAGTCTATGGGGATGCCTATCCTTTTGTTTGTTGTATTAGATTTTATCATGCTGGAAGGCTTTGGATCCCCTTTCACAACATACACCTTTCCAAGATGTAGGAATTGAGCTTCCTAGAACAAAGTAGATGGCACAACTTTCATTCTATGTATCCAAGGTCTTCCAAGAAGTAGATTATATCATGCACATCTTTGTCAATGACATAGAATGTGGTTGGGACTGTCTTTGGTCCTAAAGTCATTGGAAGCATGATCTTTCCTATTATGGTAGCCTTCAAGTTGTTCTATCCACTTAATGTGTCTCTAGAAGTGGTGATGTTGGTGTTCCCATAACCCATTCTTTCTAAGAGAGAAAATGGAACTATGTTCACTGTTGTCCTGCCATCGATTAGCATTCTCTTGATGGAGGTTTTATAGATACACCCTTGCAAGTATAGTCTAGGATCTCCTTTCTTTGTTAGCTCTACCTCAAAGGGCATTTTCTTTAAATCAAAGAAGAATCCTCGGTCTTTAAGCTCAGAGTTTGGTGGGTTTACATCAAAATCCATGTTGGTAATAATTTATGTTTAGGGTTGCAAGAAGTGCACCTCCCTAGTAATCTAGAAAATTTCCTAAGTGTTGGACCCTCCCAGTGTTTTTCAACATCATCATGATATTCTGAAGCAGGGGATCATCATCATTTCTCATCATGTCTGGATATCCTGTGGTGGTCATCATATTTTGCTAACCTGACTTTCGTGTGCAGTGTGATATTTAACATTGGGTGATCTTGGTCAAGATCATCCTGATGTTGGCGCTGAGAAATTTCTAAGTATGACCTGATGTCCTGGAGGGTCATCACATTTGAATATTGGGTGATCTTTGTTAAGATCACCCTGATGTTATTTTATCACCTTATGTTTGTTCAACATCAAGATTCTGTTGATGTCATGTTCCTGCGAGGGTGATATCCGCTCGACCTTTGCCTTCATCTTTTTCTCTGCAGGATGATATTCTCAATATCGGGTGATATTCCAATTATCAGGTCATCTTCTGAATATCACCCTTGTTCTAAATATGACAATGACGTCATCAGGATGTTCAATTATCAGGGTGATATCCTTCAAGTGATATGCTGCTGATGTCATCCAGATTCGACGGGGTCATACTTCAAGTTTTAAATCTGACCTGACATTGCAATATCCTGATGACATCATCAGGACATTTGCAAATGTGATGATGATGATATTTCTGAAGGGAGATATCTGCCTGTCGGCTTCATGCATTGACTAGTGGGAGGTGATTATTTCAAATATCTTTCATATTCATATATCACCCCGATCTTATGGTGGAGCTATAGTGCAGCATGATATTTGTGCATCAGGATGATATTTTCAAATATCCGGTTATCTTCCGAATATCATCCTGATGCCAACATGATGGTGACATCATCAAGGTCTGGGGGGTCATATTTTAACATCAGTCATTTTATGGAGATCCCCCGATGTTGTGAATATGATGATGACATCATCCGGATATGTGGAGATGCGCAGTATGTAGCTATGATGCTGATGTCATTAGGATTTCTGTGGACATGCAGGATGTTCATCAGCGAGACATTTGGTATCGGCTAAGCAGGAGGATCTTCCTCTGATGCATCAGGTTGTGTTGATGAAGGCGATTATCATGCGGGTGACATTGCAATATGATGTTGACGTCAGGGTGATATTACGAGCAATAGGATATCATGCTGAAGGATTATGATGATGAGGTCTTATACTAGGTGCCGTCGGGAGCAAAAGCACCGACATCATATATGCTTGCGATTCAGTATATAAAGTGATGAGGAGGTTGCCGCGGGGTGCATGTGGGATAATTAGATCCTGAATGATTTGAAATATCGGGGTGATATTTTTTGGTGGGAAAGGTCACGATGCACTGTCTACTGCATTTCCTGAGGCTGTAGGTCTGGTACGCCATTAATGGCAGTTGTTGTAGGGTATGGGCGATGGCGTGGATGTTTCAACCACTCGATTGATGATGTGAATCCCTAGGCAGTGGCACAGGGCTCAAGGTTTCTTCTTGTCTCCTTCCCTACCTGTTGCATTCAATGCGTTGAGCACCATTTTCTCAATGTACTGTATCTGGCAAATTTTGATCTGTCGTGTAATTAATGCCGAGGACCTTCCTTGCTGTATATAGTAGGTTGTGTTTCTTATTTTTAAGGTTGTTGAAAACTGGACATATCTAGCTCTGTAATAAGATACAACTGGTTCTGGTTGCTCTATGTAGGTGACCTTGTGAGTTTATGTATCTCTTGTTGTATGTCTCATGCATGAATTTACTAATTTCATGATTGGTTTCATATGAGTAATGTTGTATTTGCATGTGTTTTGTTATTCTGTCTCTAGTATTGCATGTATCCTTCTTCTGAATCTAGATGTCTAAGGGATGTCTGGTATTCTAGAATATAGATTTCCTATATTGATTGCTTGATCTTTCAACTTCTACTCAAGGGGTAGATTAAATTGTTTTCTGATTAAGTGTTGGGAAAGATATACTGCAATAGGGATGCCATAAGTAGAGATGACTTAACACTCTGTTCTGGGAAGTATTTGTAAGGCAGATACCACAACATCCCCTTGAAACCTAGTTCTAGTGTTCATGCTGATCATTCACAAGTGTATGTCTACTAACTCCAAGCCCTGGATAGGCACCAATCTAGCTATGCATTGAGATTACATACCAGGTCCTAGTTTTGTATCCAAACACATAAATCAAACTCATACTTCCAAAACAACCATTAGGACCTTAGAAGTAGTTTAGGACCAAGATCCTCTGATTCACAACTGAACATAGGCCCAAAGCTAGCCCCTTTGCACTTATCCTTCAGTTTTGGTCTACTTACAAGAGGATTTATCTGCTTTATGTCAACATCCCAGTTACCCACAAGCATATTCTCATGGATGTTGAATAGGGAATACCCCCCTAGGTTTTGCAGAGCCTAAAGAAGAAGAGGAGATAAAAATAGAGTCTATCTCCTACATTATTGGCCCCTGGCCTAGAGATCCTGTTGATCACTGATGGCTACCTTGTAGGGAAATCTGGGAATGAACATCCAGTCAGGGAAAAAACCAATAGAAATTGGTGACTCTACTAGGGATATACATTAAAAGAACCCTGGTTTTAAAAGAAATAATTCCTACTTATAGGTGGCAACTCCAAACAATCTCCCAAACTAGTAAAGTAACAATTTGTATGCAAGGGAGAAGATCCCTGTGTAATCCTCTATTAGAAGAGTTACCTAGAAAGATGATGTATAGAAGAAAAGGAACCATCTCAGTTAGTCATGAGGGTTCCCCCAGGAATAATGATGATACTCAGGACAACTCTAGGCCATCAGGACAACATGTGCCTTATTTTTCAAATGTAGAAGTTGATATCCAAGGTGCATATGAGAGGTAACAAGGTGGTAGCTTAAGAATGAGGTCAGAGGTGTTCCAAGAATGCCCTTTCTTAGACCTTGGTGAAAGATTTGAAGAGGCAGAATCTCTGAGGGATGATGAAGATGATGAAGATGATGACCAGAATGGTATGAGACCATCTACCTCCATGCCTAAAGAGGAATGGTTAGCTAAAGAAATCAAAAGCCTAAGAGCATAATTAGAATATTTACAAGCAATGAAAGTTAGAGATCACATGAGACAGAAAGTGAAAGCTTTAAGGATTGCTCAGAATGATTCAATCCCTACCCTTGAAAATGCAAATATGTAGAGAAACCAGTGCAGAGGTGAGGTACAACATCAGCATAATGATCAAAGACAGAATGTAAATGATGTAAGAGCTCCATTAAATAATGTAAGAAATCAGAATGCAAATAGAAATGTTAATGCTAATCAGTTTGGTAGACAACCCATACAACTAGATAGATTTAGACATCTGGTGTTTGATGGTATTCCTGGTTATCCTAACCCCATTGGCAAGCATGTAAGACTTCAAGTGCCAAAATTTCTAGGAAATAATACTGTGTTAGGGGAGGATCATTTGAAGGCTTTTCAGAATGTCATGGACAACTTTGAGGTTGAACATGAGGATGTCTTTATGAAGTCATTCATGCAATCCCTTGTTGATGAAGCTAGAGAATGGTACAAAAATCTGCCTGACGGGAGCATTTCATCATGGGATGATTTCAAAAAGATGTTTAAGGAGCAATATGGTGACAAAACTGACCCTAGCTTTTTTGTAAATGAGTTCACTAGTATCACTAAAGGGTCAAATGAGCAGGTTGCAGATTTTAATGCAAGATTTACTAAAGTGTTGAACAAATTGCCACATCACATGAGGCCAAATGAACCAATGTGCATAATATTATATATTAATGCTTTTGATGCCAAAACAACATATGGGTTAAGAGATAAAGGTCCTGCTACTCTCAGGGATGCTTTCAAGATAGCAATAAATATTGAGAATAACAGGAAAGCATTAGGCAAGACAAACAGAAGGGATGATGTGAAAATTCTGTAGAATTCAAATAAACTTCAGAATATTCAAGGTAATACATCTGCTCCTGAAGACAAAATTGATAAACTGGCAAATGTTGTTAAGGACCTAAGCTATAGACTGGCTAGAAGTGAAAAAGGGATAGGTCCTGATAGGCAAGTTTACCAAAGGCAAGAAAAAAGGCCATCATTGCATGATATGCCATACAATACCAATTGGCATAATGGTAAGCCTGTATTTCCACATAACAACACAAATCAGAGAGCTCAACATGTCAAAGAGACTCCTAATCCTTTGAAGAAAGCTGTAAATATTGCTAATGATACTCTTTGGTGCATAGTTTGTCAGATGCCACATTCGCAGTCCCAATGCATGATTGCTCAATCTTTGTATGATAATATTGTGTCCTGTAATGAATGCAATGAGCCACATTATGTACATGATGATGATGTTAATATGTTGTCCATAAGCAGGGAGCATCCTTCTCATGATGCAGATGAGAATATAGATGATGGGATTCAGGCCTGTCAGCAGGTTTTTTATGATGAGGATGATGAAGATAGTTATGTATTTGCTCAGGGCTCACACAGTTTTTTGGGTAACCGACAGAGACCTTCTGATGAAGAGATTAGAGCTCTCACAGCTGCAGCAGTAGCTCAAGTCAAAAGCAATTATAATCTTAGAGGTAAAGCTCAAGTAAGCTGCCCACATCATCCAGAAGGCATTTCTACAAGTCAACCAGTGCATAGTCATAGAGGGATTGAACCACAAAAAAGGCAGTGGGGAAATAACAAGCAAAATTTTAAGCAAAAAATAGATCATGATTCTCAAAGACCAGAAAATAGAATTCCCCATGTTGAAGATCAAAACAAGAATTCCCAAATCAAAAATGATTATCAGGGGACTATGAAATAAAAGCTGGATCATCTCAGCATAAAAACAAAGCCACAACATAAGCTACAATTGTGGTACAAGATTATGCTCCCTTTGATATAACTCAAGTCCTCTCTCAAGTAAAGGTTTCTATCCCATTGATGGAACTGATGAAGGTTGAAGAAATCAGGAATAGGACAGTATCCCTAATTTCTGGAGTACCTTGTCAAGATAAGCAAAATGATGAAGCCCAAGGTAAGAAGCAAGCCTTGTGCAATGAAGAGGATGAAGTCCCTGAAGTATATCTGGGGGTGACCATGACTAAATGTCCTTCACAAGTGGAACCATTCTATGTCTCCCTTGTTATCAATGGGAAAATAATCAGGAATTGTATGCTTGACTCAGAAGCATCAACAAACATCATGCCTCTAGCCATTATGCAACAAGCTGGATTGAAAATAGACAAGGCATGCGAAAAATGCTATGCCATGGATGCTAGAGAGGTACCAATCATTGGAATCATAAAGGATGTGGATTTCAGACTGGCAGCATATCCTGAAATGTCTACAAAATGAATATAATAGTGGTTGACATAAAACCACAATATGGTATGCTGTTATCAAGGAGATGGGTAGCACTGATTGGGGGAAGTATGCAATTGGACCTATCATATGCCATGATCCTAATGAATGGCAAAGATGTCAAGCTGATCAGAGAGGAAAGATCACAGGAGTCAGTTGAAGATCAAGATTCAGAAGAACACATATGTTTTGTAGACACTGTCCGCGAGAATTTTAGAGTTGTCTCAAGTGATCAAGAAAACCAAAAGGAGGACCTTTGCATTCAAGAGTTAGACCAGCAGGGTCTATGGACCATGTATTTTGATGGACCTTGTGCAAAGGAAGGCTCTGGAGCTGGAGTTGTATTTCTATCTCCATCTGGTAAGCTCCTAAAATTCTCCTTCTTGCTAAGATTTGCTTGTACAAACAACATTACAGAGTATGAAGCCTTACTCTTAGGCTTAAATATGGCTCTCAAACAGGGAATTAAGATGTTAAGGGTATTTGGGGATTCTGAGTTAATTGTGTTCCAAGTTAGAGATAGGTATGCCTCAAAGAACAAAAGATTAAAACAATACAAGCATGCTATTTGGGATACCATTGAACTATTTGATGCATTTTCAATAGGCTGGATAGAGAGATCAAAAAATGTCATGGCTGATTTCTTAGCCAATGTAGCAATAAGACTAGATGACATCACTCTATTAGGTGTTACAAATGTTGAAGTTAAAATTAGACCTGCAGTACCAGAGAACATATGCAGTTGGCAAGTGTTTGATGATGATAAGGACTTGTTAAGATTTTTGCACTGCATAGATGAATATGAGAACCAAGAAATTGATTTTCAAAACTTTGTAGAAATTGTAGATGGAAAAGAAACTCTTATGGGGAAAGAAGTAATTTAGCTGAAGACTAAAAAAATCCCTAGAGGGTTGGTAGCTTTAGAAAGAGCTTTTGACAATAGAGACCAATTGGTCACAAAGACATCTCCAACAAATAAAGATGACTTAGAAGAGATAAATTTGGGGACATCTCAGGCCCCCAAGAAGGTATACATTGGCAGACAGCTCAAACCACACATCAGGAGCATGCTGACAGCATTGCTAAAAAAGTATAAACATGTTTTTGCTTGGTCATATGAGGACCTAAAGGCCTATAGAGAAGACCTATTCCAGCATGAGATCCCATTGAAGCCTGGAGCTAAGCCGTTTAGACAAAAGCAAAGGCCTATTAATCCCACCTTGGCTCCAAAAATGCAAGAAGAACTCAAGAAGCTTAGGGAAGCTGGAATAATTGTGCCAATTAGAGATTCAACTTGGGTGTCTAACCTTGTCCCAATTAAAAAAAAGAATGGTGCTATTAGGCTTTGTGTTGGCTTTAGGAATTTGAATGTATCTTCCTTGAAGGATAATTATCCACTGCCTAACATGGAGGCTATGCTACAGAGGGTAACTGGTTATGAACTCCTGTCCATGATGGATGGATTCTCAGGTTACAATCAGGTGAAGGTAAATGAATTAGAACAATACAAGACTGCCTTCACCACTCCATGGGGAACATATGTATATGTTAGAATGCTATTTGGACTGACAAATGTAGGTGCTACATTTCAAAGAGCAATGGATGTTGCTTTTGTAGGGTTGATTGACTCAATTTTGGCTATATATCAGGATGATCTGACTGCCTATTCTAAGAAGGAAGAGCAGCATTGTATGCACTTGGAGCAGATTTTCATTAGAGCACTGGAGTATGGCATTCTTTAAATCCAAAGAAGTGTTCTTTTGGGATAGTTGAAGGAAAGCTCCTGGGGCACATTATTTCCAAAGATGGAGTTAGGATTGATCCTGAAAGAGTAGCTGCAATTGACAGGATCTAGATGCTAAAAATAGTGAAAGGAGTTTAGTCCTTCTTTGGACAAATTAATTTTGTTAGAAGATTTGTTCCCAACTTTGCAGAAACCACAAGGAATATTTCTAAAATGCTGAAGAAGGGTGAGATTGTCAGTTGGGAAGGTGAAGCAAGCAGATCTTTTCAGGACATCAAGGAAGCAATCAAGATGGCTACTATGCTGAAATCTCCTAATTTTTCCAAGCCATTCCAATTATTTTCATTTGCCTCTTTCCACACTGTTGCTGCATGTTTACTACAGAAAAATGAAGATGGATTTGAGCAGCCCATAGCTTTCTTCAGTATGTCCTTACAGACTTCTGAGTTAAAGTATGATATCATGGAGAAACAAGCATATGCACTAGTCAGAGCGGTCAAAAGTTTCAGGCCGTATCTGGTAGGATCCCAAATAGTTGCATATGTGCCTCATGCAGCAGTCAAGGATATCATCACTCAGCAGGAGGTGACTGGAAGAAGGTGTAGATGGATAAACAAGCTGCAGGAATTCAACATAGAGATACAAATTACCAAATTGGTAAGAGGACAAGGATTAGCCAAGATGATGGCACAGTCAAACTTGGAAGCATGCCAAATCAATGCAGTCCAAAATGAGAATGTCAATGTATCAAAATCTGAATGGTATAAGGACATCATATATTACTTACAAAATCTGAATTGTCCTTCCCATTTTAGTGACAGTCAAAAGAGGACCTTAAAACTACATGCAATCAGATATGTTATTGTTCAAGGTGAGCTGTACTGGAAGAACCCTGATGGTGTGCTGCTAAGATGTGTGGATGAAAACCAGGCTAAGGACAGTCTAAATGACATGCACCATGGAGTGTGTGGTGGACATTATCTTGCTTATACAACATCCCACAAAGTCGTCAGAGCTGGTTACTAGTGGCCAACTCTTTTCTCAGATGTACATAGAATGATAAGAAAGTGTGACCCTTGCCAAAGGTTCTCAGGAAAGCTAAGATATGATGGTGCATTGCCCCTTAGGACTATAACTATGGAAGCTCCATTTCAGCAATGGGGAATTGATTTCATGGGGAGAATTTCAGAGGAATCCAGTGGAGGACATAGTTGGATTCTGGTTGCCACTGACTACTTCACTAAATGGATTGAGGCTATCCCTACTAAAAAGGCTACAAGTAAGGTGGTGATGGATTTTATCCTGGAAAATATTATTATCAGGTTTGGAGTACCAGTCAAGCTAATCACAGATAATGCAATGTGCTTTAGATTAGGTGAATTTGTTGATTTTTGCAGTAAATATGGAATTGACTTGTCTCACACATCTATCCACAAGGAAATGGTCAAGTAGAATCAAGCAACAAAAGCCTAATGAAAATCATCAAGAGGATAGTGGATAAGAACAAAAGAGCTTGGGATTCAAAACTGAAGTTGGTGTTATGGGCTGATAGGGTGATAGTGAAAAGGGCCACTGGAAGGTCACCTTATGAATTAGTGTATGGTGCAGCAGCTAGACTACCAGTGAATAACCTCCTGCCAATTTACAAGTTCATACAAGAGAATGATGGGGAGGCTAATGATTCAATGACTGAAAGGATCAACCAGTTGGTGGAGCTGGATGAAATCAGGGCAGAGGCACAAAAAATAAACATCAAGAAATAGCAAAAGATGAAGTATCTATTTAATAAAAGGGTTATAGAGAGAGGTTTTCAGATAGGTGATATGGTCCTTATGTGGAATGTAAGGAACCAGGATAAGGGTAAACATGGCAAATTTGAACCCTTGTGGACAGGCCCATATCAAATTAGCAATATCTATGGAGAAGACTCCTACTTTCTTCAAGCCCTAAATGGTGAACTAATGGGATTTCCGGTGCACAACAAATTCCTTAAAACCTTTTTCACATAAATGAGTAACTTGTGTGCACAATGTAAAATAGTTGTAAAATTTTTGTACATACCTTGTGTGGTCAGTCCTGTTTTGATTTTTTGGGTTTTGTCTGGTCTGCCCCAAAGAAGTCTGGTTCTTGTTGCAGTCTTTCACCTGCACGTCCCCAATCGAAGCCTATGTTGGTAATAATTTATGTTTAGGGTTGCAGGAAGTGCACCTCCCTAGTAATCCAGAAAATTTCCTAAGTGTTGGACCCTCCCAGTGTTTTTTAGCATCATCATGATATTCTGAAGTAGGGGATCATCATCATTTCTCATCATGTCTAGATATCCTGTGGTGGTCATCATGTTTTGCTAACCCGACTTTCGTGTGTAGTGTGCTATTTAACATCAGGTGATCTTGGTCAAGATCATCCTGATGTTGGCGCTAAGAAATTTCTAAGTATGACCTGATGTCCTGGAGGGTCATCACATTTGAATATCGGGTGATCTTTGTTAAGGTCACCCTAATGTTATTTTATCACCTTATGTTTGTTCAACATCAAGATGTTGTTGATGTCATGTTCCTATGGGGGTGATATCCGCTCAACCTTTGCCTTCATCTTTTTCTCTGCAGGATGATATTCTCAATATCAGGTGATATTCCAATTATCGGGTCATCTTTTGAATATCACCCTTGTTCTAAATATGATGATGACATCATCAGGATGTTCAATTATCAGGGTGATATCCTTCAAGTGATATGCTGCTGATGTCATCCAGATTCGATGGGGTCATACTTCAAGTTTTCAATCTAACCTGACATTGCAATATCCTGATGACGTCATCAGGACATTTGCAGATGTGATGATGATGATATTTCTAAAGGGAGATATCTACTTGTCGGCTTCATGCATTGACCAGTGGGGGGTGATCAATTCAAATATCCATCATATTCATATATCACCCTGATCTTATAGTGGAGCTACAGTGCAGCATGATATTTGTGCATCAGGATGATATTTTCAAATATCTAGTTATTTTTCGAATATCATCCTTATGCTGACATGATGGTGATGTCATCAAGGTCTGGGAGGTCATATTTTAACATCATTCATTTTATGGAGATCCCCCAATGTTGCGAATATGACGATGATGTCATCCAGATATGTGGAGATGCGCTATATGTAGATATGATGCTAACGTCATCAGGATTTCTGTGGACATGCAGGATGTTCATCAGTGAGACATTTGGTATCAGCTAAGCAGGAGGATCTTCCTTCAATGCATCAGGTTGTGCCGATGAAGGTGATTATCATGCGGGTGACATTGCAATATGATGCCGCCGTCAGGGTGATATTTTGAGCAACAGGATATCATGTTGAAGGATTATGATGATGAGGTCTTATACTAGGTGACGTCGGGAGGAAAAGCACTAACATCATATATGCTTGTGACTCAGCATATAAAGTGATGAGGAGGTTGCCGCAGGGTGCATGTGGGATAATTAGATCCTGCATGATTTGAAATATCGGGGTGATATTTTTTGGTGGGAAAGGTCGCGATGCACTGTCTACTACATTTTCTGAGGCTGTAGGTCTGGTACGCCATTAATGGCAGTTGTTGCAGGGTATGGGCGATGGCGTGGATGTTTCAACCACTCGATTGATGATGTGAATCCCTAGGCGGTGGCACAGGGCTTGAGGTTTCTTCCTGTCTCCTCCCCTACCTACTGCATTCAATGCGTTGAGCACCATTTTCTCAATGTACTATATCTGGTTAATTTTGATCTGCCATGTAATTAATGTTGAGGACCTTCCTTGCTGTATATAGCAGGTTGTGTTTCTCATTTTTAAGATTGTTGAAAACTGGACATATCTAGCTCTGTAATAAGATACAACTGGTTCTGGTTGCTGTACAGGTGACCTTGTGAGTTTATGTATCTCTTGTTGTATGTCTCATGCATGAATTTACTGATTTCATGATTGGTTTCATATGAGTAATGTTGCATTTGCATGTGTTTTGTTATTCTGTCTCCAGTATTGCATGTATCCTTCTTCTGAATCTAGATGTCTAAGGAATGTCTAGTATTCTAGAATATAGAATTCCTATATTGAATGCTTGATCTTTCAACTTCTACTCAAGGGATAGATTAAATTGTTCTCTGATTAAGTGTTGGGAAAGATATATTGCAATAGGGATGCCATAAGTAGAGATGACTTAACACTCTGTTCTGGGAGGTATTTGTAAGGCAGATACCACAACATCCCCTTGAAATCCAGTTCTAGTGTTCATGCTGATCATTCACAAGTGTATGTCTACTAACTCTAAGCCCTAGATAGGCACCAATCTAGATATGCATTGAGATTACATACCAGGTCCTAGTTTTGTATCCAAACACATAAATCAAACTCATACTTCCAAAACAACCATTAGGACCTTAGAAGTAATTTTGGACCAAGATCCTCTAATTCACAACTGAACATAGACCCAAATCTAGCCCCTTTGCACTTATCCTATAGTTTTGGTCTACTTACAGGAGGATTTATCTACTTTATGTCAACATCCCAGTTACCCACAAGCATATTCTCATGGATGTTGAATAGGGAATACCCCCTAGGTTTTTCAGAGCCTAAAGAAGAAGAGGAAATAAAAATAGAGTCTATCTCCTACACTGTTGGCCCCTGGCCCAGAGATCCTGTTAATCACTGATGGCTACCTTGTAGGGAAATCTGGGAATGAATATCCAATCAGGGAAAAAACCAACAATCCACATGATTGATTTGTTCACTAGGCAAAGGTGTGACTTGATCCAGGTAGTTTAATCCTATCACTTTCAACAGTGCTAAGGAATGTGAGGAAGAGTTCTTGAGGAGGTCAATGAATTAAATATGTGCATAAGTTTTCTTTAAATCCTCAATGAGTTCATAAGGTCCAATTAGGGCTAGTTTTGGCTCAACTACCGAGACCGTGCTCTCATGTATTTCTTCTTTCTCCTTTTCAAGCTCTACTTCTTCTTCATTATGTACTATTTCAACCAATCCTAGCATCGTAGCTTCTCCTTTTTGTCCTAGTTACGAAGGGATACTCGCATTGTTACCTTGGGTTGCATTGTTTTGATTAGTTATTTATGTGTCTTTGTGTGTATGAAATAGGTCCTAATAAATTCTCATGTCTACATTTTACAGAGCTATTGGCGCTTGAGTTTACCTTAGCCACTTGTTATTTGATGTGACCTCTTGTGGATTTAAGAACATCTTTATGAATATTCATTGTTGGTCTTCCAATAATCTTTCTATAAACCTATTGTATTCTCTACAAGACTCTGTGTTATGTCCCCTAGTCCTATGAAAAGAAAAGAATCGATTATATTCATCGGGGGGTCTTTTGTATATTTTGTCATTGCCATTTTTGTTTTGATTCCAAGATTGATAATTGTCCCATGGGTAATACACATTATTTCTAGGATGATCAATTGCATTAACATTGGGAGGATAGTAATCTCTTCCATTATAATCATCCCTCGCTTTCCTAACTAGGGGTTGATCTGTTACCCTGTTTATTGTCACGTTCATAGTGTTTTTGAGGATTTTGATAATAGGTGCATTATTTATTGTATCATCATTCATCAGTTTTCCATTTGACCCATAAGTCCTTCTGCCACTATCAATGGATGCTTGGTCAATCCGTAAAACACTTTCCAAGGCTTCTTCATAGGACTTGTAAGGTAACTTTTGGACTTCTTCTCTCATATCCTTGTTTAAGGTATGCAAGAAGAGATCATACAGCTCATGATGATCCATGTTTGGAGTGCTTGCTGAAGATGTTGAATGCACAAGACAATTGAGAGGGGGGTGAATCAGTTGTAACTTTAATTCCAAAACCTGTACACATATTTAGATCCACATTAATTCAATTATCCCTAAACTTTTAAGATGATTAATCATGGAAACATATAATAGAAACTAAAATAAATCAATATCATACACAAGGGAACACCATATTTATGTGGAAAACCCAAGGGAAAAACCATGGTGAGGATTAGCTCACAATATAAAGTAATATCAACACTGAATACAATAAGTCTCACTACCAGAGGGCTCACTGCCTAGAAGAAGGGCTCACTACCAAAGAAAGGTTCACTGCCAAAATAGAAAAGAAGATAGAGAAGAATGTTACAATGAGAAAACCATCTCAATGTAATGGAGAAGTCCACCGCAACATCACCAACACCTTCGTAGTCATACTAAAGAAGTATAGACACCTTTTGCTCACTGCATCTAGTAATCTAGCACATCAAAGCTCGCACTACACTACTCACTCTATCAAACTGTCATTCACATCTTATACTCTAGGCATACACTCCTCTCTACGTTAATAACTTCAACACTTATTTATACCATCTTCAACCTTGAAAATAGTCTCCAAGGTCGACAATACACCTTCACCATGTAAATTAAAATTAGTTCAGCACCAAAACATTCCCGTGGTGGAAAGGAATGAAGGTAGACCACAACACACCTTAGCTTGGACCTAAATCCATTCAGCATGCCACACCACACTTCCACAGTCATCAAAGAAAATCCGCAATTAGTGTAAATACCCAAGGTCATCCGAACCTATGTTAACACCATAATCATTTAAGTACATGCTTCCTCAAAGCCAAAGATGACTCCCAAACCACATACCATGCTTGAACACAATCTAGAATATCCCACAAACATCCTAAAGTTCAACAAATTCCTTCGCAACAAATTTCACCTGCCAAACAAACTTATCATGTTTACCCAGTATACTCAAACATCTCTGTCATGTATTGTAACTCAAGAAATCAACTTATAGAGCATCAAACCATGAACAACTTCAACTGAAGGTAGATATGAACCTTAGAAACATACTTCTAGAATTACTAGATCAGAAACCACTTTGCGGAGAAATGTGGAGGAAAAACATTTCTCCCAAACACCTCTGCAATATACAATTCACACACTCGTGAACACACCTTCCTCTACACAATGATCCAACACACCAAACTCTGAATGCAGTACCTCTAAACATCACTAATCAATATACCCAAACCGCACGAGCATATCTTCAACATAGAAGTAATGCAAAGCAAAACTAGAACACCACTCTGTATGCCAGAACATCTTTACAACACACTGTTTCCTCTATTATTCAAATTTTCTCAAAAGCACTTGGAAACCAAGCACCAGAAATATATCAACAGCATCTTCAAGACTTCCTCATTATCAAAGACAACATCAACTCAATACCAACTACTCACACTCCTACAATATTCTCTTGCTCATACAGTTGACACCAATGAAAACATAAGCTTGTTGACATCAATGACAACACTAACTGCGCATACTTACAATAGAAGAATAGAAAACTTGTATCCATGGAGTGATGAAATGGGCTACTGATTTGTTTGGTTCTTGTTTCATAGTTAAGAATTCTTGAATCCTTGTCTTCACAAGTTTTTTCATGCTAAAATCCATGACAAACTCTTTGATTAATTGTCTAAATGAGTGTATCGAGACCTCTAGCAGGGGATAATACCAATCCAAGGCTATTCCTTCTAAAATCTTTGGGAAGATTCTTGCAACAACCCCATCCCAAGGGAGGAATTCTCTTATTGTGGTTGTGTAAGATTTAATGTACGAGTTGGGATCTCCTTCTCCTTTGAACTTTGGGAGATCTAGTAATGGTTGAGGTAACAAAATGCTTCTTATGGCTATGTCAAGTGGCTCCTTTTACTCCAAGAATGTACCCAAAAATGCACTTTGTGATTGCAGAGTTGACAACATTAGCCCCATAGATGGGTTTTGATCACCCAATGTTATTGTTTGATTTGCTCGGTTTCCTTGCATTGCATGATTGTTTTGAATAGGAGGGTTCCCATTTGGGAATGTGTCATTACTCCCATTTGGTGAGTAGTAGTTAAGGTAAGGAGGACTCTAAGATGCCCCTGGTCCTATTCAATTTTGATGTGCTCATGTGATTTTTGTCTTCTTTTTGGGACATGTTGGTCTACCTCTAGAGTTATGATTCTTTGTACCAGCATTGTGATTAGGTATGCAGGTGTAGGACCTCTAGGTACTTCCTTGTTTCTAGGGTTTTTGTTACGAATATTGTCATGATTTTGCATTTTCTCTCTTGTAGCATTTTCTCATTGTTCTTCTCATAGAGCAACTTTTAGGGCTTCTTGAGGATCATTTTCTTCTTGTAAGTTCCTTTCTAGACTTCTTACTTCATCATCAGATGATTACCTGAGGTGCTTGTGGATGGTTGGTCCATGTGGTGGACTTCTGATCTCATCTATATTCTTTTTACTTTGTGAGGTGTGTTTGGTATGGCAGGGTTATGCTCCCATGCAGGGTTGTTGAAAGACATAGAACATCTAGGTTCTCTTCTATCTTGTTCATATTCTAAATCTTCATACTCATAGCAGTTTGAAACCAGTGTATTTGGGTTAGGTGGCACATACCTTTCAAAAGAGGGAGTTTTTAGTTCCCTAGAGGGAATATTCACTAAGTTTAATTCTGGTTCCATCATATTCGGGGGTGCCATAGACACCACAAAATAAATGGAATGAGAAAAATTGAAGATGAAAGTGACGAAGATGGTCATGAAGATGGAAGTGAAAATGATCAAACCCTTGAAGTTTAAAATGCCAAAAAGTGACAATGATGATATTTTAAATGGAATCTGAGTGAAGGAATGCAAAAATCTAACCAAGGTGCTTTATCTTTTCACATCAAGTTCACCAAAATATGTAGTGAAGCTGACAGCATATGTGTAAAAATGGTGACAAATGAATATCTAAAGTTGAAATGCAAAACTACTCGTCCTAGAAGGATTTGTAACTTCACTTCAGGTTCACCAAAATATGTTGTAAAGCTGATGGTGTATGTATGAAAATGGTGACAAATAAATATCTTAAGTTGAAACACAAAACTACTCATCCTAGAAGGATTTATAATCTCACGTTGGGTTCACCAAAATATGTACACTCAAAAATAGGACTTGGTGGCCAGGGGTGGTCGAGCCAGCTTTGATGCACACATGGACCCCTCTCTTTTCCATGGGGTGAACCTCCACGTCACTCTCACTCTCGTGGAAGTAGCTATTCGAGAGGAGGTGAGACATGGGGGTGGTCTCACTTGTTTGTGAGCTGGACTTCGCAAAGGGTGGTCGGCCAATCTTGGGGCCTTTGTTGTGTATTTGTTTCGATGTGGTGTTTTGTGACTGTTGAGGTAAAAATAACTATATGACCCAAAGGGTCACTAGTTACTGTTCTTCTATTTGGGTTGCTAAGGTTCCAATGTTGTGTGGGTTGACTGTTGTTTTTGTTGATGTTTCTTTCAAGATGGTGTTGTTGTTCAAACTGTTGGATGAGAGCTTGTATTTGAAATTCTCTTATACTTTATTGTTATTGTTGGATTATCTATTGATCTTGTTGTTGTCTAGGGTGGATCTCCTCTATCTTGTTGAGGATTTCCCTCACCCTCTCACCTCTAAGTCCAGGGCACATTCATGAGCCTAAACAAGAGAGAGATGGTTAAATCTAACATTGACTTGACCTAGGGTTTCAACATAGGGTTTGTTTGACCTAAGATTTGACTTTGTTTGATTTTGTATTGACTTTGTGTTAAAACCAATGGTTTTTAAATGCTCTACGATGCTAATATTTTTGTTCTTTTTTAGTTTTTATATGCATGCAAGCTTATATGAGTGCAAAACAATTTTTTTGTGCTTTCTTCTAATTATAGAAATGGAAGTTCTTTTTTCTATTCTAGGAATTAGAAAATGTCTACAAATTAGTATGAGATTAGATAATGAAATTGAATTTATGTTTTTGATTTGATTTTATAAATAAGTGGAACAATTTACTCTAGGAAAGGGAAATTGCTTTGAAATGAAACTAATCTTTGAACTTTTGAAAGAAAACTATTTTAACAATGCAAATCTACTTAGCCTATCAAGGAAATAGCAACATGCATTTACTATTCCCAAAAGAAAAGTTTGATTATCTAATTACTATGAAAAAAAAGCATAAAGGAACCTAGAATAAAGAGACATGTGAGCCTCCACTACCCTCATAAATCATTGTATGGAAACCTCTTATCCCCTTGCAGCAGCAAGTGATCCTCTTGGAAACAATAAGAAAAGGGATGCAAAAGAAGCTTTTGAATCTTAAAAGAGAGCACAATGAGAACTTGATGAGCACTATGGCTTATGATGTGAGAAGTGTATCAACACAAAATGAGCTTTTAGCAAAGCTATATAAGACAACAATAAAAATAAAAAGACTCGGATGTCCTGTGTGAGCATATGGATGGTTGATTAGAGAGCAATAACCTGCAAGAACTATGTGCAAAAATGAAATTTCCTCCCTTTGTGCTTGAGGAAGGGGGTATTTATAAGTTTTAAGAAGGGATGAGAGGTGGAGAGGATGAAGATTTAACTTAGAAGACACAAGAGTGATTTGGGCTAAAATTAGAGTGATCTAACCAATTATAACTTATTATTGAAGATAAAATAAATAAAGAGAATGCATGGGTTGATAACTAAAGATAAAAGTAAGATATATATGCATGGGAGGGTGCATGAAATAGTTAACTCTATCTTTAGGACCAAATTTCATGCCAAAAGGAAGAAAAATGGGTGAAAACAGATCTATTTTTGGACAAAAACTTGAGTTAACTCATGTTGGGAAAGATGGAAAGGTCGCCACTTGGTCGCCCCTTTCACCAATTAGGGTCACCCAGGGATGACCCATTGGAAACCCTTAGAGGAGGGGTCCTAGGTAAAAGCTCAGGATGGAAGACAAAAAAGGAGGAGAAAAGAAGGGGATCTGCCTTCAGAAATAGGTCAAACAAAGGTCAAAAACTAAATCTCTACTTGTAAATGTAGGATCTCCTAGGGAGATCTGGAAATAATAGGGGGATATTTGTATTGCTTGACTGGAATTAAAAATAAATAGTTGGAGATAGCTTGGGATGTCCTCTAGAGGGCTCTTAGGGATGGGAATGGATGAAAAACACTAGGGAAAGGTTAAAACACAATAAATGGATGAATATAAGGCTTAGGGACAAAGTTGCAAGCATAGGAAACATAAATCGACAAGTGTTTAAAAGTGTCGAAAGTGAAGAAAGGGATAAAATGACAAAGGGGAAACAACACAAGAAGAAGAAACCACATGCTACCAAGAGAATTATTGCTGAGAGGACATTATTTCACTCTTACATGTACGTGATAAGGATTATGAGTCACCATTGAGGTCCTCATGGAGGTTGTGAGTGATTTTGGTGCTTATAGCACTAACGTGCCAAGTGTCCTCACCACACTTAATTCCTCGCACCATAGACTAAGCTTTGAATACTTCAATTATTTACAGGCATTGTCGACCAATGTCTTAGGAAAAAGCGACCGATAAAACATGACTCGCACAGGCTTGATTCATAACTTAGGAAACTAGCAACCGGGGCCAAGAGGTCAATAGTGAAACATAAGATTAAAGCACATTTAGAAGAAGGGTTTAGGGTTTTAGATCAAGGATAATACTTTGTAGAAATAATCCTAAGAAACCCTAGAAAAATATAGGTCCTAACAGATCAATACTATGGGCCATATATCTAATCTACTAAATTTCACAATCTTGTTCTTTAGTTCAACTTGAAGTCTACTCATCATTAATTGTTAATGATTCTAGAGGTATTTAGAAATGCCTTGGGGAGGCTACTAGATCACCTAGGGTTAAGTTCTCTTGATTTAAACCCCTTGAAATGGTTGGCTTTATTACTATAACAAGTATAGGAAAACATCAAGTAAGAGTGTAAATGTCCTAAGATGCAAATTCTAATACAAACAGGGTCCTTTTAGTGCTACAATTGAAGTGTTCCTACACAATGCTTCTTAAATACAAATGATTTCTAAAGGACTTTTTGGATGATAAATGAATGCATATTGAATGTATTTAAATACCCCTACATAGCAACAAATCATGTACCAAGTTTGCTCATGGTGTGAGTAGAATAGCTGAGAATCAACAAATTTTGAATTTAAACTTTTAAAATTTAGGGGTTATTTTCCTACAATGTGTGATTAATTTTAAATTATAAGATGGACTTCAGAGAAGGAAATCATACTTTCTATGCAAGGAATGAATGTTTGGACATTTGGAGTAATAATAACTGTCAAATGTATGAAAATGTGTTCGTATACAAATAAAGTAAGGTTAGATACATAAAATTGTGTGTAAATAGAAATACTTGAAAGATTTGGAATTAATCCAAAGTTCATTTAAGATTGTTCCATTTGTTGATATGTAATTAATTTTTTATTAGATAAAGAATACATGGTATATAATATAGTTTAAAACAACTCAAAATGAAAACAATAGTTATTAGACAATGAGTGGAAACTCTAAGTAGCAACAAATGAATATTGCAATCCATAGCCAAACAACTATATAGACCAATGGAACAACCAATATTGTAGTCAATACCAACCAAGGACACCTACAACAATCTTAAAATACACTATAAGCTAGACAACAATATAAAATTATACTTAATGTTATAGAGGAGCACATAATGAACATACTTTGGAAGCCACAAATCATGTGGTATCTAATCAATCTTAGATATGAATCATGATGTTTTTCTTCTAACTCCTACAACTATAATTACAAACTAATAACTAGCTTGACAAGATATAATTGTATTAATTCATTCTCTCAAAATGGACCCAAAACCAAATGGGAGTTATCACGAGTATGCAAATTTCAGCATTACAAATATTTATGTGAATGTCTCCATGCAATTAACATTAGTAACAATAGTGCTTAACCTTGTACCAGTCCACATTTGAGACACATGGTGGGGATGGTTCCCAAATAGTGCTCTGCCCTTAGAATTTATTTAAAAAAAGAAACTACAATAACATAAAATTTATATGTATTTTAATATGGTATAAAAGTCTAAACATACCCCCTACACCACTCTACTTAAATATCACACTCTTCAACAATCAAACACTCAATAGCAATTTTATACCCCATATCTATCAAAAAGTGGTAATAGTTGTCTTGTTGTTCACCAAAATTTACCTTTGACCATAAAATGAGTGAAGTTTAACTCATCTTATTAGTACTTGCCATCGCATGGTACTTATGTATTCGATATGCAAAAATTTTGCATTAGTCCTCTCCATTGTTAACCAATCATATTCTTTTATTTTTTGATGAGTATAGTTTGCAAAGTTGGAAAAAAAAATTGATTGGCTATTGTTGTTTACCCTCTTATTGTTGCCTTCATGTGAATTGAGGCAAAAATTAAGTACTGAAGTCAAGATCAGCCATACAAAAATTAAATGAAGTGAGTATGGCCCATACTTTAAATCCAATCAAATAAACAATATTGTTGCAAAAGTCAATATTTCAATCAATATTAAAATGACATTTCCTATAGGCGATCTTATCGAATCTCATGAAATCTTATTTAGAATAGTAAACTTTCATTACCATATGGTGACCAAATTCATTAATTATTGATTGTGCATGTTGTATGTAGTTCTGTATTGTGAGGGACTTTTTATCCTGTGAGAGACATCTTGGATGCAACCTCCACATTCTCCTTCACTCGCATATGAACAAGTATGACAACAGATCCACTCTTTTAATCTAGTTGATCTATTGAAATGTGCCAGACAACTGAGAGGGGGGGTTGAATCAGTTGTCACAAAAACTCAATCACTTCTTCACTTAAACATTAATCACTTGTACATAGATATTATGATTTAACAATGAATGTATGAAATTAGAAATTTAAACACAGATACAACATTATACACAAGAGACACCAAATTTTTATGTGGAAAACCCCAAGGTGGAGAAAAACCACAAAGAGGATTAGCTCTCAAAATATATTGCAATCTTTTAAAAATGATGTTCAGGCTTGGTCACTCCACAGGCCTAGAACATATTGGCTCACTGCCATGAAGTACAACTAGGTCTAGCTAGCTCACTACCTCAACCCTAAACCTAGAAAGATTACAATAAGGGTTGTTAAATCATACTGTCAACTCACTGCCAGGCTCACTACCAAGATCAACATCTTCATGTCTAAGATTAATACATTGAAGTATAATGGGTCCTCTACTCTGCACTGGTCTGCCTTTCCACTTCTTTCCTTATCTTCCCATCTTTGCACAAGGACATCTTTTCCATGACTCATTTACAAGTATTTATACACTTCATCAACCTTGGAATCATCATCAAGGCTAGAATCACAATCATCAACCATTAGAACAATCTCCAAGGTTGGCATTACAACATTTACAAAATAGGTCTTGACTTAATACAAAAATTATGCTAAGGATTTATTGTATAGATGACTGTAGATCATGTCATGCCTTAGCTAGAACTCAAACATGATCTTCCACACCACAACCCACTTCCATAATCTTCAAGGGATCTCCACAATCACTAGAATTAACCAAGTTGGCTAAGACTGGTTACACGCTACATTATCTAGGAATAATCTTCAAACATGATCTCAATTCCTTAATGTGGACCATTGTAAAGGTAGGAACATGATCAGGATGTATCCACAAACATGTTGAAATCACCGGGAGCATCCACACAAACTGAAACCACTTTATCCATGAGATTCTGTACACCAGAGCACATGAACTTCACTATCTTCAACTGTCATAAAAGAAAGATATCTTGTGGACCACCAAAACATGAACCATTGCAATTGTAGGCACTTATCATCATCCCAGACTTCCCTTTAGAACCACATAGAAAAACACTTTAATGCGGAGGAATGCAAAGCTAAATACTTTCTCCCTGTCACCAGAGAATAATTAGAGAAAGCAGGTTTTACTCTGGTGAATGTGACTCTCTCAATTCTTCACACCAAAGGCTCAAACTTAGAATTAGCATCTTTAAACATCCCTTTAAATAAATTCCAATCTATAGACCAAGATCTTCAAGCAACAGGAAATGTGGAGTAATCTACTGAACTATTCTTCAGCATACAACTCACTATCTATACTGCACTTCACTGTAACTCACTTGTTTCTTCCGGAGAGGCCAATTTTCTCAATATCCTCAACATACAAAGCTTCTAAACAAGTAATAGAATAGGACATAGTTGACACCAATGACAACAAACATATGTTGAAATCAATGACAACACCGATTACGCACATACTTGTAACAATCTCCCCCTTTGTCATTGATGGCAACATATGATGTGAAAAACTGCAACAGCCATCAAGAAAAAAATATCCCCTATCTCTTTACACATCTACACTCTTTCCTTCTAATTTTTTCATATGATTTCTCTTTGCCTTTGACATCAATGGCAAAGGGCACATACTTGGTGGTGTAGTCACGGTAGGAGGGTTCACATAATGAACTATCCAGACCGTGCAGCAAGAGTAAACAAAACAAAAATGACTCAAAAATATGAAACAAACATAGATTTAGTCATTCAATATATAATAGAATTAAAATACAATCGGGTCGGAATCATGTGGGCTTATAACTAGGGCTCAAAGGCCTGATTACAAAATATCAGAATATGCGCAAGGTATAGCTTTGAAGTTCCTTCACAGCAAATCTAAACTAAGGATTATGAATCAATCACTCACTACATGCCTAGTGATCTATTACATCCTTATATATCATCTCTGGTATAAAAGATTACTCTATATCAGCCAAGGAAGGTCACAAACTCCAATGAAGAGTTATAACGTGTGTACACAGATAGGTCGGACCTAATCATGTAGAACACCTCCGTAAATGAATGGAATGATGTGTGGATCTCAAGGAAGGTCAGCCACAAACCAAGGATCATTGGCTGATGTGCAATTAAGCTTCCACAGGTCGAGGAATGCTCTACAAGTCTTTTTCTTTAGTTGATTGTCAGAGACTGTTAGGATGCTCTGTTTTGAGAAAAATAGTCGTTCTTCTGATAGCGATATCTTTCCAGTACTAAATCCAAATGCTCTGAATTCAGGATATGATGTAGATGAATGAATCTAGATGCTAAGTCTATCTCTGTAAGATTTGAAATACAACTATGGCAGAATATGGACCAAAATATAGAAACTGCTACTAACTGAACTGAACTGGAAAGTGAAAGGAAACAAACTGAACTGCAAACAAACTCAAATGCAAATGTTTTTTTGGTTGATACAAGATTTCTCTTGAACCAGGGATGCTCCTGCAACAGAAATCTGGGGTTATTGAAAAAGTGAGTCCCTCAATTTGCTGGGGCTAGGGGAGAACCAAGATGATCCACCTCAGCTTAAGAAATCCATGCTGAATCTTCTTCTAGTTTGCCTTTCCATTTCAGAAGGTATTATTTGTATTGTCTTCCTCTAGTGCTGCGTCCAACTCTGCTATCCAAAATGTCTTCAATTTGGTTTGATGCTTATTGTGGTAACTATTTCTTCAAGTCTTCTTCCATGCTATCACTGAACTATGCTTCATGATACTGATAAAGGTCTGCAACATTGAAAATAGGTGATATACCCAATGTCTCTGGTAAATCCAGTTCATATGCATTTCTTGAATCAAATTTTCTAAGTATCTTACAAGGTCCAAACTTCTTCATCTTCAACTTGTTATATGTCCCAATTGGAAATCTCTCTTTTCGCAAGTATATCATTACTTCATCTCCCACTTGAAATTCCTTATGTCTTCTCTTCTCATATATCTTTTCCTTATACTTAAAGTTCATATCCTCCAAATGCTTCTTCACCTGATTATGCACTGTCTTCATGTGATCTACAAATTCCTCTACTTCTGCACTTCTTTTTTCTTCTGTACCAATGTCCCTCAATTCTGCAACTCCTCTAGGATTTATTCTGGTAACAATCTCAAAAGGTGTTCTTCCGATACTCCTATTTACTAAATTATTTTATGCAAACTCTACTTGCGAAAGAATCAAATCCCAATTTCCTGTCTTCTCTCCAATCAAATATCTTAACAAGTTTCCCAAACTCATATTCACTACCTTTGTTTGTCCATCAGTCTGTGGATGAAAAGCTGAACTAAACTTCAAATCTATCTTCATCTTCTTCCAAAGTGTCTTCCAAAAGTATCCAACAAACTTTGTATCTCTATCTGAAACTATGCTCTTAGATAATCCATGCAATCTCACAATCTCCTTGAAAAATAGGTTTGCTACATGCACCGCATTAGTTGTCTTCTTACAAGGTATGAAATGAGCCATCTTTGAAAATCTGTCAACCACTACAAATATTGAATCATGTCCTCTCTGTGTCTTCAGAAATCCCATCACAAAGTCCATCCTTATGTATTCCCAAGGTCTCTTTGGTACTGTCAAAGGTTTATATAATCTAGTAATCTAACTACTTTTTGCAACTTGACAAATTCTACAAATCTGCACAAATTTCCTAACATCCATATGTATCTAAGGCCAAAAGTAGTTTTCACTTACCAAAGCCACTATCTTATCAATGCAAAAATGTCCTGCCAATCCACCACTGTGTTTCTATCTGATCAAATTATCTCTCATTGTACTCTTAGGTATGCATAACTGATTTCCTTTAAACAACATATCTTCTTAAATGAAATAATCTAGCCACTTACTCCTATCTATCACAACAGGTTTCTTACATCCTTTGAAAGGTTCTACAAAATTAGTGTCTCCCTCATACATGTTCTTTAATTCATCAAAACCCAACACTTCAACTCATCTCTGTCAGTAAGTTTCTTCTTCTACTCAACACATCAGCAACTTTGTTTGATTTTCCACTCCTATGCTTCAACACAAAAGTGTAACTCTGCATGAACTCTACCCATCTCATATATCTCTAATTCAACTTACCTTGATTGTTCAAATATTACAAAGCTTGATGATCTGTATACAACACAAACTCCTTAGGTAACAAGTAATGTCTCCACTACTTCAAGGCTTGAATTATGGCATAGAACTATTGGTCATAAATTAAATATCTTCTCCTTGCATCATTCAACTTCTCACTGAAATATGCTACAGGTCTACCTTTTTGACTTAATAATGCTCCAATCACATTTCCACTTGCATCACATTCAACTTGAAATACCTTATTGAAATTCGGTAATGCCAAAATAGGTTGATCTATCACTTTCTGCTTCAACAATTCAAAACTTTTATCTGCTCTAGATGTCCACTTAAAGTCTTTTCTATCACCTCTCATTGTCTCTATTATAGGGTTACATACTGAATTGAAATTTTTGATGATCTTCCGGTAGAAACTACCCAATCCATGAAATGATCTAACCTCTCCAATGCTCTGCAGTGTAGGCCATTCAACAATTGCTTTCACTTTCTCGGGGTCCATCTTCAATCCTTCTACAGAAATCACAAATCCCAAATATACCAACTCTTCCTTCATGAAACTACACTTCAAGTCTATCTTTGTGAAATATCTTGCTCCACTCAAACAATCCATGATATCATCCATTCTCGGTAAAGGAAATCTATACTTAACCCTGATCTTGTTTATTGCTCTCGAGTTAGTACACATTCTCTATTCTCCATCCTTCTTAGGTGCAAACACTATAGGTACTACGCAAGGACTCAAACTTTCTCTGATCAAACCTTTTCACAACAAATCTTGTATCTGTCTAATCAATTCTTCATTCTCTATCGGTGTCATCCTATGTGATGCTTTGTTAGGCAAACTAGCTCTCGGTATAAGATCCATGCGATGACTGATACTCCTTATAGGTGGTAATCCTTCAGGTACATTATCTGATGTGATGTCTTCATACTCTATTAGCAACTCTCTTATCTCCTTTGGTTGTGTTTCTTCAGTCTCTTTCTTCAATGTTTCAGGTTTCTTTGGAATCAAGGCATAACACATATTCTCATGTCTCAAACCATCCAGAAATTTTCTTCCATCTACCAAATAGATTTTGGCATTCCCACATACTTTGCCCTTAGGATCATCTCCTCTATGAAATTTCATATAAGATCTAATATGAAATTTCACCAAATATTGTTCACTCACCAGTACCTTATGATCATCTTGAATCCATGCTATCTAATAAGGCTTAGGGTGTTCCAATCTTTCCAACTTCAACTTAGTCACCATCTCTTCTGAAACTAGGTTATCTGAACTACCACTATCAATCACAACTTTACAACACTTACCTCCTGATTTGCATTTTCTCCTAAACAAAATTTTCCTCTGCGGTGGTTATTCATTTGCTTCAACTTGAAATAGTGCTCTCCTCATCACCAATGATTCTCCTTTCTCTGGTTTACCAATTGAACTAGGCAATCCAATAGGTTCTTCCACATAGGCTACTCTTCCACTATTCTTTGTCCTCTTACTTGTACTAACCTAATTACATTCAAATGCTCTATGTCCTTCACCTCCACACTTCAAACAAGTGCCTCTAAATGTTCTCTTATCAAATGCTTTTCCTTCTATTCTGTATTCTTCATTCTGGTATGCACTAGGGTTTCCTCTCCAGCAAAAACTATTGTCATCTCTCTGGTAAGCATTATTATCTCTATCCTCCTTGAATGTGCTATCAAACTTGTTCTATTCTGAATGTGATATGTCTCCTCCAGAAAATAATCTACTTCTTTGAAATTTACCTCCTATGCCTCTCTATCTCAAATCATGTCTTTTATTCAACTTCTCTTCAACTTTCAAGGCAAACTGATATGCTTCTTCCAAATATGTCATCTTTACCAGGCTTAGTTCTTCTTGAATGCTCATTCTTAGCCCATTGACGTATCTAGCCACTTTTTCCTTGCTTGCTTCGCTATGTCTTGTCCTTATAATCATCTTATGAAATTCTTCAGTGTACTCCTTCACACATTTCTCCTTTTGTCTCAAGTTTTGCAATATTTTCAATAGCTCCAACTCATAGTCAGCAAGTATAAATTGATTCTGTAGTTTTGTCACCATCCTATCCCACTTTGTAATATTTTATTTCCCTCTTTTTTTCTTTCCGACTGAACTTCTTTCCACCATATGGCAGCATGTCCTTTCAATTTCGTCTTTGCAAATTTCACCTTCTCCAGGTCTTCAATTTCTTCATATTCAAAGTATTCTTCCATGTCACTTATCTAGTCAATTAATTCTTCAGGGTTCAAATTACCAGTATAGTTTGGCACATCAACTCTAGCTCTTTGTCCAATCTTCAAAAGAGCTTGCAACATCTTTCCTTGATCGGATTCTTCCTCCTCATTACCTCCTACGGTTTCGCCAATTTGTTCAATAGATTGAAATTCCTCTTCGTCATCACTTTCAACATTAGGTCTTGTTGCCCCAAGTTCTGTCTTTATTTTTCCCATGTGGTTTTCATAGACCTTATTCATCTATCTCTTTCCTCGGGTCAGTTTTACTTAGTCATTTTAGCCAGTTGGCAATTCTTTGTATCCTTGAAGCCAATTGGTTGATTCACAAGTTCATGAATCACCCAACGTACCGACTTCCCTTGAATTTCTGTTACTCTGAGTCTTTGTTAAGTCTATGTTAACGGTCTTTCTCTTATAGTCGGGGGGTCAGACATTCTTTGAAGTTTTGAATCTTCAACTCCTAATCCAAAAGTTCCTATTATGCCTCTCTCACCGACTTCGCGTGGTGCACTTTCCTAAGAAGCATTGGTTGCACTAGCATGTTATATGAAGGAATGACACTTGTCATTATGCATTCAATTTGAGGTACGTGTGGACATGGTGACACATTTATCAGAGGGAAAGTCGAGGCATGCATTTATGATTTTCAATGATAAACTTGCCACCAATATTTAATGAGGATTTTATGAGAAGTGACTTGAATTAAAGACTGTGTAAGATGGTATTATGACCCAAAGATTGTGTTGCAGAGAAATAGACAGCTAGTTCTCTACGTGCAGAATATCAGCTTAGTTATACTCTTGCAGGTTGGTAAAGCTAATAAGTTTGCCTTCTCTATAAAGGCTTCATATCTTCTTAGAGGAGTTAGACATTTCTATTTCCCATGAATCTACGTAAGGAATTCTCTGTGAGTGTTTTGCCTCATTCTCTGTTATCCGCACATATCTTTGAGTCTCTCATTTACTAGTTTTTCATGCATACAAAAATAAAATTTGAGTTCCAAGGAGTTCTTTTAGCTTCTATTATAGAGAATTATCTAGCTGGAGTGAAGGATATAAATTTAGGCCATGTTAAATTAGATGATTTTTGGGGAAGAATAAAATCTGAGAAAAGAACACCTTTAGTAGGGAAAATTGTCAGCAGTGGTTTGCATAAAGTTGGTAGCTTTCCACTTGCCATGCCTTGTCCCGAGTTAATGGTTCCATGTGCAAATAGTTATTTTCCAGATTCTTAGGAGATAAAAACTCCTAATGGTACTGTGGTGGTGAAAATTGATTACGAGTCTGTTGCTTTGGCTCTAGACTTAGAAGAATACGAAGGTGATGATGATGTTTCTGTGACTTCGGCCTGGAATTTCTACAATGAGAAGAAAGAATGGTGTCGTACACATGTCACCAAGCATTGGTTGGAGGAAGAAAAGATTGGGAAGTCTCAACTGCCTGCTAACTTGAAAAGAAGCCATTTCAAGGAGGAAATCTCAGATATGATAACCCTACTGAACAGAGTGATTGGCAGTCCTAAGTCAGATGTTTTTAAATTCTAGATGTGCAGGTTTATCCTGTTAATTTGTGGAGATCACCAAATTGATTGGCCAAAAATCATCAATAGTTGTCTACATGAGTAGTTGATGAATTTTACACGAACCACAAACTTCCATATGTGTTCTTAGTTGGTTTACATCTTAGCTTGGAAAGAGGCTGCTTGGCCCAATTTGAGGACCCAGAGGAATTCTTCGGCAAGCATGCCTGTGTATCAAATTTTCCCTCAATTATAAAGGAATGAAGGTATGAAAGATTTTTGTTGTGTGAATGATGCATTTTCTATGTTGTTAGCTAAAAGAATTAATGACTTAATAGAGAAGAGATTTTCTGTAGAAGCCTTTTCATTGGTCACAAGATTTGGGAGTGTCTATGTTCAATTTACCACTTCTCTTATTTGAGGATTGGGGGTTATGAAGATGCCCCATTAAAATTGCCTCGGTACCCCTCTGACTATTTGGTATTACTGGAAGTTTACTGCCAAATGGTTGTGGTTAATGTCAAATATCAGGTGATGAAAAAGAAAGGGTATTCATTTCCCATGTCTCTATCCTTCTATTCTTGCAAAAATAATGAAGGTGCTTGGAATGTAGACAAATTGTTGTCTAAGTATAGTCTTCATAGTTTGTCTCCTCACACATCATTTGACAGTAATAATTTTATAAAAGAACATATGCACGGAGGGGGTTCTTACTTACACATCCCTCAACTTGAAGATTTTTGGGAGGACTACGTTCACGAAAGAGAAGTTTAGAAAAGAAAGTGCATGATGTTGACTATTGATCAGGTTCATGCCTTCAAGCTGAATATTCAAGTTCTAGATATGATTGATGATTTTTCAGAACTCCTGAGTGAAGAATATAGTAAAGTGTCTAGAGAACCCCTACGCCCAATAGAATGGTCGGTAAAAGAAGTTACAGATATTGTGTTGCTGTCATTTCATGTTTTAAGGAGAATTGAAAGGTGGTTGTAAGTAAAGTCTGGAGAATGCACTTGCTCATCGACACCCAAAGACTCGGCCTCTCAAAATAAAGCCAGGTCCCAAACTGCCACATCACATAGAAGAGCACCCAGTTCAGACCCAACTCTGCAAAGAATTGGTTCGCAACCAAATGGCGATGGTGAGGGTCCTCCTAAGGAACTTGGCAAGTTGAAGACCGCCTATGAACAAGATGTTCATGTCATAAAAAGGAATACTAGATTGGCATCCTTATCATCTAAGGCTGACCATGTGCCCTTATCAAACAATCAGGCAAGTGATTCTAATTCTTTTATCTTCTCACAATTGGGAGATAATTTATTGCATTCATTACTCATTCCACCTAATTCCCCACAACAAAAAGAGATGCCTAGGCAAAACCCTCATTCTGCACCAATAGTGACGACTACTGATGCTGCTAATGCACCAGTCTCATCTCCAAATTGGTTAAAGAAGGTAGTTCAAAAGAAGAAGAGATGCACTGTTCCACCTGATGATGGCATGGATACCGTTGCCAGTTTGTTGCAGATGGTTCCAAAACCAAAACGTGCAAAGAGGATGTCCAAGATGGTAACTGATGCCAGCTCAGGAAATTAATTTTTGGAGATTGCAGACCCACTAGTCAAGAAAAATAAAGATGAAATAACTGAGGCTAATTTCAAAGTAAGCCAAGTGGATCTAGGACCATCAACCATCGAGGGTGATCTGTACCACATGCACTATTCAGTGGGCAACATTTCTAAAAGAGTGAAAGATTTGTAGGATGAAAATTCAAAGTTGCTAGTGCATATAAGTTCTTTATTCTCCTTTACCAATTCAATTACTAAGATAATTACTCCCTCCATTGGAACTTCCTCTACTGCCAAAACTCCTATTCTTGACCCAAATCTACTTCAACAAATTAAAACTTCCTTGTCTTTGAGAAAAGCTATGGAGCAATGGACTGAAAAGATCATATTTGATGGTCTCATATTTATTGAAGAAGTAGCAAAATTATTTGATTCTATTCATGCTAAAAGAGAAGTTTTAATAGTGGAATATGAGAAAGTCTGAAGTGATCACCATACTTTGAGCATACTCTCTAAGGAAGTATGGGAAATTGCTAACATGGACCCTGGCATCCTAATGGTTGAAGAAATCATAGCTGACCCCAAAGAATTAGATACTAATGCGTGGACTGATGCATTGGAATGGAAGATTTGCGTGGTCGCAGCAACTGAAAAAGAAATAGGAAAAGCAGTGGCAATTTATTACAAACAAATGATGAGAATCAAGAGGGACTTTGCTACTTTGGATGTAGAAGCCAATGGGTCTGATGATGAAAAGCTATTGGACCTCAAGATAATCAATCAAAATTTCAAGAAGGTGGTGATAGGGGATATAGTAAATTACAACACAATTATAGGAGAATCATTGGACAGACTTTCTAAGATGGCAGCTTATATCAGCACTCGCAAAAATGGCATCAAGGAGATACAACCAAAGGTGACTAATTTTGACAGGGCTATCATGAAAAGGAGGCATCGAATCAGTATGATTGGATCTCCACCTGGCATTGTATTAACACTAGTTATCAACAAATACAGAGCATATAAAGCTAGATTGTGAGCACAGGTACCCCAAGTGGCATGAAGTGTCACTAAAGAAGGTGAGCAGTCAGGGGAAGATGAAGAAATGGATGAGGTGGATGATGGTGACACAGACTTGTAGATCTTGAATTAGTTTAGTGTTTTATATTTGCAAGGTTATCTTTTATTTTCTCTAAACTATTGGCTCTAGAGGGCCCCCTTTATTATTATTACTATTTAAACATCTTTTAATCAGCTATTTCAAGAAGTCGTTATGGTTTTTCTAGACGGTTATGATTTGACTCAGCTATATATTTTGAATGGCTAGTCGAACTAAAGACTCTTCTTTTGGTAAAAATTTTGATTTTTCTAGGAAGGGTGATAACAAAATTATGTTTCTGGCTTCTATGATAAATGAAATATAGTTAATGCAATGGAGTTTTAGGTGAGTATAGACTTTGTGTTGTGATTATCTGAATCTATGTTCTTCCTATGTTGAACATTGTTCTGCTAATGTTAAAGGTGTTCATATATTATGGTGGTTGGATGTTATTGATTTTTGTTCACTACTTTGAATAATTTATCTATTGGTATTTTATCTCAAGGTGGTGATTTCATGTGTATGTATAGCATTTTAAATATCCTATTGTGATTGGGAGTCTTTGAACTTGTTGTGTTGTGTTAGAATTATAGATTCGCCTTTATAGCTTCTGGTCAAAAGCTTTGCCTTTATCTTGCTTTCTGGTTAAAAGCAACCTCAAGTTTACATTCCTTAGAACATCTATAGAAGGTAGTTGTACCTTGTTAAATAAGTAGAGAGCCGATGTAAAATACCAATATATCGGGCTCAAGTATTGATTACATTTGTCACTTGTCCAGGCATGAGTATATAGGGTTAGGTGACAAATCTATTAACTAACAGATTTTTGGCAACTCTACTGGGGAAAAATTAGAGTTTATTATATCATCTTTGTAGTTTCTTAATTGGATTTTATGGTTCTTCACGGAAGACGTGCACTAGTTTTGCAGCCTAACGTTGATTGGCTAGTAGGAGACCAAGAAGATATTGTTATTGGCCTTAGGCTTATTCCCTAGCAAACCAGAAGAACTAATCAACAATATCAGCAAGTTAATGAAGTTTTAGAAGAGGAAGAAGAACTTGGTGATATTATAGAAGAAAATGCTCGTCACTTTATTGATGCTCAGGAGTTAATTTTCCTCAGATCGATTGTTCCTACACCAAGAAGAGCAAAGCCTCAGTAAGTTAGAGTGGTTCCTAAAAATAGGATAAGAAACCCTGCTTCTAGACTAGGGAACCAAAATCTCGTCAGACTAGTTCTTCCTCACAATAACCAGTAAGTGTTTTGGTGACTCTACTTAATTGTTTTACATATCTGTAGAAGTGGGACATGAAAAGATATACACGAGGGGATAGAAAAAAGGTTATAGCCAATATTGGTTTTGATTTGCTCCAATCTTTGAACTTCGCTCCTTACCCTCCCACAAGAAAAGTCAAATCCTTGAGCAGGCCATCTTCTTCTCCACCTACATGCCAAATCCTGACTTTACACGGTACTGTCTTACCCGTACAAGTAAATTTCCTCCCTCTAAATATGGCCCATCCACAACCTCCACCTATTCCATGGGGTGCAACCATTAGACCACTCAATCTTGGTGCTAACCTGCATGATCTTCCAAGAAGGTCTGATAAAATATTACCTAAGTTTAAAGGTGATGGAAAAGTTACTCCCAAAGAGCACATCAATGCCTTTTTTGCTGCATGTTCTATCCTGGGGGTTTAACATGAAGATGTGTTTGTTAGACTATTTGTCGAGTCTCTAGTTGACTCAACTGCCAAGTGGTTTTACCACCTTCCTAATGCTTCTATTAATGATTGGGCTACAATAAGGCAAAGATTTGAAGAAAGATTTAAAACTACTAATAATGAACATACACTAGTAGCCCAATTGTCCACTATGAAAAAGGAGATTCAGGAGCAAATGAGGGAGTAGGTAGCTAAGTTCAACAGACTAGCCAATAGAATTCCTACAAATGTTAGGCCCAGAGATGGGTTAATGATGTGTTTCTTTATCAATTCACTACCACCAAATGTTAGTTATGCCATTAAAAGACAAGGAGTCCCTAACTTGGCTGCTGCACAATCATTGGCTGTAACTATGGAAGATGATTTGAGAATTGCAGGGAAATGGAAAAGGGAGTTACAAACTAGCAAATCTACAACAACCAGTTCTACTGACCCTGTCATTCAGAGAATGGCCAATGACATTATTACTCTAAAATCCTAGATGCCTAAAGGCCCTATGCAAAATCCTCAAGGAGGCTATAATAGGACATTGCAATTGCCCGGTCCTAATTAGAGGTTAGCTATTGAGGGACCTCTAGCTGGTAAGAGTAATCATATGGTTTGCAATTTTCATCTCACATCCAACCATGATGAAGCCTCCTACCCTGAGATGATGCAGTTTATACAAATGTTGTCCATGAATGAACATGCCGAAGAACCATTGGTAGAAGAACCTCCCACACCCGGTGATGCTGGTGTGAATTTCTTTGAATGTGAATCAGACGAAGAGAATGGAGAAGATATGTATATTGAAGTGGACAATTCCAACTGTGTGGTGTTTACTTGAGGCAAGAAAACATAGAGAGGTTAGAATATTCAAGGATAATCTAGCAATTCGAATCCTACTCCTAAATATATCTTGACAAGACAAAACAATGCTAAAAAAGCTGAGGAAGTGCCAACCAAAAATGCAGCCACTGAGGTACCGTCTACTTCATCTCCTAAAACTCATGTCTCAACTTCTTTTGATATTGTAGAATCTTGTAAGAATACTAAGATTCAAATTTCCCAAGTTGAGTACTTGAGGCTTAACTCATCTGAACCTGATAGACTAGTTCAATATGTCAGACAAGAACCTTTCCCTTCCTATTGTAATGCTCAAAAATCTAGTGGTGCCCAAGTACATGCGAAACGCCAAAACTGTTCAAACTCTAGTTTTCAAGACATTGGTTCCCAAAATCCTCTTAATAAGCCAGAGCCCTTTTATATTTCCCTTTATAGTGTTGGTTTTAAACTCAGTAATTGTGTTATTGATTCTGGGGCCTCAGAGAATGTTATGCCTACGCAAGTTGCTAAAGATTTAGGTTTGTCTTATATGTCATCACATGGCAAATGTTTTTCAATGGATAGTTCACTGGTGCCTATCTTGGGTCAAATTAAACATGCCCAAATGCCTTAGTTACCATCCCAAAGAAAATATTGAAGTTGACTATCCTTGTGGCTAACATACTTGCTAGTTATGGGATGCTCTTAAGTCATAGTTTCTGCAAAGACCTAGGAGGAGAAATTCAAATGGATTGGTCACATGCCCTGATACCCATTGATGGGAAGAAAGTTTGCCTTAACCCTAAACCTAAAGTTAAGTTCACTGTGCTCAAGTCTGGAGATCCTAAAGTGGACATTCTATTTGTGGAAACTGGGCCAGGCACTTACATGTGTACATTTGCTGAAGATGAGAATATGAATCTAATTAATCCTGATCTGATCAATGAGTTATGGACTCTGAAGTTTGATGGGAATTGTTCTACCGCAAGATCTGGGGCAGGGGTTGTCTTGATTTCACCTGATGGTTACTCTTTCCCATTTTCTTTCAAACTAGAGTTTGAGAACACAAATAACACAGCCGAGTACGAAGCCTTGTTATTGGGCCTTGAATTGGCCAAAGAAAGGGGCATGAATTAATTGAAAGTTAAAGGAGATGCTGAACTAATTGTTAAGCAAGTGAGAAAGTTATACACAGTCAAATATGGTAGATTGAAGCATTATCATAATAGGGTGTGGGATTGTATTGAAGAATTTGATGCTTTTTCCATAGAGGCAATACCTAGAAAACAAAATTCTAGGGCTCACTCTTTAGCTATTTTGGCATCCCTCCTCCTACCGCATCCAAATTTTAAAAACAAACCATATAGGATTAAAGTGGTGTATACACCCAATGTTCCTGACAATGTTAATCATTGGCAAGTTTTCAATTCTGATCAGCAAATTATTTCATTTCTTGAAAAGGCTGAATCTTTTTCCAATATCTTTTTTGAAGGCAGTGATGATGATAGTAATGATGTCCTAGAGGAAGAAATGAATTCCCTGAGTAGTTCAAGCTCAGAATTCATTCAACTAAAAGGAAATAAGATCCCTAAAGGACTGGTCTCTCTTGAAGATCTTTTTAATTGACATAATCAATACCTTAAAAAGAAGAATAAAGTTTCAATAATCACTAGAGCTGATTATGAAAGGGTGAAAATTGGTATAGAAGTTGATCCAAAGATTATCTGTATCAGTAGATGTTGTTCTAAAGAAGAAAAAGAACGTTTGATCTCTCTGCTTACTAGATACAAAGATGTCTTTGCTTGGTGTTATGCTAATCTTAAGAGGTTTAGGAATGGAGAAATGCAGCATCATATTCTCTTGAAGCCTGGCACTATACCTTTCAAGCAAAAACTGAGGACTTACAATCCAAAAATAGTTGAAGCCATTTTTTATGAAATTGACAAAATGCTGAAAGCAAAAACTATCTACCCTATTCACCACTCTACCTGGGTGGCAAATATTGTGCCTGTTAGGAAGAAAAATGGGGAGATTCAGATTTGTGTGGATTTCAAAAATTTGAATCAAGCTTCCCTAAAGGATAATTATCCCTTGCCAGTTATGGATCATACTTTGCAAACTGTGTCTGGTTCGGAGATGATATCCATGCTTGATGGGTTTTTAGGATATAACCAAATTGAGGTAGCCTGAGATGATCAGCATAAGACAGCTTTCACTACCCCCATTAGTGTATTTGCATATAACAGGATGCCTTTTGGTCTCATAAATGTTGGGGCCACATTTCAGAGAGCAATGGATCTGACTTTTGATGATTTGAAAAATAAAATCATTGTAGTGTATCTTGATGACCTGATAGTTTTCTCCAAGAAAAGGTCTAATCACTTGCATGACTTAGAAGTGATTTTACAATGGTGCAGAGAGAATGGTATCTCCCTAAATCCTAAGAAGTTAATATTCACAGTCACTAAAGGAAATCTATTAGGTCATATTGTCTCAAAGGATGGGATAAAGATTGATCCAGAAAGAGTCAAGGCTATTCAGCAACTAAGCCTACCTGCAACTAAGAATAACACAAGGTCTTTTTTCGGTCAGGTAATTTTTTTGAGAAGATTTGTTCCTGATTTTGTTGAGTTGACTAGACACATTGTAGAAAGGATGAAGAATAATCCTGTCTTTAGTTGGAATGCTGAAGGGAAGAAGGCATTCAAAGACATAAAAGGGGCCATTGCTAACACACCCACACTTGTGGACCCTAATTTCTAGAAAGATTTTATTATCTATTGTTACGCCTCTGAACATACTTTATCAGTTATCTTATTATAGAAAAATGAACAAGGTATTGAAGCTCCCATCACTTTCATGAGTGTGTCGTTGAAGAACTATGAGCTTAAATACTCTGCTCTGGAGAAACATGCATATGCAGTGGTGAAGGCACTAAAGAGTTTTACGTTTTATATCTTACATTCGCATGTTGTGGTATATGTTCCAGAATCTGTGGTGAAAAGTATACTAACTCAACAAGAGATTGGGTGTAACAATAGGGGAGCTTGGATTGCTAAAGTGCAAGAATATGATGTTGAGATCAAACCTACTAATCTGGTCCAGGGTAAAGGATTGTGTAAAATGATTGCTAAAAGTAAGGAGGAAAGTAAAAAGGAAATACCCTTGGTTCTTTTCACTAGCAATATTGATGAGTGGTTCTCTAATGTTTCTTATTTCTTAACTTATGGTGGTTGTCCATCCCACCTTTTCGTAAAGGAGAGAAGAAATCTAAAACTCAAAGCACACAAGTATGTTATTTGGGAAAGTACTTTGTATAAAAGAGGAATTGATGGAACTTTCCTAAGGTATGTAGACAGGGATCAATAGAGGAAGCTACTAGAAGCTTTCCATAATGAATCTTGTGGAGGACACTATTCTGCGTCGGTAACAGCTTTCAAGATATTGAGACAATGTTTCTATTGGCCTGGGATGTTTAAAGATGCTTATGAATGGGTATCAAAGTGTGAAAAGTGTTCAAGATTTACAAGCAGACCACATTTAGCCACCTTGCCTTTGAAGCCGGTAGTCATAGATGAACCTTTTTAGCAATGGGGTTTAGACTTCATTGGACCAATCAATCCTAACTCAAGTGTCAAACATACTCATATCTAGACTGCAATGGATTATTTTACTAAATATGGAGAATCTATACCGGGAAAGAGTACTACCTCTAAAGTGGTTTGTTCTTTTCTTAAGGAAAACATTATAGTTAGATTTGGTGTGCCTAAGAAACTGGTGATTGATAATGTTTCAAGCTTTTCCTCTATGGAAATTACTCTCTTTTGTTATGATTTTGGTATCATCTTATCCCATTCATCCAATTATTACCCACAAGGTAATGGCCAAGCGGAGTCTAGCAACAAAAATCTCATCTCTATTGTTAAAAAGCTAGTTGAAGAAAATCAGAAAGGATGGCATAAACATTTATATGATGCTCTTTGGGCTGACAGGATAACATATAAAAGAGTGATTGGTATGTCCCCTTTCTAGCTTATATATGGCATTGACAGTGCAATTCCTATTCCCTTGGAATTGTCTGCATTAAATCTGCAAAAGGCAATTGAAGACAAACAGTTTCAGTCAGCCCTAGAAAAGAGGATCTTGTAATTACAATAGCTAGAGGAGTAGAGAGAAATTGTCATGGATAGGATTGCTAGGCATCAACAGACTATAAAGAAGGTTTTTGACAAAAAGGCTAAGCAAAGGACTTTTGTAGTGGGAGATTCTATACTCTTATGGGATCAGAGAAGAGAACCAAAAGGTGCACACAAGAAGTTTGATTCTTTATGGAAAGGCCCCTTCAAAATTGGAGAAGTTGTGGGAGAAAATGTTTTTCTATTGGCATATCCTGATTGAACACCATTATCTCTTGCCTGTAATTGGTAGGATTTGAAATTATGCAATTGGTAGGGTTTCTGAGTCCGGTCCTGTACCATAGTTTCTTTCTTCTTTTTCCCATTTTTGTTGTGTGTTCTTTCATTTTTGGTGACTCTATTGCCCTTTGAATAAGGCTTGTTTGCTATGTTTTGTCTGGGTTCTCTGCGTCCTCTCGAGTCCTTGTCCCCAATTAGAGCTAGTTGTTGCCCCAAGTTCTGTCTTTATTTTTCCCTTGTGGTTTTCATAGACCTTATTCATCTATCTCTTTCCTTGAGTCAATTTTACTTAGTCATTTTCACAAGTCGCCAATCCTTTGTATCCTTGAAGCCAGTCGGTAGGTTCACAAGTTCGTGAATCACCTGACCTACCGACTTGCCTTGAAATTCTGTTACTCTGAGTCTTTGTTAAAGGTCTTTCTCTTATAGTCGAGGGGGGTGGGGCGGAGATTCTTTGAAGTTTTGAATCTTCAACTCCTAATTCAAAAGTTCCTATTCTGCATAACTCGCTGACTTCACGTGGCGCACTTTCCTAAGAAGCATTGGCTATGCTGGCATGTTGTACAAAGGAATGACACTTGTCATTATGCATTCAATTTGAGGTACTTGTGGACATGGTGGCACATTTATCAAAGGGAAAGTCAAGACATGCATTTATGATTTTCAATGATAAACTCGCTGCCAATATTTAATGAGGAGTTTATGAGAAGTGACTTGAATTAAAGACAATGTAAGGTGGTATTATGAGCCAAAGAGTGTGTTGCAGAGAAATAAATAGCTAGCTCTCTGCATACAGAATATCAGCTCAATTATACTCTTGAAGGTTGGTAAAACTGACAACTTTGCCTTCTCTATAAAGGCTTCATATCTTCTTAGAGGAGTTAGACATTTCTATTTCCCATGAATCTACATAAGGAATTCTCTGTGAGTGTTTTGCCTCATTCTCTGTTATCTATACATATCTCTGAGTCTCTCATTTACTAGTTTTTGGAGCATACAAAAATGAAATTTAAGTTCCAAGGAGCTCCTGTAGCCTCTATTATAGAGAATGGTCTGGCTAGAGTGAAGGATCTGAATTTGGGCCATGTTGATTTAGATGATTTTGGGGGAAGAATACAATCTAAGAAAAGAACCCCTTTAGCAGGGAAAATTGTCAGCAGCAGTCTGCATAAAGCTAGTGGCTTTCCACTTGTCGTGCCTTGTCTTGAGTTAATGGTTGCATGTGCAAATGGTTGATTTTTAGATTCTCAAGAGATAAAAACTCCTAATGGTACTGTGGTGGCTAAAATTGATTCTGAGTCTGTTGCTCTGGCTCTAGACTTAGAAGAATACAAAGTTGATGATGATGTTTCTGTGTATTTGACCTAGAATTTCTACAATGAGAAGAAATATTGGTGTCGTACACGTGTCACCAAGCATTGGTTGGAGGAAGAAAAGACCGGGAAGTCTCGGCTACCTGCTAACTTGAAAAGAAGCCATTTCAAGGAGGAAATCTCAGATATGATAACCCTGCTGAACAGAGTGATTGGCAGTCCTGAGTCAGATGTTTTTGAATTCTGAATGTACAGGTTTATCCTATTAATTTGTGGAGATCACCAAATTGATTGACCAAAAATCATCAGTAGTTGTCTACATGAGCAGTTGATGAATTTTACACAAAGCACAAACTTCCATATGTGTTCTCAATTGGTTTACATCTTAGCTTAGAAAGAGGCTGCTTGGCCCAGTTTGAGGACCCAGAGAAATTCTTCGGCGAGCATGCCTGTGTATCAAATTTTCCCTCAATTGCAAAGGAATGAAGGTATGAAATATTTCTGCCATGTGAATGATGTATTTTCTATGTTGTTAGCTAAAAGAATTAATGGCTCAATAGAGAAGAGATTTTTTGTAGAAGCCTTTTCATTGGTCACATGATTTGGGAGTGTCTATGTTCAGTTTGACCACTTCTCTTATTTGAGGATTGGGGGTTATGAAGATACCCCATTAAAATTCCCTTGGTACCCCTCTGACTATTTGGTATTATTGGAAGTTTGCTGCCAAATGGCTGTGGTTAATGTCAAATATCAGGCAATGAAAAAGAAAGGGTATTCATTTCTCATGTCTCTGTCCTTCTATTCTTGCAAAAATAATAAAGGTTATCAGAATGTAGACAAATTGTTGTCTGACTTTAGTCTTCATAGTTTGTCTCCTCACGCATCATTTGACAGTAAGAATTTTATAAAAGAACATATGCACGGATGGGGTTCTTACTTACACATCCCTCAACTTGAAGATTTTTGGGAGGACTGCATTGACGAAAGAGAAGTTCAGAAAAGGAAGTACATGATGTTGACTGTTGATTAGGTTCATGCCTTCAAGATGAATATTCAAGTTCTAGATATGATTGATGATTTTTTAGAACTCCTGAGTGAAGAATATAGTAAAGTGTCTAGAGAACCCCTGCCCCCAATAGAATGGTTGGTAAAAGAAGTTACAGATATTGTGTTGCTGTCATTTCATGTTTTAAGGAGAACTGAAAGGTGGTTGCAAGCAAAGTCTAGAGAATACGCTGGCTCATCGACACCCAAAGACAGCCTTTGAAAATCAAGACAAGTCCCAAACTGCCACCTCACATAGAAGAGTACCCAGCTCAGACCCAGCTCTACAAAGAATTGGTTCGCAACCAAATGGTGACGGTGAGGGTCCTCTTGAGGAACTTGGCAAGTTGAAGACTGCATGTGAACAAGATGTTCAAGTCACAAAAAGGAATACTAGATTGGTAGCCTTATCATCTAAGGCTAACCATGTGACCTTATCAAACAATCAGGCAAGTGATTCTGATTCTTTTATCTTCTCACAATTGGGAGATAGTTTATTACATTCATTACTCAATCCACCTAATTCCCCACAACAAAAAGAGATACCTGGGCAAAATCCTCATTTTGCACCAATAGTGATGACTACTGATGCTACCAATGCACCAGTCTCATCTCCAAATTGGTTAAAGAAGGTAGTTTAAAAGAAGAAGAGATACACTATTCCACCTGATGATGGCATCCATACTATTGCCAGTTTGTTGCAGATGGTTACAAAACCAAAACATGCAAAGAGGATGTCCAAGATGCTAACTAATGCAACCTCGGGAAATCAATTTTTGGAGATTCCAGACCCACTAGTCAAGAAAAATGAAGATGAAATAACTGAGGCTAATTTCAGAGTAAGCTAAGTGGATCTGGGACCATCAACCATTGAGGGTGATCTGTACCACATGTACTATTTAGTGGGCAACATTTCTAAAAGAGTGAAAGATTTGCAGGATGAAAATTCAAAGTTTTTAACACATGTAAGTTCTCTGTCCTCCTTCACTAATTCAATTACTCAGATAATTGCTCCCTCTATTGGAACTTCCTCTACTACCAAGACTCCTATTCTCGACCCAAATCTGCTTCAATAAATTAAAACTTCCTTGTCTCTAAGGCAAGCTATGGAGCAATGGACTAAAAAGATCATATTTGATGGTCTCATATTTATTGAAGAAGTAGCAAAATTGTTTGATTCTATTCATGCTAAAAGAGATGTTTTAATACTGCAATTTAAGAAAGTCTGAAGTGATCACCATACTTTGAGCATACTCTCTAAGGAAGCATAGGAAATTGCTAACATGGACCCTGGCATCCTAATGGTTGAAGAAGTCATAGCTGACCCTATAGAATTAGAGACTGATGTGTGAACTAATGTATTGGAATGGAAGATTTGCATGGTTGCAGCAACTGAAGAAGAAATAGGAAAAGCAGTGGCAATTTATTACAAAGAAATGATGAGAATCAAAAGGGACTTTGCTACTTTGGATGTAGAAGACAACGAGTTTGATGATGAAAAGCTGTTGGACATCAATATAATCAAGCAAAAATTCAAGAAGGTGGTGACAGGGGATATAGTAAATTACAACACAATTACAGGAGAATCATTGGGCAGACTTTCTAAGATGGCAGATTATATCAGCACTTGCAAAAATGGCATCGAGGAGATACATCGAAAGGTGACTGACTTTGACAGGGCTATCACGAAAAGGAGGCATCAAATTAGCATGACTGGATCTCCACCTGGCATGGTATTAACACCAATTATCAACAAATACAAAGCATATAAAGCCAGATTGTGAGCACAGGTACCTCAAGTAGCATGAAGTGTCACTAAAGAAGGTGAGTGGTTAGGGGAAGATGAAGAAATGGATGAGGTGGACAATGGCAACACGGACTTGCAGATCTTGAATTAGTTTAGTGTTTTATATTTGCAAGGTTATCTTTTATTTGCTCTAAACTATTGGCTCTCGAAGGCCCCCTTTATTATTATTACTATTTAAGCATCTTTTAATCAGCTGTTTCAAGAAGCCATTATGGTTTTTCTAGATGGTTATGGTTTGACTTAGCTATATATTCTGAATGGCTAGTGAAAACTAAGGACTCTTCTTTTGGTAAAAATTTTGGTTTTTCTGGGAAGGGTGATAACAAAATTCTATTTCTGACTTATATGATATATGAAATATAGTTAATACAATGGAGTTTCAGGTGATTATAGACTTTGTATTGTGATTATCTGAATTTATGTTCTTCCTATGTTGAATACTGTTCTGCTGATGTTAAAGGTGTTCATATATTATGGTGGTTGGATGTTATTGATTTTTATTCACTGCTTCGAAAAATTTATCTCTTGGTATTTTATCTCAAGGTGGTGATTTCGTGTATGTGTATAGAATTTTAAATATCTTGTTGTGATTGGGAGACTGTGAACTTCTTGTGTTGGTGTTAGAATTGTAGATTCACCTTTATAGCTTTCTGGTCAAAAGCTTTGTCTTTATCTTGCTTTCTAGTTAAAAGCAACCTCAAGTTTACATTCCTCAAAACATAAGTAGAAGGTAGTTTCTCCTTGTTAAATAAGCAAAGAGCCAATGTAAAATACTAATATATCAAGCTCAACTATTGATTACATTTGTCACTTGTTTGGGCATGAGTATATAGAGTTAGGTGACAAATCTGTTAACCAACAGGTCTCGGCATCAATCCTCTTTGACTATCTTCCTCAACAACATCCAATTGAATTCACATTATTTTCATCATCTCATCCATTCTACCAGCCATTGTTCCAATAGCAACAACTCTCCACGGTGGCATTCTTCCTAGGGTCAAGTGCAAACTGCCTCAAGTTTGGTGATCGAGCTACAAGGTGACAACTGCCTCACGATCGACGGTCGGTTGCGACATAAATTGCCTGCATCAATTCAATGATCTGTCCACAGTAAGATCTTAATTAATTCACTCACCAACTTCACTTAGTTTGCTCCCAAAGATTCAAACTTTCACTTTGATACCACTTGGTGTAGTCATGGTAGGAGGGTTCATAGAATCAATTGTCCAGATCGTGCATCAAGAGTAAACACAATGGAAATGACTCAAATATATGAAACAAACATAGATTTAGATATTCAGTATATAAAAGAATTCAAATACAATTAGTCTGACATCATGCAAGCTTATAACTAGGGCTCAAAGGCCTGATTATAGAATATCGGAATATGCACAAGGTATAGCTTTGAAGTTCCTTTGCACAAAATCTAAACTAAGGATTTTGAATCAATTGCTCACTGCTTGCCTAGGGATATATTACATCCTTATATATCATCTTCGGTATAAAAGATTCCTCCGTGTCAGCTAAGGAAGGTCACAAACTCCAATGAAGAGCTATAACATGTGTACACAGATAGGTTGGACCTAATCATGTAGAACACCTCCACAAATGAATGGAATGATGCGTGGATCTCAAGGAAGGTTAGCCACAAACCAAGAATCATTGAATGATGTGCAATTAAGCTTCATAGGCAAAGGAATGCTCCACAAGTCTTTTCCTTTAGCTGATTGTACGAGACTGTCAGGATGCTCTGTTCTGAGAAAATAGTTGATCTTTTGATAGCGATATCTTTCTGGTACTAAATCCAAATGCTCTAAATTTGGCATATGATGTAGATGAATGAATCTAGATGCAAAGTCCAACTCTACAAGATGTGAAATGCAACTGTGACAAAATGTGGACCAAAATACAGAAACTGCTATTGACTGAACTACCTGAATTGAACTAGAAAGTGAAAGGAAACAAACTGAACTGCAAACAAACTAAAATGCAAATGTTTTTTTGGTTGATGCAAGATTGTTCTTGAACCAAGGATGCTCCTGCATCACTTGTAATCTGCTACTTTTGAACCAAGATCTCTTCTGAACTTTCTTCGACTGATTGCTCCCCCTTACTTGATGAACTTCTCTTCTTCTTGGTTTGTCAAGCCTCAATTTCGAATCTTGTTGCTATTATACTATTTCCTTTGTTAGTAACACCACAACACTTTACTGCTTCTTTAGTAGATATTCATATCTTATGATCCTCTTGTCCTCAGCAACCAACTTGATTACTACTTGCACTGCTATACCCCTTTCTTTTTGTTGTTCTGAATACTTCCTTTTAGAAGTGCACATCAGAGTGTGCATAGATTTTCTTTCTTCTTCCTGGGCAACTTAACAGTTCATTATCAATCATCATGACACCTTATGAAAACAGTGCTTATCAACCAACGAGACCACATATGGCCAATAATTTCCATGGATCAACATTCTTCTGTCTATAGCTTTTCTTTTTTAGCTTTGTCTCAATATCAATTGCACCTATCAATTCCTTATTGGTAGCTAAGGCAGTGTCTTTTTCACCTTATCACAATTCATAGCCTGTCAACCTCTCCCTTTGATGCATGAGTTACCAATTTGTCTGTTACATCATTTCTCCTAGTGCAGATCATGTGAGACTCTAGAATTTATATCCAACATTCATCATTGACCTCTTAACATGTTTTCAGAACCGCATAACAAAATATGCAATAGTGAAGAAATGTGAACCCTTGTATTATGGTGTTACACATTGTTCTAGACTTAACTTCATCCATCTGGATTTGCACAATTCACAATGGTACTTCTTTGCATATTCCTTATGCTTAGTCATTTTAGGATTCTAGACCAGAATCCTTTCAAGGGATATTTTTGTGTTGAATCTCAGCACAGACTATCTAGCTGGGGGGGCTTAGAATTTTCAATATGGCTCCCCCTAAGCCATATACCACAATTTACCTCCCAAAGGAAGTAGTTGCTCCAGGGTCTAGAGTAGACTCATCTCTTGCTTCATTTATTCCCTTCCTGACCCAAATCTTGTTCATTTCTTTCTTGACTTCTACCAGATCAACTTTTTCCACTGATATCCTTGACTCTAATTGATCATCCTTATTCATGTTCTTATTTCTATAGTATTTTGCAATATGTCTAGGCTTGTTGCAATTGAGGCATGTAGTATCTTTCTTATCATTGTTTCTTTCATTTATCCTTGACCTGCATAGGTTAGCCTTGTGCCCAATTTTATTGCAAGTATAATAATGACCACTGAAGGATTCCATTATCCAATTTGTGCCATAGTCTTTTCTTCCCTGGCTCCTGCACTCACTTTCCCTATGTCCCAATTTATGGCATGCATAGCATTTAATAAAGTTCTAGCTTACTTTACTTCTACATTCGGCAACTTTATGACCAAATTTATTACATGTGAAACACTAACTAGAGAATGGTGGAGCATTTTGATTCATCATGTTTCTACACCAAGTAGCTTTGTGACCAAACTTGTTGCATTAATTACAATAACCATTGAAGGATGGATACCTTTGAGCATTTGGCTACCTGACTGATGGTCTTCTAGGTTTGTTTCTTTGATTATGTCTGCTTTTGTCCTCTTCTCAACTTTCTCTAAAATCTTTACCTTTTTCAAGTCTCATGCTTTCTTTGTCATCATCATTTTTTGGCTTGCCATTAGTTTATCATATCTGGTAGCACTCACCCTAAATTGGTCTCTTTGAGCCTATACATGTTTCAGATCAGTTTTTAGATCTACAACTTCTTCTTCAAGTTTCATGCAGTCTTTAGTCTTGTTTTTTAGACATTCCTCATTTTTTGTCTTTTCTTCACTGTTCTCTTTTAGTCTTTGTTGACGCTGCCTAATTTTCTTTCTTAACTCTTTGATGTAATCATTTGCCTCTATTATACTTTCTTTTAAATCCATGTTTTTTTCTGCAGTTTTGGAATTGTTGTTGTCAATAATGGCAATCATGCATAGATTCATTTGATTCATAGCAGCTTTGTGATCTTCCTCATCATATTTTGTGATCTTCCTCATCACACTTTGTATTTTATTGATAGTTTGAGAACCTTCTTGTGCTTTAGTTTGCAGATCCTCATTGGTTTGGTCCGAGTAGTCTTGAATGTTCTCATAAACTTTAACATTTGTACTTTCAACAATCCTTCCCAATCTACTAATGTAGTAGTGGTAGGCTTTGGTCTGAGATGAATACCCAAAAAAAGTGGCCTCCTCATACTTAGCATTGTCCTTTTCCATTTTGATAAGGCATTTGCTTCCAAAGATTTTGAAATATTTCACAGTGGGTGTTGTTCCATACCATAGTTCAAAAGGAGTCTTTTCATCTTTGGTTTTTACCTGAAATCTGTTTAATGTATAGATAGTGGCTTGAATTGCCTCCTTCCAAAATATATCTAGCATATTTGCTTCTTCCAACATTAGTTTTGCAGTTTCTTGAATAGTCCTACTTACTTCTTCCATTACCTTATTTTTTATAGAGTTATTTTTCTATCCCATAGGTCTCACAGAATATATTGAAATTGTTGGAGGTGAGCTCTTCTTCTTTGCCAATTCTCAAACTCTTGATTTTCATGCTTAGCTCATTTTCAACAATTGCTTTAAAGGCTTTGAGTGCATCTATAATCTCTAATTTATCCTTGAAAAAGCTAACTGAAGTCATTCTAGAAAAATTATCAATAAAAAACATAAAGTACCTGTCATCATGGAGGCTTGGTATTCTTGTAGGACCACAAAGACTTGCATGGATCAATTCCAGTCATTCAATGGAAGGTCTTTCTTTATCTTGCAGTGTTTTTCTTGAAAGTCTTTTATTTTGACATTTCCTGCAAATGATGTTGTTCAAGTAATCAATTTCTAGTAGATTCTTTACTGAGCTTGTTTTCATTAAAACTTCAAGATTTTCATGACATAGTCTTCTATGCCAGACCTAGCTTTCATTGGTCTGAGATGTGAAACCAAGAAAGTCACTTTTTCTGAGATGATAGAGATTCTCTTCTATCCTTTTTCCAATTGCTATCGTAGCTCTAGAGTTTTCTTTGATTTCAAGGGTATCATTTTCAAACACAAAACTAAAACCCGTTTTGCATAACCATCCAACGCTTAAGAGATTTTGCTTCAGATTTTTAACATAAAGAACATCTTTAGAAAATTGGATGTTACCAAAATTGATTGATCCTATGCCGCATATTTCAGCAGTGCAGTCATCTCCAAATGTAACTAGCCATCCATCACATCTTTCTAGACTTGCAAACGTACTCTTATCGCTAGTCATGTGGTTTGAACAACTACTATCAACAATCCAATAGTTCTCATCTTGAAATATGCCTTTATTACTAGTGCATACTTCTAGATCAAATCTTCTTCAATGGTTAACACTCTTTTCTTCATGACATGCTTCCTTGGACAATTCTTCTTTATTATCTCTTGATGAGCATTCAGGTGCATCAGTGAGTGGTTGTTTTCCTTTTGACTTCATTGAGGATCTCCCTTGAGTTGTTAGACTCTTTCTGAAGGGACTTGTCTCTAATACCATATGTTGAAATGCACCAGACAACTAAGAGGGGGGGTGAACCAATTGTCACAAAAACTCAATCACTTCTTCACTTAAACATTAATCACTTGTCCATAGATATTATGATTTAACAATGTATGAAATCAGAAACTTAAACTTAGGTGCAACATTATACACAAGAGACACTAGATTTTTATGTGGAAAACCCTAAGGTGGGGAAAAACCATGGAGAGGATTAGCTCTCAAAATATATTGCAATCTTTGAAAAATGATGTTCGGACTTGGTCACTCCAAGGGCCTAGAACATACTGGCTCACTGCCATGAAGTACAGCTAGGTCTAGCAGGCTCACTGCCTCAACCCTAAACCTAGAAAGATTACAATAAGGGCTATTAAACCCTATTGGCAGCTCACTGCTAGGCTCACTACTAAGATCAACATCTTCTTCATGTCTGAGATTAATACATTGAAGTACAATGGGTTCTTTTCTCTGCCCTACTCTACCTTTCCACTTCTTTCCTTATCTTCCCATCTTTGCATAAGGACATATTTTCCATGACTCAATTACAAGTATTTATACACTTCATCAACCTTGGAATGATCATCAAGGTCGGCATCACAATCATCAACCAATGGAACAATCTCCAAGGTCGGCATTACAAAATTTAAAATATAGGTCTTGACTTAATACAAAAATTATGCTAAGGATTTATTGTATAGATGAATTTGGATCATGCCACACCTTAGTTGGGACTCAAACATGATCTTCCATGCCACAACATGCTTCCATAATCTTCAAGGGATCTCTGCAATCACTGGAATTAACCAAGTCGGCTAAGACTAGCTACACGCTATGTTATCTTGGAATAATCTTTAAACATGATCTCAATTCCTTAATGTAGACAAATGTAAAGGTAGGAACATGATTAGGAGGTATCCACAAGCATGTTGAAATCACCAGGAGCAACCGCACAAAATCAAATCACTTTATCCATGAGATTCTTTACACCGAAGCACATGAACTTCACTGTCTTCAACTATCATCAAAGAAAGATAGCTTACGGACTACCAAAACATGAACCATTGCAATTGTAGGCAATTATCATCATCTAGACTTACCTTTAGAACCATAGAGCAAAACACTTTAATGCAGAGGAATGCAGAGCCAAATACTTTCTCCCTATCACCAGAGAATAATCAAAGAAAGTAGGTTTGACTCTAGTGAATGCAACTCTCTCAATTCTTCACACTAAAGGCTCAAACTTAGGATTTAGCATCTTCCAACATCCCTTTAAATAACTTCCAATCCACAGACCAAGATCTTCAAGCAGAAGGAAATGCAAAGTAATCTACTAGATTGTTCTTTAGCATACAACTCACTGTCTATATTGCACTTCATTGTAACTCACTTGTTTCTTCTAGAGAAGCCAATTTTCTCAATATCCTCAACATACAAATCTTCTAAACAAGTAATATAATAGGACATAGTTGACACCAATGACAACAAAGATATGTTGACATCAATGACAATACTGATTAGGCACATACTTACAACATGATCTGTCGCAGCAAAATATTGTGGGAACTCTTGTCAATGGAGGAGAAACAAAAGATCTGAACTCTAGATCTTGTTGTACAGTAATCCATCCTCTATTTTCATCCTAAATAAATTGTTGGCTACCCTTTGGTATGTTGTACATGGCTTCATCCATAGCAATGGATAGCTCTCTGTCATGGACTGTTGCTTTAGATCAATCTAATGTTATTCCTTTATTGCCATCAAATCATGCTTTGAGATAGAGGAGGAGTTTATACAATATCTAGAGAAAGACAACAAGAAGGTGGTAATTCCTGTAGGTCTTTTGCCACTCGATCTTCCCCAACAAGGAAGAACTAGGCTTTCAGAGTAGGACTCTTACTATCTAAGATGGTTGGATTTGCAGCCAAATTTGTCTGTGGTGTATCTTTTAGTTGGTAGCAAATGTTTTCTTTCCAAGGAACAGATTGAAGAGTGCCAACTTGGGCTCGAGGCAATAGGACTACCATTTTTGTGGGTTTCATGTTTCCCTCACTTTTCAAACCAAGAGAAATAGATGGCATCAGCATTGTTGCTAGAGGGCTTTGAGTCTCGCACATAGGAGAGTGGTCTTGTTTACACCGGATGGGCGCTCCGTCAATAGGTGATTAAGGACTTCAATGATTGAAAACTTATGTTAATTATACAATTATATGCAATCTTTTTCTCAAAAAGATATCCTAAACATAGTGATTAATATGAAAGTTGCAAGTAATATCATTTTTTGTTGGCCCACAAGTTTGTATCTACTAGAATGCCACCCAACACTAGGTTTCCTTTCCTCCTCCATGAAAGGCAAAAGTATTTGGAATTTAGGTGTCTCGACCTTGGTAAATTTATGGAATTTACTTTTTACTATCGTAATTTAATTTTATTGTGTAGTAACTTTCTCGTTTACCATGCTTCGTCATCGAGTTACTAGACATGTGAGTTGTCGATGACTGGGAGGTGACTTGGATGGTGACGGGAGAGTTGTATTTTGTCCTCACATGGAGGATAGGCATCCCATGTTGTGATAGAGGTTTTTTTCCATGTGTTGACATCTTGAGTAGTGTGTAAGGAATCATGACGCGTAACCATTATGACATATTCCTATGACAGATTCTATGACACGTAAGAGTCGTAAATAGAAGATCCTATGACAGGTGAAGACAAGTGTCAAAGATTATCTTTGGGAAAGGCATCTTTGGGTGCCCAAGGTGGGTTATGAAATGTTGTAAGAGGAATATGCTATTTTTAGTCAGTGTATGACAGATTCTCTTACAAGTGTAAGTGTTGTCAGTTATGACAGATTCTATGAAAGTTGTAAGGTTCGTAAGAGTATCTGTCATAGTCTATCTTGGGACTAGGCACCCACATTGGGATAGGGTGTTGTGACAAGTGTATAATCCATGTTGTAATGTTGGACAAGTGTCCTTAGGCGATGAGGCCAAGATGGACGCCCATCTCTAGTATCTACATATTTTGCCTTGTAATCTCTATATAAACAGGGGCTTGTAAAATGAGATGCATAGTTTGATTGACAGGTACTATTGTGCTATCAGAATATATCTAGTAACGACATTTGCAGACTCCTGGAAGAACTTGCATTACAAGTGTGTTGTAATCCTTTACAAATTTGATAATACATTGTGCAGGTTTTGGAGTGTGGGGTTTTTCTCCCGAAAGGGTTTTCCCCACAATATATCTTGTGTCTACTTTTCTGTGTGTGTTCATATTGCTAAAATCTCTATGTTATGTATTTAACATTGCTACAATTGTAAGGATTTAAAAGAATTTGCATACTTCTCCCCTCATTAGATTAGTGTAGGAAGTGTGTTCTGCATACCTTTCTTCCTTTCATAAAGTAGATCTTTTGCTTCTCCTCCTCTCATCATTTTCTTCTTGTAAGAAATGAGATCATCCACAAACTCTCGTAGCAAATTTAGAGCCCTTCAAACCAGATGAAACTTTGATTAAAGTTGGAGCATTCATTTTTGCTAGACTTACCTTCCCTGTTGGCTCTGGCATTGATGCAAGAGCATCCTAGGTTGCACAAAAATCTTGCATCAACCAAAAATATTTGCATTCCCTCTTTGCTTCTTTCATTTTCTAGTTTAGTTCAGTCAGTAGAATTTTCAACATTTTGTACCGCATTTTACTGCATTTGCATTTCACATCTCACGGGTCAGGATTCAGCATCTAGACATCATCATTCACATCATATCCAAAATTTAGCTCATTTGGCTCAGTTTTTGAAAATATATCGCTATCATCAAATCAACTATTTTCTAAGAATAAAGCATTTAGATAGTCTCAAATAGATAGCTAAAGGAGAAGACTTACGAGGCACTTCCACGACTTAAAGAGCCAAACGAGACATCATTCAAGCTTGTTTGGGATGTGGATGACCTTCCCTGAGATTCATACCTTGTTTCATTCACTTGTGGAGGAATACAAGTCGCTTAGGTCTAACCTACCAATGTACACACGTTACATCTCTTTCATTGGAGTTTGTAATCTGTCTTGGCTGATGCAGAGGATTCTTGTGATCCAGAGATGACATATAATCATGTAATAGATGCCTAGGAAAGTAGTTAATCGGTAGTGAGCATAATTCATAAGATAGATAGTTTGAATTCTTTGTATCAGGCACTTCAAAGCTATATCTTGTGCATGTGTTGTAACAGGAGAACCAAGCCTGTGAACCCAATTTTTTAAGCTTGCATGTTTCCAACATTTTTGTATTTTGACTCTATGATATACTAAACATCTAAATCTGCATTTGCATTCCATAAATGAGTTGCTTCTATTGTTTTTACTCTTGTTGCACAGCTTGGACTGTTCACTTTGTGGACCCTCCTAACCGTGACTACACCAAGTGGTATCAGAGCAAATTTTGAATCTGTTGGGAGTGAAATTTGTGAAGATATTCCATAAGATCTTATTGTGAATAGATTGCCAAACTGAGGCAACCTACTTGTTTTGGTCAAACGTTCGCCAATTGTGAGGCAATTGTCACCTTGTAGCCAAATCATTGAATTTAAGGTAGTTTACACTTGATCCTAGAAAGAGATGTTGCCAAGGAGAATAGTTGTTGTTGGTATTGTTATCACCTAAATATGCACCCTGACTAATTTGTAGAAATTAGTCTATTTGATGAAACATGGGAAGACCTCTAAAGATGTGGGTCACTTTGCAAGCGAAGGTCAACCTCTGGAGAAGGCTGGCTTCCTAAATTGGTTATCACCTAAACTAATAATCTCTTGTAGAGAAAAAGGAAGGGGGAAAAACTTAGAAAACTAAACTGAAAAACTAAAGCAAAAGGGTGATACATTGAACTGACAGAGACGATAAAATTCAAACTTGTTTACACTTAGCTTGAAATGATGAAAATGAAGTTTTGCACAATCTATTATGGATGCTTTTGCATAAATACTTCACTAAAGGGTTTAAGGACAAAATAACTTGTAAAAGGAAAAGAACTTCACAATTAACAAGTTACATGCATTTACCAACAAAACTAGTAACCTGCGTCAACTTACTACTAGCAGTAAAGCTACAATATATGAGACAAAGTTACAAGGAAACTAAGACAATTTCACAAATAACTTGATCAATCATTCGACGTACACAAGATTGCAATAATAAAAGAAAGGCAAGAGTTTAAATCACTAGAAGTAACTAAGGCATTCACTATATTCCATGTCCAACAAAAGCTAAAAATGAGTTACAAATTTGCCAAAATGTAGAGCAAGGATCCAAAAAACCACAAGTCTCTCCCACTTCATAATCAAAACTGAGTACAATAGAGTCACAAAAGTGACTATAACCACCACTATCCAAATGGTTCCACAAAAGAAGGAATGTCAAACTGATTCGGGTCGGATGCCCAGAAAAAGCCTAAAATATAGGACATATATCCTCTCCAAAAGTGCCCATAATACAAGAAAAATTCCATTAGGACTTAGTCAAAAATAATGAGTCATGAAAACAAGTCCAAAAGGACTCTAAAATCCATCAAAATACCCCTCTATACCCTCTCCTAATAAACCAACTACTAACTACCCACAAGACCTAGTCAAACTTTCTCTCTTCCAAGGTAGAATAAGATGCTATAACAATGGAATGTGTCCACCACATCTTCACAATCCAAGCTATATTCCCTACAAGACAATAAAAACTCATCCCTCACTCTCCTTTTATTCTCCTTTGCAATAGAGTTAACGAGATCACTTAAATGACTCATAAGGTCATCATTTAAAGTGATTGTTTATTACAATTTATAACATATGCAAAGAAGTAAAAGGCACCAAAGTGCTTGGCATAATACAAAGGAGGTCAAAAGACTTATCAAAGTCTTCATTGTTTCAAGGCCACCTCGTGGCATCCTAGGTATTACACATGATACTGTTGTTGACCACGGGTCTTTAGGGTTTTGAAACCCTAAAAGAAACAAAAGAAACTTTGCATTTTCATTTTACACTTTTGCAGAATTTACTCTGCATTCTTCTTGCCTCCGACAAGGGTTTGATGTTGGGGCTCTAGTATGTGATTTTTGAGGCATTTCCACTGCATTACTCACCATTTTTTGCTCCAAACTAAAGGTAAGCACAAATATTCCATCCTTCTGGAAATGAAAAGGCAATTTACCTGACCTTCTGTATCTTTTTTAATCATTGTATTTGTTGGATATCTCTGTATTCTATATGGCTGAGATAGAAAAATGTTTTTTCATGCACATATGACTATTTTTTCTTGATAGAAAAGCTACAGAAGTTAAAAACTCTATATTTTCATTACAATGTACTCCACTACTCTGTATATATATATATATATATATATATATATATTCTGACTTTGATGAGCAGCATCTTCATTTAAAACAACTTATAATGACAATGAAAGTATTTGTTTCTCTACTCTTTCTCTGACAGCAAAGAAGGGTTATTTCATCTTAGGGTTTTGATGACAAAACCCTCAATGTATTTTGCTCCTTCTGTATATACCACGTTTGTTTCATGGCTTTCCTCCAGCATACTTTGAGCATACTCTCTTGATACAGTTAATGATTCTGGGCATTTTCATATAAAAAATATACTTTCTGTACCTATCTTGTGTCTCAGATCCAGTCATAAGATTAAGAATGTTCATTATTATAGTACATCTTTTGTTTTCTGTATTATCTTACCTTTCCTTCTATCTGCAGTCATGACTGTCACTGCTATGTAACCAAAAATGTAGATGATTGTTACAAAGTGTTGGCAGATTGTTATGTTGATGCTCTTTGTGCTTGATAAGGCTTTATCTACTCCTTCATTCATGACTGAAAACAACAATTTCTAACTGTTCTTTTAGTGCTATGACAGTCACCTCATCACTATCATGATCTCCTAAAAAAGAAAAGCATTGAGACCCAAAACACTGTGGATTGTTTTGTTTCAGTGTCATGGCTATTGACTGCTCTGCTAATAGGCATAATATGACTACCCTTAAAGAGACATGTGACTATCTTCATTTGTCATTGATATGACTGTCTATTCAGTCCTAACAGGTTTGTGACTATTATTGTCTCCTTCAATACATTTCACCATCCAACTATTTCATCTATCCAATGCCCTTTAGTGAAAATCCTTTGGAGGCTTCAAGGAACCTATTCACTGTATTTCATAGACCAACTCCCTTGTCCCTATAAGAAGACTCTGATGTCTCCATCCAAAACTTGATGTCTGCATCTCCAAACCAAGCATGAGAAATTGTATATTGTCTAGTATTAATTCTGAAAGAGATATTTGAATTAGATCAAGTCCTTTTGGTAATTCAATTTCTAATGAAGAAAATAAATGGTCTATCTAGTTGAACATAAATTCAAGTTCTTTTCTATAGAGTAGCTTTGCATTTAGCCTTTCTTGAAAGATCCTCAGCAGAATATTGATGTGTAATGTATTTGTCTAAAGCTGGACTCTACATAGGATCTCTATCAGATGTTAACTATTATCTCCTTGCATTGGGTTTCTATACCTTCTTGTAGACTACACCTTATCATAGTGACTGCTCCTTAAAACATATGACTAATTTTCCTACTCTCATGGCAAGGATCTCCATATTTCTTATCAGGCCTCTATCTTTAGATAAGAGTGTATGCAATGAGTTGCCCCTTCTATATGTTATGTGTATGAGACCCTTAGTGGCATAGTCAACTAGTACATGTGCAGGCCTATTAATGTCTTACAAGGACCCTAAACTTTGTGACAGCCCTTTCAAAAATGAAAACCATAATTATTATCATGGAGTTGGATCTCTACAACATCATCATCATAGTCATCACTAGTTTCAGACCTTCATTAACTGTCTCTATGTCTTGACTAGTAGACATGCCTTTGTTCTTCACAAATTGCTAGTATATATGATTGTGGACTTGTTATTTGTTTACAGTCATGTTGTTCTTTGCTATGGGTCATTCTATCCTCATACCATCCCTTAAGCTAATGTCTACTTATCCTCATCAATGATGCTTGTTCACATACTGTATGCAGCCATTTCGACTGCTTTCACTATTACTTGTTGCTCACTTATACTTGATCTTGAATACAGACTGTATCATGTGATAACCTATGATAAATGGTTCCTTATGCTATTATGTCTGCTCTGACTTCCTATACAATCTATCTTTCTGGCATCTACTAAATACATATGAAATGTTCTGTAAAATGATCATGAGCTGGGCTCAACCCTTGGGGGGCCACATTTTCTCAACTCGTAATATAAACTGATGAATCACTCAAAAACATAATTTCACCTGTATCTACACATGAAACAAACTTATTAGAAAATAAATGCATACTTTGGATGTGTTTGATAACTTGCTTGGTCTCTAGGACATCCAAAGTATACATTTCTTGTTTAATGCACATTAAGACCAATATATGCATGCATAGGGTGAATGTGTATACAATGTTGGTAATCAGCCATTGCTTGGAGCATTTCTCTAATACCATTGTTTAATTCTCTTGCAGGAATTAGGAGCTAGGAGAAATCCAATGGCTCAGAACTCCAGAGTTCATCTACAACATCTTTAGTCAACACAGCGAACCAGTCATTCAGGCAATGAATGGTTACCTTTCCTTCTATGCACATTCATTTCTCTTTCTTACTTATTCATGTATATGTTTTTCTCAATTTGTATTTGAATAAGCAATAGTCAATCTCATGTCTTGTGTGAGACAATGAACATTCTTACATTCAATAAAGATTACTTGAAAGATTTGTGTAAATCTTTTCTCTATTACATGCACTTGTATAAATGCAATGATCTATTACAATAACCTTGTAATCGTTTCCTTATTTATCTGTTTATACAATTGAATGTAATGAAGGAAAGTAAACAAAAATGTACCTCATTTCTTTAGTTTAAAATCAACAAACTCCACCTGATTGAGCTATAGTGAAAATCTGGTAACATTTTGGCGACATCTACTATATGTTTGCCTGCTAAACATCAGACCAACTACCTAGACCTTATCCATTAGGCACAGGGTCACTCAGAGACTTCAAAATACTTTTGACAAACAATTTCAACTTTTGTAACTCAGCATGACAGCAGTGAAAGGCACTTGGCAACCTAACTAAAAAGGCAAATACAGAAAGCAACCTATCTAGCTGTGCTAGATAGCACTTAGGGAAAACAAAAATGCATCTAAACTATTGTGCAGCAACACTTATTGAAAGCAAGAAACCTAACCTACTATTCACAAGGCAATTCATACCTCAAAACACCTTTTCAGGTGTATCCCATTGACTGGGATAGGAAAGTTTTCTCCATCCATGTTTGATAACTAAAATATGTTATTTTCCTTGCATTCAGTAATGATAAACTGGCCTCTCCACATGCTATCAAACTTGGAGTGCTTTCCTGGCCTGCTTTTCAACTCATCCCATTTGAGTACCATATCACCCTCCCTAAAAATTCTAGGAGTGGATTTCTTATCAAATACTCTTTTTGTTTGAAGCTGATGATACTCCATAGCTTTCATAGCTTTATCTTTGGTCTCCTCAAGCTCCATAAGCTGAACATATCTAACAACCATTGGATCTTCTTCAAACATTTCAAGTTGATTCATAATATCAAGAGCTGGCAACTCAATAGATAAAGGCAATCTTGCCTCTTTTCCATAAACTAACATATATGGAGAGTTTCCAATAGACTTCTTGGGAGTTATCCTATCTACCCATAGAGTAGATTTCATATTAGTGTGCCAGGTCCTCTGGTTATCCTCCATTGTTCTTTTGATAATCCTTATGAGATTCTTATTTGTGGATTCTGCCAAACCATTACCCTATGGGTAATAATTTGATGAAGTATTTAGATTAATGCCATTCTTCACAGCCCAGTCAGTTACCCTCAATCCAACGAAGGCTAAAGCATTGTCTGAAATGATTGATTCAGGTACTCCAAATCTAGATACTAAAACATAATAAAATTTTAAGACAAGATTCTCATTGGCTTCTTTCAAAGCCACTGCTTCAGTCTACCTCATGAAATAGTCTGTTGCTGTGAGTACCCACCTGTAAGCTGCACTTGATGATGGGTTAATGGTACCTATAAAATCAATGCCCCATCTCATGAAGGGTTGTTCCACTTGAATTGGCTGCAAAGGTAATGTTGGCAGCCTCTCTTTGCCTGCAAAAAGAGCACATTTTACACATTTTTTAGCCCATGCATGGGCATCTTTGAATAAGCTAGGCCAATAGTATCCATCTCTCATTATCTTCCAGGCAATAGTTCTTGGGGCAAAATTACCCCCTATTGTTCCATCATGAAATTCATAAATCACTTTGTCAATCTGATCATTATCAATGCATCTTAATAGTACACCATTAAAATCTTTTCTGAAAAGAATATCATTGATTAAAACATAAGGAATAGACTGTAGTCTAAAATTTCTCCTTTTAGTTCTATCCAAACCTATTGGGCACTCACCAGTTTGTAGAAAATGAGTCATGTCTTTAACCCAACCTGTTCCAATCATTGTTGTATCATTCTGAGGTACATCTTCAATGATCAGAAGCACTTCTTCCTCCTTTACTATTTCATTTTCAGACCTAGTAGCAAGTTGTTCACTAAGTCATCTTCCCCTAACAAGCTTAGTTATCTTGATATCCACATCATATTCCATGACTTTGGTAATCCAACCAGCCCTCTTCTCATTGACATCCTTGCTTAATAGAAACTCTTTCACACCAGGGTGAGCAACCATCAAATGTACTTTGTTGTTAGAAATAAGATGCCTAAACTTCTTTAAACTCTTAACAACTGCAAGAACATGCTTTTCAATAAAATTATACCTCTGCTCATACTCCTCTAGCCCTTGACTAAAGAAAGCTATTGTCTATTCAAAACCTTGATTTTGTTGCTATACCAGAATTGCAGAAATTGTATCTATGCTGCCATAAGCATTAAAAATAAAATCTTTTGAGAAATCAAGATTTACCAGAGTTGGTGCAGTTGATAAGGCTTCTTTTATGGACTCAAAACTGAGTTTGCTCTCTTTTGTCTAGCTGAAAGCTTTATTTTTCTTTAGCATAGAGGTCAGTGGCTTCAATAAATTTGCAATATTAGGTATAAATCTTCGCAAAAAATTAATTTTGCCTATAAAACTTTGCAGCCCTTTCTTGTGGCTAGGTAAAGGCAGATCTAGAATAGCTCTTACTCTTTCTGTATCGATGATAATTCCTTGTTTTGACACAATGTGTCCTAGAAGCTTGCCTTCATGAACAACAAAAATGCATTTTTTGGGATTAAGAGATATACCAAATTATCTACATCTCTCAAACACTTGTTTCAGATGGGATAAATACTCATCTGCATCCTTGGAGAAAATTGTGATGTCATCAAGGTATACAAGTACCAATTTGTAAAGTAAACCTTTAAAATCCATATCCATGGCTCTCTGAAAAGTAGAACCAGCATTTGATAGACCAAAAGGCATTCTTTTATAGGCCATGGTGCCCCATTTTGTGGTCAAGGAAATTTTAAATTGATTCTCCTCCTTAACTAAAACCTTATTATAACTTGAATATCCATCAAGTACGGAGAATCTTTCTGAACCAACCACTACTTGCAGAATCTGCTCCATTGAGGAAAGCAGGTAGTGGTCCTTCAAGGAAGCTCTATTAAGATCTCTAAAGTCAACACAAAGCCTAATTTCTCCATTCTTCTTCCTTACAGGAACAAGATTAGAGACCCAGGATGTATGCTTGATCAGAAAAATAATATTTCCCTCAATCAGCTTGGTTAATTCTTTAATCATCAGAGGCTCAAGTTTTGGATTCAAGGGTCTTTGTTTCTACCTTACAGGTTTAGCATTTGGCTCTAACTCTATAGTATGTTGGGCAATTTGGGGATCAAATCCCTCTAAATCTGAATAATCCCAAGCAAATACATCTTCAAATTCTGAACAAAGAGCAATAAATGCATTCCTGTCTTCAGGTGAACAGATCTTACCAATTTTAAGGAGCTTACCTTTGAAAATTTCTAGCTCCTCATAATGTTCTTCTTTGACCTGCATGTTGGTCTTGTTCTTTTTCAGTTGATCATCAGTGCCATTCCAAAGTTACTAATCCCTTGGGCAGCTTGTTAGTTTTCAATTGAATGACTTGATCATCACCATATTGTTGTTTAAGCTTGTCTTGATTTACTACAAAAAACTCATCCTCCTCTAATAGAAAATGCAAAACCTGCTCATCGCTTTCAAACACTTGCCAATGAATGTTATTGTCAGGGATAGAAGGCCTAGCAACAATTTTCACATGAGGTTGTACCTTTTCCCTCTGAATATCACTAGGAATGTCAAATTGAGCCCCAATTGCAGCTAACCTATCTGCATGATTATTCTGACTTCTTGGGATAGAAATTAGATTAAAAGCTTCAAACTCCTCAATCATGTCCTACACCCTATGTTTATAACATTTTAAAACATCATTTTTTGTAAGATGTAGCCCTCTCACCTAATTTACAATAAGTTCACTATCACCATATACCTGTAAGCAGCCAATTTTCCTTTTCCTTGCCCACTGCAAACCTTGAATTAATCCTTCATATTCAACAGTATTATTAGTACATGAGAAAGCAAAATGAAAAGTAGAATAGTATCTGTCACCTTGTGGAGACACAAGCATTGCACCTCCACCAAACCCATTCCTACTCCTAGAACCATCAAAGTACATTTTTCATACCTCATCTTGCTGTCCTATCTGTTGTTCTATACTTTTTACAAGGTTTGGTATTGTTGTTTTAGGTTCATGTAGCATATAAACACCCATACCTGTTTCTTGAATATGTCTATCAAAATTATCCGCAATATTTTCTAATGCCCACTCCTTTAATAGCACTTCTAGTATACTTTCAACTTGCAGCTCTTAAGCAGCAGCAAGCTCACTATCATCAAAAATAATGCAATTTGCATTAACAGCACTTGGCACATAAGGGTCGATATGATCACTGGCAAGCAATTCAGATTTTATAGTCACTTTTGTACCATATCGGGTCCTAAAAAACATGTGGGACCAATCTAAGGACAAATATCCTCCTATTCTGGTAGTGAACTCCCTTGATAGACACATGGCAAAATGAGGGGGAAAATCAATGACATACACCTCCTGTGAAATAGAAACATTAGGGAAAGCATGCAATGTAAGACCTAAGTCTTTTATCGCACCTACAGTGTTGACAAACATACCATCTAGCTGGAGTACACCTTTCTCAAGGGCCTGGTATTTCAGTCCTAACTGGTCTATAATTTGTTTTGGCATTACAGAACTACTTGCAACACTATCCACCATGCAGTTATGTACTAATTTGTCTCCTATTATCAGTGATACATAAAATGGAAATGGTTTAGCACCCTTACTTGGTTGTTTACTACTATCCTGGGATGAATTTGTAAGGACAGCCTTAGCTGGGTCAACTGTTGTATCATTTGGCACTCTTAAATTAGATAAGGCAGATTGTAACATGTCCTTTTGACCTGGGATGGTTAAGGAATCCCACATGGATATTGTCACATTCATTTTCTTCATGTTTTCAATGATATTAAAAGATGAAGTAACATTTACCTTTTGATGTGAGCTTACAACAGTAGATTCAGCTTGAATATGAGGTTGTTCTATGGTAACTCCTTGAGCATTCCTTTGCAAAATATGAGGGATTTGGGATGTAGAAGGATCAACAGGTCCTTTTTCTTTCTTTTCTACTTGTTCTATCTCATAACCCCTCTTCTTAGCTCTTGTATTTGCTACAACTGAAGTATCATCACTATTTACACCACAAAATTCATCTCCCTACTAGTTCAAAAAGGCAGTATCATTTTGAAGTTGTTCTTGCTACTGTACAGCCCCATCATTAGGTGTGTTTGGCTATGAAACTACAACATTCTATACCATTAAGGCCTAATTTATAACTCCATTTGAATAGGTTGCCTGACTGTGTGGCTGATTGCAAGGAAAACACCATTCATACTCAATTGTAAGGTTGTTTTGAACAGGGACAAGCTCTCTAACTACATTAATGGGTGCAGGATTATAAGGCTAAAAAGGCCTTTGGTTCAGATTCTACCTTGTACCCTAATAATTACCTTGGTAAGGTGGCCTATTAGCTTGGTATGGCTGGTTTTGACCTTAATAAGGCTAATTTTGGCCTTGGTTTGCTTGCTGATATGGCTGTCTGTTCTAGGGCTGTTGTTTTTTAATATTTGTCAGCTCATTTCCAAAAGTTTGTAGAATATTCTCTATCTTCTGCTGGCTATTTTTTATCTCTCTTAACTCTTGTGATGAGCTAGAAGCAGCAGCCTTAGGATTGGCAGCACTTGGTAATGCTACTACAACAGGTAAAGCGGCAAAAGATGGAATTGGCAAAGGCATTGAAGACTGAATTTTAGGGAAAATAGGCACTAGCAGTTTGGGAGCTATTTTCCCAACCTGAATCAAGTTATTCTTTACTCTAATTGCTATTTCATAAGCATCAGGTAAACTTGTACCTTCCATTGATTGTATCATCACTAAAATATCACTATTTAGAGCTTTCAAATAGTATAGAAATGCATATTCTGATGAAGGACTTAACATGACAGGAATTCTGTCCCATGTCTTTTGAAACCAGAAGTTGAAGTCCATCATTTGCTCCTGAGGAGCTCTTTTTATTGTAGTCATCTATTCAACCAATAATAAGTTATCAGACTTATCTTGAAATTTCTTGTTCAGTTTGTCACCTAAGTCATCCCAAGTTCCAATGGTTTTTACTAGTAGACTCCTGAACCATTGTAATGCTTTTCCTTTAAATGAGATAGGTAGCAGCCTGATGGATACATTTTCCTGAGTTACATGATGAACACCACATAGAGACGCCACGTCTCTAATGTGCTCAATTGGGGTAGTTTGATCCTCCCCTGTGAAATAAGGTAGACTCTTCAAGGTTGCCATGGGTATATTATCATACTGTGTTAAGTTCAATGGGCTGGCCCCATCAAATGCCACAAATGGTTGATTCCTTGCCATTGGAACAGCTGGAGGTAGATTTGCTTGAACTGGTACAGAAGATACAGGTATTGTTGGTCTAAAACTTGGTGGGGTTGATTGAACTCTCTTTGAAAATGGAGTTCTTCTCACAGTTTTGCTTTGTCTTCTAGGTGGAGACAACTACAAGTAATCAAAAGAACTCAAACTTCGAGTTTGTATCCTTTTCATAAAAATATGACAGCACTGATCTACTTGTTTGTTCCGTAGTAAGAGTTGCCAGATATGTAGAAAAAACACCTCTCAAAGGCTAAAATATGCTGGCAGCATATCATAACCAGCAATATTTATAAAAATCAAGTACTATCCAGATTCGAATAGTCCCATCAGGCATGCCAAAAATTGTTATCACCTAAATATGCACCCTGACTAATTTGTAGAAATTAGTCTATTTGATGAAACATGGGAAGACCTCTAAAGCTGTGGGTCACTTTGTAAGCAGAGGTCAACCTCTGGAGAAGGCCGGCTTCCTCAACTAGTTATCACCTAAACTAATAATCTCTTGCAGAGAAAAACGGAGGAAAAACTTAGAAAACTAAACTGAAAAACTAAAGCAAAAGGGTGATACATTGAACTGACAAAGACGATAAAATTTAGACTTGTTTACACTTAGCTTGAATTGATGAAAATGAGGTTTTGGACAATCTATTATGGAGGCTTTTGCATAAATACTTCACTAAAAGGTTTAAGGACAAAATAACTTGTAAAAGGAAAAGAACTTCACAGTTAACAAGTTACATGCATTTACCAACACAATTAGTAACCTGCGTCAGCTTACTACTAGCAGTAAAGCTACAATATATGAGACAAAGTTACAAGGAAACTAAGACAATTTCACAAATAACTTGATCAATCATTCGACGTACACAAGACTGCAATAATAAAAGAAAGGCAAGAGTTTAAATCACTAGAAGTAACTAAGGCATTCACTATATTCCATGTCCAGTAAAAACTAAAAATGAGTTACAAATTTGCCAAATGTAGAGCAAGGATCCAAAAAACCACAAGTCTCTCCCACTGCATAATCAAAACTGAGTACAATAGAGTCACAAAAGTGACTATAACCACCACTATCCACATGGTTCCACAAAAGAAGGAATGTCAAATTGATCTGGGTCGGATGCCCAGAAAAAGCCTAAAATATAGGACCTATATCCTCTCCAAAAGTGCCCATAATACAAGCAAAAGTCCATCAGGACTTAGTCAAAAATAATGAGTCATGAAAACAAGTCCAAAAGGACTCTAAAATCCATCAAAATACCCCTATATACCCTCTCCTAATAAACCAACTACTAACTGCCCACAAGACCTAGTCAAACTTTCTCTCTTCCAAGGAAGAATAAGATGCTATAACAATGGCATGTGTCCACCACATCTTCACAATACAAGATATATTCCCTACAAGACAATAACCCTCACTCTCCTTTTATTCTCCTTTGCAATAGAGTTAACAAGATCACTTAAATGACTCATAAGGTCATCATTTAAAGTGATTGTTTATTACAATTTATAACATATGCAAAGAAGTAAAAGGCACCAAAGTGCTTGGCATAATACAAAGGAAGTCAAAAGACTTATCAAATTCTTCATTGTTTCAAGGCCACCTCGTGGCATACTAGGTATTACACATGATAATGTTGTTGACCACGAGCCTTTCAAATAATATGCAAGGAAAAGAAAAGACAAAACACAAAGACCCATGGGTCTTTAGGGGTTTGAAACCCTAAAAGACACAAAAGCAACTCTGCATGTTCATTTTGAACTTTTGCGGAATTTACTCTGCATTCTTCTCACCGCCGACAAGGGTTTGATGTTGGGGCTTTAGTATGTGATTTTTGAGGCATTTCCACTGCATTACTCACCATTTTCTACTCCAAACTAAATGTAAGCACAAATATTCCATCCTTCTGCAAATGAAAAGGCAATTTACCTAACCTTCTGTAGCTTTTTTAATCACTGTATTTGTTGGATATCTCCGTATTCTGTATGGCTGAGATAGAAAAATGCTTTTTCGTGCACATATGACTATTTTTTCTTGATAGAAAAGCTACAGAAGTTAAAAACTCTATATTTTCATTATAGTGTACTCCACTACTCTGTATATATATATATATATATTGACTTTGATGAGCAGCATCTTCATTTAAAACAACTTATAATGATAATGAAAGTGTTTGTTTCTCTCTTCTCTTTCTCTGACAGCAAAGAAGTAAGGGTTATTTCATCTTAGGGTTTTGATAACAAAACCCTCAATGTGTTTTGCTCCTTCTGTATATACCACGTTTGTTTCATGGCTTTCCTCTGGCATACTCTGAGCATACTCTCTTGCTACAGTTAATAATTTTGGGCATTTTCATTTAAAGAATATAATTTCTATACCTATCTTGTGTCTCAGATCTGGTCATAAGATTAAGAATGTTCATTATTTTAGTTCATCTTTTGTTTCTATATTATGTTATCTTTCCTTCTGTCTACAGTCATGACTGTCACTGCTATGTAACCAAAAATGTAGATGACTGTTACAAAGTGTTGGCAGAGTGTTATGTTGATGCTCTTTGTGCTTGATAAGGCTCTATCTACTCCTTCATTCATGACTAAAAACAACAAATTCTAACTGTTATTTTAGTGCTATGATAGTCACCTCATCACTGTCATGATCTCCTAAAAAATAAAAGCATTGAGACCAAAAACACTGTGGATTGTTTTGTTCAAGTGTCATGGCTATTGACTGCTCTACTGATAGGCATATGACTGCCCCTAAAGAAACATGTGACTGTCTTCATTTGTCAATGATATGACTGTCTATTTAGTCCTGGCAGGTTTATGACTATATTATTGTCTCCTTCAATACATTTCACCATCCCACTATTTCATCTATTCAATGCCCTTTGGTGAAAATCCTTTGGAGGATTCAAGGAACCTATTCACTGTATTTCATATACCAACTGCCTTGTCCCTATAAGAAGACTTTGATGTCTCCATCCAAAACTTGATGTATGCATCTCCAAACCAAGCATGAGGAACTATATATTGTCTAGTATTAATTCTGAAAGAGATATTTGAATTAGATCAAGTCCTTTTGGTAATTCAATTTCTAATGAAGAAAATAAATGGTTTATCTAGTTGAACATAAATTCAAGTTCTTTTCTGTAGAGCAGCTTTGCATTTAGCCTTCCTTGAAAGATCCTCAATAGAATATTGATGTGTAATTTATTTGTTTGAAGCTGGACTCTACATAGGATCTCTGTCAGATGTTAACTATTATCTCCTTGGATTGGGTTTCTATACCTTCTTGTAGACTACACCTTATCACAGTGACTACTCCTTAAAACATATGACTACTTTTCCTACTCTCATGGCAAGGATGTCCACATTTCTTATTAGGCCTCTATCTTTAAATAAGAGTGTTTGCAATGAGCTGCCCCTTCTATATGTCATGTGTATGAGACCCTTAGTGCCATAGTCAACTAGTACATGTGCAAGCCTATTAAGGTCTTACAAAGACCCTAAAATCTGTGACATCCCTTTCAAAAATGAAAACCATAATTATTATCATGGAGTTGGAGCTCTACAACATCATCATCATAGTAATCACTAGTTTCAAACCTTCATTAACTGTCTCTATGTCTTGACTAGTAGACATGCCTTTGTTCTTCACAAATTGCTAGTATATATGACTGTGGACTTGTTATTTCCTAATAGTCATGTTGTTCTTTGCTATGGGTCATGTTGTCCTCATACCATCCCTTAAGCTAATGTCTACTTCTCCTCATCAAGGATGCTTGTTCCCATACTGTATGCAACCATTTTGACTGCTTTCACTATTACTTGTTGTTGACTTCCTATGCAATTTGTCTTTCTTGCATCTACTAAATACATATGAAATGTTCTGTAAAATGATCATGAGTTGGGCTCAACCCTTGTGGGAGCCACATTTTCTCCACTCATAATATAAACTGATGAATCAGTCATAAACATAATTTCACATGTATCTGCACATGAAACAAACTTATTAGAAAATAAATGCATACTTTGGATGTGTTTGATAACTTGCTTGTTCTCTAGGACATCCAAAGTATACATTTCTTATTTAATGCACATTGAGACCAATATATGCATGAATAGGGTGAATGTGTATACAATGTTGGTAATTAGCCATTGCTTAGAGCATTGCTCTAATACCATTGTTTAATTCTCTTACAGGAATCAAGAGCTAGGAGAAATCCAGTGGCTCAGAACTACAGAGTTCATCTTCAGTCAACGCAGCAAACTAGTCATTCAGGCAACAACTGGTTACCTTTCTTTCTATGCACATTCATTTCTCTTTCTTACTTATTCATGTATATGTTTTTCTCAATTTGTATTTGAATAAGCAATAGTCAATCTCATGGCTTGTGTGAGACAATGAACATTCTTACATTCAATAAAGATTACTTGAAAGATTTGTGTAAATCTTTTCTCTATTACATGCACTTGTATAAATTCAATGATCTATTACAATAACCTTGTAATCTTTTCCTGATTTTTTTGTTTATACAATTGAATGTAATGAAGGAAATTAAACAAAAATGTACCTCATTTCTTTAGTTTAAAATCAACAAACTCTACCTGATTGAGCTATAGTGAAAATTTGGTAACATGTACTATGGCTAGAAGAATGGATGAGATGATGGAAATGATTAAAACAATGTGAGTTCAATTGGATGATGTTGAAGGAGATAGAGGAAGAGTCTTAAAACCTAGACCTAATGCTGAAAGTGATGATCAAGAATTTCAATCCATCGATCAAAATGAAGAAACCTTAGAAGAAGAAGATGAATCAGATCAAGTAAAGATGTTGCAAGCTATTTCAAAAATTAGAAAAAGACCTAGAGTAGATGTACCAAATTATACTAGAAATTTGAATCCAGAATAATTGATTGACTTGATAAATGACCTAGAAGAATACTTTGAATATGAAGAAATTGAAGATCTGGAGAAGGTGATATTTGCAAAGACTAGGTTGAAGGGACATGTTGCTATTTGGTGGAAATAAGTTTAGTTGGATAGAAACAAAAGAGGAAAAGAAAAGATTACAAAGTGGGATAGAATGGTGACAAAGTTGAAGAATCATTTTATACCTGTTGACTATGAGTTGTAACTATTGAAAATATTGCAGAACTTCAGACAAAAGGAGAAATTTGTGAAGGAGTATACTGAATAATTTCATAAGATGATTATAAGGATGGGACATAGTGAAGAAAGAAAGGAGAAAGTGGCAAGATACATCAATGGACTGAGATTGAACATTCAAGAAGAACTAAGTTTGGTGAGAATGACAACAATAGAAGAAGCATATCAGTTTGCCTTGAAAGTTGAAGAAAAGTTGAACAAGAAGCATGAGCAGAGACAGAGAGGTAGAGAGGGTAAATTTCAAAGAAGTAGAACATATTCTATAGGAGAAAGATCATATGCAAAGTAGAACAAGAAAGATAACCCATTCAAGAAGGAAGATAGAGATAACAGTGCATATTAGACAAATGATAGAACTTTTTACTGTAGAGGAAACCATAATTCTTACCGGAGTGAAGGATATAGAAGAGAAGGAAGGGGATCTGAAAGGAGAATATTTAGAGGAACTTGTTTTAAGTGTGGAGGTGAAGGACATAAAGCATTTGAATGTCATCAAGGAAGTACAAGCAAGAAGACTGAGAATAGTGGAAGAGTAGCTTATGTAGAAGAACCTGTTGGATCACCTAATTCAGTTGGAAAACCTGAGAAAGGAGAATCACTAGTCATGAGGAGAGCACTATTTCAAGAAGAGACAACTAAATAACGATCATAGAGGAAAAGTTTGTTCCGGGCCAAATGCAAATCAGAAGGTAAATGTTGCAAAGTTACAATTGATAGTGGTAGTTCAAATAATTTGGTTTCAGAAGAGATGGTTACTAAGTTGAAGTTGGAGAGATTGAAACACCCTAAGCCATATTAGATAGCATGGATTCAAGATAATCATAAGGTACTGGTGAGTGAACAATGTTTTGTGAAATATCATATTAGATCTTATCATGATGAAGTATTGTGTGATATTATGCCTATGGATGTATGTCATATATTGTTGGGCAGACCATGGCAATATGATAGAAAATCTATACATGGTGGGAGAAATAATACTTACATTATAGTGTCAAATGGAAAGAAGACCACATTGATTCCTTTGGAAGATGAACCTAAGAGTGAAGTATGTGGGAATGCTATAATTTGTTTGGTAGATGGAAGAAAATTTCAGGATAGTTTGAGACATGAGAATATGTGCTATGCTTTGATTCCTAAGAAGCTTGAAACACTAAAGGCAGAAACTGAAAAACCACAGTCAGAGGAGATAAATGAATTACCAACAGAGTATGAAGACATCATATCAGAAAAATGTACCTAAAGGATTACTACCAATCAAGAGTATCAGTCATCACATGGATCTTATACCTGGAGCTAATTTGCCTAACAAAGTAGAACACAAAATGACACCGACAGAGAATGCAGAATTGAATAAAAAATACAAGAGTTGTTGAGGAAAGGATTGATTAAAGAAAGTTTGAGCCCTTGTGCAGTACCTGCAGTATTAGCACCAAAGAAGGATGGAGAATGGAGAATGTGTACAAACTCTAGAGAAATCAACAAGATCACAATTAAGTATAGATTCCCTTTGCCTACGATGGATGACATTATGGATTGTTTGAGTGGAGAAAAATATTTCACAAAGATAGATTTGAAGAGTGGATACCATCAGAACAAAATTAGAGAAGGAGATGAATGGAAGATTGCTTTTAAGACAAATGAAGGATTGTATGAGTGGTTAGTGATGCCTTTGGGATTGACCAATGTACCGAGTACTTTCATGAGATTGATGAATCAAGTTTTAAAGACATTCTTGGGTAAGTTTGTTATTATATACTTGGATAATATTCTAATTTTCAATAAGACAAAAGAAGAACATTTGCAACACCTTAGACAAGTATTGCAGAGACTGAGAGAAGAGAAATTTCTAATAAATATCAAGAAGTGTAGTTTCATGAAGGAAGAATTGGTATACTTGGGATTTGTGATTTCTGTGGAAGGATTGAAGATGGACCTAGTGAAAGTTGGAGCAATTGTTGAGTGGCCTACACCTGAGAGTATTGGAGAAGTTAGATCATTTTTGTTTTATATGAAAAATGAGGAAAGATGGTTTTAAGAGTAAACCCTCCTTTCACTACAAACATTCAAGGACATATCAACCAAGTTGAATCTCTACTAAGCGAGAGCATTCATCTAATAGGTTGGGTAGTCACTTGGAATGATGTGGAAACTTAGATGTTATCAATCAATCTCTCAATTTAATGCGCAAATGCTCTTAAAATCCTAATTACGCAAAACAGTCAACAAAGTGATGAATTACGATAAATCCTTTTAGATTAAGATGAACGATAGATATTAATAACTGACCATTTTTTGAAGTTAGGGATATGGAACAGTCGAGGACACCTCCACTAGCACCCTTGTCCAAGGTACTATTTTCTCTACAAACTCTTGATCTCCTTCTGACATTGATCTACACTGTATCTTTCGTTTCTATCCTGGAAACAGTGAAGGACACTAGTACTAGCACCCATGTCCAAGGCTTGGTGTTTTTTGGAATGTCAAAAGCTCTTTGGATGTTGATCATCACTATCCATATTATATTTGTATCTGCAACTCTAGAGGGCACTGGCACTAGTGCTCGTGTCTAGAAATGTCAAACTATCCTTCAAATCTTGAATCCTTATCCTCTACAACCTTCTTCTATAACTCCACTCCACAAAACTCAGTACCTGTAGCCTACAATCACAAAGGAGTGTGGTTGGGGGTTGTGGTGTTTAGAGGCTTGCCTCAGTCAAGCCCCAGAGAGACATTTAAGTCTTTCGAACACCATTGTTAGATAAAGAGTGTGTATCCCTATGGGATAGAGGCAAAATCTAAATGATAAATGATTAAAAACACAAATAGATATCACCTTAGAAGTGTATATCTCACATAAACAAAGGGTCTTCAATCATATGAGGAGATGAAGCTAAATCTGCAATCACAAACACAATAACAATGCTCTTCTCTGCAACAATAAATATCATGGATGCTCTAGAATCATAAGTTAGCCAAAAGTTCATAATCATCTCCTAGTTAGCTTCTAGTTTGCAAATGAAAATCTAAGCATGCTTATATATGCAACTACAAACATTCCTGCTAAGAATTTCATAATTCAAACTTTTGGTGTCGGTCTAGGACCTAAGCAACAGTCACCAAACTGACATTGAAATTAGGGCTTGACCCAAAATAGGGTAGAACTAGGGTGCTAGAGTCCAAGTCCACTGTCCCATGTTTGTTTGGGGATCATCAAAATAGCATCCCTAGGTCCTATTTGCCATAAGACTTTAGGGTTTTCTTATCAGGATTCACAATTATCATGCAAGATGCTCTAAATGTATTCTAAGGACCCGGGAGCTAAACCTTAAGAGGGAAAAGCCCCCAAGGGGACATTTTCTGACATAACATTTATCCCCCACTTTAATGTATGTATAAATGCAAGGCCAATACATGCATTAAAGTATGGTCGACAAACACAGCAAACATGCCAAGCACGATGAAGACACGCCAATCATATTGAAGATAGTAACAGGCACACAAAACATGGAGAAGACAATTGCAGTCATGTAAAACATGGAGAAAACAACATTGAAGACACACAAAACACAACGAATACAGTGATTATTTCTTTTTCATTTTCTCATTTATGAATGCAAATGCAAGTACAAGGAAAGTAAACACACAACCCAAATGCAGGAGGAGCTCATTGCCACCAGTCTTGAAACTACATAAAGGGCAACAGACACACAATACAATATCAAAGTGTAGGAGGAGATCATCGCCACCAATCTTGAAACTACACTTGAGAACAAACACTCCAAACAAATCCCAAATCATAGGAGGAGCTCATTGCCACCGGTCTTGAAACTATGCTTGGGAGAAAACATGCCATACACACACACATGGAAGACATGAAGAAAACATGACAAACAAGCGATGGAAGAAATTTATTCCTAGGTTTGCAGCCATCTCAGCCACATTATAGGCACACACCGATGATTGGGCTTCACCACAATAATCACCAAAGACATGCTTAAGGGTTAGGATAGTTTTAGGTCCACACCGCCTGCTCAAAGGACTTTTTAGAGAATGAAAGGATGTGCAATCTCCTTGAGAAATACACCATCCCCACCTCCATGAAGGGCTTAAAATAGAAAGGATATGTGCGGTATCCCACCTTCGCAAAGGGCTTAATGATTGTAATATAGAAAATAAAGATGTGCACTCGCTCGGAGATACAACACCCTGCCTTTGCAGAGGGCTTCAAACATGCTTTGTTAGTACCAATATCATCAGACATCTTACCTTATATATGCCCCTACCTTAAGGTGGTTGATATCGTGTACCGATATCAAGAACGTTAAGGTAGGAAGAAAACACACAAGGGAACACAAGCTCTCGCAAAGCCCATGCCCCCAGAGGTGACGTGTACTTTACAATCGCCAAATGTTCCCACAAACACACAATTTCCTACAAGAAAAGGTGTTAGCATCCATATAATCATGATAAGAAATAGTGCATGTAATCATTCACATAAAGAGAAAAGCAAGGAAAGATCCAAGATAGACAAAGTGCACAGAGCAACATTATTGTTATGTTTTGTAAGTGCGATAAGACAACATCAAGGTATCACACAGAGTGATTCTACTAGCCAAGCATCAAATAATATATCAACCCCATCGTCATGTATGGACTAGGTCCATTTTTTAATTTCTGACTAAAGGGACACTAGGTCTATATCAGTATTATATGTTTTTCGTCATCCACCAGCTAGATAGAAACACTAGAATAAGGTAAACAATAAATCAAGAGAGGAGAAACAAGTGTCCTAGGGTCGTAACGTAGGAAGGTGCCCCCAACTCACCAACTGTAACACTATGCCCCTAGGGCACAACACACAACAATGAAAATAGAGGAGAGGCAATATAGAAGAATGATGATACAAATAAAAGAAGGGTCACAACAGAGGTGGTCTCCCAGTATCCTTGACCTTACAAGAGAATCAAGGGTCATCCTAGGAGGCCTAAACAACATATAACACATCATGAGGGAAACACAACATAAAGGTAAAGGGTTAGGAATACCTACCTATAGACAGGCTCATGCTAGAACTTATCAACAATCAAATCATTCTCCTCCCAATCCCAAATGCTAGAGGAGAGAGGTGTGTAAGGTACCATAGCCCACCTTTTGTTCATTTCTTCAAATTGTTCGGTTTTAAGTTCATCTAGGTTTGGTTCAATGTTAGGTTGAATGTTTTCTTGTTGAGGTGCATGTCATTGGGCAAAAGCATGTCTTCTCTTCCTCTATTCTCTTGCTTGTCTATTTCTTCTTGTTTTATTTCTTATGTTTTCAAAAGTATCTTCATATTTTTCCATAGGGGTTTGCATATTAGAGGAGGAAGCACCATGTTCGAATCTCATTGGTCTTGATGAAATGTTTTGTTGTTGATAAAAAACTCCTGATCCTTGTAAGGATGACAAAGGAGGAACCTTAGCATAAATACTATCTCTCCATGGACAAGGTGAGTTATGAAACTTTTCCTTATCCACTTCTACCATGCCAATTATTTCATCATAGTTTAGATAGTCATCTTCTACTTTGAGTGTATTTTGTTCCATCATGTTATTATCGGTATGCTTAGGAAATGGATTAATAAAGATTTGTAAATTCTGATTCGGAGGAGCAACTGACTTATTTCCATTATCATTCACACTAGAAACCCATATAGCATTCAAGTCGATGAGGTCTTGTATTTCATGTTTAAGACACATACATCGTTCAATATCATGCCCTTGTTACCAATGATAATGACAAAAAGCATTAGCATCTAAATAAGGTCCTTGTATTCTGCTAGGATCCAACCATTTAATTAGAGGAAGCTTCAAGAGATTATTACTCATAGCTTGATTCATGATAGAATGATAGGATTCAGATATCGGAGTAAACTTTCTTTGTTGAAATGATATCTTCTTCAGATTAGTGATAGCAGACACTTGTGAAATTGTTTGAATTATGTCCATTAACCTTGATGAAAGTCTTATTATTCCTCTTGAAGTTATTTTGTGACGGTCCACCCATGGATTGGCCAACTTGAGTGGATGAGTTTGGTTTTCATACTGATTAGATGAAAGTTGATAATCACGAAGGGCAGTACATAAATGTTGAAAGGAGTTATACTTCATCAAGAGAATCTTAGCATGAATGTTAGGTTGTAGATTTGTAATAAACACCTTCTGAACATCCTCATCCTTTATCTGATATTGAATTTGTGTATAGAGATCTTGATACCGACTAATAAACTCAGTTAACTTCTCTTTCGGACCTTGCTTGCAATGAACTAGATCAATCAAAGAGACTTGAAGTCCAATGTTTGCTTGAAAATGTTGTAAAAATTGATCAACTAGTTGCAAAAAAGAGTGTATTGAATTCAGAGGTAAGGAGCAAAACCATTCTAAAATGGTATCTTGGAGAGATCATGGGAAAATCTTTGCTAACAAGTCCTCTTCAAAGTAAAAATCACTACACATAGTCGTGAATGTTGCCACATGAGTATTAGGATCATTTTTTCCACCATATTTTTCAAAGCAAGGAGTTTCAAACCTCTCAAGCATAGGAGTTCTCAAGATTTCATAAGATCGGGGATTATGGGCATGATAATTTGGTATATTAGGTTGTGAAGAATTTTTCAAGCTTGTCACCTTCTGTTGTAAAGAAGTCATGCCTTGCAAGAGTTGGTTTAGGAGGGCATTATTAGGAGATGCAATTTGTTGTGAGGAATTGGAACCATAGTGTGGATGTGATTGAGCATGAGTAGTGACAAGAGGAGGTTGTGAATAGGTGAGTGGTTGTTGAATGTAGTGCTAAGTGGAAGGTGGTTAGGAATAGGTGGGATGGAGGGGTGGTTGAGAGTAATTATTCATAACAAAGGTCACCTTAGGTGCCAAGTTTTGATAGTTGAATCGCACAACTTTGTAATTTTGTGAATTAGTACCATTAGATACTCCAATACCAGTGGTAGAATTACTATAAGCATTTGCATTAGTAATTAAAATTGTTGAAGTAAACATAGATATTCCCATAGTCGGTATAGGTGTCGATACTTGCATATGAGTCAGTGATGACATATTATTAATACCATTCCCACATTCAGTCACCAGCATAACATTATTGTGTACTATATGTGTTAAACCTTGAATAACATTAATACTATCTTGTCCTTCTTTTATCAACTCTCTTATGTTGTGAATCACAGGTATAGCTTTTTCCGCTATCATTTCATTTTCAACCAATGCTTGAAAATCAGCTAACTCTTTATCAAGTTTGTTTATTTGCTCATTAGGTACATGTGTTACCACCTCAATAGTGTCATCAACATCATGAAATATTTGATCTTCCATAGTGGTTGTATGAGGTATAGCGTCTTGCAAAATTTGTGTCTCTCCTTTTGCAAAGAAGGTGTTCAATGGATTTTCAGATGTAGAAATATTGTTTTCTTCAGGAGAACTAGATCCCATGAATCTTCTACTTCTTCTTAAAGGGATACTTCTATTAGGGAAGCAAGCTATAATACTCATACAAAATCATGCAACACTCAATGCACAAACTAATAGAACAAGCCCAAGAAGCAAGATATGTGTAAGATTCAAAATGCTTGATTTTTCAAAATTTTCCCAATTTTTCAATGCAAATCACTAACAGAAGGGGTGTTATGAAAAATTTCAAGAGAGGAAGAAGATAATAAGGTTAATATCAGCCCAATTATGTAATAATATCCTTCACAACACGCCTATAGTGCAGATCTAGAGTGATGATAAGTCAAAACCTAGTGAAAATACACCTAAAATATGTAATTTTTTGCCAATTTTCAATGTAAAAGCCTAATAGAAAGGGTGTTGTAAGGAATTTGAGGAGAAGTAGTAGATTATAACCCTTATGTTAGTCAAATAATGCAGCAAAATCCTTTACAACACACCTATAATGCAATTCTAGAGAGATGATAAGGCCAAAATCTCGTGAAAATGCAAGGTTTTCAAACCCTAGACATGAAATTTTGCAAGAAAGACACATGATGACACACTATATTTAGAAATCAAACCTAAACGAGTGTTTAAAATAGTAGTAATATCTGAAATAAGATTTTAACTACAAACCCTAGCTAATGCAAAACTAGGTTTTTATGAAAAATGCACAATTTCAAGCAATTTTTAACAAGTTAAACATGAAAATGCAATGCAAGTGAATGATTAAATGATGAATTTATGTAATTTAAATCAGATCTAATGAAAATAATAGAAATTAAATGCCAATTAAATCAAATTATGCTGAAATGCAAGTCTAAGATGCCAATTTTTTTGTATTTTTTCAAATGCAATAAGATGAATGAATGCAAATCTATCACAAAACATTCAGAAAAGTGCAAAATTCAAACAAACACAAGTTCACCAAAATGTTTTATGTGAAAAAAGAGGGAAGATGGTTTTAAGGGTAAACCTGTTGAAAAGGGCAAGACAACTAAGAGGGGGGGTGAATCAATTGTAACCAATACTTCAAAACCATTAATACATCATCCACTTAATCACTATTATTGTATTTTATCCTTGAAAGCATGAAATTAGAAACCTAAACACATTCACACATACAACACATGAGACACCAAATTTTTACGTGGAAAACCCAATAAGGGAAAAACCATGGTGAGTGTTATCTCCCAATATAATATATAATAACAATACTAAAAATTAGAGGCTCACTGCCTTAGGGCTCACTACCCAGATTGCTCACTACAAAAGAAGAAGCTCACTGCCAATGGGATGGCTCACTGCTAGAGTTGGTGAACTGAGATAGTAGCATCTACACTATGCCAAGGTTTAGTTCCATTGAAGCACAATAAACATCCTCTACTCTGCTCTACTTTTTCACTTCACACTTTATCTTTACACATGGATACCTTTTTCACAACTTCATTATAAGCATTTATACAATTCATCAACCTTGGAATGATCATCAAGGTCGGCATTACAATCATCAACCATTGGAACAATCTCTAAGGTCGACAAACATACATTACATTAGAATATGTCTCGATCTAAACAGATTAATGAAAGAGAAAGAATGAATGTGGACCAAACCACTCCTTAGCTGCGACTTAAATGCAATCTTCCACGTAACAACATGCCATCACAAACTCCAAAGTATAATCGCAAGTAGTGAAAACAACCAAGTCGGCCAAAATTGATGTTAACACTAAGACCTTTAAGAGCATGCTTCATGCATGATCTGGATTATACTTTGTGGACCAATCAAAAGGAAAGAACATGATCTAGAGACATCCACAAGAACGTTACAATCACCAAGAACATCCGCACAACCTCTAAACACTTTATCCATAAGATTCTTCAAATCAGAGCACTTGAACATTACTGTCGACCACTGTCATAAAGAAAAGATCGCTTGTGGATCACCAAATCATGAACCATTTGAACTAAAGGCACATAACATTATTACAAACTTAATTCCAGAACCACAGATTGTAAGACTTAAATGTGGAGAAATGTGGAGTAGAATACATTTTCCCTGTCACCATTAAATATACATAAAAATAGTTTTTACTCTGGTGAATAGAACTCGCTTAAATCTTCATACTGGAGGCTCAAACTTGAAAAATAGCATCTACAGACATCCCTTAACATGTAACTTCCAATCTGGAGACAAAGATATTCAATATATAGAATATGCAGAGAAAAACACTAAATTGTACTTCTGCAAGCCAGGAAACTCTGCAACACACTGTTTCCACTAGGAGAGCAAATTTTATCAAAAGCACTTGGAAACTTAGTGTCAGGAATATTTTCTCATTGTCTTCAACACTTATATAAGCCAATACAAAGAAGCTAACTCAACACAATTAAACATCATAACAAGAGCACAGTTGACACCAATGACAACACAAATATGTTGACATTAATGACAACACCGGTAAGCACATACTTGCAACAGTCGCCCCCTTTGTCATTGATGTGAAAAACTGTAAGAACCATCAAGACAAGAATCTACATTGATAACTTTCTCCCCATTTCTCTTTATACATCTGAACGCTTTCTCCTCCTGATTTTTTCACATGATTTTATCTCCCCCTTTGACATCAATGGCAAAGGACATCACTTTGTTTTCTGCACATACTTGCAAACTACTGCTCTGATCAAACTAGAATTACTATGTCAACAATTATGCAATACTTACTTCTCTTTATCAAGAACTCATATCAACAACATCTGCATGCTCCCCCTAAGGGTAGCCTTCAAAACATCAATCCAGATCATGTTGCAAATATGTGCCTATGATGTGTTGTCATTGATGTCAACATATCTCTTTGTTAGAGATAGTGAAGACAATGCAGTTCAGTAAAATAAATTGCTCTGCATTCCTACTAAGATGAAGATCAGAGTCTGTGGATTAAAGGGTTTTGTAGAGGATTGTTTGAAGTTGCTCCAGTTAAGACTTGAGAGGTCCGCATGGAGAATTGGTGAAGTTATGGGCATTTGAGTAGAACCGGGTTTTGCAGTTGTTTAGAGGTAACAGAGTGATAGGAATTTGGTCCGGATTGCTCCACATTGGAATATTATGGTTTGCAGTTCTAGACGTATGTTTGGGATGTTGGTATGTATCCTCAACTCAAGTGGTTCATGGTTTGGAGGTCTGTAAGCAATCTTTCTAGTGTAACAGTTAGTGTTCTTAAGTTCCCATATGAAGATGCAAGTGATTCTAGGGATTTGAGGTGGTGTGGTTGTTCTTGTTGATTTCATTATGCTTGTGGAAGTCTCTGGATCATTTTCCTATTGTGTTTGTGGTTCGCATTGAGAATTGAGCTCGTAGTTGAAGATTTTTCCTTGGGTGTTGTTGTTCTTTCTAGTCTTGGCTGAGCGGATGCTTCGTGTGTGTTGCAGATGATCTAAGAGAAGTTCTATGGAGCATGGTGTGTTGTTCAAGGAAGATTTGAGTCCCAGCTATGTTTGGCTGATAGTGTAGTGGTCTGCATGTAGCATTTGTATTAAGTCAGGTCTTGTGATTGTAATTGCTTGTAATGCCTATCTTGGAGAATGTTCCAGATAGATGATTGTAAGGCTGACTTTGATGTTCATTCCAAAGTTGATGTCATGTATAAATAAGTGTAATGAAGTTGTGTAAATGTGCCCATGAGTGTGAAGATGTGGAGGTAGTGAAGAAGTGATTGGGGGCAAAGCAGAGGTGTTGTGAGCTTCAATGGAACTAAACCTTGACATAGAGAAGATGTTTCCCAGTTCAACCTTTCAGTGTTAACCATGTGAATATTTTTGTAGATAGTGAGCTCTGGGCAGTGTGCTCGAAGGCAGGTGCCTTCCCATTTTTCTATTCTTTTAATAGAGAATAAATCTTGTGAGTTAACCCCCACCATGTTTTTTCCCTTAATTGGGTTTCCACATAAAAATCCTGGTTTTATGTGTGTTGATTGTGTTTCTACTCATGTGTTATTGATTCATGTTTTCATGGTTATATCATTAATCTGTTAATAAGTGGTAAAGAAGATTAAATGCAGCAAAAGATAAAGTTTTGTGACAACTGATTCAACCCCCCCTCTCAGTTGTCTACTTTAATTTCAACAATTGGTATTAGAGTTGGTTCCTCTAAAAGAAGCTTGATCACTTGAGGAGATCCAGGATGTCAACATACAAGAAGGATAGTCTGAGATTTGATAGAACAAATTACTCTCTTTGGAAGAATCGCATGGAGTGTCATTTACAATGCATGGGTGATCCTTATTGGTTGATAACTAAGAATAAGTATACTCCTCCGTAGAATGGTCCTACAACTCTAGATCAAATCAAAGAAGCCGAATACAACATTCAGGCTAAAGAAGCATTGTTGAGTGCCCTGACTAATATAGAAATGACAAATGTCTTGGAATTGCAAACTGCTTATGAAATCTAGAAGTTGGAAACTCTATATGAAGGTGATGCATATGTCAAATGTGCTAAGCTACAAAGCCTGAAGGGTAGATACGAATGTTTGAGGATGAGTGAAGATGAAAACATCACTTCCTACATGCAGAAGGTGAATGAACTTGTGTGCAACATCAAGTGTGCTAGTGTAAAACTAGAAGAATCAAAGATTGTTAGCAAGGTGCTCAAATCCTTACCTATTTCATACAAGCACAGAGTTGTTTCTATTGAGGAGATCAGGACTGTGATAGATGTTACAAGGGATCAGTTGGTTGGCAAGCTTTCAACATTTGAAATGAGTGAGTTTGGTGATTCTCTTCCTAAATCAGAATCTGTATTTAAAGCCAGTATTTTCAGAAAGCAAAGATTTGATCCAGGTGAAAGCTCTTCAAGAAGACTAACCAGATATGAGAAGGCAAGGAAGGAACTTGAAGAAGATGAATCTGATATTGAAGAACTTGAAGCCCTTATTGCCAAAAGATTACCAAGAGGATTCAGTAAGTATGAAGGAAAGTTGCATTTCAAATGTTTTGCTTGCAATAAGATTGTTCATTTTGCTTCAAGATGTTTGGAGAGGGTTTCAAAGCCAAACCCTAATAGACCTAGGGTTCAAAAGAAATGCTACTATGTCCAAGAAGCTACTAATGAAGGAGTCACAGATGATTAATCTGATATGGGAAGTACCTTTAGAAATGAATGGGTGTTCATTTCTATCAAAGAAGAAGATCTGGTGCCTACTGAATCTACTAGTTATGTGAATGTGGAAAGTGCCTTGGCTGCTCGGGTTGAAGAAAAAAATGAATGGGTGATTGACAGTGGATGTTCTCATCATATGACTAATCATAAAAGTAAGTTTGGAAGTTTGGAAAGATATGAAGGTGGATTTGTGAAGTTTGGAGACAATTCAGCTGGTAGAATCCATGGCAGAGGATCCATCTCTATGGATGGTAAGAATAACACTAATGATGTTTTATATGTAGAAGGGTTGAATCATAATCTTCTCAGTGTTGGATAGTTGGTTGACAAAGGTTATGATCTCTAATTCAAGGATGGAAAATTTAGAATTTTTGGAAGCTCCAGAACTGAGATTGCATCGGGTACATAGACTAGAGGTAATTTATTTTATTTAAGTGGTACTAGTAAAAGTTGTTTGATTGCTTAGATAGATCAGAGTTGGTTATGGCATAGGAGAATGTGTCATGTAAACTTTGATAACATTGTCAAGATAAGTACTACTCAGGCTGTGAGAGATCTTCCAAAGCTTCTGAAACCTACTAATAGAATATGTAAGGAATGTTAGTTGGGCAAACAAAACAGAGCTACATTCAAAAGTAAAGAACAATTTTCAAGTGGATTGTTGGAAATTGTGCACACTGATTTGTGTGGTCCTGCTAGAGTTAGGAGTTTGCAAGGAGACAGATATTTTATGTTGTTGATTGATGATTACTCTCGTATGATGTGGGTCACTTTCTTGAGTGAGAATTCAGAGGCTCTTGACAGATTTAAGGCGTTTATGGTGGAGAATGAAATTGGTGTGAAGATAAAGTGTCTGAGATTTGATAGAGGTGGAGAGTTTACCTCTGGTGAGTTTAATGCATTTTGTGAAAAGTATGGAATAAGAAGGCAGTTATCTGCTCCTAGGACTCCTCAGCAGAATGGAATTGTGAAAAGGAAGAACCAAACTATTCAAGAGGTTGCTAGAACCATGATGATGGAGGCAAATGTTCCGCATGTCTATTGGAGAGAGGTTGTGGGTACTATTGTCTGCACTCTTAACCGGGTGCATATCAAAGGTAATACTTGTAAAACACCTTATGAACTATGGTTTGGTAATGCTCCTACTGTGAAATACTTTAGAGTTTTTGGTAGTAAATGCTATATCAAGAGAGATGAAGATCTAGGCAAGTTTGATGCAAGATGTGATGAAGGAATATTTCTGGGTTATTCTAACCAAAGTAAGGCATACCGGTGTTTGAACAAGAGATTAAAAAGGACTGTTGAAAGTGCTAATGTTAAGGTTGATAAAAGCAAGGAGAGACATTCCAAGTCTTGTGGATATGAATTAGATGATCAAAATGAAAGTCCAAATAAAGGAAAGCAAGTTCATACTCAAACTCAACTTCAGATTGGTCTAGAGAATCCAGTGACTCAAGAAGCTAGTGCAAATGTTGAGGAGCAAGTTCAAGAATTAGAAGTTTAAGAAAATCCCAAAACTCCCAGGTATGTAAGGTTGAATCATTCTAAAGATCATATCATAGGAGATAAAAATAAAGGTGTTCAAACTAGAAGAAAAATAGCTGAAGAACAAGTGGAGTATTGTTTGATTTCAAAGATTGAACCAAAATCAGTGAATGAAGCTTGTAATGATGAAAGTTGGGTAAAAGCAATGGAAGAAGAATTAATGCAAATTGAAAAGAATCATACTTGGGATCTTGTTCCTAGACCTGAAAATAAAAATGTAATTGGAACTAAATGGATCTTCCAGAATAAATTGAATGAAAATGGTGAAGTTGTGAGAAACAAAGCAAGATTAGTGTACAAAGGATATTCTCAAGTAGAGGGAATCAATTTTGAAGAAACTTTTGGTCTGGTGGCAAGAATCGAAGCAATCATATTATTTCTTGCCTTTGCTGCTTACAAAGATTTAAAAGTTTACCATATGGATGTCAAGTCAACATTCCTGAATGGAGAGTTGGAAGAAGAAGTCTACATTGAGCAACTAGAAGGATTACAGGTGTCTGATCAAGGAGATATGGTCTGCAGATTGAGGAAAGCATTTTATGGACTTAAACAAGCCCCAAGAGACTGGTATGCAAGATTAGATAATTATTTGCTAAAGTTAAGTTTTAGCAAAGGCACGGTTGACAGTAATCTTTATTTCAAAATTGATCATGAACACATCTTGATTGTTGAGGTATTTGTTGATGATATCATCTTATGTGGAAATGAGAGTATGTGTGAAAAATTTGTTGATCAGATGCAAAGTGAATTTGAGATGTCCATGTTTGGTGAAATCAATTTCTTCTTAGGTTTGCAAATCATTCAGTCAGATAAGGGCATCTTCATATCTCAGTCTAAGTATGTGAAAGAGTTGTTGAAAAAGTTTGGAATGGAGGATTCCAAACCAGTGAGTACTCCTATGATAACCGGATGCAAGTTGAGTAAAGATGATGATTCCCCTAAGGCGGATCATACAAGGTATAGATCAATGGTTAGAGGACTGCTTTATCTAACTCAAACCATACCTAATATTATGAATGTAGTTGGCCTTGTTGCTAAATTTCAAGTTGATCCTAGAGAATCTCATGTTGTAGTAGTCAAAAGAATTTTTAGATATCTAAAGCAGACATCTGATTATGGCTTATGGTATCCTAAGGATGATGATTTCACTCTTCATGCATATACAGATGTTGATTGTGCAGGAGATGTGGATGACAAGACGAGCACTAGTGGTAGTCCATTTTTCTTGGGAAAGAGATCAATTTCTTGGTTGAGAAAAAAGCAGGAGGCAATATCTCTATCTACTACAGAGTCAGAGTATATAGCAATAGCAAGTAATTGTACTCAAGTTTGTGGATGAAGCAAATGTTGAAGGATATCATAATTGTGTTTGAAGAGCCTGTTACAATTTTCTATGATAGTTCAAGTGCAATAAACATCTCAAAGAATCTAGTGTTGCATTCAAAGACAAAGCACATATCCATCAAGTTTCATTTTTTGAGAGAGAAAGTAAATGAGAATGAAGTCAGATTGGAGTTTGTTTCTTCAAAGGATCAGATTGTGAATATCTTCACTAAGCCTCTACCTAAGGATACTTTTGAGTATCTCAGAGTGAAGCTAGGGGTTATTACCCCTCCTGTTTAGAACTAAGGTGCACTAGTGTGCATCAGTCTGGTGGAACTCAGTCATATCTTGTGATCCGAATTAGTGTTAAGGGGGTGCTACTCAGGGGGAGTAGTTAGTATGTTAATTCTAGAGTTCAGTTTGGTTTTATCTAAGAAACAAAAAGGGGGAGAGATGATTGCAGATATGTGCCCTTTGCCATTGATGTCAAAGGGGGAGAGAAGTCATGTGAAAAACTTAGAAGTAAGTAGTTGCTAGTGAAAGGGGGAGCAGTGAAGAAAGTGGTTGCAGGTGTGATAAGAGAAAGGGGGAGAAGTCCTTGTCTTGATGGTTTAATCAATTTTTCACATCATATGTTTTCATCAATGGAAAATGGGGAGATTATTCCAAATATGTGTCTATGATGTGTTGTCATTGATGTCAACATATCTCTTTGTCAAAGACAGTGAAGACAGTGCAGTTCAATAAAGTAGATTGTTTTGCATTCCCAGTTAGACGAAGATTAGAGTCTGCAGATTAAAGGGTTTTGTAAAGGATTGTCTGAAGTTGCTCCAGTTAAGATTTGAGAGGTCTGTGTTGGGAATTAAGGTGTCTCAACCTTTGTAAATTCCTAATGTTGTATTTATTTATCCCATGTTGTGTTAGCAAAGTTAGCACCTTGTGTATATGCAACAGGGTAAATTTTGGTGACTTTGGCAGCCGCAGTTTCCCCGTTGAATAATTAATGGGGGTTTGGGGGTAGCGCCCCCAAGACAGGGTCAAGGGGCATAGCCCCTTGTGGGGTCCTCATGGTACAGGGCAGGGTCGAGGGGCAGCGCCCTCGTGGGGGCTCAGGGGCAATGCCCCCGAAACCTCAAACAATTTTTAATTAATGACAAGTGTCAGTGAGTATCTCTGTACGAGAGAAAGGCATCTTTGGGCAGTCAAGGGAGGTTATGACATGTAAGAGGAATATGATATTTTTAGTTAGTGTATGATGGATTCTATGACAACTGTAAGGTGCATAAGAGCATCTGTCATAACCTATCTTGGGACCAAGCGCCCACTTCGGGATGGGATGTTGGACAAGTGTCCTTAGGCATAGGTTTTGGGGCATGAGTCCAAGATGGACACCCATCTCTAGAAGGTTCCATATTTGCCTTGTAAACTCTATATAAACAAGTGCTTAGATGGGAGATAGATAACTTTGGTACAAGTACTGTTATGCTGCCGAAATATCTCTAGATTCGACATTCAAAGACTCCTGAAAGAGCATTGGCTCTGAAACTGTATTGTAATTTGTTATTGTTTACTGTAATACATTTGAGCTGTGTTTTGGAGTGTGGGGTTTATCACCCGTAAGGGTTTCCCCATGTATATCTTGTCTCTCTTCTTCTGTCTTCTTTATGGTTCTTGTGTTTTGCTGCAATATCTCATGTTAATGGTTTAACATTGCTGTAATAGTTAGGATAAAGTTGAATTTGCATAGCCCTCCCCTCATTAGATTAGTGTAGGAAGTGTTTTCCACACACCGAGCTTCCTTTCAGCCTGCATGGAGAATTGATGAAGTTATGGCCATCTGAGTAGAAGTAGGTTTTGTAGTTGTTCTGAGTTAATAGAGTGACATGAATTTGGTCTGGATTGCTTCGCATTGGAATATTATCATTTGTGGTTCTAGAGGTATGTTTGGGATGTTGGTATGTATCCTCAACTTAAGTGGTCCGTGGTTTGGAGGTCCGCAAGCAATCTTTCTAGTGTGACAATCATGACAGTTAGTGTTCTTAAGTTGTCGTATGAAGATGCAAGTGATTCTGGTGATTTGAGGTGGTGCGGTTGTTCTTGTTGATTTCATTGTGCTTGTGGAAGTCTCTAGATCGTTTACCTATTGTGTTTGTGGTCTGTATGAAGAATTGAGCTCGTAGTTGAAGATTTCTCCTTGGGTGTTGCTATTCTTTCCAGTCTTGGTTGACCGAATGCTTCATACGTGTTGCGAATGATCTTCTTCTATGGAGCGTGGCATGTTGTTCAAGGAAGATTTGAGTCCTATCTATGTTTGACCAATAGTGTAGTGGTCCACATGTAGCATTTTGTATTAAGTCAAGTCTTGTGATTGTAATTACATGTAATGCCTATCTTGGATAATGTTCCAAATAGATGATTGTAAGGTTGACTTTGATGTTCATTCCAAAGTCAATGTCATCTATAAATAAGTGTAATGAAGTTGTGTAAATGTGTCTATGAGTGTGAAGATGCAGAGGTAGCGAAGAAGTGATTAGGGGCAGAGCAGAGGTGTTGTGAGCTTCAACGGAACTGAACCTTGGCATGGAGAAGATGTTTCTCAATTCAACCTTTCACTGTTAACCATGTGAATGTTTTTGTAGACAATGAGTCTCTTGGAGTAGTGAGCTCTGGGCAGTGTGCCTTCCCATTTTTCTATTCTTTTAACAGAGAATAAATCTTGTGGGTTAACCCCCACCGTGGTTTTTCCCGTAATCAGGTTTCCACGTAAAAATCACGGTGTTATGTGTGTTGATTGTGTTTCTACTCATGTGTTATTGATGATGGTGATAGTTTGTCATTGATGTCAAAAGGTATTGAGAGAGTTGAGTTGTGCAAAGTATCATCAGGCTACATGTCATTTGTGGATCACTTGTACTGTTGATAAAAGTTGTTCATGATCATGCATTTCACAATTATTCACATAGTGTTGAAGGATGTTGTCAATGGGATTGACTTGATAAATGGATGATAATATTACAAGTGTTTGATAACATTCATGTACCAATCATGCTCAATATATTGGTGTTTCAAGTGCTTATAGGATCACATGAATACACTTGATGTTTGGTGTTGGTTTATGATTAATCACAGGACTTGTTTGATCAGGTTTGGCCTTCAATGATGTCTTCATATGTTCTTTGGTAAGTGATGTCACAAGGTGATTTGTTTGGGGTTGTCAAGTGTTGACAAATGTTCACCATCCATGGTTTTGTAGTGTGAAATAATGACCTTCATAAGTTCATGTTGTTGGAGTTTATTGTCTTATCCACAGGAGGTTGATCTCAAGAAATTTAGAGTCTGCTTAGAAGTTGTGTTCATTCCATATTGTATGATGCTTGGTGGTCATCTCAAGGAGTGTCCCAAGGCAAGGTTGTTATTGATATATTGTTGTTAATATGCTTCAAGTTTGTAACAGGTTGATTACTTTATTTTGTTGGCAGTCTTGGTGGTTCAGAATGTTCAATGAAGTATTCAGATGATGGTTCTCGTTCTTATCATGATCATGATTTAAAGGAATAGGCTTATCAAAGATTTCGCATGAAGATGTTTGGTTGATGGTGTTTCAGTTGATGACCTTTCTAAGGATGCTTCAAGATGTCTGTATATTCAGGAGATCATGATCATATGTGATTATGTGATCAAGAAGTGCTAATGTGGTCAAAGGTTTTTTGAATAAGATTTAAAATCATTTATATTCTAACATAAATCTTAACACTATGGCACTTTTGTTATATTCCATTGGTGACTTGTGATAGAGGGTTTACAACTTAAAATGTCACCGTGTGGAGGGTTCAAGACCATAGGGCAACCGGCCCCTTTCCTCCTTTTTCACCGATGGAGAAAGTCTTCTACATGAGCAGGCTTGCAATGTTTTTGAATTTAAATCTTTATCACCGCCAAAAGGTCAAGAGGGCACGGGTTTGTGTGCATTAAGGAAAAGGCTATTATTTCCTTGAAAATTTGAGAAGAGTTTAGAATCTTTTTTGAAGCCCGAAATCAAAGATGAATTGTTTCCTTTTTAAAACTTAGTAATTTCCTTCTAAATCTTTTTGGTCGGTCCCTTATGTGATAAATAAGGAGTTTTTTTTTATAAGGAGATTTTTATTGTTTTTTCTAAAAGAGAAAAATCTTTATGAAGAGATTTTTGTATAAAGAGATAAACATCAAAATTTTTTGAGGAGATTTTTTTTAAGAAAAATTGGTGAATTTTTTTAAGGATATGAAGGGTCTTATTGAAAAGAATATGAAGGATCATTTTTGCAGAGAAGATGAACAAAATTTTTGTGAAGGAAAAGATTTTTGTTAAAGAGAAGAAAAGAAGTTGTTTGAAGAAGATTTTTTTAAGGAAGAAGTTGAAAAGATTTTTTATTTGCAGGAGATTGTCTTTTGAAGATATTTTTGGGATGAAGTTTAAGAGTTTTGTTTGAGAATAAGGCAGATTGGATACAAAAAAAAATTTAAGACAAATTTTATGGATTGAAGAGAAGATAAAGAGTTTGATGATTAAATTTTCTTGCAGGAATATCGAGAGAAAGATAATATTTTTAGGGTAGATTGGTGCAAAAATAAATATGATTTCTAACTCTTATTTTGCAGATTGATTGAAGGCTCATTTTGATATTATTTTGTAGATGAAGAAAATAATTTTTGTGTGAGATCTTAAAAATGGCAAATGATCAGGAAATTGAAGAGAATTGAAATGAAAAGTCTCAAATATGAAAAGATATTCTTTCATCTCTAAGAGGAAATGTTAATGGGATTTTGGTTTCATGAATTTGGAGAATGTGAAAGGTTTTGAGGATTAGATATTATGTTCTTTTATTTTTGCAGATGACAAGATAAGATGCATTGTTTTTGAAGACATTAAAAAGAGAAGATGAAAGGACAAAATGATCTTCAGTGAGAGCAAATGACTGTGCATAATATGAAAAAGATGAAAAGACATCCAATTTACATATAATAGTTTTTCAGGTGCATTGATGATGGGTCTTGAAAGACAAAAATGAAATATACAGATGATGAGAGATTGAATACATAAAGTGTGAGTGATGTTGTGCAGATTGATGATGAACTGACAGTATCAAATACAGATACATAGATTGACAAGATTATCATAAAGACAATATGCAATTGCAATGTAAATCAGGTTGTATGTAATTGAACAGAGATATACAAATTCAGAAAAGAATGTTATGAAATGGTGCAAATCAGATTGTGTTACAATCATTTATTGCACACCTTATTTTATGTTTTGATGATGGGGATTGGTTTGCCAGTGAGGCCTTCTTTTAGCCAGTGAGGCTTGTAGGTCAGTGAGACCTAATTGTTTGCCAGTGAGGTATATCAGTGTAGGAAGTGGTGCTTCTATTTGGTATTGGAGTTGGTGCTCCATAAGGAGTTGGTGCTCCTAGATACATTTTGTAATGCCAGTGAGGCATGCTTTTCAGTTAAGCCAGTGAGGCAGTTTCAAGTGGTTTTTCTACCCCGAGATGGTTTTCCACTCCAGTAATTCTTGTGTTAATGATATGCTTCTATGTGTGTATCTGCTTCTATGTTGAGATTTATCTCTATGTGGTCCTACTCATAATTTTTATTATCAAACCTGTACATGTATGTGTAATAGTTTATTGATGACTTTCTCTTTCTGAGTCTTGTAAATTAAAAGTTCTAATAAGTTGCAAAAATCTACACAACACTGATTCACCCCCCTCTCAGTGTTGTCCTGGACTCCTACAATTGATTCATTCTTTCATGGTTATATCATTAATCTATTAATAAGTGGTAAAGAAGATTATATGTAACAAAAGATAAAGTTTTGTGACAATTGATTCACCCCCCTTTCGGTTGTCTACTCTAATTTCAACAGATCAAAAAATAAGACTTTGGGCACCACTAGACTGCTGCACTTCTCTTGCATCTTAGTTCAGAACAAGAGGGGTAATAACCCCTAACTTTTCTCTGAGATACTCAAAAGTGTCCTTGGGCAGAGGCTTTGAGAAAATATCTACAATATGATCCTTTGTAGACACATATTCCATCTTTACTTCATTCTCTGTTACCTTTTCTCTTAGAAAGTGATATCTTATAGATATATTCTTTGTTCTTGAGTGCATCACTAGATTTTTTGAAATGTTTATAGCACTTGTATTTTCACAAAAGATTGAAATTAGTTCTTCATACACAACTCTTATGTCCTTTAATGTTTGCTTCATCCAAAGCACTTGAGTACAATAACATGTTGCAGTAATATAGTCTTCTTCTACAGTAGACAAAGAAATTGCTTCTTGCTTCTTTCTCAACCATGAAACCAATCTATTACCTAAGAGGAAAGCACCTCCACTTGTACTCTTTTTGTCATCAGCATCTCCAACAAATCTACATCTGTATAAGGACTAAGAGTGAAATCAATATCTTTGGGATACCACAATCCATAGTCTGAAGTGCCTTTCAAATATCTCATGATCCTCTTGACTGCCATCACATGTGACTCTTTGAGATCTTCTTGAAATCTTGCCACAAGACAAACTGCATGCATTATGTCAAGTCTCGTATGGGTTAGATAGAATAGTCCTCCAATCTAGACCTATATTTTTTATAATCAATCTTAGGTGATTCATCATTCTTTCTCAGCGTGCATCCAGTTACCATAGGAGTACATACTGGCTTAGAGTCCTCCATTCCAAACTTCTTCAACAATTTTTTCACATACATAAACTGAGAAATGAAAATTCTTTTTTTCTGATTGAGTAATCTACAGTCCTAAAAATAAATTAATTTCACCAAACATAAACATCTCAAATTCTTTTTGCATTTCCTCTGCAAATCTCTTACACATACCTTCATTGCCTCAAAGATATTATCATCAACAAAGACTACAACAATTAGAATTTGATCATCATTGATTTTGAAATAGAGATTGCTGTCAGCAGTACCTTTACTAAACCCTAATTAAAACAAATATTTGTCCAATCTTGCATACCAGGCTCCAGGAGCTTACTTAAGTCCATACAAGACTTCCTTCAATTTGCACACCATGTTACCTTGATCTAATGACTGAAATCCTTCTGGTTGTTCAATGTAAACCTCTTCTTCTAGCTCTCTATTCAAGAATGCAGACTTCACATCCATTTGGTACACTTTGAAGTCTTTGTGTGCAGCAAATGCCAGGAACATTCTTATTGCTTCAATCCTTGCCACAGGAGCAAAAGTCTCTTCAAAATCTATGCCTTCAACCTGAGAATATCCTTTGTATACCAATCTTGCTTTGTTTCTTACTACTCCATTTTCATGCATCTTATTTTTAACACCCATTTAGTTCCAACCACATTCTTATCAGCACGTCTAGGAACCAATTCCCAAGTTTGATTTTTTTCTATTTGCATTAGCTCTTCTTCCATGGCTTTTACCCAACTTTCATCTAGGCAGGCCTCATTTACAGTCTTAGGTTCAATCTGTGAAAGTAAACAGTAGTTCACATGTTCCTCTGTAGCTCTTTTCCTTGTCAATACCCCTTTTCTTTTATCACCAATTATCTGATCTTCTTAATGATTAATCCTTACATACCTAGGAGTCTTAACATCACTTTCTAGACCTTTTTCTTCAACTTGACTGTCCTTTTGTTCAACTTTTTCTCCATTCATTATAGTATCAAGTTTATCTAAATCATAGCCATTCATATCCGATATTCTTTCCCTGCCTTCATCAACCTTCACATTAGCACTCTCAATAAATTTTCTCAATCTCTTATTGTAGCACCAGTAGGCCTTACTCTTAGTAGAGTATCCAAGGAAAATTCCTTCATCACTCATAGCATCAAACTTGCCTAACTCTTCATCTCTTCTGATATAACATTTTCTTCCAAAAACTTTGAAATATTTCACTATAGGAACTCTTCCATACCACAATTCATAAGGAGTTTTAGTATCATTTCCTTCAACTTGAACTCTATTTTGAATGTAGATAGTAGTATGTATGGCTTCTCTCCAATACACTTTTGGTAGGTTAGCCTCCATCATCATTGACCTAGTAGCCTCTTGAACTATCATATTCTTTCTTTCAACAACTCCATTCTACTGGGGAGTTCTAGGAGCAGACAACTGTCTTTTTATCCCATGTTCTTCATTGAAGGTATTGAATTCATTTGATGTAAACTCTCCTCCTCTATCAGACCTTAAGCACTTGATCCTCAAATCTAACTCATTCTCAACCATCACCTTGAAAACCTTGAACTTGTCTAGGGCTTCTAATTTATCCTTTAAAAAAGTAACCCAAGTCATTCTGGAATAATCAGCAATAAGCAACATAAAATACCTGTCTCCTTGTAGACTTCTTGTTCTTGTGGAATCACACAAATCTGTATGCACTAGCTCAAGCAGTCCAGCAAAAAATTATTCTTTACTTTTGAAACTTGTCCTTGTTTGTTTTCCCAATTGACATTCCTTGCAGATAGTATTAGCAGGCTTCACAAGTCTCTAGGCAAATCTCTCACAGCTTGTACTAAACTTATCTTCACCAAGTTGTCAAAATTGATATGACACATCCTCCTATGCCACATCCAACTCTCATTTGTCTGAGCCAACAGACAACAATCATTAGTTCCTCTCAAATGATAAACATTACCTCTAGTCTTCTTACCAGTAGCAATCACTTTTTTAGAGCTTTTCATGATCTTGCAACCATTATCCTTGAATCTCAGATCATATCCTTTGTCACACATCTAACCAACATTTAAAAGATTATGCTTCAAACCCTTCACATATAGAACATTATCTGTGTTATGCTTACCATCAAAATAAATAGATCATTTTCGACAAATCTTACCAGCTGCATCATCTCCAATCCTAACTAGTCCACCATCATACTTTTCCAAACTTATAAACTTACTTTTTGTCACCAGTCATGTGATGTGAGCATCCACTATCAATAATCCATTCATCCTTATTCTTGTCAAACTGAACAAACAAAGCACTCTCTTCTACTGGCTTTTCTTCCTTCACACAACTAGTAGGATTAATAGACACAAGTTCTTCTTTAATAGCAATAAACAAGCATTCATTTGCACTAGTATTAGCATCATCAGACTCATCATTTGTTACACCATCATCATCAAGATCTCTGACATAATAGCATTTTTTCATGACTCTAGGTCTAGTTTCAAACTTTTTTTTGCCTCTCTCAATTCTCTCCGAACACCTAGAGGCATAGTGGCCAATCTTACCACAAGAAAAACATTTGAATGGTAATTTTCCTTCAAACTTACCGGTACCTCTTTGCATTCTATCCACAAAGTTGGCTTCAATCTCATCAAGGTCATCATCAGATTCCACAGCATATTTTTGAGCTCTTAAAGTCTTTTCTGAAGTGTTGGTTTTGGAAGCAGTCTTAGTCTTTAGCAGTGCATCACTAAACTCTCATTTCAAAGTTGTAAGCTTTCTAAGCAATTGATCCTTTGAAATATTTTTCACACTCATAAACTTTTCAATTCTTACCACCTTGTGACTATAGGATTTAGGTAAAGACCTAAGAATCTTCAGCACAACCTCATCTTCATCAATAATTCCTCCAAGACCTTTGATTCCATTGACAATTTCATCATTTTTTTGCATGTAGATTGTTATGTCTCATCTTCACTCATCTTTAGGGCTTCATAACTCGCCTTCATGTTTTACAATTTGGCACTCTTTACAGAATCATCCCCTCCATATAAATTTTTCAACTTATCCCAGATCTCATGGGCACTCTCCAAATCCATAACTTTCACCAACTTAGTGTTAGATAAGGCATTTAACAGAGCATCTCTATCTTTTCCATTTAATTCATACTAATTGATTTCATTTTCATCTGATGGTCCATTTTGAGGAATAGTAGATTTTGTTTGCCATCTTCCAAACATTATAACCAAGACAAATGAGAAGACTTTTCATTCGTACCTTCCAAAGAGCATAATTTGTTCCATCAAACTATGGTGATTCCTTCATGTGCACCATCCCAAATCTGCCTTGAGCTGTTAAGCTCTTTACCGAGGAACCCTCACTCTAATACCAATTGTTGAAAAGGGAAAGACAACTAAGAGGAGGGTGAATCAGTTCTAACCAATACTTCAAAGCCATTAATACATCATCCACTTAATCATTGTTATTGTATTTTATCCTTGAAAGCATGAAATTAGAAACTTAAACACATTCACACATACAACACATGAGACACCAAATTTTTTACATGGAAAACCCAACAAGGGAAAAACCACAGTGAGTGTTAGCTCACAATTTATAATATGTAATAACAATACCAAAAATCAAAGGCTTACTGCCTTAGGGCTCACTTCCCAAATTGCTCACTATAAAAGAAGAGGCTCACTGCCGGTGGGTGGCTCACTACTAGAGTTGGTGAACTGAGATAGTAGCATCGACACTAGTCCAAGGTTCAGCTCCATTGAAACACAATAAACATCCTCTATTATGCTCTACTTTTTCACTTCACACTTTATCTTCGCATCTTCACACGCATATGTGGATACCTTTTTCACAACTTCATTACAAGAATTTATACAATTCATCAACCTTGGAATAATCATCAAGGTCAGCATTACAATCATCAACCATTGGAACAATCTTCAGGGTCAGTAAACATACATTACATTAGAATAGATCTGGACCTAAACATATTAATGAAAGAGAAAGAATGAATGTGGATTAAACCACTCCTTAGCTGTGACTTAAATGCAATTTTCCACGCAAAGCACGCCATCACAAACTCCAAAGTATAATCACAAGTAGTGAAAACAACCAAGTCAGCCAAAACTGATGTTAACACTAAGACCTTTAAGAGCACGCTTCATGCACGATCTGGAGTATACTTTATGAACCTATCAAAAGACAGGAACACGATCTAGAGACATCCACAAGCATGTTACAATCACCAAGAAAATCCGCACAACTTCTAAACACTTTATCCATAAGATTCTTCAAACTAGAGAACTTGAACATTACTGTCGGCCACTGTCATAAAGAAAAGATCACTTGCAGATAACCAAATCATGAACCATTTGAATTGAAGGCACATAACATCATTACAAACTTAATTCTAGAACTGTAGACTATAAGACTTAAATGCAAAGAAATGCGGAGTAGAATACATTCTCCCCAGTGTCACCATTAAATGCACAGAAAAATAGTTTTTACTCTAATGAATATAACTTGCTCAAATCTTCATACCGGAGGCTCAAACTTGAAACATAGCATCTATAGACATCCCTTAACCTAACTTCCAATCCACAAACAAAGATATTTAATATATAGAATATGCAAAGAAAAACACTACACTATACTTCTGCAAGCCAGGAAACTCTGCAACACACTATTTCCACTAGGAGAGCAAATTTTCTCAAAAGCACTTGGAAACTTAGTGTCAGGAATACTTTCTCATTATCCTCAACACTTATATAAGCCAATACAAAGTATCTAACTCAACACAATTAAACATCAGAACAAGAGCATAGTTGACACCAATGACAACACAGATATGTTGACATCAATGACAACACTGGTAAGCACATACTTGCAACAAAACCCTCCTTTCACTACAAACATTCAAGGACATATCAACTGATTTCAATCTCTACTAAGAAAGAGCATTCACCTAACAGGTTGGGTTGTCACTTGGAACAATGCAGAAACTCAGATGTTATCAATCAATAGATCAATTTAATCCTTAGATGCTCTTAAAACCTTAATTATGCAAAACAGTAAGCAAAGTGATGAATTATGACAAATCCTTTCAGATTAAGATGAAGGATAGAGATTAGTAACTGACCATTTTTTCAAGTTTAGGATATGGAACAGTCGAGGACACCTCCACTAGTGCCCTTGTCCAAGGTATTGTTCTCTCTACGAAATCTCGATCTCCTTCTAACACTAATCTACACTGTATTTTTTGTTTGTCCCAGAAAAGGCGGACACTAGTACTAGTGCCTAAGTCCAAGGCTTGGTGTTTTTCAGGATGTCGAAAGCTCTTCAGATGTTGATTACCATTGTCCAGATTATTTTTGTATCTACAACTCCGGAGGACACTACCACTAGTACCCGTGTCCTGAAATGTTCAACTTTGTCTTCTTTCCTTCAGATCCTAAATCCTTATCCTCTGCAACCTCCTTCTGCAACTCCACTCCACTAAACTCGGTACCTATAGCCTACAATCATAAAGGAGTGTGGTTAGGGGTTGTGGTGTTTAGAGGCTTGCCTCAGTCAAGCCACAGAAATACATGCAAGTCTTCCAAACACCATTGTTAGATAAAGAGTGTGCATCCCTACAGGATAGAGGCAAAATCTAAATGATAAATGATTGAAAACACAAATAGATATCACCTTAGAAGTGTAGATATCACATAAATGAAGGCTCTTCAATCATATGAGAAGATGAAGCTAAATCTGCAATCACAAACACAATAACAATGCTCTGCTCTGCAACAATGAATATCATGGATGCTCTAGAATCACAAGTTAGCCAAAAGTTCATAATCATCTCCTAGTTAGCTTCTAGTTTGCAAATGAAAACCTAAACAAGCTTATATATGCAACTACAAACATTCCCACTAAAAATTTTGTAATTCAAAATTTTGGTGTCAGCTTAGGACCTAAGTAACGGTCACCAAACTGATATTAAAATTAGGGGCCTGACCCAAAATAGGGTAGGACTAGGGCACTAGCGCCCAAGTCCACCCTCCCATTTTTGTTCAGGGATCATCAAAATAGCACCCCCTAGGTCCTATTTGCCATAAGACTTCAGGGTTTTCTCATCGGGATTCACAATTATCATGGAAGATGCTCTAAATGTGTTCTAAGGACCTGGGAGCTAAACCTTAAGAGGGAAAAACCCCCAAGGGGACATTTTCTGACAATAATTTCATGGATTGGCTAGTTTCTACCGGAAGTTCATCAGAAATTTCAATTCAGTATGTAACCCTATGATAGAGACAATGAGAGGTGACAGAAAGGACTTTAAGTGGGCATCAGGAGCAAATAAAAGTTTTGAATTGTTGAAGCAGAAAGTAATAGAGCAACCAGTGTTAGCATTACTAGATTTCAATAAGGTATTTCAAGTTGACTGTGATGCAAGTGGAAATGCAATATGAGCAGTGTTGAATCAAGAAGGTAGACCTATAGCATATTTCAGTGAGAAGTTGAATGATGCAAGAAGAAGATATTTAGTTTATAATCAGGGGTTCTATGTCATAATTCAAGCTTTAAAGAAGTGGAGACATTACTTGTTGTCTAAATAGTTTGTGTTGTATATAGATCATCAAGCTTTGCAATATATGAATAGTTCATGTAGAGTTACAGTTTTGTATTGCGGCATAGGAGTGGAAAATCAAACAAAGTTGTTGATGCATTGAGTAGAAGAAGGAATCTGCTGACAGAGATGAGGGTTGAAGTATTAAGTTTTGAAGAATTGAAACACATGTATGAGGAAGATCTTGATTTTACAGAACCTTGGAAAGCATCTAAGGAACCTGTTGTGACAAGTAGAAGTACTTGTGGTTAGATTATTTCATTCAGGAGGATATGTTGTTCAAAGGAAATCAATTATGTATCCCTAGGAGTTCAATGAGAGATAATTTGATCAAGGAGAAACATAGTGGAGGATTAGCAGGACATTTTGGAATTGATAAGACAGTGGCTTTGGTAAGTGAAAATTACCTTTGGCCTTAGATATATAAGGATATAAGGAAGTTTGTTCAGAATTGTAGAGTATGTCAAATTGCAAAAGGGAGTAGTTAGAATACTGGATTGTATAAACCTTTGACAATGCCAGAGAGACCTTGGGTAGAAATAAGTATGGATTTCATATTGGGATTGCCGAAGACACGTAGAGGACATGATTAGATATATTTGTAATAGTGGATAGATTTTCAAATATGGCACATTTCATACCTTGTAAGAAGACAACTGATGTAGTGCATGTAGCTAACCTATTTTCAAGGAGATTGTGAGATTGCATGGATTACCTAAAAGCATTATTTCAGACAGAGATACAAGATTCATTGGATACTTTTGGAAAACACTGTGGAAGAAGATGAAGATAGAGCTAAAGTTCAATTCAACATTTCATCCACAGACAGATGGATAGACAGAAGTGATAAATAGGAGTTTGGGAAACTTATTGAGAAGTTTGGTTGGAGAGAAGACAGGGAATTAGGATTTGATTCTATCACAAGCAGAGTTTGCATATAATAGTTCAATAAATAGGAGTACATGAAGGACACCATTTGAGATTGTAACTGGAGTAAACCCTAGAGGAGTAGCAGAGTTAAGAGATATCAACATGGAGGATAAGAGAAGTGCAGAGGCAAAAGAATTTGAACATATGAATAAAGTACATAATCAAGTTAAGAAGTATTTTGAAGAGATGAATAGCAAGTATAAGGAGCATGTACATGAGAAGAGCAGGCATAAAGAATTTGTAGATGGAGATGAAGTTATGGTATATCTGAGAAAAGAGAGATTTTCAATAGGAATGTATAACAAGTTGATGCTGAAGAAGTTTGGACCATGTAGAATACTAAGGAAGTTTGATTTAGGAAATGCATATGAAGTAGAGTTACCAGAGACATTGGGTCTATCACTTATTTTCAACATTATAGACCTATATCAGTATCATGAAGCAGAGTTCAGTGACAACATTGAAGATGATTTGAAGAAGCAGTTACCACAACAAGCATCGAAACAAATTGAAGACATTTTGGATAGTAGAATTGGACGCAGCACCAGAGGCAAGCAATATAAAAAATATTTGGTTAAGTGGAAAGGCAGACCAGAAGAAGACTCAACTTAGATTTCTCAGGCTTTGGTGGACTGTCTTGGCTTTCCTCTAGCCCTAGAAAAATGAGGGGCTCACTTTTCTTAACAACCCTGGGTGTCTGATGCAAGAGCATCCCAAGTTGCACAACAATCTTGCATCAACAAAAAATATTTGCATTCCTTTGTTTCTTTCATTTTCTAGTTCAGTTCAGTCAATAGCAGTTTTAGCATTTTGTACCGCATTTGCATTTCAGAGCTCGCAGATCAAGATTTAGCATCTAGACATCATCAGTCACATCATATCCAAAATTCAACTCATTTGGATCAGTTTCCAGAAAGATATCACTATCAGAAGATCAATTGTTTTCTCATAACCGAGCATTCAAACAATCTCAGACAGATAGCTAAAGGAGAAGACTTGTGGAGCACTTCCATGACTTGTGGAGCCAAATGACACATCATTCAAGATTTTTTGGGATGTGACCAACCTGCCCTGAGATCCACACCTTGTTTCATTCACTTGCAGAGGAATACAATCCACTTAGGTCTGACCTACCCGTGTACACACGTTACATCTCTTTCGTTGGAGTTTGTAATCTGTCTTGACTGACGTAGAGGACTCTTGTGATCCGGAGATGATATATAATCATGTAATAGATGCCTAGGAAAGTAGTTAATCGGTAGTGAGCATAATTCATAAGATAGATAGTTCGAATTCTTTATATTAGGCGCTTCAAACCTATATCTTGTGCATGTGTTGTAACTAGAGAACCAAGCCTATGAGCCCAATTTTGTAAGCCCGCATGTTGCCTCCATGTTTATATTTTGACTCTATGATATACTAAACATCTAAATCTGCATTTGCATTCCATAATTGAGTTGCTTCCATTGTGATTGCTCTTGTTGTACAGTTTGGACTGTTCACTTTGTGGACCCTCCTAACGGTGACTGCACCAGGTGCAAAAAAAGATCATACTCTGCCATGACTTATAGAAGCCAAGATGTGCACACAATAATGGAATATGGATGAAACTATGGTGTCCATGTAATTGCAGAAATTGACACTCCAAGTGTGTATATTTAATTGGTTCTTTCTTAACTTCTTTTCAATTTCGCTCTACAATTAAATCGATCTTACACATATTCAAATGATTTAATGGTTTCAGCACATATGTTGTCATGTGTCAAGACCTATCTGCAGCTTATTATGCGCACAGACATGTTCTAGTGGAAGCCTGGCAGCAGTTGGAACGGCCGAATGACCTTAGAGCCTGCATCCATCCATCTCAATCCTCTTCACCCCAACACATACAATGCCATCAAGAATGTCTTAAACGATGTGGCGTCCATGTTCTCGGATCATTTCTATCATGGTGGCAACGACGAAATCATCCCTAGCTGTTGGAAGGCAAAAGCCAAGATCCAAAAAAATCCAAGCCCAAGGATGAACACTCAGCGAGCTACTCTAGAAGTTTGTGAACAGAACCCACCCTTACATGACTACGGATGACATGGAACAAAGGCCCTAATAATACAAATTTCATTATTGTTCTACTGCCTTATTATTGTTTTCTCCTCCATAATCATAACTATATACAAATTTACCCAACTTTTCTTAAATAACATCCACTTCAATAGTCAAACCTCAATTTTGACCAATAAAAATAAGACAAATATTTACTACTTTTTGTTGTGAATGAGGTGTAAAATTGTTATTGACTCTTTGACCATTGAAGTGGACGATATCTAAGTAGAGTAGATTTACCCATGCTAATGAAGATTACAAGTGGAATATTCTTTTTAGGTCCTAGAATATCTAAGAAAGTACAAGAATTCAAAATCGAAGTTTCCTTATACTATTCCTATCATGAAAACACGACTTACAAGAATTTGTTTGGATTTTCCATGTTGCAATGTTAAAATAATATATAATTTTTCATCTATATGTCTACGTTCAACTAAGCTCTACCATCTTTTTATTTTCTTTTAAAACAAGGTAAAGTAGAAACAAGAATCACTTATCATCTATTTGAATTTCGTTTATCAATATTTGTAGAAGCACAATTACAAAACATTTTACACCATTATGTTCTATAAAAAATATTGCTTTATGTTTATAAACTGTACTCGCTTACAATACATCATTCCACTGTATTCATTACTGTTCCACTATATTCATATCTGTCACTCTTAACAAATACATATATAAACAAAAATAAACGGCAAGTACTAGCCACAAATTCATGACCCAATAACATTTCCATTTTTAATTTCCACTTTACCACTTTACAAAAACTTCGAATATATTATTAAAGTCAGGGCCCACTAACATTCCCATTTTCAATTTCTATTGAAAAAAAGTAATTCTGTACGGGAGGGTGTGCATGCACTCCAAGCCCTCTGTAATGAATCTACACCTTATGAACGATGGTTTACATATTTTGGATTTACAAGAGATCGCCTCGGTTCTTGCACTATCGAATGGCTAATCTCAGAGGAAAAAATTGCGATCAGATTGCCATGGTCGATGTCTTTTCCGCAATCGAACCATCCTTGTATCGCCTCCCTTTCGTATGTAAAGCCGTTTGCGGCAAGCAACGATCCTCCATAATCTCCTGCAAATCATATTAATGTTTTTGTTAAAAATTAAAGGTTCTGATATTCGATGAAATCAGATAAATATTAAGATAAAATCTGAGCTCTACATTGCTAGACTTTGATCACTGGAAGATTGGCCAGAGGATGAGATTCGGAACACGTATTGCCTCGGCTGATTTCACTGACATCTGATCATGTTCGACAGGCCTGGCGGGGTTCGATGCAGGGACGGCCATGTTTCGAAGCTGATCAAGCATTTTCATCACTGTCGGTTGAAGGTCGGGCCGCTTCTTTCTTACCGGATCCGTGCATTGTAAGCCAAGATAAGCCAGTTGAGTAGCCTGCATAATTGGACAATCACCGGCTGAAGGATCCAAAACTAGCCCCAATTTCTCACTTTCGAGCGCATTTTCCACATCCTTGACGAGTCCAAGCGCCCTTTTCCCTGTCAGAAGCTGAAGAATGACGATTCCCAGGCTGTAAACGTCAGATTTGGTACAGTATTCGGCGCTTGTCAGGTATTCTGGATCCATGTAGGAAAATTTGCCTTTTGGCTCGCACTGTGAGAGTAAATCGCGCGACAGAGGACAAGCCAGGCCAAAGTCGCTTATTTTGCTTACATAATTTGCGTCGAGGAGTATATTTTGGGGCTTAAGATCGCCGTGGATGACTGGATGTGGCTTCAAACTGTGAAGATATTGTAATGCCGAGCAAACTTCAGCGGCGATGCGAAATCTGGCTTTCCAAGGGAGCGGCGGAGCCCCGTTTTTGCAGCTGAGATGATCTGCCAGGCATCCGTTGGACATATATTCATAGATTATACAGCCTCGCTCGAAACAGGCTCCCACAGCCCTCACCAAGTGTGGATGCCGTATGTCTCTTAAAATATCGATCTGCGAATAGAAGATTGTAAACAAAATTTATGAAAACAGAGGAGAAAGAATTTTGCAGTACTTTGAAGTGATTCGTGTATATACCTCGCGGTGGAACTCTCGGCGGCCATGTAAACTGCGCGTTTTGAGAATTTGGACTGCAACGGTTGTTTTCCTTATTTCACCTTTGTAAACTGTAGCGTAGGCTCCTTCCCCGAGTTTGAAATGCTCAGAGAAATTACATGTCGCGGCTTTGACATCGTCGAAAGAGTATTCGCTGAATTCAAGATTATTTGACGAAGAAGAGCAAAATGAGGTCGGGGTTTCGATCCGCGGCCTCGAATGTACAGAGTCTTGAACATGTATAATTTGCTCTTCTTTCACCTTCACTGTATTTTCCAAGGCAGCTTCAAGAACTTTAAACTGATAAACAAACAAAAATTTTAGTACTTTCTCTACGCCAACAACAACAGCGTCTATATTATTAAGAAAGAAGAAATAGTGCATATACTCTGTGATTAGCTTTAACGGTGGCCGCTTTTCCTTTCTTGCGTTTTCCGGTCTCCCTTTGCTCTTCTGTTTCCGCTTTCTCGCTCACTTCCACTAAATCTCTGAGCTGATTTTTCAAGGCCTCAGCATCCTGCATTAATATTCAATATCTTCAATTCCTAAGATGATCTCAGAGGCAGATTTTCAAATATTTTACAACCTTTAGCTATGGCTTTCTGATTTGTGCGGTTAAGGATTAGCAGAGAGAAATGAGGCAATTTTAAAGAAAAAATGAGTAATTCGTTGGGAAGAGATACCTGAGATCTTTGAGGCTCATGCTGGGCAGTGCTTTGAGAGAAGCCTTCAATAATATTAGTCTCTGGACTGTCTGCCGCTTCCGATTCTGAAGAAACTTCATTTATCGCGACAATTATCTTCGATTCGTTCAAATCTTCGACCAGCGCAGGAGTAGAATATCCAATGACCGGAAAAATCGACGAACTTCCATTGCAGATGTCAAGATCCAATCTGCCAAAATCTTTTGGACAAGAACTTTTATGGCTGTTCAATTTCTGGACTGCTTTTCAAAATCCGCACCATCAAACAAAGACAAAGCTTGTAAATTTCGAGTGCAAATATTGACTTTATTTCTTCTTGATGATAAATTAGGGACTGTTAATACAAAATATTGATTCTGAAAACTTCTGAGAATTCAATCTCTAAAATACAAAATATTGATTCCTAAAACTTCAGAAAATTCAATCTCTAAAATACAAAATATTGATTCTGAAAACTTCTGAAAATTCAATCTCTAAAATAAATACTTGTTTGCACAAAAATACATAGACTGAACTTTGAACGGATGAATTTGCTGTGCTGACCATTATGTGATACGAGTTTATCTTTGCACACAATCCAGACATCGCAGGACTCCATGACATGCCTTCGAACATAATCCGCTTTGCCTGGTGCTACCATTTTCATCCTTCTGTTCATAATTTTTCATATTACAATATTGAAAATGTTGCAGAGATAAACCACACATAATAATAGAAGTCTATCAAAAGATCTCCATTGCAGATCACCTTCTAGGTGAGAATCCTAACTGATCCATGAAAAAAAACAGAAAATTTTCCATAAAATGTTCCGTTTACCTTGTTATGCCACCATTGACTGAGGTTGTTCCCATGATAAGCTTGGTAATACCCAGCTCTGAAACCACTTCAACAATTCCTGTGGAAACGCCATTCTTCTCAACTACCAAAGGCTCTGCTTTCACCTGTTGTATGATAATTTCAGTCACTTGAATACAAAGCATCAATTGTGCAATTGAGTTTCTGGATATAACTGTGTAAGCATTTTGTTAACATCAACTTTTCGAATCACACTCTGTGATCTATCATCAGCATGTAGAGAGCTGTAGGGAAAAAATGAATCAACTTTTCAAATCACTCTGTGATCCATCATCAGGATGTAGAGAGCTGTAAGTAAAAAATATGATTCATTTTTTCCCTACAGCTCTCTACAGGCTGATGATGGATCACAGTGTGATTCGAAACTTTGATGCTAACAAAATGCTTACACAATTATATCCAAAAACTCAATTGCACAATAGTATAGAGTGTGGAAATCTGATGTCTTTAACAACGAATCAATGCTCTATTATTCATGAAAGGCGGTGGGATTTCTTACCTTGGCTTGTGTGCAAATGTCCAAGTATTTATTAAGGTAATTGTTGAGTTCCCTCTCTATCTCCTTCATGTAGACCTTCACAACATCCCCCCTCACTTGGTCCACAGGAATTTTCCCAACTGCAAAATCATAAAACGCCCAACTCAGAGAAGAAAAACAAGCGAAAATATGTATGGAAGTCAATTCGATCAAAGAAATTCTTACTGGGTGATGGTATATATCGCAGTGGACTCCGGACATGAAGAAGAATTACTAAGGCTGCTTGTCTATAATCCAAATTTTGCAGCGCCCATTTGAGTGCATTGACACTCTCACACAGATCTTTTCCAACGGCAACATAAATTTTCTGCTGAAAAGGAGGATTCTCTATCTGAACAATTTCTTCTGTTGCTACCTGCGCAGCGCCCTGCTGGCCTGTGGTGGCCATTGGAGTTTTTCTTTTCTTTGATTTCTACACTTCATACCTATTTTAAAACATTTAGGGTACAAAAGAAATCTAAGCCACAAAAGAGCTATATCCAGGAAGCTCACCCAACCTTACATTTTAGGTAGGTTTACAGGTCAAAATCATTTGTACTATAAACTTGTTTAAAATTCTAACAATTCATTATATTATTTCTAATCTAGAAACTATAGACTTCTGCTACATTTTTAAAGTCGTAGAGATTGATATTGAACAACGTGCGTGATAATTAAACCCAACTAAGTCAAGAATTGACTTTGATATTTAACCATTTATCTGTATCGGAAAGTTCGCAAACATGAATGTGTTACAAAACCATGTGCTTGTATTAATGAAAATTCTCTGCTGAAGGACAGCCTGGTAATTGTCTGGTCCAGGGGAGGACATGTCAGGAAAGGCGCCTTCATTACGTTTTATTAAGCACCTGTCTTCTCTGCATATAGAGGTAATGTTCGAATAAATATATCTTTAATGCAACCAATAAATGCCCGCGACCTTCCTACCTGGTTCAAAAGCCCACTAGTCTTTGAATCGCTTTTGAAGTCCTTTGAACTAGGCTTTTCAACCACGCCCTCTTTCTTCACGTTTTGGTACAACGTTGATTATATAATGTAAATTCTTCCATTACAGGTGGCACACCAAATTTAGTCTATTTTTAAGAATTGGTTTTGATTTCTAGATTTTTTATTTGACATTTAAGTTTAGATTTTTAGTCTATTTTTTAGAATTGGTTTTGATTTCTAGATTCTTTATTTGACACTTAGATTTAGATTCTTAGAAAAGATTTAAGTCCACATTTTTTTTGCACGTGTAGATTTAAACCCCAAATATTTAAATTTAAATTTTAAACTTGTTACCTCTTCACTACTAGTCACGGTGAGCCAACTTAATGTATGGTTGTGTGGATTTGTGTGTTATGTTGTATTCAAGGATAGCCCTCTTCCATTGTTAATTATTAAAGGCAAATCAATGATTAATTAAAGAGTATTCCCATGAGAGTGTCATAGCAACATCATAGAGCATTTACATCAACATTACACTAGCTTACATCATCTTAAGCATCAATTGCATGCTAGTTAATTGTCTTTGATTGTTGTTCCAAACTTGATGAATCAACTTACCAAAGGGCTTTACAAAAGGAGAGTAATCTTTACCTCAAGCAAGTTCCCAAACAAGGTCTACAAACACCACCCTTCAATTATAGACACAAGTATAATAGGTCAAGGCACATCTGCAATACTTGTTAATTTTCTACCACTTTAATGCCATGAAACTGGTTCCATTCCATTCTATACACTTTATCCAATTTTTTAGGCTCATAGTTCAATTTTGTAGGTGTGGATCTTAACCAAAATGAGTTATAGTCAATATTTAGATTCAAACTTGTTCATCTAGTAAGGCCCTAATTTTATGCTATATTAGCAAATCAATTTCAAACATCTTCAATAGTATATTCCCTCATCAAGATTTCTAGCTATCTACCACATTTAAATTTTATAAATTTCCTTCTGATATGTGTGTGGGGGGGGTTGGGGCGTGGGTGTGTGGGTGGTGAAAATTGTTTATCCATGCCCTTTTTCTTTATGTTTTTGACTCACTTCAAAATTATATCATCCTTTATGCCATAACAAATCTACAAGTTGCAAATTCTTGTGTTGAACTTGGCTCACATTCTTTTCCTAGCCTAATTCTATCATCACTCATCCTGAGGAACTAGTTTTATTCACTAGATCCCTCATTTGTCACCCTTGTTCATATTCACAAGTGCAAATTTGCTCCAAATCATTTCTATAGGTGGAGATCAAAACACAAACTTCCAACTTTAAAATTGAAAATTAAACTTGTCGCACTTTCCCTACTAGTCATTATGAGCTAGCCTAGGATATGTTTGTGTGGATTTATGTTTTATGTTGTTAAATCTAAGAAGAACACTAAATCCATTACTTCAATATTAAAGGTTGATCAAAGATCAATGAAAAGAGTATTCACATAAGAGTATCATAACACCAATATATAGCATTGCATTATCTTGCACCATCTTAGGAATCATTGGAAGATTTCCTATTATATTCGATCATTGTTCTAAAGCCATTGATTTAGTTTACCAATAGGATTGACCAAAGGAGAATAATTATTGCCTAGCCATTTCCCAAATGGGTCCCAACCCTTGTCTATAAAATCTAGCCCTCTACAAGCATGGGTACAATATAGGCTCATGTGCAACTTTCTACTAGTTTAATATTGTGATCTTAGTTCCATTCTATGTGATAGGTTCACTTTTGTAGGCACATAGTTCTGCAAGTATATATGAACTTGAATGAGTTATACTTAATTTTTGGATTTAGACTTCTTTGTTTGGCATGACCCTATTTTTTGTAATATTGATGAATCAATTCCAAACATTTTCAATATTATATTCACTCATCCCAATTTTGAGTTAAGTGTCACATCTAATTCATTGAAATCCTACAAGTTTAGTTATGCATTAATGTTCAAACCCTATCTCTTAGTCATAGGTCTGATTGAGTATGTTTAATTAACTAACCTACAACATTTTATGAGGGTTGTGTTAGTTTCACTCACATGACCTAGGTTTCTAGGCCTTAGGGCTTACTTATTCAAATTAGGGCTTTAAATGTGATCCTCTGCTTGCATTTATTTTGCATATCACATCTATTTAGTGTTTAGATTACCCATTCCTTGTGCTTCATTGAACATCTACCATTTTTTAAGGAACATTACCTTGCATTGTGTGATCTTGATTTATCCCAGCCTACACACCTTTATTTTCACTTCTAGGTTTTAATTTGATGATTTATTCATAAACTTGAGTGTTTGCTATTTTTTCTAATTATATATAAGATCTTACAATCTCTTTTATCTTATATCCATTAGGGTTCCATGGGTTGTTTGAATGTAAACAACTCATACACATCCCTACTTTCATTTAGAAGAAGGCATCATTTCAATCCTCAAATGACCAAATCTATTGAGAATTATATTTTTCATGATGCTAATAACAATAATACTATTTCTACTACTACTACTATTGACATTGAGGATGACATTTTTGATCATGAAGCACATCTGGCTCAATAGAATTTTATACATGAGCTTGATAGTTTTTCCAATACTTATAGTCCCGAACATTTAGTTGAGGCCATTCATGACATTGATTACTAAACATTTTGGTTGGGGAATATTTCAAGCCATTGGCACAATAAGGCTATCTCTCCTAGTTCTTTGAGTGGTACATCTTCTCTTGCCACTTCCTCTTAATCCAATGTCATGGTTAAGTTCTACAATATGGTATGCCTTCATCCTCTCCTTCTACTTCCATGTTAGACACTATCATTATGGCTATCTCTCACCTTGGGCTTTATTCCTTTGCCCTATCCCTTCTTCTATCCATCCTACCATTATTTCACTTACCTTCCATGCTATCTCTACTAGTGCCATGAACACCCATGTTCCTAGCATTTCTGATTGCATTGCTATCACTAATGCCATGCATTCTTCTCACCTTAATAGTGTTATCCATACCTCTCATCCTTATATCCTTCCTACCACCCATCTTGTTCCTTTTACTAGTGTCATACTTATTTCCAACATTTCTCTTCACCCATCCTCTTGACTACTATCCCATTCTCTTTATATTACACCTTTATCAATCATGTTCATATCACCATCATCCCTACATTTACCCTAGATACACATATTCAAATTCTAGATGAAGTGGTTTTGTGGCACCACAATTTGAGGTGTATAATGGTAAGGGTGACCCTATAACATATTTAAGATCTTTTACTAATACATGTTTAGAATATGTCGACGAAAATAATCTTTTGGATAAGTATTTTTGATGCACTTTGAAAGATTATACTATTGAGTGGTTCATCTCTTTGTTTCATGGATCTATTGATTCTTTTTCAAAGTTACCTAGAGAATTTATTAAGCATTTAAAAGTTAATGTGGAATTAAAGACTATTATTTTAGATTAATTTGAGTGTACCCAAGGACATAATTAGTGATTACATGATTATGTTAAATTATATTTCATTCCTTGTGTGCTAAGTTACAACTTCATTTCCCTATAATGAGTTATAAAGTATTTTATTAAGGAATTGTTCCCAACTATTTGATACAATGTGCTTGAAAATGTTTTGATTCTTTTATACACTTGTGGTCTCATGTGAAAAAATTTAGAATTCAAGTTGCTTGTCTCTAATGTGCTTAAATATGGCTTATATTCTCATGGTTCTTCTACATCTTTTAAGTTCTTACCCTTATAAGCTTCAAAATTATAATACATTTTCAAAGGATAATGATAATAGTGTTACAATTTTTTAGATATACGTGGTTGAAAGATGGTTGATTACAAGAGTTTTGGGTTTTCTCCATGACATGATTGGTTGGACATGAAAATCAATTAAATTGGATATAATTCCATTTTTTATTTGTAAGAATTCACGCCTCTTGGATAGATTTTGGGAATTAATATTGTTCTAGATAATCGTGTGGATGTGACACTCCTTTATTGTTGTTTTAATGAAATTTAGGTTCAGGGAATTAATCTCCTAGATTAACTCTAGGTTTACACCTTGCTACATGACGTTTTCTCTAATAAGACTCTAGGTACTATAGGTGATAGATGAGTCTATCAATCATGTGGTGAACTAGGGTAACACATGGAAACATTAAGGCACTCTTAATTTGATAGTTGACATTCTTAGGGCTATATACTCTAACAATTCCTTGGTCCATGGCAACTTAAAGCATATAAGCTCTAGGAGATCCAAACTATTTGAAGTCTCTAAACCCCATGAAGAGGACATGTGAAATGACTTTATTCCTCTAATCTCTTAGCTTCTTAGGCTTGTCAACTTCTCAATATTCTTGTACTTCTGTAAGTTTTTCTCTCTGGAGACAATTTACTCGCGTGAACTCAATAATTTCTTAAACCCAACTTAGTCAACTTCTTAGTTTTATATTTCACAAAGAATTACTCTCAAAGGATCCTTTGGATGTGAAGCTACTCTAAGATAGACTTAACTAGACTTGGGTTTTGATTTTCAAGGTTATTACACTAAATACATAAACTACTCTCCTAAAAACACATTTCATGATTTAATTGGTCTTTCCCATTAAAAATTCTTAGAGTATTTGGGAATAAATTATCTAAGACTTTTCTCTCTAGTGAAATTAAAATGCAATGTACAATCTAGTATAATTAGTTTTGGTTCTAAAACTTCACAGTTGAACCTTTTAGAGAACTGCATCTCATTTTTGTGGACACATGTGATCTGAATCTAGCTAGAGATCTAGAGGACAACACCCAGTGAATAAATCACTTGTAGTGTTGTGAGAGTGAACAACAACTGGTTGGAGTCTTCTGGCAATCTCATTGAGAGATGTGTGCCTGATTCTTCATGTCTTCTTCATTGTGAAGGAAGTAATATTTATTTGTATCCAAATATTACATTCAAAGGTCATCACAACCTTTCAAGAAGAGTGATTAATTAATTAACATTAGTTTAAATTGGATCATTCCTCCCCCCTTAAGAGGCAATGGGCCCCATTGCATCGATGTTCAATAACAAATGAGGAAAGTGTTGTGCAATGTGCTCCTTGGTAAACCACTTGCCTTGATGAGGTATATGATGTTGGTCATGTCATTCCATGTATGTTTCGTTGGTGTGTTGCATTATCTCATGAACTTGTTGTTGAAGATAGCGAATCTTGTCAACAAACTTGAATGCCTTATCTACCTCCTTCTCGGCATGTGGTGATAGCTCATTCATCAAAGAATTTGGGCAATCTCATGGAAGAGATGTATGCCCTAAATAATTTAGGCAATCTCGTGGGAGAGATGTATACCAATTTGGGCAATCTCAACGGATGAGATGTATGCCTTGGAGACTCCATTTGGGAGAGTTCATAAAATTCGGCAATCTCAGTGGATGAGATGTATGCCGAAATTTGGCAAACTCGGCAGGTGAGAAGTATGTTGAAATTTGACAAAAACTCAGTAGGTGAGATGTATGCCGAATTTCATCTTTAATAGTTGAGTATCCCAATGAGAATTGCTATGTGAATAGCTATGATCCAAATGAAAAGGGGAATGAGAATGAGCATGTGAATAATCATGCTGGCAATTGTGATGTTGTTCATTGTAAAATAATGAAATATCTTTCTTGCATTTTGTTTGTAATATTCTTGGTTGTGAATGCCATGTTTCATAAGTTTGTTGTGAGGGACTTTGTGCCAATAGCTTTGGCTTTTCTGATGAACGGCGAACTTGAAATAGTTGAGAACTTTCTGTTGAAAACGCTCCATCTTCAAGGATGGAAGAAACATATATTGTTTTACCTTGGGAAAGGCATGATGTCGACTTTATCCATTCAATGCCAAGCACCACAACAACACATTAATAAATATATTTTTGTCAACGAATTCGGGCTAATTGTCTTGTAGAGGCATGATGGTCTTCTTGGTGGCTTGACGGTGCTCCCACTTTCCTAGCCTGGGTGAGTTTTTGAAATCAGTAATATGCACACTCTATTTAAACATCATCCACTTCAATGGTCAAAGACTCAATAGCAATTTTACACCTCATCTATAATAAAAAGTGGTAAATATTTGTCCTATTTTTACTGGCCAATATTGACTTTTGACAATTAAAATGAATGATCTTTAAGAATAGCCTAATATCTGCCGTCTATTTAGGAAAGGCTTTGGTATCGTTGATCATAGATAATCCAACCTGCAAATCCCAAAACATGGAAACTAGCTCGTTGACCATACATAGCTTCCGTCTCTTAATTTGGAGGAACGAGAGTTAAGGATTATTCTAGATTGAATTTCAAACACTGAGGTTCTTGTTTGCTTGGAATTTGAGGCAACTGGAATTTGCTCGTTGTCATGCTTGAAATAGACTCTTGATCTTTGGCATTCATTTTTAACCCGAGTTAGTATTAATCCCAGTTGAAGCAGAAGCAAAGCAAGCTAGTTGCAACCACAAACAAATTTTAGTTAGCATGTATGTAAGTAAGTTTAGATGGTTTTTTATAACGTCTCCATGTTATTCAGCTCTTGGATGTTGACAAATAGGGGATGGGATGTCGTTAGAGATGCAGAAAATTAGAAGAAATGTTGTTTTGTTTGAATGGAGAGAGGGCATTAGAAATTTAGGAATTAAAAGACAGAAAAAAGAGCCAAGCATGTTGAAGATTCCAATGGTTTGAATGGAGAGAGGGCATTAGAAATTTAGGAATTAAAAGACAGAAAAAAGAGCCGAGCATGTTGAAGATTCCAATGGCCTCAATTAACGTCGGTTTTACTGTCTCAACAATCGAGAAGAAAGCTGATCGGGAAGAAGAAGTTCCAAGTGGGAGGGAAGACTTTTGTTTAAGTGGAAAGAGCAATTAGCGGATGAATTCCAGGGATTAAAGGAATGAGGCCGTCCTTAAGTGGCAGCAATCAGGGCCTAAATTTGACAGTCGACCTTGCTTGTCAGCGAATTTTTTTATGACAATTATCTATTTAATAGTGCTCCTGAAATACTATGACTTTAGTATAAGTAAATTATATAAAAATTATATATATATATCATAATCCTACCAATATATCTGTCCTTTCATATGATACAATCTTTTTAAAAAATTGATTGTATTTTACAACAAAAATTCTGAAATATAACTATACAACTATCAAATTTAAGTCCTAGCAACAATAATGGAGGCCATGCATAGAAGAACCAAAATTTTTGTCACATGAGCATGTTGAAATCTAGAGGGTCCATTCTCCATGTCCCAGAAAGCCTAGAATCTATAGTAATTATGTCTGTTCCAAATGCCACCAGAGCATCAATTGCGTTTATTATTTGGGAGCATTTTGATGCATTTTTTCTATGTTTTTAAACCACCATCCTCGCTTGAAGTTAGATTTAGAAGATTACTCCTTTTTGAAAGTGTTTCTTTGTTCATTGAGGGATACATCCAATGATGAAATTACCCTCCACGAATGGCTCCGATACTAGTGATTTGAATCTGGCTGGAGATCCAGAGGACAACACCTGGTGAGCAAGTCACCTATAGTGTTGTGAGAGTGAACAACAACTGGTTGGAGCCTTTTGGTAATCTCGTTGAGAGATGTGTGCCTAATTTTTCCTGTCTTCTTCATTGTGAAGGAAGTAATATTTATTTGTATCCAAAGATTACGTTCAAAGGTCATCATAACCTTTGAAGTAGAGTAATTAATTAATTAACATTGGTTTAATTTGGATCAACATGTTAACCAAGAAATTAATCTAATTAATTAATGATTGAGGTTTACTGTGGTAGATCAATAGTTAGGCATTATGGATTCAACTTAGACTTAACTAAATTGAGGAGGGATTTTGGACCCACTTCCTCTAAAGAAAAAGTGAGATAATTTAAAATACATTAGGACATCTAAGACAATATGGATATGAGGCAATACTTATGAATAAATTCATTCATGAAGTTTGAAGCCTTTACAAGATAATAGGGTAAATTAGCATAATTAATTAGCTAGCCAAATAGTTCTTATTAATTATGTAAACAAGATAATGATTGAGCAAGAACCAAAATTACCCTTTTTTTCCACACATGGATCATCGACATTACTCAAACTAGTTCTAAAACTATTAGAACTTTCTCTATGGACTTCACTAAGCTAATTTCTTATGAATATTCCTTAACAAGAGTTGCACAATTCTCTTATAGTATAAAACAATTCAAAGAATCATGTTATACTTTAGGTAAATTTACAAAACCTTATATATTTAAGATATTGGCTTTGCCAATATAATCTATTATCATATAGAATTCAAAATAGAAGGTTACATGAATTGCCATTATAATGATTTATGTAGGTACTAAAAACCACCTAATCAGCATATTTTAAATTACAATATTATTCAATACTATGGTTATCACTAAAAATATAGAGACTGGTTAAATTGACTTTCATTACTAAGGACATTGAACAATATTATCTAGCATCATATAAAACCCATCTTTGGAATTAAACATAGATTCAATCAATGACAAGGAATATACTAATTTCCTCCATAAACTATGGATCCTAACCCGATCAAACATTCATTTGTCACATCATAATATTTTTAATATATGCAATATAATCTATTTATAGTTAACATCCATCCATTGGCTAAATTTTTCAATCACCTTTTGAGATTTCCTTCTTTAAATTGTCAAGAATCTAAAGATTGTCCTTTGCTTAGCCAAGTACTTTGTTGATTCTTGCTTTGCAACTCTGATTAAGCCTTTGTTCATTATTTTGATCATAAATTTTTAGTTATAAATAAAAATTAAAATTAGATGGATTTGAAGCATAATGATGAAATTTATACTAGGTCGTCCTCAAAATTTTATGGAGGACAAGATCACATCTACTATATGGTCTAAATGGTATGATTATCTCTTTATTTTAGAATTCCATCCTCTACAAAATTAGACCTTTGTTACCTACATAAAAGGTTCACTTGGATGATATGTGATGTCAGTTAAATAAGGGTGGTGTTATAAAGCACCATGGGTCTTTCTTTATAAGGATTGAATTTCATGACTTTCGTACCTTAGTCAAGTCCCAATACTCATTTAACAATAAAAGTGAATGTAATGGATGGAGTTGGATGTTGATTTAGACAAAAAGGTCTTTGTAAACCTACAAAATGTTAGAGACACTGTGTGAAATGTGTTATTCTTAAAAACACTCTCAATTTATGATCGATGATATATTGATGTATAAAATGACTTACAAACAATTTCTTTAAATACATACGATAAACATATAACTCAAAAACTTATAAGAATCTATGACCACTTGAAAAAATAAACATATCCAAATCAATTAATTTGAAAGACTTAAAAACATATATACATATAAAATAATGTTACAAAACATTTAAAAAATCTTAAGATGCGACTTTCATCACCAACCCTCGACTAAAAAAGCAAATTGTAGATAAACATTGTTTATCTCTATTGATTATTTTCAGACATTGCAGGTAGACCAGAAAAATTCTCAATCTAGAATAATTCATCATGTTAGTTTTAAAACCTTTGATAGGATTGAAAAATGCAGCGGATTTAGAAACGGGATTGAAATGTAGGTTGGACCCGACAAGAAGATTAACCCTATTGAAACTCGCGATCGAACCCAAAGTATTAAATTGGGTTCGAAACTCTAGTCGATATGGATGTGGATCCTCATGTAAATCCATTCCTTGCGGAGCGATTTGCGATAATCATGGATCATCAAATGAAAACTTTTCGGTCATTCGTGTCTTTAAAAATAATAAGGAAAATTATAATATGGAGAATATGAATCGAAGACTACATTTATAAAGAAGAAAGGTTTGTCTTAATTGTTGGTAATGCCATGTTGGTAATGCTCATGAGATTGATGAGTCCAAGGTTGTGAAGTCATTTATTGACAAGCTTAGTGGTTTGTTTGTCTTGATGATATTTTAATTTTTAATAAGATGATAGAGGAGCATTTGCACACAAGCAATGGGTGCTAATGAAGATGAGGAAAGAGAATTTATGTGTCAACCTAAAGTAATGCTCATTTATATAGAAGTAACTTACATACATGGGATTCATGATATCTTTGAAAGATTATGAATGGATTTGTAGTAGGTAGAAGTGATCGTTGAGTGGTCAAAACCGCACAATGGAACTCATAAGTTTCAATGGTTTGACTAGCTTCTACTTAGAAGTTCATAAAACGCTTTAGTGGCATTTATGCAGTCCTTATTCACTACATGAGGGAGGGTAGGCTTAGTTGGATGGGTGATGCTACCAAGATCTCCATTATCTTAATGAGTAAGGTGAGAAAGGAGCCTGCACTAGCTTTATTTGACTTTAGAAGGGCGTTCCAAGTTGACTACAATGCAAGTAGAAGCATGATAGGTGTCTTCTTGAGTCAAGAGGGTTAATCATCACATATTTGAGTGAGAAGTTCAACAAGGATAGGAAGAAGTATTTTGTCTAAGATCAGGGATTATATGATATACTGCTAACTTTATGCAAATGGAGGCATTACTTGTTGCCAAAGACGTTTATGTTTTAAACTTACCATTATGCACTAAAGTTCATCAATAGTTGGGAGAAGTTAAACATGAGGTGGGTAGAGTATACGTAGGGTTACACTTTTGTGTCAAAGCATTATGTAAGAAATACGATAATGTTGTACTCACCTTAAGGAGGTAGGTAGTATTATCCACGATGACAATAGCACTCATTAGTTCATGGATCTCCTCATCATAAATGTAATTAGTGGATTAGGAGAAGGGTATGTGCAAGATCATCGTGGGCCAAACAGTGGCAATAGGAAAAAAATCACGTTTTTACTTAGCCAAATTCGTGACTTGGCAAAGTTTGACTTTCATATGTTTTGAAACAGATATCTGTTTTGGATTTCATGCCCTAAATTACTTTACCCAATCCTTCATATGATTTGATTCATGATACATGATTTGAGAAGGATACACATGATATACCCTTACCCTCTAGTGATAAAATTATGAATGATACTTTATGTTGTGAAGCTACACCTTCGTTAGTCCTTCATGACATTGTTATTCCTTGTGATGATGATGTCCTTCATGTGATATGTTAGGACATAATGCAAAGTTAACATGGCATGAAATCTCTTGGAAGGGTAAGCATGGACTATAAGAACATTGAACTAGTTGGATCTGTTAAGCTCGCCATTTATGAAAGAACCTTAAAGGTTAACCTTAATTAGGTAAGGTTATATTTCAGTGTGGTTGTTTGTTCAACAATGTGTAAATTAATGTTACCTAAGGATAAATCTAACTATAGTAACATTTTAATAACCATGAGAGCTGGGACTAACAATTAGACTAAAAACTTGACAAACAATACAACTTGGACACATGTAGGACTTAGAAAATGGAAAAGAATATAATTAAATGTGGAAAATAATGAAAAAGTGGTATTACTTGCACCTATATAAAGAAGTGGTTTAGAGGTTGGTTAGGGGAATTATTTAGGGTTTAGAGGTTTAGGGTTTCTCGGGTTTAGGGGTTTAGGGTTTACAGTTTAAAGAGAGATAGAGAGAGGGGACTGATAAAGTTTGGGAGAGATAGACGAGACAGAGGGGAGAGATAGGGAGATAGAGAGTGAGAGACATGTCCAGAGACATAGAGAGAGAGAGAGAGAGAGAGAGATTGAGAGGTAGAGGGACAAAGGTGATAGGGAGATAGGGGAGAGATAGGGAGACAGTGGTTTATGGTTACTTGGGTTTAGGGTTTAGGGGTTTGGGGTTTAGGGTTTCTCAGGTTTAGGGGTTAGGGGTTAGGGTTTAGGGGCATTATAATTTAGGGTTTAGGATTTTGTGTTTAGGGGTTAGGGGTTGGGTTTAGAGGTTTAGGGTTTTGGATTTAGGGTTTATAGAGAGAGAGGAATGATAGGGAGATATAGAGGAGTCTGAGGGGAGAGATAGGGAGATAAAGAGTGAGGGACATGGCCAGAGACATAGGGAGAGAGATTGAGAGGTAGAGGCACAAAGGTGGTAGGGAGATAGGGGAGAGATAGGGAGATAGTGGTTTAGGGTTACTTGGGTTTAGGGTTTAGGGGTTTGGGGTTTAGGGTTTCTCAGGTTTAGGGGTTAGGGGCATTATTTAGGGTTTAGGACTTCAATTGTTTAGGGGTTAGGGGTTAGGTTTAGAGGTTTAGGGTTTTGGATTTAGGGTTTATAGAGAGAGAGGAATGATAGGGAGATAGAGAGAGGAGACCGAGGAGAGAGATAAGGAGATAGAGAGTGAGGCACATGGCCAGGGACATAGGGAGAGAGATCAAGAGAGGTAGAGGGATGATAGAGATAGGGAGATATAGGTTTAGAGTTGATTGGATTTAGGGTGTACCTGGGTTTAGGGTTTCTCAGTTTTGGAGATAGCTAGATAGAAAGAGAGAGGAGACAGATAGGGAGAGATAGAGGTGACAAAGGGGAGAGATAGGGAGATAGAGAGTGAGTAAGATGTCCAGAGAAATAGGGAGAAGGATTGAGAGGTAGAGGGATGATAGAGATAGGGAGATAAGGGAGAGATAGGAGATAGGGTTTAGGGTTGCTCGCGTTTAGGGTTTAGGGGTTAGGGGTTAGGGGTTAAGGTTTAGGGGCATTATTTAGGGTTTAGGGTTTATGGCTTAGGGGTTAAGGTTTAGAGGTTTAGGGTTTAGTGTTTAGAGAGAGAGGACCAATAGGGAGATATAGAGTGAGGGACATGGCCAAAGCATAGGGAGAGAGATTGAGAGGTAGAGGAATGATAGTGATGGGGAGATAGTGAGATAGGGAGATAGAGAGATAGAGGTTTAGGGTTTCTTGGGTTTAGTGTTTAGGATTTAGGGGTTTATGGTTTCTCAAGTTTAGGGTTTAGGGGTTAGGAAATAGGGGTTAGGGGCTAGGGGTTAGGTTTAATCATGCATTAATATAGGTTATGGAGTGAGAAAGGGGTGGTATGGGTATGGTTGAATGGAGTAATGAGGTGATTTAATTGGTGATGACCTAGGTGAAGTGATAGGTAAGGTGTCTTATGTGGGATTACTAGAAAGTGTGATTGGTAATGGTGGGGATAGCTAAATGTCATCTTCTAAGGGTTCAAAGGTGAGGAAAGTGTAAGATGGGGATATGGGATAATCCATGGTTTAATTATTATTCAAGGGAGTGTCCTTATATAATGATTATCAACGATGGTGTCAATAGGGGGAATGGAGTCTATGAATGTAGGTGTGGGAATGTGAGCTGACATTGGGATTATAGTATTAGATGAATAATGGAAAGTACCTAGGCACATGTCTAGTGATGGAAGGAGTCACATGATCAAATGATGTTTGGGGAAGGGCATTTATTAGGAAAGTAAGGATTTGGGTGATGGTCTAGGGTTTAGTGGAGAAGAATTTATGGAAAATTTGGAGGTCATTAAAATTAATATCCCTCCACCTCTATCTCCCTATCTCTCCTTATCTCCCTCTCTCTATCATCCCTCCACAGGTCTCAATCTCTAGACATCTCACTCACTCTCTATCTCCCTATCTCTCCCTTTGTCTCCTCTATCTCTCCCAATCTATCTCCTCTCTCTCTCTACCTATATCTATCTCTCCCTATCTCTTGCCTCTCTCTCCCCTATCATTCCTCTATCTCCCTATCTCTATGGACATCTCTCTAACTCTCAATCTCCCTATCTCTTCCCTTCGTCTCCTCTATCTCTTCCTATCTGTCTCCTCTCTATCTCTCTGTACTTAGCCATCTCTCCCAATCTCTCTATCTCTTGCCTCTCTCCCCCTATCATTCCTATATATCTTATCTCTCCCCTCTATCTTTCCCTCTGCCTTATCGATGAAGGAAATGGAAATAAGAAAACTAGGACTCCCTTTCTCAGGTTTAGGGTTTAGGGCTTAGGGGAATTATTTAGGGTTACTTGGGTTTAGGGTTTAGGGGCATTATTTAGGGTTTATGGTTGCATGTCAAAAGCAGTCTCTCTCTCTCTCTCTAAATCTGTAAATCCTAAATAATGGCCCTAATCCCTAACCCCTAACCTATATCTATGTCTCTCCTATATCTACCTCTCTATATATATCTCCCTCTCTCTATCTTGCTCTCTTTATCGACATCAATCCAATGATGTTGAGGATGTGCTAAATTGATTTGTCACCTTTAGAAAATAAATGACATCAATCCAATGATTGTCTTGGAATTTGAATAGGTATAGAAAAATGAGAGGTCGATCCCGAGTGTCACAAGTTTGATCTTAATTGTTGACACAAATATCATCTAATATGTAAGTTAAACATGAAATGATTTGTTAGAATTTACACCAAAACAACTTGCTTTTACAATTTTTTTATGACAATTATCTATTCAAAAGTGCCTTTGAAATACTATGAGATACCTTAGTATAAGTAAATCATATAAAAATCAAGTATATATATCATCATAATCCTATATAAATTTTGATAGTTTGTCCACAATCTCTCCTTTCATATGATACAATCTTTCTAAAATTTGGATTGTATTTTATAGCTAAAATGCCTAAATACTAAAATGCTAAAATGCTAAAATGCTAGATATCCATTTTGAAAAACATAAAAAGAGAAAAAGGGTCATGTTTTTGCAAACCCGCAGCTTGCAAAACATAGTGTCATCTCTGGAGAATGGATATCAGAGGTGAAGAACAGATATCCGATCCAAAAAGGTAAGATCTTTCACATTTTTTTGTTTGTTTTGTATATTCAAGCAAATGTTTTGGTTTTTTATGCTAAGTGGGTATGTTTTATATTTTAATTAGGTAAAATGGATGCACAAAATGAAAACTAAAACCCTCCACCGCCAAACCCTCCCCCTCCAACAATAGAAGAGAATATTCAAAGAAATATTGATCAAATAAGTATGATCATAGAAATGTATCACCGCCACCCTTGATTGTCTACAATGACATCGAATTTAGAGGGAATCATTAATCATGTTCAAACCTTGAATCATTTAGGCAATGGCGAGAAGCCAAGAAGGTCGAATACACTAACAGTTTGTCATATGATGAAGTCAAAGAATTAGAGATTACAAAAACTATGTTAGCCCAATACTTTGTCAATCCTAAAACCAGATTGCATGTTGATGTCCGTAAGCCCAAGTTTTCAATCAAATGGTGTATTCATGAGGGCATTAGTCAGAACTTTTGGGATCGTTGGTGGATGGTTTTTGATAAACCACCCAACAATAATTTAGATGTACCTTTGTATTTCCTTCGTAAACTCTATGCAGAGTTCGTCATGGGTCAACATGTTAATTATTTTGATTTTAGAGAGTTTCAAGGAGTGGGTAAGGGAATGCCTCAAGATAGACCTGGGGCAATGAGACAAGTACAAGGTCCCTATATTCCCCCTCCTGCTATCCCTTCTCCACCCCCAATGCAGCACCCAGATGTTGTTGCAAATGCAACACAATAGGGCCTTAGTGCCATACACTCTTTGACCGAGAATTTGATTATACAGACATCTCAGTTTGCACAAGCACATGATGAAGGCGATGATATTAGATCACCTAGTTCTACTAGACCATCGTCCACACATGTATGTGTGCCCCATCATTGCATTTCTTGCAATCATTTATGCTTAGGTCCTATTATGGAGAGTAGTGAGCCACCGTTGAATACATCAGAGTACAATCTCCATTCACAAGATGAGGCAATGGGGTCCAGAACTCAAGCTGAGGGGTTAAGGACAAGAGTAGAAGCTACCGGATCAGTGAACCGTAGAGAAGGAAAAATGCATGAGCAATCTTTTATGAAGGTAAAATTTAAAGTTAAATTTTATGGTCTATTCCATTTGAATATATAAACAAATTTATTAGTACTAATGTATCTAAGTGGGATAACAGTTGATGACAGAGGAGGAGTTGATAGAAGTTCATCATGGAACTTTGTCTGCCATCCAATTTGGCTTGGACTTGCCAGTATAATTTGTTCTCCACATCAACTTTTTTTTAATGCATTTATTTCTTTGTGAGTAATTATATATTAATTTATATCTTGATGTTAATTTTATTTTATAGTCAATCAAAAATTTGAATGATGTGGCATCTTTGCCAATAGTCTTTTCTCGAACTCCTGATCAACCCAAGGGACTATCATTTGCAGAACGGATTTCTCAACACCAACAAAGGGTGGAGGTAATTTGATTGAATTGTACTTTAATTGATAATTTAGAAAACTTAAATATTTGATTATAGTCATTTAGAGTCTTACATTCTTGTCATTTTGATAATTCAGAGTCCTTCTCAATTGATTTAGAAGGCCTCGATGGTGGTATGTGCTTGTTTTCTAGTAGATAAGTTTTTGTGTAGTGCACTCTAGATTGTTTGTGTGTAACACATCTAACCTTTTTAAATGTATGCATTTCCTATTTTGTTTAATAATTATATATTAATTTATTTCAATGTTACTTTGCTTTTATGTAGTCTCTTGAGAATGTGAGTGATGTGCCACCTTTGCCATCATGCTTCACTAGGACACTTGATCGTCTTAAGAGAAAATCATTTGCAGAATGATTGTCCGAACAACAACATAGAGTCGAGGTAATTGAATTGAATTTTTCTAAATAATTGATAGTTTATCTAGCAGTCTTATAGTTGATTGTAGTGATTTAGATGTATGTTAATAAATGAAAGTTCTTAATTGTAGTAGATAAGAATCTATTTACTAACTTTAACTTATTTTTATTTACCATCGAAGAGATTAATCAAATTTGTGTTTTGACTTGTTAATGCAGGAAACTTCACCTCCATCAATTACTAGACATTTTGGTACAAAGAGGACACTTTTTTAGGATCCATCATAGATTGAGGATCCATCACAGATTGAGGGTCAAGTGGACTTGTAGTATTTGATGTAGCTATTTGGCATGTAGATTGTATATAGATTTTGAGACATGGCATATGCCACATTTTGTAAAAAATGTTTTGAGTTGGCATATTTGCCAAATTTTTGTATATGTCTACCATTATGGACTAGATTTTAATATATATACACCTTGATATACAATATAATTTAAATTCCTTATGTGCATGTCATGATACTTCCCATGATGCCATACATTATGATGATAGTTCTTTAGTCCATTGATGATATGTTTAGCATTGAGAATGGTTTTAGATCAATAGAATCAATACGACAAAATTCCTTATATGCCCTAATCAAGCATAGTAGCTTGAAATCTAATAAGGTCATGATAGACCATTTCATCATGTATTTAGTCTTCATCTTGTCAAATTTTGTAAATATGTCAAAGTTGTCATATGAAAAATGTAAAAAAAATGCAAAAGTATGGAAGATGAACAGTCAAGTACTCAAAAGTCAGTTGGAGACTATTGGTTTCCCTCAAATCATGTATAAATATGCATAAACCTTCATGGAAAAGGCATTGGAGATGTATTGAAAACATTTTGAAGATGAATTGAAGACAAGTTTGAATGAAATTAATGTCAAGAAACTCTGTTTTTGTAGATTTTACTATTTTCGTACTATTTCTTTGTTTAGTACAACCCTGTATGGATGTGTTAGGGCCTGAGAGCAATTATAATTGAAAGCTGGTGGAATCTACTTTCTTGTGTTTTAGGTGCTAATAAGGCCAATAAGGACAATAGGGGCACATTATAAACATAAAAAACTTACATCTTGGGGGGAGGTACCAATAAGGCTAGTAAGGATACTATTTCATTTGGGTGTGTGTGTGTGTATGCAAATCCCATTTATGGCCGAGAAGCTCTCTATTTACTATTATTCAACTCTCGTTGATAGGAGGTTGGCTCTACAACTATTGCAATTTGTGTATAAAACCTAGATGCCTACGAGATCATATATATATATATATATATATATATATATATATATGTATGTATGTATGTATGTATGTATGTATGTATGTATGTATGTAAATCCTATTTATGGTCAAGTAGATCTCTATTTATTATCATTGAACTCTCATTGATAGGAGGTTGGCTCTCTGACTATTGCAATTCAATCCATTTGTAATGATGCCTCTATCATGTTGAGTTGGATCCTATCTCTGCATCAAGTTAAAATCATGAAGATCACAACACCATACAATCCTCATTGGGCTGTTAAAATGCATAAAACAATCATACAAGATAGTCATTCATGAAATTACTATGCAAAGAGGATTTATAAGTTGCATTAGGGTTTGTATAAATGATCTAATGGATTTATAAGGTTGTCAAACACCAAAATGGATGATTTATATGAGTTTTGGGACTATCACAGTCCATGTACAACTTGCCCTTTATGATTGTTAAAAAGATACACATGGCTGTCCAAAACTGCCCTTTATGACTATCCTAAAACAACATCGTGTATATGCTCATAAAAGCCATCAAACTCTGAGAATAAACTCATCATTGGATAAGGAGTGGAAGGATAAAGTCACATTCCCAAAAAACTCTTAAAATCACGTCTCCCCTTATGAAGACTAGGGTCTTTACCGATACATTGTTCCGTAAGAGCACAGTCACTTAAGATCTTAAGAGCAAAAACCTTGCCAAGTGCCATATTTTTTGTTCTGCTCATTGTGGGGCTGAACGGACCACGCCAACACGTTGGGGTGGGCGAGTAAATGCCAGGGGAGGTCTTTTTGAGTGCGCCAAGCGTCCTAGTCATTTCAGGCAAGAGGCTATCGACAAAGTCCCTTAAGATCCCCGAGACCAAAAAACTGCCAAACTTTGACGGAGCAGTTCTTAGAATTTGTGATAGGTGGGAATGTTGCGTTTGGACCTATAGGTGCATGTGGGGTCCATCCACAATAACTTCTCTCATTTTTGGTCAACTCCATTATGTTTGACCGTGCCGAAATCAAATGCATTGTTGCAAAATGCTTCAATTTGATGTAGTGGAAAGGTGCTAGGTGTGACATTTTTCATTCCATAGCTCATGGGGTCAAACAAACTACGCCAATGCGTTGGGGTGGATGGGTAAATGCCATTGGAGGTCTTGTTTTATGCGCCAAGCATCCCAGTCATTCCGAGCTGTAAGCTACCGACAAAGTCAAAAGTTACTAGGATTGAAATTTTGCATTCCACAGGTCCTAGGGCCGAACAGATTGTGCCAACATGTTGGGGTGGATGAGTAAATGCTAGGGGAGGTCTCGTTTTATGTGCCAAGGCTCCCAATCCTTCCGAGCTGTAAGCTACCAGCAAAGTGTTGTTTAATCCTAGCAACTTTTGACTTTGTCGGTAGCTTACAGCTCGGAACGACTGGGACGCTTTGGCACACAAAACGAGACCTCCCCTGGAATTTACCCACCCACTCCAATGCGTTGACGTAGTCCATTCAGTCCCATGAGCTATGGAATGAAAAATGTCACACCTAGCACCTTTCCACTGCATCAAATTGAAGCATTTTGCAATAATGCGTTTGATTTCGACACGGTCAAACGGAATGGAATTGTCCAAAACTGAGAGAGGTTATTGTGGACAGACCCCACATACACCTATAGGTCTAAACAAAACATTCCCAATTATCACGAATTCTGAGAACTGCTCTGTCAAAGTTTGGCATTTTTTTGGTCTTAGGGATCTTAAGGAACTTTGCCGGTAGCCTCTTGCTCGGAATGACTGGGATGCTTGGCACACAAAATGAGACCTCCACTAGCATTTACCCACCCACCCCAACACGTTGGCACAGTCCATTTGACCCCACGAGCTATGGAATGAAAAATGTCACACCTAGCACCTTTCCACTGCATCAAATTGAAGCATTTTGTAACAATGCGTTTGATTTTGGTACGGTCAAATGGAATGGAGTTGACCAAAAATGAGAGAGGTTATTGTGGATGAACCCCACATGCACCTGTATGTCCAAACAAAGCATTCCCAGCTATCACGAATTCTGAGAACTACTCCGTCAAAGTTTGGCAATTTTTTGGTCTCAGGGATCTTAAGGGACTTTGCCGGTAGCCTCTTGCCCGGAATGACTGGGATGCTTGGCGCACAAAACAAGATCTCCACTAGCATTTAACTGCCCACCCTGACGCGTTGGCATAGTCCGTTCAACCCCACGATGAGCAGAACAAAAAATATTGTTCTAGTTGACATATTCTCAATCATTGACATGGATGATATCTCAGTACCATTCCTTTAGGCACAATATGAGCTTCCAAGGGAAGGTGCAAGTGTGAGGTTGGAGATGATGAAAAGTACGCCTCATTTCACAATCATGTTTTACTTGTCTTCAATGATGATTCCTTGATTAAACTTAATCCTTTGATAATACATTTTAACCTCCTTGTCAAAGCGCACTTTCAAGGTTGCTTGAGCAAGAGCTAGCGCCTCAACATCTAGGTGCACTTTTGGTGTTCTAGAAGCATGAACTAGCACCTCAAATAGTAAGGCACTCATTCTAGGTTGTTTGTTCAATAATTGGCACCTTGTATTCTTTGGACATTCTTTCAACTTGTGGAGACAACCTCAACTTGCAAGATCAATTCATTATCAAGGCGCATATCCAAATTCATAGAGATATTAAGTGGTGCCTCACTAATCTAGGTGCACATTTGATGGTGTAGAGAGGTAGATGTGCGTCCAAGTCATCATTTGATGCCTTCAATAACTATAAACTCCTTTGATGATGCATTTTATCCTTCCAATTCACTATCTAGCCTTAGGCGCACATTTTAGGTTGATCAATCATAATCTAGCGCCCTAAGTACCAAGGCGCACTTTTGGGTTAGTTTGATCAAGGATTAGCTCCTTCACTTCTAGGCGCAAGTTTGGAGTTGAAATACATCAAAATAACAAGTTTCTCTATCATTCATATTGTCACATGTTGTAAGCCATGTATGTGAAGATGTAAACATAGTATTGGTGACATGAGCAACACTACTACATATTCTTAAGTGTTGTAAATATGCATCTTCTTATTTAATCATGTGTTGTAAACGAAGGAATGCAATGATTGCAATATGTGCACAAAATGGAATTTTTGACAAGGATTGAAAGGAAATGTTAAGAAAATGCAATTGGCAAGTGTAAATAAAAATTCCACAACCTTATCCACCATTCTCCTTGCCTATGTAAAAATGGGATCTTCAGAATAGGATGTATTTACAGCTGCCCTTGTAGACATGTATGCAAAGTGTGGAAGCATAGACAAGGCATGTGAACAGTTTGGCATGACACCTCAAAGAGATGCTATCTCATGGAATGCAATGATTGCAAGATATGCACAAAATGGATTTTTTGAAAAGGCTTTAGAAACTTTGAAGCAAATACAATTGGAACGTGTAAAACCAAATTCCATAACCTTTGCAAGCATTCTCCCTACTTGTGCCAAATTTGGATCTTATATATACATATATGCATAATGTCATGAAAATAATGTATAGTGTATATATCAAGCCATATAGGCATGTACAAATAAAACCATATGGGTATATACAATGATATACATCGATAACATACAAAAGTATGTTTACAAAGCCAGATAGGCATATGTAACAAAATGTCCCAAAATCAAATCTCCTATGGATTGCTATCAAATAATCTATGGCTCTTGCTAGGCCATGAAGATGGTGAACCAATCAACGACTCATCCTCTATCGCTCATCAACTAGACCTCCTCGATAGAGATTTTTGAATTTCCACCTATTAATACAATCAAACAACATACACATTAATATAGAATTTAATATTCAAAATATATAACATGACATAAGTAATCAATCACTTACCGCCAATTGGTGATCCCTCTTGATCATTTGTTGTCTCTCTTCTTCTGTAGAGCTGGATGGTAGGGGAGGTGACGTCCTATGAGAAGCATGAACAAGCAAATTTAAGTAAACATGAATATCATAAATATGTACATTAAATGCTACGCTTATTATAGGACTGTTCTAGGACTATTTTAGGACTGTTGTAGTTAAAACTATCCTAGTAGACATGTATAGGACTATTATAGGACTGTCATCTCATGGAATACAATGATGGCAAGGTTACTATCAAGATTAGTATGAAGATTAATTATGACTATTATAGGACTTTTATAAGAATGCAAACTTAGGCAAGGCACATGAACTGTTTGGTGGAATACCTCAAAGAAATGAGAATTTTGTCAGATGTTGTAGTTGCAATTTCCATGTGACACATGTATGTAATATGTGAAAGCATAGACAAGGCACATGAACTGTTCGACAAAAGACATCAAATACATGTCATCTCATGGAATGCCTTATGTAGAAAAAGGTACAAATGTGCAATATTAAGAAATACAAATGAGAACTAAAAATCATACCTCGAGTATAGTCAAAATAACCTACGATGCCATAGAAAATAATTTACGGTGCCATGCAAAATAATCTATGATGCCATGTAAAATAACTTTATTCGCAGTCCTATATAGTCAAAAGCATGCATTATAGTTAAAGAAACAAGATTTTTAATAAAACAATTCTAAAAAATAGAAAAAAAAGAACAAGTTAAGATAAAAAATGTCATACCTGTCCATCTAGAAGTTTAAATGCTAGTCAAGCGTACTTGAGGGGTCATCTCTTACCTTCAAAGTATCAAATATTGCTTCATGATCAGCATTACTAATTGTCCATAGTTCTTTTGATTTTGGTTTTCCACGATGCTTTAGTAACTTGACATTTGTTGCTACAACTAGGTGAGAATACATCAATATGGTTTTATGCTTCTCAAAGTCTTCAAAGGCCAAGATGCCATTCTTTTTAATCATATATGTTTGTAACCAAGTCCCAGCAATAACAACTGATCCTGTAGGATATGTGAACCCATCATCATCTGTCATAGGTTATGTTAGCTTTTGTTTTCCCTGTACACATCATGCCAACCAATAGTCTGACCTCTCTTCATTTCCATGTGGTACAACAACTACATAAACATGACCTCGTTGTACAAGGTTTGAAAGATGTTCATAGTCAAATGAGCTCTCCATGTCATTGATGGAAGATGATTGACCTTCATATAAAGGGATTAAATATTGTGGAATCCATGCATCTACCCACTCACTTGACTCACAATTGTCACAATCACATTTAGTACAACTCTAACAAAAACAAGCTAATTATCGTGTCTAAATAGTCCATGTACTTGCATCTGAGCTTTGAAATGAATGCATCTTTGATGATTCACTGATTCTCTAACATTCTAATTTCTATATCGCTATCCCATCATCAACCAACCAAAAGAACCTGCGCACTTCAGAATCAAGAGCCACTCCTCATGACAATGCATAGTTACACCACTTAACAATGGAATCTGCATCACTAAATGTAGCACCACCTCTAATCTTTAGTTGTTCTTTAAAAACAACTCTCTTCACGCATCCACCTACTCCATCATGTTCACCTTTTCCGTGCCCGGTTTCAAAAAAATTCCAAATATGAGGTATACCCTTCTCTACATGCATTTTTCTCAACCAATAGAAATTACGAGCATTCTTGAATTAACCAGTGCAATTATCTGACCAAATGAGATGTTGATCCATTCTAATATCTTTTTCTTTCAAGAACCCATAAAATTGTTTAAAACAATATTGCACAAACTCTGTTGAATGAGATTGATCATCACTCATGTAAAAATGGTATTCTCTGACAATCTTCCTATTCTCTTCTGTACTCTTGGGGGCATGTTTGTATGTGATGTGAACAAAAATAGCAATCTGAATAGAATTGTAATACTGGGATTGAACTTCATTTTGGGGTTGCAATATATAGTTTTCTACAAAATCAACTATAGAGACAATAGTTCCAATTAGGAAAGAGTCTTTACACATCTTGAACTGTTGATCTAACCATCGAGACCTGTGGCTATGTCTGACATTCTTGCAAAAAAGATTTTTCTTAAAATCATCAATAAAATTGGCAATACTTACCTCTCTTACAATCAACTCACATCTAGAACCTTCACCTCCACTTTTCAAATTGTATTTCACTGTCTCATATCTCTTTTTCTCAACCATTCTCTTTCCAAAATCATGCTCGTTGCCCTCATGAAAACATGATACAAACTTTAATAACCCACCACATTGTAAACACTTTTCATTTAAACAATCATTCTTGTAGAACATGCAACCATCATCTCTAATACATAGAAATAAATCCAATAAGTCCCTAGATGACTTTGGTAGTTGAATTGCACTACACTCCTGTAACATTTCGTTAGTGTGCAAAGTAGAACGAATATTGCATAATAATTCATGGTACATAGAAAACTCTACATGGTATTTGCAACAACATGTATTACGAACTTTAAGAGGAACACAATAAAATGGCTTAAGAGATTCAAATGCTCTTTGTGAGATTGTCATACCTGGGTGAGTTTCACAATATTATTTGTACAATGTTGTTTGGCTACATTCCAAGTAATGTTTAGGATGTGGTGTGCGGTCTTTATCACCAATTCTTAACTTTACAACATCTTTTGCATTCGGTGATACCCTAGAGTTAGTGTGCCAAAATCATTCAATTTCTTCCTTTATGCTTTCAATTAGCTTCTTGTCAACTCGTGGAAGCCTACCACTGAAAGCCCAAGTATCATTGGCAAGAGGACTATCTAGCCTTGATCTTAATGCTAGTGCTTTTGACAATGTTTTATGATTCAATCTCAAGTCAACACAAGTTTGCTTCATTAATCGAGCATTTCTTAATTATTTGCTTAGTATTGAGGTTGTTATTACTCTACGAGCAGCTCTTTTATCTTTCTCCTTGCTAGTCTTTCCAATAGAATTGAGTGCATTGAAAAGGCTTCTAACAATAATTTTATTCCGATCGGATACTTTGTTTAACTGAATCTTTAATTTCTTTAGTAAAGGTCTCATTTTGTACATCTTTAATAAATACACAAAAAGTTAGCATTGTTTGATTAATGTTTTCTTCTAAAAGTATTCATTGAAGAGTTTTGTAGCCCACAACCAAACCGTTCGTGATGACCTCTTGCCTTCAAGTTTTTCCATTATGTTCTCATCAATTTCAAGTAACCATTTTGGGGTTCTTGGGTGTTTTCCAATTTCATCACAGTTATTCTCTTCTTGACAAATGTCCTCTCTTCTTATGAAATTTGGAGATACATTGATTGTTCTTGTTTCATCCATGTTATCAACCTCATCAATTTTATCAACAAATGGATTATGGAGTGCAATTTCAACATCATGATGTTCATATCCACTTTCTTCAAGTGCACGTCTTCATTTTTCTTCTTCTTCTTTGTCCATGGTATTGCTATTATGAATAGGTGTTTCATAACATTTTTCAATATTTTCATTTGCAATATCATGATGAATTTCATTCTTATCTAACATTTCATTATAATCAAAATTAACATCTTCAATTTGCATGTCATTAGATGGTAAAGAAGAAGATTCACCTTGATGACCATCCGCCAAACCCACTCTTCCAATCCTCTTCCTTTCCCTATCTTTTTCCCTAATTGCTTCAATTTCCTCCAATGTAATTTTCCTCCTTTTTTCTTTACGACGACTGTTGCTCCCCATTAGGGGATCAAAAATATCACCCTTATGATTGTAACAAGAAAATTGTGTCTCCAAAAGTGCATAAAAATATTCCTTTCACTGTCATAGCCAAAAATCATGAGTATTTCGACAGCAAAGGGTCTTTGGTTGCAGATGTCGGGCCCAACAATATTCCTTTTGTCTTTTTTTCTGCATTTACATAACAGATATCCGTTTCCAAAATGGATATCCATTTCTTAAATCCCAATTCTTTGCCAACGGACACTCTGCAATGTCCATATCACTACTACAAAATAGATATCCCTTTTATTATGTACATTTGGATTCTAGACTATGGATTCATTTTATTATTCTATAAACTTATGAATTACCATCTAATTTGAATGTTTACACACTAATCCACCTAGGTATCAACTTAATAAAGCTTTGGATATAAGCCATTATTTGATTTGAGTAATCTTACTTTGGACGCATTTGTGAAGACTCCTAAAGAGCCTGGACATACAATTGTAAACATGATATAGCCTCCATATAAGCATAAAGATGATATATAATTTTAGTTTGTTGAAGGCCATGTAAATCAGTCATTGATGAGGATTCTGCTACACCTAAAGTTGAGTCCTTTGTTTGGAACTTTGAAGCATGCAAAGAGGCAAGTGACTTGTAATTCTTAAGTAAACACGAGTCTCAACATGATGTAGTTCAACTTGATGACATGTCTAAATATGACACATTTTAGTTTGTATTGCATGAGAACTTTCCTATTCATGCATATCAAATTTATAATTAGGTATATTTTTCTGAAGTGTATGAGTTTGAGGCTTTCAATTTTTGTATTGACTCACTTGAAGATGCTAGTAGCTATGTGAACATGATTAATATGGGATACAAGAGTTGTCTTTTCCCATGCATTTGGATTGGATTGTTGGCCCTTATGATTGTTTAAATCATGTTGGCCTAGCATTTGAATCGTTGCTTCGTGACATGGATGGGAATAGATAATGTATACACTTTATCACACTTTAGGGTTTTCCCATTATGCTAAAATGTTATGACTATCCACTTATTCTATTTTAGGCTATCATGAAATGAGGAGCTTCTAAAGGAAAAAATGTTGTCCCAAAAGAAGGCTCAATGTTATTCGTAAAGACATTAGATTGTTAAAATACAAATTCAAGGGTAGATATTCCTTGGGCTATTTTAGTATAGAGAAGCAAAATTGCAATATATGACTATCCTAGGAATTAGAATGGTTGATCATAGGATATTCATGGCATTTTGATATTAATGGATGGATTGATGGATGTTTAGGGAGTTTAAGTTTAAATGTAATGTATGAGAATTCTTATTTATGAAGGATCTAATAGGTCTTATGTCTTATTTGCAGGCCATTCAAGAAAGAAATGAAAAGATACCAAGGACTATCATAACACCTATTACAATTAGGTGCATCAAAGGATTGTCATCCAGGACCTTACCAATATGGGAAGTTATCAAAACCATGTCATGTTTAAAATTAAAGGTTTTATCACCTCTTTGTCCCTATAGGCCTATTAGAACAATAGGTCACATTTTATTCATATACCGGGGTTGAGAATAAACACTAAGCATTTGTATTTATGGCAAGTGTAAATGGAAATAGATTACAACTTTAGACAATCTATCCTCTCCTAGATTGCACTGACTGAGTGGAAATTAAAAATTCCCTATCAATGTCCTTTATATACTGAAGGTATGGGTGAGAAAGGTAAACTTTGTATGTTGTAGACAAGGCCTCAAATATAAAATATATTATGACAATAATGATAAGGACAATTAGGCATGAATGCTATCACTATTATAGATTGTCAAACCAACCATAGGCTACCATAATAGTACACTGTTGACTATCATACCTTTAGGCATGGTGCCATGAACCTTATGAGTAGAATGCATTGGTATTTGTGAGAAATGTATTGGTTATGTTAAGAATAAGTATTTATATTGTTTGAACATCATCAAAAGGTGGACTACAAATACGACTTTGTCAAAGGAAAATTTTAGTGGCAAAAATCTAACTATGAACTATTATGCCATCCAAGCACAATCATGACCAACATTAAGGGATAGTCAAGGCATGGTTGTCTTAAGAAACACAATTAAAATTGTCCATGGATATTTGAAGTAATTCGCAATATTCATGATCAAGAATCAACTCTGACTATCTCAATAGTGGTAAATTTGGCTTCAAGACAATCAAAAATGAGTTTAGGGATTCATTATGACCAAGTAATAAAGAAGAGTAACCGTAAGTGTCAACTTTCAATTTCATTATACAAGAGGATGAAGAAGGGGCCATAGTATTTTCATACCATAATACAACATACAAAAGGAAAATCATGAAGTCAAAACATGTGCAAAGGGTATCTATGTTAAAGAGGAGAGTTGTGAATGGAAGATGACTAACACTGTCAAAATAAGATATAGTCTCACTAAGGACAGTTAGGTGATTTGTGGATTGTCATGACTACAAGGCATGAGAATCTTGTGTATATGAAGAGGAAAGAAATATAAATAAAAGAAGATTGAAGGATTGTTGCACCTGGGTACAATGATCCTAAAGGATTGTCATACTAAAAAGATAGTCAACAGTACAAAGATTCATATTTCAAGGCTATCCTTAATCTCATTCACATGGTCCTAATGTTGGTTTGATTTGCATGGAGTGAGATGACACTATCAGGATTAATTGAAAAGGTGAAAGGGTTTGGTACCAAATTTGGTCACAAGTGCAAAAATTGCAATAAGCTTGAGAATATTGTTCACTAAACCTAGAACTATCACCAAGCAACATTCGTTTCATAAGATGTGATCAACAAACATGTAAGAAAAATGGATATCAACCTTCTTGGTTGTGTGTGCTTGATAAGAGCCCATACTTTTCACAAGAAGCCACCAATTTTTAACTAAATATTTCCATCTTAGAAACCAATATCCATTTCTTGATCTTCTAAAATGGATATCCGTTTTGCTTTTACCGAAGCAAAATGGAAAAGCAAAACAGATATCCGTTTTGCTTTGGTACAAAGCAAGACGGATATCCGTTTTGGTTGTTGACTTTTCATGGATTCTAACGTGTTTTCATGTTTCAGTCTCTTCTTTGAAGTTGATAAAATGAAAAGGGTTTATAGAAAAAATTGTTAGCTTTCTAAAAATATAAGATTTCTTTGGTTATTATTTTATTAAATAATTATTAATAATTTTCTATATATTGTGTTTCTGAAATCCTGATGGACACACTGATTGAAAAACATCCATATCTTTCAAACCATTTCACCTTTTTGAGATCCAAAACCTACGTCACACTCTATGCTTTACTGGATATAGGTTAAAAAAAAATTTTGAATTTTGATTTTTTTTTATCGAGTTAGGTTGGCTAGAAAATTACTTTTTAGTTTTTTTAAAAAGTCACAGTAAAAAAATCATAACTAATTATTTTATTGGAAAAAAATTTCAAATAAATATGCGTCACATCCAGACATGAGTCCTCTACTTATTTTGAAAGTTTCAAAAATATATATATATTTTTACTCATAGTTAGGTTGGTTGGACAGACACCCACTTGTTTTTTCCTGAAAAATTTAATAGTTGTTCATTGAAATATTCAATTTTCACTAAGTAAATTTAGTTAAAAAAAAAAAATAGTAGCCTATAAACTAGATTCAATTCTCTACAAATTTTGTTCTTACATCTTTTTCAAATTGTGTAGATAATCCATTCAAATTTTCACATGAACTTGATAAAGTCTGATTTTTTGTATTTTCATTGCCACTTAGAGGTATAGTTTGGCCCATCATGATCCCGCACATACCCAGGAGTAGAAGAAGATGTAACATTACCTTCAATGGTACCCACAAAAATGTGATCATGTGGGATTTCCTCATTTTCCACATTATCATCATTTTCATTTATATCATGTGCTTCATCATTATTTCAATGATGTGGAAATGGTTTTATGTAAATTTGTAATCAACGATTCGTCGGTACAATAAATGGTTTTCCATTATTATTAACTCATTTGGCTTTAATGGTGTTGTTATCAATGAAGTCTTATACCTTGTGGTTACTACTTATATAAGATCAAGTGCAATATCCCTTAATTTGGTGATAGTTGAAAAGTGTTTGATCATTATATGTTCTAGTAAGTGATTTGTTGGGATCTAGTGGATGAACAAGAGGGAATGTAAAAAATTAGCACTGAAAAATCCTTCGAAGAAAATCATCCATAGATTCTTGAAGTTTAGTAAACTTCCTAGATGAATTTGGCTTACATGAAGGAAACAAAGTAGTAGCAACATTTTCCTTCATTTCACTAACCTTCAAAAAAGTGTTGGACTTTTAAATTTTAGAAGGATAGGAATATTGAAATGATGATGAACCATATGTCAAAGTATTTGATGATAAAAGTTTAACCTCGATATTTATCAAATGTGTGTACATCTATCTAAAATATGAAAAGCTACTTAGCTACACATTATTATTTTTAATTGGAAGTAATCCAAGTTAAGAAATATGATTTGTAATTCATCACCATCAAATTGGTGTTTTAGTTCGACACACTCAGATTCAAACCTAATAACATAGTTATTTTTTATATTGGAAATAGCTCACAAATATAGCTTATACAACCAACTGATCACAAAGGTACAGAAAAATTAAGCTAGAACAGACAAAAAGGAACAAAAGATGGAAACAAAGAGATAACCAACCAAAATAGTCCAATACCACAACCCAAACCGTCCCTCAACCTAAACCAAAAGAAGGGGAACTAGAGACAATTTATAGTAATGATTTGTTGATATAAATATATGTCTAACCTAGTATTAAAAAATCCAATAACACTATAAAGCAAGAACATATATAATAGAAACCACCGAAAAGAGTTACCAAAAACTGAACTAAATACCGAGTCAATAGAGCCATATCACAAAGAACCTAAATCTGCAACTTAATTAGAACCTTTGCCAACCCTTCTTGTCTAAATTCTCAACAAAAACCTTGACATTCCTATCCAAATTAAATTTGAAATCCACACACTCATTTAACTAGGACTTTGGATACATTCTGATAGGAACAACTAGTAATGGGGAAGAACCACCATCTTTCTCATTATTAGAAGAACCACTAATAGAAAAATAATCATCAACCTACCTAGAAACATCAACATTGACACTTTTACCTTTGCCAACAAGTAGAGATCATGAATAATGGAGAGATTAAGATCTTGTAAGAAATTAGGAACAACACTACCATTGGGAAGAGGAGGCCCAATACTAGAAACACCAAAATGAGAACAATCACCCACACCACCAAGAACAACATCAGCACTACTAGAAGCATATACAGCCACATGAGGAGCAATAGGATCATTTACACTTTGATGAAAAGAAGGATTATTTAGCTCAAGACTTAGGAAAACTAACCACGTCAATGCCACTTTGGTCAAACCAACCATCTTGATCATAAAATACATCTTTAGGAATAATGCACCGCGAAAAAGGACTGAGGCTTAGGAATAGGCTTTCCATCAACAATAAACTATTTAATATCATCACTCCTGTTATGCACTTTCAAAGGAAAATTGTTGGAAACAAAAAAAGCTATGACTTTTTGAGAAAATCTAGCAAGCATATGTGTACTACCCTAAAAATCTCTGTGTCTAGCAATCCATATAAACCAAATAATTTCAAAGGACATGACCAAATTGCCTATCCAAAAACTTAGCAAGAGGAGAAGAACAAGTAATCTTGTGAAATCAAATATCATGCCAATTAAAATCACATTTACTAGAAATAATAATCCAAATGGCAAGAAAGCAATATCAAAATTTCTTAGCATAAGGATAGTTAAAGAATAACTGAACAATAGACTCGACACCCCCTAAAACAAGAATAGATTTAGACTCAAGAATCAACATGACATCAACAATAGCTAATTTATAGAAACAACAATAACCATCTCATAAAACATTTCTTAGGCTCAATAAAGCTAGATCAAATCCTCTTTAATCTTTTTGACCAAACATTGTCCAAATCATGCAAGCTCTAAATATAGTTTAATCTATTAAACTAGGCCTTAGTAAAATACAACAAAGAATATGTATGAATATTTGGGAGTGACTTGCATAACTCTTTTTCCCCTATCCATCTAACATTGCCCCAAAGACTAATATTCCAATTAATAACATTATAATGAACATTAAGATCAATCCTCTTAACCATGATAAAAGTCCTCTTCTATTGATTTGGAATAGCATACTTGTTCTGAACAAGCTCTCAATTCATTAAACTCCCATCACAAAGTGTATTGCTAATAAAATCTATCCATTTACAATACCAAGATTTTGTAGAGCAACCTCTTTTAGTTACAAAGAGCATTTTTTCCATCCAAGGCCTACCAAATAGATATAAAACCCAAAACTATGTCCTTGTTAGCAAAGAAAACCCCATGACCTTTGGTCAACCCTTTAACATATAACCAAGCCTTCCAAATAAAGTAGAAAATAACAAACCCAAAAGGTTTAATTTTGAAATTTCCAAGGAGAACACGGGCTGCAGATGTAACCCTTTCCAATTAATATTTGATTTAGGTACATAGTTAGCAAAATTAAAACTAAAAAGTTTTTTACAAGGCTCATTTCAATAAACAACTTTAACAATCCATTTGACGAGAAGAGAAACACCATGTTTAAAGATATTTTTCGATCCCATCCCCCCACCCTATAGGATGGGTACATTGAGCCCAAGAAATTTTATTATTGCCTTTACCATTAGACCACAAAAAATTTTCAAAAAAAGATAATTTAATTGATTAACATGTGAAGAAGCAACAAGCCAACAAGAAGATAAATAGATGGTGTAAGAAGAGAAAACTTTCTAAAAAAATTTAAATCTTCTAGCCAAAGACAACAAATTACCCTACCATTTAACATTTTGCTATTGAATTTATCTAACACCCAATCCCATATACATTTGAGAGAAGGATTGAGGGAGAAATGGATCCCAAAATATCTAATGACCTCATCAAGACTAGAAAAATTCCAACCTCTATCCACAAACCACTTAGGAAATTAACATCCAAACTCAAAATGTTAGATTTATGCACTGCAACTTTAGAACTTGATGTAGTCATGGAATGAGAGACCAATGAAGGATTATCAAGCTATGCAACAAATATCAATAAACACATACACAAAATAGAAACTCACAATAAAAGGGCACAATATATACCCTAGTAAAACCCTCAAAGAGGGAAAACCCAACCTCAAAAAGATTCCCCATTATATCATTAAAACCTCAAACAAGTTATAATCTATTGCAAGGGTGTATATTATAGGTTGCAACTAAATGACAACTAAAAGCCTATAAAATCCTTATTCTCAAACTCCGTCCTCAAACATTATACTCATGCTTACACTCAGACCTCCCAACTCATGCTAAATGTTCTCTACCTTCTCTGATTATCTCAAATGATCATAGGTAACCAATATATATCAATCTTTGACCTCCTTAATGATATATGTGCCAGCCATATCATGGTGTAGAGTTCTATAATCCTTAAAATGTATAGTTAGCTAATGCAAGCTAATTTCTCAAACCAAACCAAATCAATAGAAAATAAAATTGTGCAGTGCCTAATGTTTTCTCCCATGGGTTTAATATGTCTTCACATGTCTTTCTTGATTGTTGTAAACTTCAAATTATCTGGCACCAAAAGAACTTTGCAACTATGATAGTTTGCTAGTTTAATACAAGTTCACAAACCCAAATAAGTTGTTACATGAATCCAGGGTAAAAATTGAAAGTTGTGTCACACTTCTGGCCAACTTATCAACATAAGTGAATTTAAGTTTTTCCATATAAAAGTCAATTTTGGTGAAACGTATGTTTTATGTGGATTCATTCTAGCTAAATTAGATCTAGGCCAAAACGTTTCCAACTAGAACCATCCACTAAAACCATATGTAGCATCACTTTGAGGCTAATTTAACAAAAAATGAAGTTATTTAAAAAACTTGATGTTATAACAACTCTTACTCGTGCAAATAATCATTTTGAAAGAAGATCTAAAAATACCCTTTTGTAGATATATAATTCTACTTTGTAAAAAAATAATATTTTAGACATTTTAATTAATATTTATATTTTATTTTATATTTTTACTAAAAGTAGGTAATCAACACCAAATATGATGATTGTCCTCTCAAGAAAAAAATAGTAAAGTTTATAAAAAAAATTGAAAAAAATATGATGCACTAGAGGAGAGATTCCATGTCGAGATGATATAATTTTTTCCTATTTTGGATAAATAGTTAAGATAAAAGTCAATGTCCCATCAAAACGACTATGGTTTCATTACATGCAACGTCCAAGATTTATTTAAAAATATGTATTATCAAAATGGGGAAAAAATTAATCTATGCATTTAATTTTTGAGTTATGAATTCATAGAAAAAATGAATGAAAATAAATAAAATTTACTATATAAAGTGCAACATCCCATTCAACCTTATTTTTCAGCATTTTATCAACTACTAAATTATAGTGTCAATTTTATAAAATACTACAATTAAAAAAAAATATTTAAAAAAAAAATACAAACATAAAATATACTAAAAAATCTACATTTTATTAGTTTACATCATTTTAAATTTCAAAACATATACATCACTTTGTTGTGATTTAAATTAAAAAGTTAGATCAGTGTTGGCCATTTCCTTTATAAAAGTGTGACAAAGCTTTGAACTTTCACCCTCCAATTGTCCTCAAATGTGGATATGACCTCCAAATACTCCTCTGAAATGTTATACCAAAACCTACAAGACTCAAATGCAAAATGGGGAAAAATGTGAGGACTTCTAAAACTAATGTTGGGAAAAGGTGTCTCAACCTTGCATTCCTAACTGTTAGAAATTTACCAGGTTGATCAAACCAATTCCTATGTAACTCTATGAGAGAATATGATGTATACAAGCTTACAAAATTACCATAATGCAAATATCAAATTTAGACAAGCCACAAGATATATCTTAGGAAAACCCTCAAGAGGGAAAAACCCAACCACCAAAAGCATCCACACTCAATGTATTATTCAACAATGAAACATTACAATACACTTATAGAGTGTCATATATACTTTTGAAACATCAAGCTCCTCCAGTGCATCCTCCATGTTTCCAAGCATGAATCCACACATCCCATGCCATGCGTCACATATGCACTCACAAGAGAAACTCAATAAAATGACAGCGCACTCAACCAACCAACCCAAACCACTAACCATGTTCTTACTTTTATAGACACAAGCTCACACAAATACAACTTGTGGTATTAGGTAAAACCATGTGTCTCAAAATCATGAGTACACAAAGCCATTGACCCCTCATTTAATTCTTGCAACTAAGATTTCAATTTATGCTCCAATTAATTAATTAATTATTCTATGTCTCCCACACATAAAATAACTAACCCAATGTTACATACAACTTTTACAAGTGGCCCAAAATAGATATTTAATGTGCCTAAACACATCAATTAAGATGCACCACCTATAAATATTTATTTTAAACATAAATAAAATATTCTATTATTATGAAAGGTGTACAACACACTTTTTTCCTAACATTCTCCCACTTGTATACATTGCATAAGGGTCAATCAATGAAATACATCATCATAGCCATACCTGAAAGCACATGATTGTCCAACATGCTCTCGTGCTCTATCAAGATACCCACAATAAAACTAAGGTGACCACCATCTCAAGCAAGAAATCCTCTCATCCTCCAACATGGCACCTATGGAAGAAAAGGAACAAGCCAAGGTTAAGATGCACCAATCCAAAGAACACAAGCATTAGATCCAAGTGATAACAAAAGCTCCAAGCTACTGTCAAAGGTAAAAACTCACAACTGAAAATAACACCCACAACATATGATAAAACATCCAACCATCCATACCTCCTAGGTATCAACAACATAATGAAACGCATGCCAACAACATGTCCAACCCATATACCACAATCACAAGCTCCCTATATAGAACCTGTTAACAAAGAATATACATATCCAGGAACTCCCATTGCATGGGTAATGTCAAATCTAAAAATAGATCAAGGCATATCAAGTCTACCAATCAACACTCCAGTAAAGGTGTGGCTAGTGATCAAACCATGTAGCTGTTGGTTTTAGGACAGACAACTGAGAGGGGGGGGGTGAATCAGTTGTCACCAAAACTTTCTTTTCTTTAAACACTTAAATCCTTCTTATATTTCTATAGCATAATAATGATTCAATCATGAAAATGCAATGCAATAACGCAAGAGCAGAAACACATTAATACATATGACACCAGGATTTTAACATGGAAAACCCGATTAAGGGAAAATCCATGGGGTGACTAACCCAAGATTGTGTTCTCTGTTAAAAGAATAAGAAGAACAAATGGCACTTGCCAATTAGGGCTCACTACCTGAGCACACTGCTCACAAGAGGCCCACTGCCTACAGGAGACACACTATCTACAGAATAATATTAATATTACATACTTGAACTATAGATTAACATCTTCACCATGCTTGAAACAGTTCCATTTAGGCTCAACACTTTTGCTCTACTTTTTGCTCTTCTCCTCTCTACCACTTTCTCATCTCCCTCTCAGATGCTTTGAAATGACTTCACAAATCTAATTTATACAAGACATTGACTTTGGGATAATCATCAAAGTCGGCACAACATATTTTATTTTATTACAGAGCAGTTATAGAAATACAACTTGATTTATTACAAAGACTTCATGTGTATCATCACGCTGTCGGCCACACATATATGGGACTTCAATCTTCTGTGAGGAATACATCATGCTTTGCAAAACATCTTCATGATCATCCGCAAGATGTGTAAAACATCCGGTCAGCCATGATTAGGAAGAACACCATCACCTGAGAGTAAATCTTCAATTACAAGCTCAATCTTTAATGCAGACCGCCAACACGAATTGAACACAATCTAGAGACCTCCAAAATCTTGCCTGAATCACCAAGAACATCCACACCACTTCTGCTTATTGAAATCATTCACATCTTCATCCAAAACCTCAAGAACATAGTCTGTCATTACTGTCACATTAGAATAAATGCTTGCGGACCTCCAGACCACGAACCAATTGAGTTGTCAATTCACATTGGCTTCCAAAACATTCCACCAAATCCATAGAACAAGATATTGCATTTCTGGATCTCATAGGACCTATTTGAGTCACTCTGTCACCTCTAAACAACTACCAAATCCAGTTTTACTCATATGGCCATAACTTCTCCAAATCTTCATGCGAACCTCTCAAATCTTGACTGGAGAACCTTCAGACACATATCTACAAACCCTTTGATGTGCATACTCTGATCTTCAACTATCTGGGATCTTTGCTTCATAGAACTTCACTGTCTTCATTGTTCTCTATTTCTGATGGGGCTAATTTTCTCAATATCCTCAGCACATAACTCATCCAATTCTTGACATCAATGCAATAGGAGTATGTTGACATCAATGACAACACGGTTAGGGCCATACTTGCAACAATCTCCCCCTTTGTCATTGATGGCAACATATGATGTGAAAAACTATTTTAACCATCAAGACAGGAACTTCTCCTTACTGACTAACATAGCTCCCCCTATCACCGGCAATCATTCACATGTCTTATCTTCCTCTACTGCTCCCCCTTTGATCAACAACCACTTTTTGTTTTTCACATGTCTTCTCTCCCCCTTTGACATCAATGGCAAAGGGAACATACTTGCAACCACTTCTCATGCTTCATAGTCATACTGACTGCTCCCCCTAAGTAGCAGCCTCCTAGCATCAATCTGGATCATAACATATGATTGTGAAATTCACCAGACAGATGCACATCAGTGCACCTTAATTTAGAACCGGAGGGGTAATAACCCCTAACTTCTCCCTGAGATACTCAAAAGTGTCCTTAGGTAGAGGTTTGGTAAAAAATGTCTACAATTTGATCCTTTGAGGGCAGAAACTCCAATCTGACTTTATTCTTGTTCACCTACTCTCTTAAAAAGTGGAACTTGATGGATATATTTTTTGTCTTTGAATGCAACACCAGATTTTTTGATATGTTTATTGCACTTGAGTTATCACAGAAGATTGTGATAGGTTCTTCATACTCCACTCTGATGTCTCTTAACATTTGCTTCATCCACAATACTTGAGTGCAACTACTCGCTGCTACAATATACTCTACTTCTGCAGTAGATAGAGATACTGCCTCTTATTTCTTGCTTAGCCAAGAAACTAATCTTTTCCCTAAAAAGAATGCACCACCACTGGTACTCTTCTGGTCATCCACATCACCTGCCCAATCAGCATTAGTATAAGCATGAAGAGAGAAATCATGATCCTTGGGATAGCACAATCCATACTCAATTGTTCCCTTCAAATATCTAAGAATTCTCTTGATTGCCATGACATGAGATTCTCTAGGATCAACTTGAAATTTGGCAACAAGACCAACAACATTCATAATGTCAGGTCTAGTTTGAGTAATAAACAGTAGTCCTCCAATCATTGACCTGTACTTTTTCTAATTAGCCTGAGGAGATTCATCATCTTTGCTTAGTTTACACCTAGTTGCCATGGGAGTATTCATTGGCTTTGTATCTTCCATCCCAAAGTTCTTCAACAATTCTTTCACATATTTGGTTTGAGATATGAAGATGCCTTTCTTTGTTTGAGTGATTTGCAGACCCAAGAAGAAATTCATTTCACCAAACATAGACATCTCAAATTCACTTTTCATTTGATTTGCAAAAGTTTTGCGCATACTATCCTTCCCTCCAAAAATAATATCATCAACAAATACTTCAACAATCAAGATATTTTCATGATCAATATTAAAATATAGATTACTGTCAGCAGTACCTTTGTTGAAACCAATTTTCAGAAGATGTTTGTCCAACCTTTCATACCAGGCTTTTGGGGCTTGTTTGAGTCCATACAATGCCTTCTTTAATTTGCAGACCATATCTCCATTATCAGACAGTTGAAATCCATCTGATTTCTCAATATATACTTCTTCTAAATCACCATTTAGGAAAGTAGACTTGACGTCCATCTGATATACCTTGAAATCTTTGAAGGTAGCAAAGGCAAGAAATAGTCTGACTGCTTCAATCCTTGCCACTAGAACAAAAGTCTCTTCAAAGTCAACTCCTTCTACTTGAGAATATCCTTTATAGACCAATCTAGCTTTGTTTCTTATTACTTCACCATCTTCATTTAGTTTGTTCCGGAAGACCCACTTAGTCCCAATCACATTTTTGTCCTTAGGTCTGGGAACAAGATCCCAAGTGTGATTCTTTTCAATTTGCATCAATTCCTCCTTCATTGCTTTAACCCAACTTTCATCATTGCATGCTTCACTTACTATTTTTGGTTCAACTTTTGACATCAAACAATACTTCACTAAGTCTTGAGAAATATTTCTTCTTGTTTGAACACCTTTGCTTCTATCTCCTATGATCTGATCTTCAGAATGATTCAGTCTTACATACTTGGGAGTTTTGGGAATCACTTGCACTTCTAATTCTTGGACAGGTTCATTCAAGTTTGTCTCTTCTTCTTGAGTTTCTGGATTCTCTAGATCAATCTGAGTTTGGACTTGTTCTTCTTGGTCTGAGATATCATTTTGATCATCAGCTTCAGACTCATAGTATCTTGAGGGATTTTCCATGCCTTCATCAACTTTCACATTTGTTCTTTCGACAATCTTTCTTAATCTCTTGTATAACACCGATAAGATTTTCTTTGAGTATAATAACCCAAGAATATTCCTTCATTTATTCTAGCATCAAACTTGCCAAGGTCTTCATCTCTTTTGATATGGCATTTGCTACCAAAGACTCTGAAATACTTCACAGTAGGAGTGATGCCAAACCAAAGTTCATAAGGAGACTTACCAAGCTTGCCTCTGATTTGTATCCGATTAAGAGTATAAACAACAGTGCTCACAACTTCTCTCTAATAGATCTAAGGAACATTTGCTTCCATCATCATGGTCCTAGAAGCTTCCTAGATGGTCCAATTCTTTCTTTCCACTACATTTTGCTGTGGAGTCCTTGGAGCAAATACCTGTCTTTTTATCCCATGTTTCTCACAGAATTCCATGAACTCTCTGGATGTGAATTCACCACCTCTATCAGACCCAAGACATTTTATGTTTAATCTAGTTTCATTTTCTACCATAGCCTTGAATATTTTGAACTTCTCAAGAGCTTCAAATTTCTCTTTTAGGAAAGTCACCCACATCATCTGGGAGTGGTCATCAATTAGTAACATGAAATATTTATCACCTTGCAGACTCCTAATTCTTGTCAGTCCACATAGATCAGTGTGAACTAAGTCTAACAATCTGGTAGAGGATTGTTCCTTACTTTTAAATGTGACTTTGCTCTGCTTACCCAACTGACATTCTTTGCACAAACTATTAGTAGGTATCACCAGTCTTGGAAGATCTCTTACAACCTGAGTGTTGCTTATCTTGATGATATTATCAAAATTTACATGACACATTCTCCTATGCCACAACCAACTCTGATCAATTTGAACAAATAAACAACTTTTGCCAGTACCAACCAAGTGGAAGATGTTACCTTTTGTTTGAGTACCGGATGTAATTTATGTTCCATAACTTTCAAAGATCTTACATTTTCCATTTTTTAATCAAAGATCATAGCCTTTGTCTACCAACTAGCCAACACTGAGAAGATTATGCTTCAAACCTTCAACATACAGTACATCACTAGTTTTGTTCTTTCCATCAAAAGAAATAGTTCCTCTGCCTCTGATTCTGCCAGCAGAATTATTGCCAAATTTTACAACTCCTCCTTCATATCTTTCCAGATCTATGAACTTATTTTTATCACCAGTCATATGATGGGAGCATCCACTATCAATGACCCATTCATCCTTTTCTTCAACTTGAGCAGCCAGAGCTTTTTCTATCAGTTTATGATTGACAGATTCAATGGGCATTGGATCTTCTTCCTTGATGGCAATAAACACCCAGTCACTTCCAGATTTGTTTCCTGTCTCTGATTCATCATCTGTTACTCCTTCATCATCATCATCTTCATGAACATAGTAACATTTCTTTTGGAATCTTGATCTATTTGGATTTGTCCGTGAAAATCTTTCCGGACACCTTGAGGCAAAATGTCCAATCTTGTTGCAGTTGAAACATTTGAAGGGCAATTTACCTTCATACTTACCAGATCCTCTTGGTAGTCTTTTTGCAATAAGGGCTTCAAGTTGAGTAGCTTATGCCTCATCTTCTTCTAGATCTTTTCTTGCTTTTTCATACCATGATAATTTCTTTGAGGAATTTTCTCGTGGATCATACCTTTGTTTGCCTTTTACAGAGGCCCTAGCCTTGAATGCTGATTCAGTCTTGCGAGGTGCATCTCCAAACTCAGCCAATTCAAATGCATCTAATTTACCAACCAATTGATCCCTTGTGATATTTGATAAAGATCTAAATTCCTCAATAGCTGTAGCCTTGTGCTTGTAAGCAAGAGGTAAGGATCTGGAACTTTGGTGACAATCTCATCTTCATCCAAGGTTCCACCAGCACATCTAATACCACAAACAAGCTCATTTACTTTTCACATAAATGTAGTGATATTCTCATCTTCATTCATCTTTAGGTTTTTAAATTTTCCTTTCAGACTTTATAGCTTGGCACATTTAACATATTTGTCTTGTTCATGCAGAAGAGCCAGCTTTGACCAAATTTCATATGCAGTTTTTAAATCCATAACATTTGTTAGCTCTGAATCAGATAGGGCACTTAGTTAGGCTTCTTTAGCTCGAAGATTATCTTCAACATCTCTGATTTCATCTGTAGTTGTCGAACCATTCTTTGGAGGAATATACTTCTTTATAGTCATGTTCCAATATTGAAATCCCATACATTGCAAGTAACATTCCATGCGGCTTTTCCAAAGAGTGTAGTTTGTTCTATCAAACCTTGGACTATCCTGTCTGTAGGAAGACATCCTAGATCTCCTCAAGTGGTTAAGCTCTTTTAGAGGATCTTAGCTCTAATACCAATTGTTGGTTTTAGGACAAACAACTGAGAGGGGGGGTGAATCAGTTGTCACCAAAACTTTCTTTTCTTTAAACACTTAAATCCTTCTTATATTTCTATAGCATAATAATGATTCAATCATGAAAACACAATGCAATAACTCAAGAGCAGAAACACATTAATACATATGACACCAGGATGTTAACGTGGAAAACCTGATTAAGGGAAAAATCACGGGGTGACTAACCCAAGATTGTATTCTCTATTAAAAGAATAAGAAGAATAAATGGCACTTGCCAATTAGGGCTCACTGCCCGAGCACACTACTCACAAGAGGCCCACTACCTACAGGAGACACACTGTCTACAGAATAATATTAATTTTACATACTTGAACTATAGATTAGCATCTTCACCATGCTTGAAATAGTTCCATTTAGGCTCAACACTTCTGCTCTGCTTTTCACTCTTCTCCTCTCTACCACTTTCTCATCTCCCTCTTAGATGCTTTGAAATGACTTCACAAATCTAATTTATACAAGACATCGACTTTGGGATAATCATCAAAGTTGGCACAACATATTTTATTTTATTACAGAGCAGTTACAATTCAATACAACTTGATTTATTACAAAGACTTCATGTGTATCATCACACTATCGGCCACACATATCTGGGACTTCAATCTTCTTTGAGGAATATGTCATGCTTTGCAAAACATCTTCATGATCATCTGCAAGATGTGTAAAACATCCGGTTGTCCATGATTAGGAAGAACACCATCACCCGAGAGTAAATCTTCAATTACGAGCTCAATTTTTAATGCGGACCACCAACACGAACTGGACACCATCCAGAGACCTCCAAAATCTTGCCTAAATCACCAAGAACATCCACACCACTTCTGCTTACTGAATCATTCTCATCTTCATCTAGAACCTCAAGAACACAGTCTGTCATTACTGTCACATTAGAATAAATGCTTGCGGACCTCCAAACCACGAACCAATTGAGTTGTCAATTCACATTGGCTTCCAAAACATTCCACCAAATCCACAGAACAAGATATTGCATTTCCAGATCTCACTGGACCTATTTGAGTCACTCTGTCACCTTTGAATAGCTACTAGAACCAATTTTACTCATATGACCATAACTTCTCCAAATCTTCATGCGGACCTCTCAAATCTTGACTGGAGAACCTTCAGACACATATCTACAAACCCTTTAATGCACATACTCTGATCTTCAACTATCTGGGATCTTTGCTTCATAGAGCTTCACTGTCTTCACTATTCTCTATTTCTGATGGGGCTAATTTTCTCTATATCCTTAGCACATAACTCATCCAATTCTTGACATCAATGCAACCGGAGTATGTTGACATCAATGACAACACGGTTAGGTCCATACTTGTAATAGTAGTACCAAGAGCAATCATAATTATCCATGCACATGCAACACAAAAAGCTACATACTCCCTCACAACATGTCACCATAACTCTCCCAAGTCAAACCATATGAACATGAACCTCCAGGAAGTAGTCACAGAACAAAGAGAGAATGTAAATCATATCATAACATGTCCTTCTACCAATACCTCAAAGTGCTAAGTTGTGTCAAGTATTCTATCCTTCACAACCCCAAATGAAAAGCCTTAACAACACCAACCATTCAATATCATAGATCAAATGAAAGATATGTATCACATAAAACCAACATGGATGTAAGCCTCTCTAAGCAAGGAAGATCAAATCAAATATTCATTCCCAAAACTAGGAATAAGCCCAATCACATCTCCTAAATCCTCATAAATGACATCATAAATCAAACTCATATGCACAAGGAGATAACCATGCCAGCATCCCTCAAATGAATCCTCCAAAACCAATAACCATAGCTCAAGATCCATAACCATGAGAAGATAAAGAATAAAAGAAATGCATCTAAAGGATGGGAAATACCTCTTAGATGATAATCCGCTGAGTAGACCAAGAGTGGGAAATGAGAATGTTCCTCCAAGATACACCAAGTCACAATGAATCTCTCCAAGAACAATCTCCTCTAAGGTCAATGAACTCACGTCCATGTCTAGGTGAAAAGGCTCCTTGGTCTTCCTATTGAAACCTCCAAAGAGTAATCTTCTCAACAAATGTCTCTAATCCCAAGAGAGCTCTAGCCTCACCTAAGTCTCCAAGTATCCATGAGCATATACAACCAATCAATCCATGCTAAGCTCCAAATACAACACTGCACTATCATGAAGCTCTCAAGCAAATGACCAAAGTACTCAATACCAAGAGAACTAACTAAACCACTATCAATGCTCCAAATACATAATTAGGAACACATAATGACATCATGATCTAACATCTCTTCCTAGGAGATCACATGCACCAATGTGCATATCCTAGTCTCAAGAGAACATGTATCATGCCAACACTCAAACTAGTATCCAAATTAAACCAAGACACAATAGCAACACCTCTAAACCAAGTGTCAACATCTCCAATGTCATGAAGAAAACCATCTCCTAAAAATAGTACCCAAGATGTCAAAGCACTCATACTGCATAAGAATCATAATCCAAGAGTCTTTCCATGAAACCCAACCATTATAGAAGACCATCCATCACTAGGTGCTGAATACACATCACTACCAAAGCTCCCATTGAACCATGATATGAGCTATACATGACATCGTGATAAACATTTCTTAAATGAAGATCACCATGGTCCACACACACAATTGTAACACCAATAAATCCAAAGTAGAACTAAGATCTCCAAGCCAAGAAGATAAATCATCGCTATCAAAAGCTCACACAAATCGTGTAACCAAGTTATCCATGACATCGTGATAATCATGCTACAAGTCCCAATAACTGACTATCCAGGCACTAATAATCCATCCTCTTATCCCAATGCAATATACCAATGCACAAATGACCACATACAAGGCCTAACAAAGTTTGAATCAACACTAAATCAATCTCGTGGATATAGCCAATCCACATCTGAGTCATCCCACTATAATCAATGAGGTGTGAATACCCAAAAACTGCATAACTTGAAGATCAAAAATAATGAAACATGCAAACTCATCATCACATTAGTAACCTACAAGCCAAGATAACAAAGAAGATAATCTATAAACTGCAAGACTCAAACACCAAATCTACCCCAACAAAGTGATTTTCCAATCAAGTCTACAAATAAGTAACCGTAGTCAAGTAACTAATCAAACATCCAAGAGATAAGAACAACCTCCTAAAAGTAAACCACACCACCACCTGTAATCATGAATCAAACATCATAACCCATACCTATCAACCACATACATGATCATGTCGTGTTAATGCTCAAAATGTACTTGTATATCCATGGCACCATAATCATCATCATCATTGTACCTATACTCAACTCCCATTGAAACGAGACTCCTAGTCTCACACATGTATCAACCATGTTCTCAAACCAGAAGACAACTTATGTACCTATGTCCATCGAAGTCTAAACTTTGAAAACACCTATAAACATGTACCTAGAATCACCAAATCTAAAAACCTGCTATACCATGATGATGGTCTCATAACAACATGTACTCCTACAAGTTTATGCCCCAAAATTTTGTCCAAATGCTCTTATAATCACATCCTGAATCTCAGGCTCCCACAAGTGATCAAACAAGTACAAACCTTTCTTTACAAACCAAAATAAAAATAGACATGATCCTAACTGTATTATACTGCAAGATCTCACCAACGCATATCCGAAATCAAAAATATGATTCTGTGTCTAAAATTTATGAGCAAATAATTATCCCGAAGCAATGCCTAGGTTCATGAACTAAATTTTGACACAAAAAATAATCTAATAACTAAGCCTATACCACTATGTAGTTCTTGGAGAGATCTTTCTAATGCCTATAAGAAGTAAAAAATTTGATACCATGGGTGAAAGTTATGCCCCTTGGAAGAAAATGCCCTCTGAGGGAAAGAAATGGCCCCATGGTGGGACCTTGTCCATACGACCATATGGCATACTGACATCATCATACATACAAATGATGTAGGTGGGTGACATGGAAGTGATGCAAGCACTAACATGGCGGCAATCAACTAACGTGTATCTTACATCATTAGACTTGTATTGTCAATGGACTTGAAAAGGTTTCAAATTTCATTTGATTTTCCAAAACAACTTGTTCACCCACAAACCCAAAATTTAATTCAACATAGTTTTATAGATTTGAATTTTGGTTTTGATTTTTTTCTTGCGGGGGGAGGGGGGACTCTAGGCTCTGCCTCGCCCGACGAGGGCCAGAACTAGGGACCACAAGCCCTATTAGCCTAGTCACCATCGACCGGGGGTTGGCCACTGTCTGGCAAGTGTACCTTGCCGATAGTCTGATACCTTATCTATCAAGGCATGCGGGGGTTTGCAGACCCCTGTACGACCCAATTTTTTTAAAAAAATAATTCTATTGTTTTGAAGTGACTTTTTCAAAATCATTTAAAAAAAAAATAAGATATTCAACTATAGAACTCTTATATGTAGGGATTTAATTTTTTATTTTTCTAAAAAAAATTACCTTTGCAGACTATATGGTTGCACGAACAAACTAGGGTAGGGGGCTAATTTTTGCTCCATGCCTTGGTGGCCAAAATATGTCAAATTATATGTTATTCTTGTCCTCTTGGGCCTCCTAGATCCAATGGTGAGGTCTATTTTGTCCTAGGAGGTCATCTATGAAACTTCCTCCACAAAACCCTCAATTGAAATACATCTAAGAAACTTGCTTTGCCAAACATTTTTTCAACTCTAAATCTGCAATAAGCCTAGCAAATCTGCAAACCTCAAAACCCCAAATGTGCAAACACTAAAACCCTAAATCTACAAAACAACACCCTGCACAAAATCCTCATATCCTATAAATTCCCAAATCTTTCTTGCATTGCCATAGAATGAACTTTACACCAGATCTACACATACAAGGGTTATACAAAACCAAGGAGCTCACACTTCCCCCAACCATAGGTAAATCTCTAATACCACTTGTTATAAATTTACCAAGTTGATCAAACCAATTCCTACATAACCCTATGAGAGAATATGATGTATACAATCTTACAGAATTACCATAATGCAAATATCAAATAAGACAAGCCATGTAAGATAACACATGATATATCTTGGGAAAACCCTCAAGAGAGAAAACCCTAGTCTCCAAAAGTATCCACAGTTTATGTATTATTCAACAATGAAATATTACAATACACTTACAGAGTCTCACGAATACTTCTAAAACATCAAGCACCTCCAATGCATCCTTCATGTGTCCAAGCATGAATCCATACATCCCATGCCATGCTTCACATATGCACTCACAAGGGAAACTCAATACAATGACAACCCACTCAACCAACCAACCCAAACCACTAACCATGTACTTTCTTTTGGGTAAAATCACAAAGTTTTGTCACACTTTATAAAGGAAACAACCAACGTTGATCCAACTTTTAAACTTGAATCATTAAAAAGTGACATATATGTTTTGAATTTTGAAATGATGTAAACTAATAAAATATTTATTTTTTAGTATATTTTATGTTTGTACTTTTTGAAAAAATTTAGAAAATTATTTGAATATAGTTTTTAATAAATTGACACTATAATTTAGTAATTTAGTTGTTGATAAAATGCTGAAAAATAAAGTTACATGAGATGTCAATCTTTATATAGTAATTTATTTTTCTTCAATTTTTTTGTGTATTTATAACTTGAAACTTTAGTGCATGGATATTTTTTTTTCTAATTTTGATAAATATATATTTTTAAATAAATAATAAATTGTGCATGTATTAAAACGTAGTTGTTTCCATTCAAAGTCAACTTTCATATTAACTATTTATCTAAAATAGAAAAAAAATTATACCATCTTGATATAGATTCTTTTATCTAGTGCATCATATTTTTTTAAATAAGTTTTACTATTTTTCCTTGACATGGTAATCGACCTAATATTTTGTACTGGTAACCTACTTTTAGTAAAAATAGAAAGGAAAATAGAAATAATAATTAAACTATTAAAATATATATATTTTTGAAAACTAAACTTATAGATCTACAAAAGGGTATTTTTATATTTTTAAAAAAATGTTATTTACACAAGTAGAAGTTGTTGAAATATCAAGTTTTTCAAATAATTTTATATTTTTGGTAAATTAGCCTCATAGTGGTGCTACATATGCATTTAACCAACAATTTTGGTTGGAAAAGTTGTGGACATATCTAACTTAGCTCGAATGAATCTTACAAGATCATATGTTTAACTAAAATTGATTTTTAGTTAGAAATACTTAAATTCACTTGTGCTGATAAGTTAAAAGTGTGACACAGCTTTGTGCTTTTACCCTTTTCTAGACTCAAGCTCATACAAATATAACTTGTGGTATTCGGTAAGACCATGTGTCTCAAAACCATGAATAAATAAACCATTGACCCCTCATTTAATTCTTGCAACTAAGTTTTCACTTTATGCTCCAATTAATTAATTAATTAATTAATTATTCTATATCTCCCACACATAAAATAACTAACTCAATGTTACATACAACTTTTACAAGTGGCCCCAAATGAATATTCAATGTGGCTAAACACATCAATTAAGATGCATCACAAATAAATATTTATTTTACATAAATAAAATATTCTATTACTATGCAAGGTGTACAACACACCATTTTCCTAACAATGACGTTCATTTTAATACTTTTTGTATGCATTCACTATTTTGTCTTTTGTGTATTTTTTTGCTTCTTGAGTTGGTATCCCTTTTGGAGGTGACATAGAATTTGTCTTTAGTGGATTCTTTCCTCACATGAGGATGTAGGCATCCCATTTTTATGTGGCATAGTTTGGTCATGTGTCAGGATCTTGTGGAGTTGTAAGATCATTATGAATATGACAAATTTTTATGATGCATTAGAGTATGTAAGGAGGTTACATTGGAATGGACTAACTAGCATTATCTTAGGTGTGGACACTTGTCATGGAGCTTCTTTGGATGGGTTGGATAAGGACAAATTGGGGCACCCAAGTTTGGGTGGTCAAATATGATAATTTATGACAATGTAAGCGCATAAGAAATTTGCTAAAAATAGCTAAGAGGACCAAGACCAAAGAGAGATGTTGGAATTTGGACACATGCTTTTGGGTGACATACTGTGCTTGTGGTTTTACAAATGGTTTTCCTAAACCATTCATGGTTTTTAGTTTGAACCTTAAATCTATTTATCAGAGCTTGGAACTTTAAAGTTTGTATGAGTTAATTTGCAGGTACCGTAATGTTGTTGAATTACTCTAGATTTAAATGTTGGTGACATTCATGTAAATGCTTTCTCCACAAGTGTATTGTAGCCATTTTTTTACTAAATATCACACTGAGCTACTTTGGAGTGTGGGTTTTTTCTCCCGAAGGTGTTTTCCCACGTACACCTTATGTTATGGAATATTGTTTATTTTATATTTATGTGTTTCTACTTTTTGTATTGTAAATATTGAAAAGTTACACAACACTCTCCTCTAAAGATTATTGTAGGAAGTGTTTTAGTATACCTTACTTTTTTTCATGCTTAATCTACATAATGGAAATCATGTGAAGAGAAATAGGTCTGTGTAGTCATAGGATCTCAACTATAGTACCATGGTTTTCCACACACTCGGTTGTATTATGGTGACAATCTATCTTAGCTTGATGGACATCAAGACAATCTATACCCCACATCACTTCATAAGAACCCAAAGGAATAACTTGAAGGTCAACTGATGTGCTAAAAGATCCAAGTCCCCAACTCATAGTTCCTAATCACTAAATTTATTGCCAACTTGGACCCTAAAACTAACTCAATCTTCCACCTATTGTATTTCCTAGAATCCACTAGCTTGCAATGCTCTACTAAATAAAAGACAATAAAAGAATCTAATGCCCCTGGTTAAATAAAATAGTAACTAGAATAACACTAATTATATTGGGGGCTTCTATGAAAATGGCCTGATGCTCATCTTGGTGGTACTTGATTATTGCAAAGACCCTATGAGACCTACCCACATCTTCTACAATCTACTTTAAAGCACCTGCACGCTACTCACTTGCTATTGCAAATACGTATGGACACTCTCTAGCCAAGTGTCCTGCACCACCACATACATAGAAAGTCCCTCTAGCTTGCACCTATGTTAGTTGTTTCCTACTAGACTATTGTGTGCTAGGTCTACTAGAGCTAACATGCCCACCTCTAGAGGACTACTGTGTGAGAGCTAGCCTCACACTATGCATTTATTATCATTGATCCCTATAATGACCCTGAGTCTTCCATGCTCTAGAATGTCCATCCTATGATCCTTGTTGGGGTCTAGGCCACTAAATCTAACGTTGTTTTTATTGTGAAGGTCTAGGAGACATCAAATTTGGTATGAAACCCCCTTCTAGAAGTAGAGGCCTACAAAAACTATGATCTTGCTAGGATTGGTTGTGGTTTTGTGAGAAATTGCAATCCTTCTTGGTCTTACCTTGAATCTCCTCTGCTATATCAGCCTTCTCCATAGCAACCCGTAGGGTCTTAATATTAGCCATGAGAACAAGACTTGATATGTTGGAGTTGAGGCCTCTAATAAAATGGTTGATGAGGAGCTTCCCATCCTGATGCTAGTCCACATGCTACAACAAATCCAAGTAGTGGCTCTCATATTGTGCCACTATAATCATCCTCTATTATAGCTCATGAAACTCATCTATACATCGTTAGTGAAAGTGCTCTAACAAATACCTCACTCTAAACTGCTCCAAGAAGGTCTCTCATGTCAATGTGTCTAATACTAGATGATACTTCCACTCCTCCTGTCACCACCAAGTAGATGCAATGTCTCTCAAAAGATGGATTGTAAAACATGTTTTGAGGTTTCTCCCATAAGTGCACAACCCCAAAAACATATCTACACTAAGAATCCATGACTCTACCTCTACTCCATTTGTATCTACCCTAAAAAAGTAGGCAATTGAAAACATAATAATTCTCTAATCTGATCTCTTATGTCTTGGGAAGCCTTCCCTATGTCTCCTAGATCCTACTATTGTACCTGAGGTGGTGGTCAAGGTTGACCAACACTACACCAACCTCATCTACATCCTCCACATGAACTTGTAGAGGACTCTTATTATGCTCCATATGCTCTAAAGTGTGCTCCTCAATAGAATGCCAAAATTGATCCATATGGGAAGCCCCTACTATAGGTGGTAGCCTCTCTTATACTACACCAATCAATTACTAAATCACCTGAAGAATCTTCCATATGAGATTTGGAGGTGGGTCCTAGTGTGTAGACTCTGATAATGGTGGCTCTAAATATGTCACTCAAGAGGGAGCCACCTTAGATATGTTGGCATGAGAACATCCTCTCTTAGGTTTTGGTGGCATCTTACATTTAACAAGGTGCTAAGTTTAACTCATGCAAGGTTTAACTCTTGTTCCTAGAGTTTCTGGTGTTGAAATTGAGCTTTGATACCAAATTTCATGCCAATATTTACACATGGACATAAAAATTCTCACTATAATTTTTTTTTGTTTAACAATTCTATCCTTATTTTATCACAATACACATGGTCATGTTTTGTATGCACTTAATGACATTGCATGTATGTAACACGAATGAAGAGCACACCACATTATGCAAGCAAAGGAAATCTAAGCAAAGAGGGTAATGTATAATGAAGATGATAGCATCCTAAATTTGGGTATGACATCACTACTTGTAATGCATCAAGGGAGAGCCTCCATGTAGTATACCCCCTTCAATCTCTTAGGTGAACATGACTTGATGATCCCTCCAAGGCATGACCTAATAGTACAACTAAAAATAAACTCTAAACAAGAAAAGATAACCACTTGTTGAAAGAGATTAATTTAATATTTATACCCAAAAAATTAAATAAGTTCTATCATAAAATAGGGAAAAAACTCTACCACACTCACATTTTATGATTTGAAAATATATCTAAATCATAGATTTACTAACTAGCAAGGGAAAAGGGTTCAAACAATTATTAAACACAATTTTAGTTAATAATTAATAATTTAAAATATAAATCCCTCCCTTACAATATTTAAATTCTTGATTAACTTTTAATTTAATTCTCGAACACACACTTTTAAATTGATAACATTTATTTATTTAAAGCAATGGATGACATAGTTAAACTACGTGATTTAATTAATTTTCAAATTATTTATTAATTAATTATTTATTTATTTATTTTTCATTAATTCTAAATTGATAATATGTTTTAATCCTATCGATTGATAATGGAAATGCCAAAATTAATTAAATATATAACAACATCCCAATCAATTGTCTAAATGCCCTACTAGGGTTATTTTAATTTTGCCTTTACGAAACTCCCAAAGATTAAATCACTTAACAAGGTTTAGTTATAAGTTAAGTTCATTTAAAAATCTCATTAAGGAATTAGGGAAACTCAAAAACCGTAATAGCAACTAGTATAAAAACCCTAGACTCTATCATTTTCCTTCATTCTAAATCTCTCTTTGTTTTAAAGGTGGTTACTAAGTTAAATATCCCGTATATTTTTTTTGTTATTAAGTTGCAATATACATGTGTGTGTATCACTTTTGTAACCACCAAATATAGCCACAAAGTTATTTTTGCATGCATATCTATATATTATCCTACTTACATAGTAAGGTTAAAATATTCAAGTTAATCATACTAAATTGAACATGGAAAGAAACTAGCAAATAACTCATATCCACTTGTAAATTAAAATCCAAGATAAACAAACCATAAATGCAAACAATTTTCTTTCTTTCTTCCCATAAGAGAAACCTCCAAAAGCAATTTCTCCAGCTACATCTCATACATGCATAATCAAGAAGTAATTTTTTTTCTCTTCTTTTTTGACATACAATAAGACCTTTCCTAAACAAAATTTAGAGTGACAGTAAGTACAAATGGGAATGACCACACTCTTCCCAAAATAAGAGTTTACAACACCCTCTTGGCTCCAAGAGAAATTTTTGCAAGTTAAATGAATGGCTCCTTCTAACACAAAAATGTCTTCACTTTAGCCTCCAACCAAAAACCTACAAAACAAACCTTCACAACTAAGACCAATGGAGGTTTTCTCACCTCTCAACTGCAGGGATTGCACACAAGCCCACCCTCAAGCTAGAAGGCCTTCTAAGAAATTGGGTTTCACACATAATGAAAGGGAAACACATCAATACACACAACAACACAAGGTTTTGAACAACACATATGAATCTAAGACAAGATTCATATGATAGGGGGAGATGAGGAGACTCTCTCCATACTTGGTGAAAGTAAATCATGTATCAACATCTATCATAAAATTTGCATTCATTCTTCCATAACAAAACCACTTCAACTAAAATCACAATATCTCCCATAATAATCTCATATATATACACATAAAGCTCCCATGCCAAATTTTCCTTCACCAAAGGAACACTTTTTCTCCAAGGAGGTTTTACACTTCTCTCAACCCCTCACATGGTTTTATATCATCTATTGGGAGAGCCTAAACCAACATAACACACATTGCACAAAATCCAACAAATGACCAAAAAAAAAGAAGGGTATAAACAAGCACAATAGACAACACTTACATTTCTACACAGAGGAAGCATACAAGTTTTACATGCTAAAGAAATAAAAGGAATGGCGAATCCTACCTCTAATGTCTTCTAACAGTGGTGAGATGCTCTTTGTTTTAAATCTCATCCAAGTAGCTCCTTCTTGAGACCTTCCTCTCACAAGCTCCCAAGTCTCTCTCACCAAAAGCCAAAATGATAAAAATGAACAATAAGACTCTTTCAAACATTTGAAGAGGGATATAAATAATTAGTGCCATGTCACTCATCCCCTCCTATAAGGAGGTAACACATGGCCTATAACTCATTCCCTTATCTATTCACACAAACCCCAAAGAGTCATATGACCCCCAACTACTCACACATGTGTGAGACCTAGGGATTAGGAATGTACTTGTACACTTTTCTCCATGCAAACCTCCTAGGGTATGCTCCCAAATGTGTGATACATTGGAATTGGGGTGTAATTAACATAACCCCACATAGGAGATCCTAGGAAGAGTATATTGGATGGTGACAAGTCAAACTTCCATCTTCCCATGCCAAGTCACATCAAATTCTTCCCAAGGGGCTTGGGATGTGTGAAATTTCATCTGAAGCCCAAAATTTGTAGCCCAACAAGTACTCATCCAATAGAATTACTCTAAGGACCTAACTTGATGCAGAGGATAAACAAGAACAAGAATAATGTTCTACAAACTCTACAAACCCTTCTATGTTGCGTCAAACTATACCCTACAAGTTCTTTCCTACAAGCCTTTCTCTCTAGGCCTAAACGCTCAAAGACCTATTGGATTACTTAGCATGACAAATTGCACTCCATGTGCTTCCTCAAACTCCTCTTCCCTTCTACAAACCCTATAGGGTCTCACCAAACTCCTATTTTGCTATGGTGAACTCAAGAAGGCTACCTTTCATCAAACCCTCAATGCCTCTAGGGTTTAAACAATCCCCTTTTGATAGTGAACAAACTCAGACCTTCATATCTCACACGTGTGAGTGATTAGGGAGCTCTCCCTTGGTGAACAATAGATAAACAACTTAAGGAAGGTTCTCACCCAGTTTCATGGTTTTTCAACGTTGGAAACAAAAGTTATGAATTTTTTAATGCCACTGAACACCCTAGCTCTATGATAGGGTAGTGAAGGATTTGAGCTTGTTTTCCTACACAAAACAACTTGAAACCACAACAAAATCAATGAATTAAACTTGCAAGCTCTCCAGACTGGTACAATTCCATACATGTCTGTACAGGACTCATTTCTACCTGTAAATCATAAAACACTAAAAAATGCAAGGAAAATAGGGTTTTTTTGAAAGGGAAACTATTTCATTCACTTCTTGGAGCATTCTTCTTCCTTCTTTCGATGTGAACAACCATCCAAAATCAGTTACAAATCAAATATATATGTGTTTCTCCTCAAAACCTAATGATATTGTCTTAAAACTTTGAATTTTTTGCCCTATTTCACAACCTAGTATTGAAAAGAGACCTTACATGGTCTTACATGGTCTTCTAAGACCTTATTTGCATAAACAAACCTATTTCTATGGTTGAGGAATAAACCCCAACTCTCCAACAAGCCAAAATCCACTAGAAAATTCAAATTTGCATTTTGGCAGGAAAATCCAAAATTTGAATTTCTAGGCCTATTTACACATCCTAAAACCATTGAAAATGATCTCAATGCACCTCAAATGAACTTCAAACACTCAACTAGGACTCTTGACAACAAAATTGATCTTAAAAACATAATCAAAGTGATGCTCATTTATCACAACTTCACTTAATAAATGAAGAAAAACATTTTTGAAGACATTTTAAAACCCCCTTAAATTGCAAATCTAAGTTTTTCCACCTAAGAGGACTCTTATCCCAAAACCAAAACACATACCAACCATAGAACTAGCTAAAAATCATAAAAACATTACAAAGTTCACATTAAAAATGAATTTCACAATTAAGGCTTTAGTCCCCTCATGGACTAAGGACAAGGTGTCACTCTAGGATAAACATAATTACCTGGTTTCTAGAGGACCTCTTGATATTTTGCATTGGCCATGCAAATCACCTACACACTTGAAACAAGCATCAATATTCCAAAAAATATAAAAGTAACTATAACCAAAATTTTAAACACATCATATACCATAGAGAATCCATAAATTTACATAATGGTAATAATTCAATTAAATATCACAATTACACATCTTAATCAATTCAATTCTAGATTTATCCCATAATGTTAGCTCATATCAACTTCTCCCTGGTTACACCATCTAAAGGCATCCTTATACTAATTATCAACTCTAAACTAAAACTAGGTTAAATTGATCATTTCCAATCATAATTAAAATCCACACTCATAAACCCAATCATGATGTAATACAAAGAGAATGCACAACACACATCCATCACATAAATAATAACACTAAAATATAATCATCCACTATCCAAATCATCATAGTGTACTCATGAAAATCAAAATAAGCTAAGCATAATGTCACTATTCATGCTAATCTATCATCATGATCATAAATCCAAAAATATAAATGTGGAAGTCAATGATTATCAATTTCCATAACAGATCTACCAGGTGCAAATGAGATTGCAAGAAAAGGATGGACCTTGCACAATCAATGGTTTGAATTTCATAGTAGGTACAAGATAACCATTGAAATGATTAGAGACACTTGCATCAAAACTAGCTACAATATCCTTAGTCGATTGTTATGCAAGGCTCCATGCGCAAGACAATCATCGACTAAGCTCTTCTATCTTGTATACATCCTCAATGGTGCTTATTTTTCTGTTGAAGGGCATCCGTCCCAGAGCAGTGAAGATATCCTTTTGCAAGAGGTTTTGAATGTAGAAGGTGATGTCTAGGAGGAAACGCATAGAGGTAGTTTCCAACAGATAGAGATCATGGATTTTGAGGAATTGTAAGGAAAATAAACCATAGCTGGGATCTCATCTTACTATCTCTTGAATTTATGCTTGGTCTTTGCTATGCCCTTAATCCTTTAGTGTGCATATGGTTATGAGTAGTCAACTTGTGGCTATCTTAATTCTTAATTAAGTTATATAATCATTAATATAGTATTATATAAATAGTTAAGTCAGCCTAGGTGATATAATTAGCTATCCAAGTTAGCTTGGGTGGCATCCAAGACATAAATAGGTTATATAGGAGTTAGTGGTTAGTCTAACATTATCATATTGTGAATTGTGTTCTTCTTGGAGACTTTTCAAGGTTTCCCCCTTCAAAGCATCTTATTATTCTCAAGTAATATCAAGTATTTGTAGAATATTTTCTATTTTATTATTCTCTTGTGTAGTTTATTTCATTACAAGTGGTATAAGAGTATGATCTTGACACTATGAAGGCAAGAAACAAGGCAATTTTTTTCCAATTTTGGAAGTGTGTATCTCTCTCATTTTGGGAGTCTTTTCTTGATTTTTAAAGGTTTGGTCAAGGGCATATTGAATCTTATTCAATCGTGATTTGAGGTCAATTCAAGGAGAACTAAAGGATTTATTACATAATTAGAGTTTCCACCAATTTCACTACTAGGGCTACAAATCAAAGATTTTTTTTCCTAATTTTTGGAGGGTCGAGAAAAGGAGAATTGATTCACCTATAATCCTAATTTGAAAACATTTGGAGTTGTTTCTCGTAAGTTATTACAATTTTAGGGTTTTTCATAAATTTTCTCTATAGGCTACAGTTTGTGAATTTTTTTAGATTTTGTTTTCATTTTTGGAAAGTCTAGAAAAAATATATAGGTGTATACTCTTTGAAATTTTAATTTTGGGGCTAAAAAAATTCTAAAATCATCTGATCAAGTTTTGGTCAACAAAAAAATTAGATTTTCCACTATATATTTGGACCACTTATTGGAGGTAGGGGCAAGAATTCCTACACTCCTTGTAAGGCCTTAAAAAAGGCGATTTAGCAATAGAGGATATGGATACCATATCCATGGTAGAAGAAGCCAACATGAGAGAGGATATGAAACACTTGCAAGGAAAACTAGATGTACCATAGAAGGAGATATATCTAACACCCATAGCACATTGGAAAATATCAATGCTTATATCCAAAATCAATCTGGCTCACAACTAGATGTTTTAAGAAACCAACATGGATCATCTATGTTAGTTGATCTAGACCCAAATGCTAACACTCATATGGGATCTAGTAACCTAATACCAAAGGCATATGCACAAGTTTGATGGCACATATCCATTGACTTGGATAAATCAAATGGAGAAGGTTTTTGATGTACATCAAATTCCAAGCGGGAAAAAAGTGACAATGGATTTCCTTATAACTAGAACTAGAGAAATTCAATTGATATCAATAGCTACATGTGCATAATGGAACAAAAAGGCTCTTATTGTCACATGGCTAGTTTTTACAAAGGGGTTATAGTCATAGTATGGCAATAATGCGGCAAACAACTACTTTAGCCAATTAGCTTGATTACATCAAATATGATTAGTCAAGGATTAAATTCAACAATTCTAGAACCTATCCTTGAGAGTAGATACAATTCCAATAGAGAACTTGAATGACTTATTTTTGGGTGGTCTCAAGGATCACATCCAACATGAGGTATGCATGTTTATTACTAATTCTATATCTAAGTCTTTTGTCCAAGCACACAAAGCAGAAGAGAGGTTTTTAATATTATGAGACAAGTAGAGGAAACAAATTGGTTGACAGAAGGGAGGAATTCCCTAGCAAAAAAGATGGAAGGGCTCCCACATTATCATTTCTTCAACAGGTATTAGGTTGACACCTCAACAAATTGAAGAAAAAAATTCCGAAGGGTTATGGTTCAACTATGATGGGAAATATGTAGTAGAGGACATAAATGTGCTAAGGAGATGTTCTACATTGAGGCTACCTATGATGAAGAAAATCACGAAGAAGAGTCAGTGGTGGTGTTAAAAGAATCAAAAGATGTGCAATCGACTATCTCTTGTCATGCACTCTTAGGTATTAGCACCCCACAAACGCTCAAGGTTATGGGTTTCCTTAAACAACATAAGGTAATAGTATTGATTGACACATGGAGTTTGCATAACTTCTCCCTTATAGGTACACACTAAGGTTAGAGTAGTTTCCGACCACATTAAACACTAGCCAAAGCCATATAAATGATTATTCTTGAATCACCAGATGTTGGATAACACGTGGGCACCCAAATTTTATGAGCCTTATAAGTGCTCACAAAGGACTGATAGCATAGCATACAAGTTGGATTTACCTAAGTCAAAAAAGATACATCTAGTCTTCCATGTCTCTATCTTGGAGAAGGTGAACGGACACATAGTTTCATCCCAGACATTGTTACTAGGGCTTGATGAAGAAGGAAGAATCATTTTAGATGTAAAGTTAATTCTCTAGACATGCACCAAAAAGTTGAGACCTTAGACAATTACAAACTACCTCATCCAACAGAAGAATTTTCCAATTGAAGATGCCACATGGGATGATGAAGATTTTATATAGAAGTATCCATAATTGATCGATGTCAAGGACAACACTTGTGAATGATATGCCCTTAATCCTCTAGTGTGTGTAGGGTTATGAGTAGTCAACTTGTGGCTACCTTAACTCTTAATTGAGTTATATAATCATTAATATAGCATTATATAAATAGTTAAGTCAACCTAGGTGATATAATTAGGTATCCATGTTGGCTTGGGTGGCATCGAAGACATAAGTAGTATACATAGGAGTTAGTGGCTAGTTTATCATCATCATATTGTGAATTGTGTTCTTCTTAAAGACTTTTGTAGGTTTCCCCCCTTGAAGTGACTTATTATTCTCAAGTCATATCAAGTATTTGCAAAACAAATTCTATTATGTTCTTCTCTTGTGCAAGTTATTTCATTATAGTGTGGATGTATCTCTCACAATATCATCTTTGACCTATCAGCGGTGGCCTGCTTTGTATTTTTGGAAACCAGGACAATGTAGCGAGAGATTTGAAGCATCTTCAAATGCTAATATTATGTTAGTGTCATAGGGGTAGCTTGAAGCATGAGAATGATCTGCCATACATAGTTAGCCTGACGGGGTGACCTATTGTGCCCCTCACACATGCCCCATTTTGCTTTCAACAAAATGTGGACCCCCTTTTTAATTTTTTTGCTTAGGTTTAGTTTTTTGTCTTGTTTTGCTTCTTCCTTCCCTCTTGTCAAAGAGAAGTGTATTCTAAGTTTTGAATGGCTATTGGATTACTTTGTTAGGTGCTTAGATTATTTGCAAAAGGTTGAGGGCACTTTCCTTGTAAAGTTTTAAGTTTCTAGTTTTTTTGCAAAATTTGTGGATTTTAAGTTTATAACCGGATGTGGACTTTCACCCTCCTACCGTATGTCATGTTTTAGGTTTATTTATCCTGTTCGTTTGGTAAAACTTTCTGTCCACATCAAATTTCCCACAAAGTTGTTTTAATGTTGAAAGATTCTTTGAAATTGATTTGCAGAATTTCGACTTAGTATTGAATATTCATCCTTTCTCTATTTTAGGTCACAAAAGTCTAGTCTTCTTGTGTTTATCTGCCAAGTTGTTTTAATTTTGAATAGTCTTTGAAGCTTTGTTTTGTGGGACTCCATGTTGGTTTAGGATGTGTTGGGGTTACATTAGGGGAGAGGACCCAGGAGCCGCTCACCCTAACTTCATGCATCTTAAGCTCCTAAACGGTACATTGGATTTTAACAAAAAAATTGGATTTCTTTGTATGTGACTTAAGAGCTTAAAGCTATTGTTTGGGGTTTTGGGTATCAACAATGTAGCCTAATCAACTACAGCTTCATCGAGTTGTCTAAAAACACCCAAAAAAATAGTTGGACCGAAACATGTGCACCAAGGCACCTATTACTGATCGCCTTACTATTGCCTTATGTGTCACCATATGATTGGTTGTTTCTTTGATGTGACATGTGATTTGTATTATTATACATGTATATGTGCACATGTATTGGTTCCTTATTACATTTTTTGTAATATTTGTACACATGTATTGGTTCTTTTCATAGATTTAATTTTGGGGTAAGATGTGCCCCAGGTAGACAGCATTTGGTACATGGGCAGCGACTGGTCTTCATTGTTCCTACAAGTTTCCTTTGTGAGTGATGGATCTTCATTGTTCCTACAAGTTTCCTTTGTGAGTGAGAATTATCGATTTATGGAGAGATTTCTTGGCTTACTTCGGGACATCTTATGATCTCAATAGCCACATCCCATGACTTTGCCCACGACATGAAATCTAGGATACGTCAGCTTCACTTACCTTTGTGCCTACATTAATGGTAGCACGAACTTGAAATCCAGATTACTATAGTTCAATTTTAAACTTTAATTTCAGCACTTCACATACAAATTCCTTGAGTTCTATGATCTGAAATCCAGCTATGAAAATTCACCTAGCGTAGACTATGAAACTCATTTATGCCTCTTGGGGCCTTGCTGCAAAATAGGGCTTTTCAAATTCACAAACTCACCATAGTCTTCAAGTTTCTGAGGGAGAAAAACCGATGGTGGGTAGGGCGATGCTGAGCGAGGGGTCCACGTCAGCAGCGTCCGAGTCGTTTTCCCCTTTTTCAAATGTGATTTTAAAAAGCTCTACATAAATCTTCCATAGAACTTTTACCTTGCTTTTACAAAACATTGTTCTGGAAACGTACAGCTATAAAACCACAAAATGGACGGTCTCCAGACAAGAATTATATTTCTGTAGTACCCACCATTGTTTTCAGGACAGGTGCCTTTCATAAGCTTTTTCTGTGCAGAAACAAATTTCAATTTACGCCACAGCTATTCCTTTCCCGTGCAGGGAGTGGGTGAATTGTACGTGTGACGTTGATGGATATGGTGATTGAAATGAAACACTGTATGGGCATTCCTCTAACTTGTGATAACGCAATAAAGATCAACTGAAGTAGGTTTCGCATATAGTTGGAATGAATAGTAAAGGGCATAAGGAAGGCTCCTTGAGAGCTCTACTTACACATAATGTGTTCACCGACCACTGTACAATCAGTTTTAATTTCTGCTTGGTGATCACGCAGTTTGGAAGATTAAGCCTCGAGATTCAAGCCCCTGACCCTCAAAAATAAATGCACAATCAAAAGACGAATATAATGTCAGATTAAAGATCGTGTTGACATCAGATTAAAATTCAGACTTGAGATCATGTTGACATCAGATTAGACTACCGAGGTCAAGTTTCAAAAAGAAACTGAACACCCCCGTTGTTTCTGATTTGCCCTTCATGACGGAACTCCAATGGTCCAATGAAAAACTTCACTTCATCAGATAATCTCAATGAACAATAATAGGTTTACAAAGAAAACCTCATTTTTTTGAATAATTGGTTTTAAAAATGTGTTGTATGAATTGGTATGGTCCCTATCCATATGAATGGACCAATATTGTATTCGCTGAGCATAGACCTCATCCTTTGAGGGCATAGGTGCTATGCATTTCACACATCATCGTATTGACCTCGACAACATTGTATTGAATTCGACTTAATGCCAAAAGCTTGTGATGGCCTAACCTTAAACTTGTGATGGATATTGAAAAAACAAAGTATTTGAGATAAAATAAAACAGAATGCAGCAAATAAAAAATACTTGAATATATTATTGAACAGCAAATTACAAAGAAAGTAAATGATTTCTTAATTGATTACAATGGCAGCATTGCTGCTATATTTATGGAGTCATGGAAATATCTAGAATATCTTAGAGTGACTAAGAGAAGTGTGGGAAAGGAAAAATCTAGAAGTTTCCATATTCTGGAACATTCTATAAAATAAACATTATCTCCAACACCCCCCATAATGTTTATTTGGAGAAGATAATTACAAAACATTACTATATAGCAACTTTCTTGAGATTTAACAAATTTCACCTCAGGTAGTGCTTTTGTAAATATGTCAGCAATTTGAATTTCTATTCCACAAAATTTTAACTCCACCACTTGATTTTCTATCAAATTACAAACAAAATGATGATGTACTTCTATATGCTTTGATATAGCATGATATATTGGAATTTTTTCTAACTTGATAGTACTTTGATTATCACATAATATATAGTTGGACAAACTTGTGGATGTTGTGTTTCTTCAAGTAGTCTTCTAAGCCATAATGCTTCTTGAGACGCCTTTGATGAACCAACATATTCAGCTTTTGTAGATGATAGTGATACTATTACTTGTTTCTTGCTGCTCCAAGAAATTGGTCTTGACCCAAGAAGAAACATGTACTCTGAAGTTGATTTTCTATCATTAATGTCACTTGCATAATCAGAATCTGTATGTCCAACTAAAGTAGGCTCTCCTCCATATTTATACTCAATTCCAACTTGATAAGTGCCTTTAATATATTTTAATATTCTCTTAGCTGCTTTCCAATGCTCAATGTGTGGATCTGACATGTACCTGGATACAATACCAACTGCATATGCAATGTCTGGTCAAGTTATGGTGAGATACAAAATACTCCCAACTAATTGTCTATATAATTTTCCATCCACCTTCTTTTGAGTAGAATTGACACTCAATTTTAATCCTACTTCACATGGTGTATTAGATGGTTTACAATCACTCATATTAAACTTTTTCAATACATCAAGAGCATACTTGGTTTGAGAAAGCATGATTAGATTCCTTCTTCTTGCCATACTGGCATACCCAAAAAATAGTGCATCAACCCTAGATCGGTTATTTCAAAATCTTGTTTGAGTTGATCCTTGATTATTTCAATATTATGTGTGTGATCTCCTGTAATAATCAAGTTTACATATGAATTTGGATCAGCTTTACTTCTTTTGAATCCTGCATTTATAAAGTACTCATTTATTTTGGAGTACCATGCCCTTGGAGCTTGCTTAAGACCATATAATGATTTTTATAATCTACACACTAGATGTTCTTCACCACTTTTAACAAACCCAGGTGGTTGTTGCATGCAAATTTCTTCTTGAAGATCACCATGTAGAAAGGCACTTTTTACATCCATTTGATAAATTTTCCAACCAAATTTTGCAGCTAGAGCAACTATTGTACAAATTGAACTCATTTTAGCAACTAGAGCAAAAGTTTCAGTATAATCAATACCTTCTGTTTGTGAGAAGCCTTGAGCCACTAGTCTTGCTTTATATTTTTCAATAGCTCCATCTGATGTGAACTTTATTTTGTAGGTTCACTTGCAGCCAACCACACTTTTACCTTTTGGAAGAGTTGCCAATTCCCAAGTTCCATTTTTCATCAAAGAATTGTATTCATCTTGCATTGCTTCTTCCCATTCTTCTTTTCCTTTTGCTTCCTCATATGTACTTGGAGTGTCAACCTGCATCACCTTAGTCATAAGAGCATAGTTAGCAAACATATTTCAAGGGCCTTCTTGGTATATTTCTTGAATGCTTCTAGTCTTCTATGTGTCTTCATCACCACTTTCACTTGATGCTTCAATTTGTGTTCCTTCTCCTCCTGTAGAAGATTGCATACCTTGATTTTGATCATTAGTATAAGTAGACTCATCTTCTTCAATCAATATTGGAAAGTAAGATAATGTAGGAGAATGTTCACTTTCAATATCTTCATCAAAGCATTCATTTCTTTTGATATGAATTTCATTTGTTTTAGGATTATATAACCTATATCCTTTTGACTCCTCACTATACCCAACCATTATGCTCTTCTCACTTTTCCTTTCAAGCTTGTTCCTCTTTTCATCAAAAATGTGGGCATATGCATTACATCCAAAGACTCTAAAATGAGATACTATAGGTTTTCTACCACTCCATGCCTCTCCTGGTGTTATGTTCAAAACTGCCTTAGTAGGTGTTTATTCAAAATATAAACTACAGTACAAATTGCTTCAGCCCAAAATTTAACTTCTATATTTCTAGAGTGAAGCATGCACCTAGCCATTTCTATTATAGTTCTATTTTTTCTTTCTGCAACTCTGTTTTGTTGGGGTGAGTAGGAGACTGTGGATTCCTTCTTTATACCATGTTGTTTACAAAAAACTAAGAAAGCTTTGTTCATATATTCCATACCTCTATCTATGCTTATTATCTTCAGAGATCTTCCACTTTGATTTTCAGCCAATGTCTTAAACTCTTTAAACTTATCAAACACTTCATCCTTCTTTTATAAAGAATATACCTAAATTATTCTAGTATAGTCATCAATAAAGGTGAGGGCATACCTTGATCCTGCAAGTGACGGTGTTCTAAAAGGACCCATTACATCACTATGAACCAAATGTAAAGGAGTTTTTGCTCTCCATGATTTACCTTGTGGGAAACTTTCCACATGTTGCTTTCCCATAGCACATCCTTCACACACCTTGTGACTTGATGAGTTTTTGGAAGCCCATGCACCATATATAGTTTCTCCATAAGCTTGAGGCTTTGATAATTGACATGTCCCATATGCTCATGCCATAACCTACTCATATCATTATATTTGGTAATAGAACACATATTCTCATTTCCACATTTAGAAGTAAACTCGTGGAATTTATATAATCCATTCTCCATTTTACCAATTGCAGTCACTTTGTAGTTATTACTCACATCCTTGATTAGACATTTATCATTGTAGAATTCTATTTTATACCCTTAATTTGCAATTTGAGATACAAAAAGAAGATTTGTTTTCAATTCTAGAACTAACTTCACATTTTTTAACACACCATTATCAACTTGAACATTTCCAATTCCTTTAACTTCCAAAGCACTATTATTCCCTAAATATATTTTCTCTAAATTGCTATCATTTCTTAGTGATGCAAATAGTTCCTTATTATAACACATATGTTGTGTGGCACCAGAATCAATAACCCAGTCATCCTTATAAGAATCATTTGCTTTAACTATAATACAGAGAGCATTACTTTTAGAATCAATTTTTTTTGTGAACTTATTTGTCTTCCTTTCTGTATCTTTAATCCTCTTATAGAATTCATTTGCTTTATGACCCCACTTACCACAATAATTGCATTTCCATTTGCTTTTATTATAATCCTTGGATGGAGTATATCTATTGTCATACTTCCAATTTTTCTCTCTTGAATGATTTTCTTGTGTATTTTTGTAATTTTATTTCCCTCTTATTATGAAATCTTCATCATTAAATGACTCCCTTTCTTTGATTTGACATTTTTCTTCTTGCACCAATTTAGCACATAACTCTTCATATTTTATTTTCTTTAATTTTTCAGTAGTATCTAGCCCTCTTATAAATGATTGATAAGATCCCCGAAGACTTTGTAAAACTATTTGCACAAAATATTTTTCATCTATATCCCTTCCAAGAGAAGCAAGTTCATTTTTCTTTTCCTTTAATTTGCTTAGATGAGGGACTAGCTCTTGTGAATTTGATAATTTCATGTTGTATAATTCTGCAGTGAGAGTTAGAGTCCATACATCACCTAAATTTTCATATGTAGTTTTCAAAATATCCCACACTTTGACTCCACTTCTCTCATTGCGAACTTTTGGAAAAACTTCTTCTGAAAGTGTAAGCTTGATCAATGTTACTGCCCTTTTATCTCTTTTATCCCAATCTTCTTGATCTTTTCCACTAGTTGCTGGTCTTTTTTCACTACCATTAACAATTTCAAAGCAATTTTGAAGAGTTAGAAAAATATCCATACGAGACACCCAATCATAATAATTTTTTTCCATTCAATTTAATTACAGGTAAAGGAATACCAATTGAATCCATTATATCAAATTCCCTCTTTTTGAGATGAGAATTAAAATCAGAAATCTCTCACCAATTTTTACTAATTTGATTCTTCTCTTTGCTGCAATATTTTTTGCTTCTTCCCCACAAAAAAGATGGTGGTCAACCTCCAATCATACAACCTGCATAATTCACAGCCAACACTACAAAACCCACAAACTACAACCCAAGATTTAGCAGGGCTCTGATACCATATTGAAAAAAATAGAGTATTTGAGATAAAATAAAATAGAATGGAGCAAACAAAAAACACTTGAATATATTATTGAACAATAAATTACACAGAAAGTAGATGATTTCTTAATTGATTACAATGGCAGCGTTGCTACTATATTTATGGAGTCATGGAAATCTCTAGAATATCTTCGAGTTACTAAGAGAAGTGTGGGAAATGAAAATTATGGAAGTTTTCATATTCTGGAACATTCTATAAGATAAACATTATCTCCAACAGATTTGGTTACAATCTAATTTCATCCTTAATCTCAAGGGTATGTTGGACTTCAAATTATGATCTTAACTTTAAATATTAGGCCTACATTACAAGCATAGTAACGTAATGTCAACATATGTTGACCCCACCCATTGTTACATGTATCACATTGAATTTAATGCCATATTAAATATAGGCAAAAAATAGTTTTTATTGGAAACTCCTATAGTATTATAATCATAAAATATTGAAGAGTATAATAAGAAGATTTACAAAAAAAATTTGGTTGGTTGGCATGCATGATCCAAAACATGAAACATTCCTAAAACACATAATTGCTTGACTCTATGTTAAACACAATAATCTTAAGCACAACCAATAATGCTAGGAGGTGGTGGAGGGGGATCATCACATTGTGGCATTGCCCACTATTAGTTCTCCTCAATTATGTTAAGAGTTTCCCAATCATCCTACTTAACCTATGGAACATGCACAACCATATAGGCAAGAACACCCAAACCTAGCCATAGATTCATAACCATGGTGACCTGTAAAGAGTTGAGGCTATGTCTCAAGACTTTCACTAATTTACAAAAAATACAAATCGAATTATAAATAAATAAACCACTAACAAATTCGGTTCACTAATTCCCAATGTATGTCAATAATTGAAATCAAAATAAGCACACACATAAAATGAAGAACACAAAAAAATGAGGCATACACTAGATTACCAACTAAAGAAACCCTCAAAATGAAGAAAACTCTAGGAGGAGTGTAATTACTTGCCTCATGCCACTAAAATAATGAGTTTTACAAACATTGCAATATTGCAATGGGTTGAGCCATTCATGGCATGGTTTGGTGGTCAAGTCACTTAGTTGTAGTGGAGACCACTAGGGTTCAAACCCTCACTGGGCCAAAGAGCTCGCAATGCCTTACACCTTCACTGGACCAACCATCTTGCAGGTTTGAACCTAGTGTGTTAATGCATGCATTCAAGCCAAGGTGTTAATGCTAGGGGGTGAAGTCCCCCCATGTTGTTGTTGACTTCCTATTCCAAACCCCCGCTAGTCCGATGAGGTCGTAGGCTTTGTGCCCCTATTAGGCCACTGAGCTTGCAGGTTTGGACTGTCTCACACTTATAAGTTGTGTGTTCATGCCGAGGAGGAGGTCCCTCACTTGTGGCCTCACCCGGATCGGGCTAGGTTAAAAATTCCCCCACTCATCATCCACAAAAAAAAATGCAATGGGTTGAAATGGAAAGATAAACAACATTTAGCTACTTCCAATGCCTATTATGCCTCCACAATAAAAAAAATCCACTCCAATGCATGAACAAATTGTTTACCAACAAGAGTTGACCTTCTAACCTTGTATCTCTATCCAAAACTTCTCAAAATAGAATCCCCTTCACTTCCATGGCTAGTGGAAGGTCAAAAGATGCCCTAATATGAGACATGTGGACTTCCATCTATTCAAATTTTGTTCATGTATTGAAGACACAAACTCACTAGTTTTGACAATCATATTCACCGGTCTAGTGATTATGCATTTGTTGGGGCATACCTATGTTAATTACTTAGCAAAAGGGGTCAATGTGATAGAAACTACCCAACTCTTCATTTTGAAGTTAGTACACTAGTTCAAAGCCTTACCTAAAGCCAATTTCCCTTCACACTAAATCACCAAAAAACCATCACAAACAACCATACTCATCTTGATTAGTGGTCTTAAGCCAAATTGACAATTTGTTGTATGGATCACATAACCTTAGTGCCACTTTATTGTTGTCTACAAGATTAACCATAAGGAGATGCAAACCAACCTCATTATTGTGTAAGAGGTGGAGAAAATGGTTTTGACTATGAGAGTGGTCATGTCTACATGTAGTAGGAGGAGGACTAGTTTGGATAGTGTCATCATGAAGAACCTGAATCATGGTGCAGATGGCACTTGATCATTGGTTGAGAAAATCATTCAAATATTGAAACTCAAGAGAAACCTTCTTGACCCAAGTCTAAATTTGTAAGTACATAGAGGAAACCATAATCACTTTCTCAATTAGAGAGAAATTATACATCCTATATATTTAGTAGATAAATTGAAATATTTCTAGACTTTCAATGTTAAAAAAGAATAACAATTATGAAGAAATTCCAAAATAGATAGTAATATAGGTAGGTTAGGGGTCATATTCTCCAAAATAAAAAATTTCTAGGAGAAGAAATTAGGATGGCAAGGAGAGAACATAACCATGGCTTTGGTACTACTCTATCATTGTCTAGAAGATTAACCATGAGGAGATACATAACCATAAATTCATAACCATGTCCTTGGTGCCACTCTATAATTATCCAAAATATTAACAATGAGGAGATGTAAATAACCATGGCCTTGATGCCACTCTATCATTGTCCATAATATTAACCATGAAAAGGTACAAACTAGTTCCTCATTGCTACATAGGAGATATATAAGATGGTTTCAATTGTGAGAGTAGTTCTATCTACATAGGGTAGGAGGATTGGTTTGAATAGTGTTGCAAGTATGAGGTGAACCAGTGTTGCCATTGATGTCAACATACTCATATAACTTGACAAGAAGGATTGGATGAGCTGTGTGTTGAGGATATTGAGATAATTACCCTCAGTCAGGAACAGTGAAGAACAGTGATGAAAAGAAGGCAAATATATTGGATAGGCTAAGAACCGGAGGATGCGGATTAAAGGGTTTGTAGATATGAGTCTTGAGATGCTTTAGTTAAGATTTCAGAGGTCCGCATGAAGATCTGAAGGAGTTGTGGCTGTCGGTGTAGAACCAGTTCCGGCAAGTATCCAGAGGTGACAGAGGATCACAAAAAGGTCCGGTGAGGTCCGGAATTGTATTATCCTAATCTGCGGATTGGAAGGAGTGTTTGGGATGTCCTCGTGATGTGTCATCCTGATTTGTGTATGATTTGGTGGTCCGGAAGTACCTCTTGCATTATGACAGTGGCGACAGACTGTGTTCTTGAAGTTTCGGATGAGGAAGACAAGAGATTCCAGCAAGTAAAGGAAGTGCGGATGTATCCGGACATTCAGGCAGGCTTGTGAAGTTTTCTGGATCGTGTTGAGGTTGTGTTGTTGATCCGCATTGATAGTAGAGCCCGGAATTGAAGTTATTCTTCCGGATGAAGTTCTTGCTCTATTTAGCCGACCGGATGAGTTGTTCATCCTGCGAATGTTTTTGTGGTGGCCGACCGGATGTGTTATTCATCCTGCGGATACTCTTATGATTGTTTGCCGACTTAGATGTTTGATCCTAAGTCGATGTCTTGTATAAATAACGGTCTGTGAGTTCATTTCGTGGTGTGGTGTGTGGATGAGTGTGGCATAGCGAAGAAAAGTGCGAAAGGCAGAGCAGAGGTTTTTGGGCTTAATTGGAACTGATCCGGACATGGTAGAGATGTCATTCTCCAGTTCAAGACTGTGATTTTTATCACTTTGTAGACAGTGTGTCTCCTTGTAGGCAGTGGGCCTCTTTGTGAGCAGTGTGCTCGGGCAGTGAGCCCTAATTGGCATGTGCCATTCATTCTTCTTTATTCTTCTAACAGAGAATAATTCTTGGGTTAATCACCCCGTGGTTTTTCCCTTAACCGGGTTTTCCACGTCAAAATCTTGGTGTTCAATGTGTTGATGCTTATCTGCTCTTGTGTTTATGTATTATGCTTTCATGGATGATTAATTGATATGCTGCTAACTAACAATAAAGAATCAAGTGTTTGAAAGAAGAAGAAGTTTTATACAACTGATTCACCCCCCCCCCCTCTCAGTTGTATGCCCTAGATCCAACAAATAGTGCCATCATGAATAAACCAACTCATGGTGCACATGACTCTTGGCTAGTGTTTGAGAAAATCATGTGCAAATATTGGAACTCAAGACCAACCTTCTTGGCCTAAGTCTACATCTATAAGTACGCATAAGAAACAATACTCACTTTCTCAATTAGAGACAAATTACATCCTATACCTTCTATGGAAAGTATATAATTTCTAGACTTCCAAGGTTGAAAAAGAATAATAGCTTTAAAGAAATTCTAAAATCTAGTAATATAGTAGGCCAAGGGCCATAATTCCCAAAAGATCAATTTTCCAAGAGAACAACTTCGAATGGAAATGAGTGAATATGATATGAATCCACTTCCAAGTTGTCTAAGCATGGGGACAAATCAAAATATATTCTTAAAGGTATCAATCCAACAACAAGCATGACACCACAGACAAAATATCCCTTGGTGGACTAGTCTTTCATCTAAAGATGACCCCTAATTGTATAGGAACCAAATACAATGTGTGATCTTGGGCTCAAGCCTAGCTTGCCACATTATCTATAATTTTGAAAGACAAGTGTGAGGTGAAGGATGAATATTTTAGCACTAGTTGAGCTTAGTAAGAGTAGATTATAAATGACTAAGCACTCTATAGATGAGACTCAAAGTATAGCTTTTAACTATAGTATCATAGTTTCACTTCCAATCCTTCCTCCAAGCATGCAAAGGATGAATCCCCAACATATGTATCATAACACTAGAGATAATATCCTAAATTTATAGGATAGAATGTAAATCCAAAGCAATAAGATATAATTTTTTGCAAGGATGACCATGCGGTCTAGTCTCTAGAAGACAGAAGATCTTGGATGGTGTAAATGCCTTTTGAAAACATCCTAAGAGATTTAATCCCTAGAGTCTCTTTAAGAGGTAAACTGGAAGAGTTAATAGGCTTAATAGGGGATCACCACACATTTTGGTTATTGAAGGATAGTCAATCACTAAAGCCATCACTAACCCACTTGAAAGGGTGTCATAGATTAATATTTCCAAATTATTTTAGCAATAAATAGACCTTGAATCTTGATAGGAGCATTAATGATGACAAGATAATGTAACCATTTCCCTTCAAATAGTATTTACCATAAGGAGGACCTACATTAATGCAATTCTTGAGGAAAATTTAACAAGCTTCAAAGCCATTAATGGTACAAACAATCCATTAAATAGAGACTAAAATTTTTCCTATGAACACCATAATCTCCATGCCAGCCTTACTTTAAGGGAAGAAATAAATACACCAAGAAACTTGTTGAAATTAGGGCAGATAACTAAGATGGGGGATGAATCAGTTGTCTCAAAAACTTTATCTCTTTCTGTGTTTAATCTTCTTAACAACTTATTAACATATAAATGATGTAACCATGAAATCATGAATTAACAACACATGAGTAGAAACATAATCAACACACATGACACCAAGATTTTTATGTGGAAACCCAGTTAAGGGAAAAACCACGATGGGGGTTAACCCATAAGATTTTATACTCTGTTAAAAGTATTACAGAATGGGAAGGCACATGCCTTCGGGCACACTGCCCAGAGCTCACTGCTCAAAGGAGGCTCACTACCTACAAGATGAATTACAAGAGTTCACTTGAATACTTGAACTGAAGAATAGCATCTAACAATGCAAGATTATTGTTTTGGTTAAGCTCAGTATACTGACTTCACACACTTCATCTCTCTCTGCCTTGTTTTACTGTTCTGTCATGATCTGCAGCTTAGATCTCTTTCTTCACATTTTTTACTGCCACACTTCGCTCTTCACACATCATGTTCACACATCCTCATCACAAAATGCTCAAATCCATTGATCATATATATCCGCTACATGAAATTACATCAACTACAATCGGCCTTAAGAAAAACTTAAAGACTTTTTAAAATCACCGTTCTGTCGGCTGAATCCATGCACAAACATCAATGCAGACCAAGACTTATGTATCCAAGTTACCTCACATGTTGGCCAATACCATTGGATCTCATAAATTACTCGACCAACCACTTCTCTTCATCCGCACAAGGATCAAACACCTAGTCGGCCTGTTCTTCACCGGATCAAACTGTCTAACTAGAACCCGATACTCAGATGCTTGTAACTTACAATACCTTCATCACCAGAGGCTAAAATCTTGGATTTAGGCAGCCATGACATCCCTTGACACTTCCTTAGATCTGCAGCACAATATGATTAGCTATGGAGAAATGCAGACTAAGATGTTGAACCCTGTCATATACTTTGTTCCTGTCTATCCAGACTTAGACAAGTCTACAATCTAACTTTTGGTATGATCCACTGATACAATGCGGATGTGTAAGATAGATTTAGTTGCCATCAATGACAACACTTGACATGCCTAGTAGTGTCTCTTGCCAACAATCTCCCCCTTTGGCATTGATGGAAACACTTAGTGAAAAATGACTAAGTGTTAGAACAACTCCCCCTTATTATGTACACTTGTGATTTCTAATGCTCCCCCTTAGATGAATTCTACATTTTTCACTGCTTTTCATCTCTCCTTTGACATCAATGGAAAAGGATGGAATCCGCACATCAAAATTCATGCAAAAATTTTATGTACATGGGTCAAAACTCTACATACTTCTGCATATGAACATACAGTCCTTAAGTCTTATTCATTAGCAAAAAGATATCACCAAAAATGTTTTCCAACCGTGTCAATTCATTGTCCAGGTTCTTCTTAATGCTGCCCAAAATAGATATATGCCCACTAAACACAAATGCCTATGATTCTGCCTTTTGAAGGTCAATAGGATCACTAGTAGCAGCAACAGCTTGGGATTTTGCCAATATATGATACATAGTCTCCAACTTAGGGGAAATTAGTCCCCGTAGCTCATCCAATCTACCCAAAAATTTAACCTTTTCCTTCTCCAAATCACTTAATTCATTCCACAAACTCACTACTTGACATTCTTTGGTTGCTACAAGCTCAGTTAAAGGACTATAGGACTGAGAAATGTTAGATAGTTTGAGCTCTAAGTCCTTAATCTTCTTCTCAATATCTTCAATAGATTTAGACAGATTTAAACAAAACTTATAAATCTCTACACCTTCAAAGAGATCATTTTGAATACTCTTTACACTAGTGTCAAGCATTGATCTATCATAACTAATTATTTTCCTTATTTCAGCAAATCTCTTCTCATTGTATTCATTTCTGACTTTAACTTCTGTTGACTTCTCAAAAGTTTCAAAATGAGTACTTACAAAGTTTATCAGACTCTTTAACTAACCAGAGGGGGATGCTAATGAATCCTTCTGAAATGTAAGCATGATTTTCTCCAAAATCCTAGATGCAAGACCAAGCAACTTGCTATCTTCTATATGAGACTTCAAAATTTCCTCTCTAGCCTTAGCTTGTGCAATAGAAGCCAACTTTATCTTCTGTATAGGTGGTAAAGTATCCAAATTGATTGGTCCTTGTATTATATCCTGATCTTCTTCAAGTTGTTTATCTCTTTCTAAAATTTCTTTCACTACTTCTACAATGTCTCTTGCCCAATATGAAATTTTAGATTTATGCTCTTCAGGGCCTCCATCTTCTCCCTTTTTGGAGTCAACCACATTGTCTTGCTCAACATTTTCATTCTTTTTCTCTGCTTCTATATTCTGTGCATCATCATTAGAGGCATCTTTACTTTTATCTATATCAGAAATATCTTCTGTATTCTCTTCCAGAGGATTTTGTGTATCCTCAGCAGCAGCATTATCATCATTTTTATCAAATTCCTCAACATCCAGAATGGAGGAATCAATTTCATTATCAATTTCTTCTTCCACAGTGGGAAGATTATGGTTTTTCAATGCATTCAGAAGAATCTCCTAAGTATCTTCAACTATCTTATCAATCTCTCCTAGCATGAGCATATTCATTTCGATCTTACTCCTAAAGTCCTCTTTCACTTCTTTGAATATCAGGTTCTTTTGATCTGGAGTAATTTGAGGACATAATTTTATCAGCACATGCTCCCAGAGCTCAAAATCTTTAGCTTTTGCATTCTCTTTTCTTATTTCTAGAATTTTTGCAAGACTTTCCAAAATTTCAAAAGTTATTTCAAATAGAGTCTTGTTATAGATATTCAAGTATTTGACTGTTGCTTCCTCCAAAACTCTCTTATCAGCATCACTGTAATGATCATAAAATTCAATCATTGGCTTCAAGTTTCCATCTATAGTGGTTGACTTAATGATGTCATCCACAAAAAGAGTAGGTTTCTCAACATAAGCCTCTGTCTTATGCCTCTTACTTGACTTTATGCTTCCGGAGGGCTTCTCCTTAGACACTTTAGCAGCTTTGGTGCCTGAGGCCTTCAACTCCTTAACCTCATCATCCGAGTCAGTTTCTTCTTCATCCACCTTTTCCACACTGACATATGACCTTTTGGCCATTTCTTTAGTTCTTTTTCCTTCCTTACCGGTAGGTTTTTCTTTGGATTTCTCTACACTAGAGGTTGTACCAAAACTCCTAGTAGTCATTGCTTTAGAAGTGGAATCCACCGAAACACTTCGCTATTCTCTATCCTACTTCTCCTTCTCATCTTTCTCTGTCCTTTCCCTATTTTGTCTCATAGCTTCTTTTGTTATTCCAATACTTTTTGCATACCTTTCAACCTACCTTTGAACATTTCTCTTGATTTCTGGTTTCTAGAGCTCAACAAACAATTTCAAACTAAGCTCATTATATGTGCCAAATCCCTCAACTGAAGTATCTTTTGGTTTTTTCAGAAGGTGTTGAGCATACATTTCCAATATTTGTTCATCAACTTCATATCCCATGGGCATGATCCATACAGTCCTTGGTTTATCTTCTTCCATCAGACATTGATCTGTTTCCACCATGAAACAAATTGTATCCTTAGACTTTTCTACCACAGAATTAGGGATTCTTTCTCTTGATTGCATCATATTCTAAACATTTTTGAAGTATCCCCAGAGAGAAACTTCCTTTGGGCATTGGAGTCACCTATACTATGCAAATGTTCTCTAATTTGTATGGCAACATGCTTATCACTAGTCCAACACATGCTTTTCTTGTTGGGTAACTCATTCATGAAATAGAAGAACAAACACAATACCAATGTACCATACTTAAATGTATTCTTTTTGTCCTTTTTGATCTTGTTCAGGTACTCCATTAACTGGTTTTGTAGTAGCTCACACAGGTCATAGTCAGCATTTTCTCTTACCATCTGATAGGTAGCATAAATAGTTGTACCAGATACAGAGTTTTGCCTACTGGAGTGGTATATCTTATATCCAATCACCATAGAGGCAAATTTGACATTCGGATCAATTATGTCATTGATTGTCATTGCCCTCTTATCAAATTTTGATCTGGTAGCCTCAGTTATAGTCTGATTCTTCATAGATTTCAGCATTGTTGGTCCACCAGATGAGTTCAATCCTGTCATGGCCTTAATGGCATCCTTGGTGATATTGAAGGGTTTCATTAACCACATGAATTCAGCATGCATCAGACTCAGTACATACCGGACCCACTCATCTTCACCGAAGGACAGGAACCCAATAACCTGTATGAAATGTTTGAATTGCAACGCCTTATACTCAAGTTTAAGACCATGAATCTCATGCCTTAGATGATTCTTGAACAAATCTACTAACTTTGAATCCCCAAACTCATCTATGCTAGCATGAATATATGCCCTAATATCTTCAACGTGCAACACACCATGCGGAACATTTGAAAAGGCACCTAACAGATCGACCTCTACAGATTTGTGCAGATGCTTCTTGAATTTAGGTCAGGGCCTTTTGGTGATGTCAACAACCAATGGAGTAACCATATCCATAGATTATAAATTCAGAGGGTTTTACAGAGAATACCTTGTTTTGCCAGTTAGGGTTAGCTGTCGAATTCACTTTTCACACTTCAAATCTTTGAAATCTCAGCTCGGACGCTCTTCTTCTTGTTCTCTTTGAATGCAAAGTGATTCAAATGTTGAGTGAATGACCTTTTATGCTCCGCAAAACCTAATTCTCCATTGTAATAAATGCTCTGCCCTAATACATCTGGTTACACTATTTTTGCATACAGTCAATCTTCAATTGCTCCGCAATCAATCATATTAGCTTCTTTTCTTCCAAAATTTTCTTCAACAAATCTGCATCAGGCTCCTTAATCTTCATTCATCATGCCAAATTTAGGCACCCATTCACTAGTAGGGGGAATTAGATTTTCAATGCAGCTCCCCCTGAGCCAGAGCTCCCATTTCAATTCCCAGAGGAATTATCAACATCGGATTATGGTGTGAACCCATCACCTTTATTCTTTGCATCTTTCTTCACCCATGTTTTATTTATTTCTTTCTGGATCTCATTCACATCTATTTTTCCTTTGCCTTTGTCCATCTTCTACTCTGTTCTTCCTGCCTATGAGTTCACCTTTTTGCTTCTACAAAATTTAGCAATATGTCCAGATTTGTTGCAGTTGAAACATATAATCTTATTTCTTTGACAATTACATGTTGGAGTAGGTTTAGATCTGCATTGCATTGCCATATGCCCAAACTTGTTGCAAGTAAAACATCTTCCATTGAAAACTTGTTTGTCCCTAGGAGGATTCCTTGATCCACTTCTACAATCCTCAGCCTTATGACCTATCTTTTTACAATTAAAGCATTGACTAGAGAAGGATAATACATTTTGATTCACTTTACTTTTGCATTGATTAGCTCTATGACCATACTTATTGCATTTGAAACAATTACCATTGAAAGATGGATACCTTTGAGCATTAGGTTGTCTTATCAGAGGCCTTCTAGGATTCCTTCCTTGATTTCATGCTTCAGGATTTCTTTGACCGGATCTAGAGCTTTCACCTTTCTCAAATCCCAGACCATGCTTATCATTTGCCATCTTCTGACTATCAAGCAACACTTCAAGTTTAGCTGAGCTTATCTTGAATTTCTCTTTATATTCATTTGCAACTTCTAGGTCGAGTTTGAGAATGACAATTTGTCTTTCAAGTTGATCTTCATTATCCCTAGTTTCTTGTAGATCAGATTCTAGATGACCAATTATTCTATCCAATATGTAGCATTCTTTTGTTCTTTCTTTCAGAGATTGATTCATCTTTTCCTCAGTCTTCTTCCTTTCCTCAATTTCCTTGGTTAGTCTCATCACCCTAGATTCCATCTCATGTTTTAGGACAACTTCTTTAGCCAGCTTCTCACATTCCTTTGTCTTTTCCTTCAAATCCTCATCCATGCCATTGTCTTCATTTAGATTTGCTAACTGCTAAAGTAGCTTCTTCCTCTTTTCATTGGATTTACCCAATTGACTTTTTAAAGTCTGAATGAAATCATCAACATCTTTAAGGTTCTCTTGTAGTTCTTTGACTTCTGCTTTGGACTGATCAAGATCTTCTAAAGCAACTTGAAGTTGTTCAATGATGCCATCAGAATACCTAGATGAACCCATTGAAAAACCTTCCCAGATCTTCCTCAAGTTGTTAAACTTCTTCCAAGGAACCTTTCTCTGATACCAATTGTTGAAATTAGGGCAGACAACTGAGAGGGGTGGTGAATCAGTTGTCTGAAAATTTTTATCTCTTTCTGTGTTTAATCTTCTTTATAACTTATTAACATATAAATGATGTAACCATGAAATTAGGAATTAACAACACATGAGAAAAAATATAATCAACACACATGACACCAGGATTTTTACGTGGAAACCTGGTTAAGGGAAAAACCATGGTGGGGGTTAACCCATAAGATTTTATACTTTCTTAAAAGTAATACAGAATGGGAAGGCACATGCCTTCGGGTACACTGCTCAAAGTTCACTACTCAAAGGAGGCTCACTACCTACAAGATGAATTACAAGAGTTCACTTGAATACTTGAACTGAAGAATAGCATCTAATAATGCAATATTACAGTTTCGGTTAAGCTCAGTATACTAACTTCACACACTTCATCTCTCTCTGCCCTGTTTTACTGTTATGTCATGATCTACAGCTTAGATCTCTTCCTTCACATTTGTTACTACCACACTTCACTCTTCACACATCATCTTTGCACATCCTCATCACATGCTCAAATCTATTGATCATATATATCTGCTACATGAAATTACATCAACTGCAGTCGGCCTTAAGAAAAACTTAAAGACTTTTTAAAATCACTGTTTTGTTAGCTGAATCCATGCACAAACATCAATGCAGACCAAGACTTATGTATCTAAGTTACCTCACATGTCAGCCAATACCATTGGATCTCATAAATTACTCGACCAACCACTTCTCTTCATCCACACAAGGATCAAACACCTAGTCAGCCTGTTCTTCATCGGACTGAACTGTCTAACCAGAATGTGATACTCAGATGCTTGTAACTTACAATCCCTTCATCACTGGAGGCTAAAATCTTGGATTTAGGTAGACTTGACATCCCTTGACACTTCCTTAGATCTGCAGCACAATATGATTACCTATGGAGAAATGCGGACTAAGATGTTGAACTCTGTCATATACTTTGTTCCTGTCTATCCATACTTAGACAAGTTTGTAATCTAACTTCCGGTATGATCCACTAATACAATGCGGATGTGTAAGATAGATTTAGTTTCCATCAATGACAACACCTGACATGCCTAGTAGTGTCTCTTGCCAACAAAACTATGTGGAAACCATAGGATTGCTTCCAATTAGCCCATAGAAAATATTATAGAAGTTTTTCCAGTTCGCCATGGGTGGCACAAAGTTCTATGCCTCATGAAATGTGTCATTAGCTAGTGTTAACAAACTTCTAAATCTATATGATGACAATAGTGAAAAATTTTCGTGTAGTGCTCAATGTACATCCATAGTGATCCAATAAGCTTTCTTACATACTCCCCTATTGGTGCAAACCCCAAATAATCCAACATGAGTGGAAAAACTATAAATGTACAAAATTGTCAACCTAGTATACGTTCAAAAATCAAGTGTCATTCTTTTGTTAATCCAATTCTCCTCAAATATAGACACAACATCTATACATCACTGTACAACTTATTTCCAAAATTGTGAAATCATATATCAAATTCTAGTGTGGCTTCTTCTACAACCAACTGATAACCAAAAATAAACAAACATAGAAATAAATTGAAATGAACCAAAAGTAATTATTTTAGGGTGATGTAAGATTGTCTTTACACCCAAGGATGCTCCTACATCAAACACCTGGTGTTGATAAAAGAATGAGACCCTCAGTTTCTAGGACAATCTTCCCCTGATTAAGAATTCCAACCTGTAGCTTCCTCGACTCATTCTTTCCACCTCTTCAGGTATGCATTGAGTCATCTATCATGTGTACTTCCTTCCTCCATGTTGTTTTCATTTCATTTAGATTCCTCTTTTGTGGTTGCAATACTTTATTTTACCAATCATCTTCCATACCTCTTTCCCTTAGTTCATAGTCATTCATAATCCTCTTTCCATTTCTAACTTCATAAACCAGTCCCTCACATCTAAGATCTATCTTCTTGGTTGTTGCATACCCTTTTGTTATTCTGTTTACTACTACATTTTCCTTAGCATAACTCCTCATCATTTCCCTCATTTGTCCTATCATCTAGATGAATTCCCCTTAATGATCTTTGCTCCCACATTCCATCTTTTGCAGTACCCTCTTAGTAGTTGCAATACTACTTAACAGGGTTGTAGTGCCACACATCCTTGGAATCAAAGCATAATGTTCATCCCTAATGCAAATATGAACACTGTTAAAAAATTATTCAATAGTCTTATTCAACAACATTAATGTGGATTATATGCTATAGTTCCAACTTTATGTAAATGGAGGCATTACTTGTTGCCAAAGAAATTTCTATTTTACACTTACCATTATGCACCAAAGTTCATCAATAGTTGGAAGCAACTAAATAAGAGAAACATGAGGTGGGTAGAGTATATGTAGGGTTATACTTTATGTCAAATAATTATGTAAGAAATACCAATAATGTTGTACTCATCTTAAGAAGCAGGTAGGTGTTATTAACCATAATGTCAATATCACACATTAGCTCATGAATCTCTTCATCATAAAATTTAATTAGTGGATTATGAGGAGAAGTAGAAGAAGATCTAACATTACCTTTAACGACACCCACAAAAATGTGATCATGTGCGATTTCCTCATTTTCCACATTTTCATGATTTTCATTTATATCATGTGCTTCAACATTATTTCAATGATGTGGAAATGGAACTTTGTGTAAATTTGTAAACAACTAGTGGTGGGTGCAATAAATGTTTTTTTTTTTATTATTAACCCATTTAGCTTTGATGGTTTTGTTATCAATGAGGTCTTATACCTTGTGGTTACTAATGTAAGATCAAGTGTAATATCCCTTAACTTGGTGATAGTTGAAAAGTGTTTAATCATTATATGCTCTAGGAAGTGGTTTGTTGGGATCTAGTGGATAAATGATAGGGAATGTAAGAAAACTAGCACTCAAAAGCCTTCAAAGAAAATCATCCCATGGATTCTTTAATTTTAGTAAACTTCCTAGAAGCATTTGGTTTACATGAAGGAAATAAAGTATTAGAAACATGATTAAATTTTTCCTTCATTTCACTACCCTTCTAAAAAGTATTGGACTTTTAAAATGTAGAAGGATAGGAATATTGAAATGATGATGAACCATATGTCAAAGTATTTGATGCTAAAAGTTTAACCTCAAGATTTATCAAATGTGTTCACATGTATCTAAAATATGAAAATTTTACTTAGTTGCACATTATTCTTTTTAATTGGAAGTATTCCAAGTTAATAAATATGATTTGTAATTCATCACCATCAGATTGGTGTTTTAGTTTGACACACTTAGATTAAAATCTAATAACATAGTTATTTTTATATTGGAAATAGTTTACAAATATAGCTCATACAACCAACTAGTCATAAAGGGTACATAAAGATTTATCTCAGAGAGAGAAAAAGTGACGTAGGAGCATCCTTGGTTTAAGAGAATTCTTGCATCAACCAAAAACATTTGCATTTTAGTTTGTTTTCTTTCATTTTCCAGTTCAGTACAGTTAGTCCAGTCAGTAGCAGTTTCTGTATTTTGGTCCACATTCTACCACAGTTTCATTTTAGATCTTACAGAGATGGACTTAGTATCTAGACACCTTCATGCCAATCATATCCAAAATTCAGATCATTTGGATCAGGTACTGGAAATATATCACTATCAGAAGATCAACTATTTTCTCATAACATAGCATCCTGGCAGTCTCTGACAATCAGCTAAAGGAGAAGACTTGTGGAGCACTTCCATGACTTACAAAGCTAAATGACACATCATTCAAGGAACTTTGGATCATGGCTGACCTTCCCTGAGATCCGCACGCTATTCCATTCACTTGCGGAGGATTCACATCTATTTAGGTCTGACCTATCCGTGTACATATGTTACAACTTTTCATTGGAGTTTGTGATCTTTCTTGGCCAACGCGGAGGACTCTTGTGATCCAGAGATGATATATAATCATGTAATAGATGCATAGGAAAGCATTCAATCACATAGAGATAGATAGATAGTTTGAATTCTTTGAGAAGGCACTTCAAAGCTATATCTTGTGCATACATTGTAACTGGAGAATCAGGCCTATGAGCGCTAATTGTAAGCTTGCATGTTGCCGGCATGTTTACATTTTGAATCTATGATATGCTCAATGACTGAATCTGCATTTTTATTCCACAATTGAGTTGCTTCCATTATGTTTACTCTTGCTGCACGGTCTGGATTGTTCACTCTGTGGACCCTCCTAACCGTGATTGCACCAAAAAGAAACAAAAGATGGAGACAAAGAGATAACCAACCCAAATAGTCTAATACCACAACCCAAATCATCCCTTAACCTAAACCAAGAGGAGGGGAACTAGAGACAATTTATTTAACAATGATTTGTTAATACAGATATATGCCCAACCAATGATTAAAAATTATAATAAAACTATAAAGAAAGAATGTATATATAATATAAACTACACAAAAGAGTTGCTAGGGCAAAAATACATAAATACGGTAGACATCAGCCCATGTATCTATACACTAGAGGACTTGAAATGTGTATCTATGCACATGCATTTGTATCTGCATGCAATTATGTGTGACATGTAGGACATGAACATGCACAGGCAACCACAATCACACCAACATGCATGTACATCCATGTGAACATGTGCACCACTATGCATCAACCATGCATGGGTTTTAATTTGATAGTCATATGGCTGTGTATAGTTTTTTTAAATTAAAATCAAATCAATTTTTTAATGCTATATCAAATGAAAGGAGAATATGATTCTCTCTCTCTCTCTCTACTCTTTTTGTAATTGTAGTTCAGTGTTTTAGGATTTAACTGTGTGCAAGTTTTTTTCCTCAACATTTCGGATCACACTCCATGATCCATCATCAGGAGAAAGATCAAGAGAAGAGAAAATGATAAATTTGCACCAGAATCTGGTGCTGATATTCCTTCCAGAAACTAAGCAGATGAGCTATGGCTCAGGGGGAGTCACAAAGGAAAATAAATTCCCCCAGCCAGTCAATTGGTGCCTAAATTTGGCATATGGAATGTTGCAGATTAAAGGGTTCTCAGAGAAATATCCAAACAACCCTCTGTAAAAATATGAAAGATCCACAAGGAGTTTTGAAGAGTTTAATCAGCCAAGATTGATCTGTTTGACAGCCATCCGGTAAAGCAAGATCTTCATAGACAGATCTGGTATGATTCAAAATTGAAATATCTTGATCTGCAGATTCATGGCATGATTGGAGGAAAGAAAATACATTGTCAATTATCACTGAAAATGATTCTAAGTGCATCTCAGTGATTCAGAAAGATCTCCCTCAGAACAAGGCAACCAAATGACTTAAGTTGTGCATTTATTAGGAACTAAGGTAAATAACATAAGAGTTAGTAGAACCATATCACAAAGAACCTAAATCTATAATTTAATTAGAAGCTTTGCCAACCTTTCTTGTTTAAATTATCAAAAAATACCTTGACATTTCTATCCAAATGAAATTTGAAATCCACACACTCATGTAACTAGGACTTCAGATACATTCTAATAGGAACAATTAGTAATGGGGAAGAACCACCATTTCTCTCACTATTACAAGAACCACTAATAGAAAAATAATCATCAACCTACCTAGAAACATCAACAATGACACTTTTACCTTTGCCAACAACTAGAGATCATGAATAGTGGATAGATTAACATCTTGTAAGATATTAGAAACAACACTACCATTAGGAAGAGAAGGCTCAATACCATTAACACCAACATGAGAACAATAACCCACACCACCAAGAACAACATTAGCACTACTAGGAGCATATACAACCACATGAGGAGCAATAGGATCATCTACACTTTGATGAGAAGAAGAATTATTTAGCTCGAGACTTAGAATAACTAAGAACCTCAATGCCACTTTTATCAAGACAACCATCTTGATCATAAAACACATCTTTAGAAATAACGCCCCACTACAAAGGCCCGAGGCTTAGGAACAGGCTTACCATAGACAATAAACTATTTAATATCATGCCTCATATGCACTTACAAACGAATATTGTTGGAAACAAAGGAAACTATGACTTTTTGAGAAAATATAGTAAGCATGCATGTACTACCCTAAAAAATCTATTTGTGTCTAGCAATCCATATAAACCAAATAATTTCAAAGGACATGACCAATTGCAACCTATCCAAAAACTTAGCAAGAGGAGAAGAATAAATAATCTTGTCAAAACAAATATCATGCCAATTAATATCACACTTACTATAAATAATAATCCAAGTGGGAAGAAAGCAATACCAAACTTTCTTAGCATAAGGACAATTAAAGAATAAATGAACAATAGATTTAGTACTTCTCAAAACAAGAATGGACTTAGACTCAAGAATCAAAATGACATCGACAATAGATAATTTATAGAAATAATAATAACCGTCTAAGAAAACATTTTTTAGGCCCAATAAAGCTAGACCAAATCCTCTTTAATCGTTTTGACCAAACATTGTCCAAATCATGCAAGCTCTAAATAGAGTTTAATCTATTAAACCAAGCCTTAGTAAAATACAACAAAGCATATGAATATTTGGGAGTGACTTGCAAAACTCTTTTTCCCCTATCCATTGAATATTCCCCTAAAGACTATCATTCCACTTAATAACATTATAATTACCATTAAGATCAATCCTCTTAACCATGGTAAAAGTCCTCTTCCGTTGATTTGGAAAACCATACATATTTTGAACAAGCTCTCAATTCATCAAACTCCCATCACAAAGTGTATTGCTAATAAAATCAATCCCTTTACAATACCAAGATTTTGTAGAACCTCTTTTAGATGCAAAGAGAATTTTTTCCATCCAACACCTACAAAATAGATCTAAAACCCAAAACCATGTCTTTGTTAGCAAAGAAAACCCCATGACCTTTGGTCAACCCTTTACATATAACCAAGCCTTCCAAATAAAGTAGAAAATAACAAACCCAAAAGGTTTAATTTTGAAATTTCCAAAGAGAACATACCAGAAATGTAGTCTTTTCCAATTAGTATTTAATTTACGTACATAGTTAACAAGATTAAACCTAAAAAGTTATTTCCAAGGCTTATTTCCATAAACAACTTTAAAAATCCATTTGGAAGGAAGAGAAACACCATGTTTAAAGATATCTTTCAATCTTATCCCCCCACCTTCATAGAAGAGGTACATTGAGCCCAAGAAACATGTATTTTATTGTTGCCTTTACCATTATACCATGATTTTTTTGAATAAGATAATTTAATTGATTAACATGTGAAGAAGCAATGAACCAACAAGAAGATAAATAGATGGTGTAAGAAGATAACACTTTCTAAAAAAATTGAAATCCTTTAGCCAAAGACAACAAATTACCCTACCATTTAACACATTTCTATTGAATTTATCCAACACCCAATCCCATATACATTTGAGAGAAGGATTGATGGAGAAAGGGATCCCCAAATATCTAATAACCTCATAAAGACTAGAACAATTCCAACCTCTATCCACAAACTGCATAGGAAAATTAACTTCCAAACTCAAAATGTTAGATTTGTGCACTACAACTGTAGAACTTGATACAGTCATGGCATGAGGGACCAATGAAGGACTATCCAGCAATGTAGCGAATATCAATAAACATGTACACAAAATAGATACTCGCAATAAAAGGGCACAAGATATACCCTATGAAAACACTCAAAGAGAGAAAAACCTAGCCTCAAAAGGATTCCCATTATATTATTAAAACCTCAAACAAGATATAATCTAAATTGCAAGGGTGTATATGATAGGTTGCAACTAAATGGCAACTAAAAACCTATAAAATCCTTATCCTCAAACTCCATCCTCAACCATTATACTCATGTTTACACTTGGACCTCCCAACTCATGCTAAGTGTTCTCTACCTCCTCAGATTATCTCAAATGATCATGGGAAACCAATAGATATAAATGTCTAACCTCCTCAATGACATGTGCTAGCCACAACATGGTGTAGAGTTCTATACTCTCTAAAATGTATAGTCATCTAATGCAATATAATTTCTCAAACCAAACTAAATGAATAGAAAGGAAAATTGTGTGGCGTCCAATGTTTTCTCCCATGTGTCTAATAAGTCTTCACATGTCTTGATTGTTGTAAACTTCAAATTTTCTAGCACCAATAGAAACTTTGCAACTATGATAGTTTGCTAGTCTGATATAAGTTCACAAACCCAAATAAGTTGTTAAATGAATCCAATTCTCCTCAAATGTGGACATGACCTCCAAATACTCCTTTAAAATGTTATATCAAAATTGCAAGACTCAAATGCAAAATATGGTAAAATGTGATTGTTGGGATACAATACCACTGAGAGGGGGGGTGAATCAGTGGTATACCAATTTAAAATGACCTTGAATTAATCTTTCATGATTTTGAACATATAAAATGCAAGTTTCAAAATAGTTCAATGTAGACCAAGTAAACCACAAATAATGTGAAACCATAACACAGTGATTTATTAATGGAAAACCCTCATAGGGATAAAAAACCACTAGAGAAAATTGCCTCACTAGCTTAATAAAATCCCACTGATTACAGAGCCTCACTGGCTACTTTTTGTGCCTCACTGGTAAATGAACCTCACTAGTTACAAGTATGCCTCACTGGCAAATACAACTGCCTCACTAGCAAAATCTCTTTGGTCTTAATGACCAGTCTCCAATGATAGAAGAAACACTATTTTAGGGGGTTACCTTGTTACAATACAATCCATTGCTCAAATGATTTATCTCTGCAAATGCATTTCTACAAACACCATCCTCCCTATTCACACAAATATCAATCAAAAATCCAAGTCTCAAAACTGCCTCTCCTCTTTTCTTTTTCATATCACAACCACACACCCTTTTGCATACATAAACAAAGATATCTTCATAGGACTCTCTTTAACACATCAAATACAAGTATTTAGTTTTTCAATACAATCAAAGACCTCTCTGCAAACTTCACACCATGAACAAAATAATATAAACAATGATTAATGACCTCTGCATACACCTTGACTGGAAATCCTTTTGAATGCACATCCAAGGGCTTTGTCATCTGTGATCTTATTCAAATCACACTGGTCAGTGAAAAGAACAACACATTTTCATGTTTGACTGTTACCTCTCATTTCGATGAACAAACAAATTACACAAATTTCATACTGTTATAATGAACAACTACAAGACTTCAACCACAATGATATCAACACAAACAATGCATACTTATACTATCCTTACTTCAACTCAATCCATAACACAGGAAACCTCCATTCAATGAGCTTTGAATCTTTGTTGCTAAGATTACAATCAAGGTATTCATGTCCTCAACACTTCCCATTCATTCTCTGTCTCTGTCAATACACAAAATAATCTAATCTGATCATGAACAGACAAAATATGGCATGATCTTTCCTCTATCAGCCTTTACCTCTATGGATCCAATCATTCTCCATGTTTGATTGATTATTATATAATCAGAGATCCCTTCTCAGTGGTTGTAACTGCTTTGTCTTGGCAGTTAGGGCCAGGTGTCTATCAATCTTAATTCCTTGTGATGATTGTTTTGCTTTTGAAGTTAGTTTAGATTGCGACCTTTGATTTTCCTTATCCTGCCAAGTTAGTTTTAAATGATAGCCATCGATCTCTATTTGAGCGCCCAACATATGGAAGGTTATCAGAATGACCGGTTCTACAAGGTTGAGTTGCTAGTTTTGTAATGTTCATAATGCCCTCCAATAGGTCACCTCAAGTGACACTACTTATTATAACAAGTCAATAGTATATTAAAACAAAAAATGCAATGGATGGATGGCGGGTTAGGCAATGTATCAAATAAACCTTGTATAACCTTTGTTAGGGTCTAGAACACACTGTAATAAAACCCTAATATGAAGATATCTTAACATATATTCAAGGATCTCGACATTACACCTTATACAATGTGCATCATGACCATTATGAGTACTATCAACACCATATTACCTAAAGAATAGCCATCCTAAGCTCTTGAAAGCACTACATGAAAGCATTGTAACCTTATCATGAAACTTCTTGAAAGTGATCATATATAAGACAGTTTGACAATGGACAATAAAAGCCTCTGAACAATCTTGTGTGAATATTGATATCAACAAAATTCCTGTGATGCTTTTCACCCTTTGGTGATCTTGTGAATACTTGAAGAACCAACATCTGAAGCATGATATGAATAACATATATGAACAACATGAGTACATGAAGTAATACACCATACTCTCTATATCAATCTCTGACACCATATCAACACCATGTCAACACCAACATGACATGACAAGTCAACCATGAACACCAACATGACAACTCAATTGTCAACACCAACACCATGTGACCTGAAAGACCTTTTGACATTAATGACAAACATCATGCCAAAGTCAACAAACTCCCCCTTTGGTATTAATGTCAAATTAACATTGTACTTTCACTTTTCCATCTTCTCCCCTTTTTGACAACAATGACAAAGAAATGAAAAGCTCCCCCATCAAATACAACAAATGACTGTTAGATTCTAGTTTGAGTTCCAAGCAAGTTATAAGGCATTAGAAAGCACTTTCATGCATGGTACTGGTATCAAAGAGATTTCAATACCTATCACATAAGCTGCACAAAGACTAAACATACCACTGCCTTAAGTCAACACTCTTCAACATTACCTATCAATAACATTACCAACTCGATGGAACAAACCCACTACTACATGAAAATGAGAATAGATCCTGGCATAGGAAACACTATCTAATTGCACTTGGTCATGACTAGTATTTGTTCTCTGATTCCTTGAGTAACCTTAATCATGGTGAACTATGGACGATCTTTTCCAACCATGTGAACCAAGAAGTATTAGCATTGAACCATCAATAAAATGTAATGTCATCAAACAAGTTCTCACTACTGTAAAGAAAGATGACAAACATAGCACTGATGGTTGTTCAAGCCACCATTGTCAAAGGTAACTGCATACAACATTTGCCTTTACATTGCTTGAATGGATAACCTCATAGAAAGTGTTTAGGGTAAAATATGAAGAGGGTTTGATTTCAATGGTTTTTCTTGATCCTCCTTTCACCACTAAACATTCAAGGACATTCACTTAAGTAGGAAGTCTACTACATGCTTCTTGTCACTTGGAACATAGGGGAATATTGGAATTCTATGATTTAGTTGTTCAATTAACCCCAATTATGCTCAAAACCCTAATTATGCAAATTCGTGAACAAACATACAAATTACAAAAAATGATCACACACAGAGATATGAAATGACAATCAAATGCATACTATAAATTGAAGTTTGAAAAGTAGAAAAGTCAGGGACTAATGAGCGGGCACCCTAGTCCAGTGCCACTATTTTTGTCGAGATTTGGAAACATTATCTGCAACCTATTCTTGTTGTTCTAGAGATTTTCCTATTCTGGGATTCAGAGGACTAATCAGCAGGTGCCCTAGTCCAAGTCCCTATTTTCTTCTCTGATCTACAATTTTGACAGTCTGCACTACTCTCTTGTAACTCCACTTTTCCTGTTTTCTCAACCTATAACCTACAATCACAAAAAAATGGGTTGGGGGTTGTGGTGTTTAGAGGGTTGCCTCAATCAAGCCCTAGAGAGACATTCATGTCTTCTGAACACCATTGTCAGATAAAGAGTGTGTATCCCTACAAGATAGAGGAAAAATCTAAATGATAAATGATAGAAAACACAATTGATATCACCTTGTAGTGAAGCTCTCATGGAAGGAAGAAGCTCTTCATGCCATGAGGAGATGACTGCCAAATCTACAAATACCAACACAAGAACAACACAAATTTTACTCTGCAACACACAATGAATGCCTAGAATCACCTTAACATAAGCTCTTGAATCAAAAATGCCATCTAGTTTCCATCTAGTTTACAAATGAATGCCTAAACATGCTTATATATGCAACTACAAACATTCCCGCTAAGAATTTTGTAATTCAAATTTACCGGGTCGGCATAGGACCTAAATAATGGTCATAAACTGACACTTTGAAATTGGTCCTGACCTAAAATAGGGCAGGACTAGGGCGTGAGTGCCCAAGTCTTCCCCCCTATTTCAGGCAGGATTTATGTCAAGTGTACCCCCTAGGTCCCATTTCCATGAAACTTCAAGGTTTTCTCATCAGGATGTCAAATTAACATGCAAGATGTCCTAAATGCATCCTAAAGACCCGAGAGCTAAACCTAAAGAGGGAAAAGCCTCCAAGGGGACATTTTTCGACGTAACATTTAGCCCCCACTTTAATGTATGTATAAACACAATGCCAATACATGCATTAAATTATGGTCAACAAGCACAACAAACACGCCAAGCACGGAGAAGACACACTAATCACAATGAAGACAGTAATAGGCACACAAAACATGGAGAATACAACATTGAAGACATGCAAAACACAGTGAATGTAGTGAAGACAGTGATGATTTTCTTTTTCTTTTTTCTTATTTTCATATATATGAAATGCAGATGGAAGTACAAGGAAAGTAAACACACCACCCATAATGTAGGAGGGACTCATCACCACCGGTCTTTAAGACTACATATGGGGCAATAGACATGAAATACAAATCAAGCACACCATACAAATCAAACATGCCATAGAAATCCCAAAGCATAGGAGGGACTCATCACCACCAGTCTTTAAGACTATGCTTGGGAACAAACACGCAATACACACACACTTAGAAGACACGGAAAAAATACGGCAGACAAGTGATGGAGTGTTCCTATTTCTAGGTTCATCACCATCTCAGGAATGTTACAGGCATACACTGATGATTGGTCTTCGCCACAACAATCACTGAATACACGCTTAAGGGTTGAGTTAGTCACATAACCGTTCCCTGCCTCTGCAGAGGACTTTTGAAAATGACAGGATGTGCACTCTCCACGAGAAATACGCCATCCCTGCCTTCGCATAGGGATTAAGAAAAATGATGCGATATCCTGCCTTCATGGAGGGCTTAAATGATTGTAAGCTGATTTCAAACAAATCTTAGAATGCAGGAGGAACTCATAGCCACTAGTCTTTAAGACTGCACCTGAGAACAAGCACATTGCTAACATCTAAAACAAATAGCTTACCTTATATATGCCCCCACCTTAAGGTGGTTAATATCAGGTATCGATATCAAGTATTTTAAGGTAGGAAGAAAACACACAAGGGATCATAAGCTCTCGCAAAGCCCATGCCCCTCGGAGGTGACATGTACTTTATGATCACCAAATGTTCCCACAAACACATTCCTATAAGAAAAGTGTTAGTGTCCATATAATCATGATAAACAACAATGCATATGATCATTCTCACAAAGAGCCAAGGTTATACTATGAATTTGGAGATTGAGTATAAACATGGGGCTATACCGCGAAAATCTCAAAACCGAGTGTAACCAAGGTGAGATTCAAAGACAAACAAAGTGCACAGAGCAATAGTATTGTTATGGTTTATAAGTGCGATAAGACAACATCAAGATCACACAAAGTGATTCTACTAGCCAAGTGTCGGATAATATATATCAACCCCATCGTCATGTTTGGACTTGGTCCATTTTTTGATTTCTTACTAAAGGGACACTAGGTCCGCATCAGTATAATATGTTTTTCATCATCCACCCGCTAGATAGAAACACTAGAGGAAGTGAAAGAATAAATCAAGAGAGGAGAAACAAGTACCTTAGGGACAATCATGTAGGAGGGTGCCCCCAAGTCACCAACCACAATGCTATGTCCATGAGACACAAAACACAACAATGAAAATAGAGGAGAAGCAAGCTAGAAGAATGATGATACAAATAGAAGAAGGTCACAATAGAGGCGGTCTCCTGGTATCATGGACCTTACAAGAGAATCAAGGGTCATCCCAGGAGGCTTGATCAACACATAACACATCACAGGGGAAACACAACACGAGAGATAAAAGGGTTAGAAATACTTACCTGGTAGTGCCAGACTTACTAAGGGTTGTCATTAAGCAAATCATCATCATCATCTTCCCACTCCTGAATGTTATAGGAAAGTGGGACGTAATGTACCATAGCCCAATGCTTATTCTTGTCTTCGAGTTGTCCATTCTTAAGATCTTCTTTGCTTGATTCAATGTTAGGTGAGATGTTTTCTTGTTGAGTTGCAATTTGTTGGGCATAAGCTTGTCATCTCCTCCTTTATTTTTCTTGTCTATTTCTATTTGTCTTACCACTTATCTCTTTTAAGATAGTGTTTTGCTCTTCCATAGGTTTTTGTGTTTTAGAAGAGGAAGCACTAGAATCAAATTTCATTTATCTAGGTGGAATGTTTTTCTATCGATGACTACCTCCCAATCCTTGTAAGGATGGAGGAGGAGGAACCTCAGCATAGGGTCCTTTTCCTTTTGGTCTAGGATTCTCTTCAAATGCGGGTTGTCTGTCTCTTGTTGTTTCTTTAATAGAAGGACTATCCACTTTATGTAATAGTTTTGTTTTGTAGTTTTTGTAGCTCAAGAAGTTAAATTCTGTCCATGGCTCTAGTTCCACTTCAGATCTTTCCCAAAAATAATCAAGTGTACAATGTTGTCTTGTAACCAAAGGTTTATACTTATTGCGAGGGATAGTAATCACTTGTCCATTTAAAGGGAATTTTACATAGTTATGAATTATTGAAGGGACAACTTTCATAGCCTTTAACCATGGATGTCCCAATTTTATGCAAAAGAGGTTAGAAATGGGGACAACATCAAACCATTGTTCTACAGATTTCTCAAATACAGTGACCAATAAAGATATCTTCTCATAAGTGTTTATAAAGGTTCCCTTATGTGTCGTAATCATCATATCCGAAGGGTCATAAAAGCTTTGCATCAATTCATGTGAATAGAGGAACTCTTCTGTGGCTACAATAGTCATACAATTAGGATCAATAAGGGTTATATCCATAGGATTTCCCATTATCTTCATAGTGATATAAAGAGGTCCTTCAGTGTCTCTAATTGTTCTATCATAAGGTGTAAACATAAGTTCAGGTTCAGGGACCTTTCTTTTCATGTAAGGCCTAGGAGGGAACATATTGTTATTGTTGTGATTAGAAGCCATGTATAAATGTTTTCAAATCAATATGAATTCAGATTTTAAAAGCTTTTCAAAAGTTATGCAAAAGACAAGTGCAAAAATATGTGTAAAAATGAACTAAAATGCTTGATTTTTTCAACTTTTTTCAATGCAAATAAGTGAAAGAAAAGATGTTGCAAGGAAATTGATCAGGGGAAGAAAATAATATGTTTGATATTAGTCCAAAAAAGAATTAATATCATTCACAACACACTTTTGATGCAAACCTAGGATGATGACAAGTCAAAACCTAGTGAAAATACACTAAAATATGTAAATTTTCACAACTTTTCAATGCAAAGACCCAATAAAAGGGGTGTTGTAAAGAACTTTAGGAGGTACAGAAGATTATAGCAGTAATATAAGTCACCTAAATCCATAACATCTATCACAACATGCTTGGAGTGCAAATCTAGGTCAAACCCTAGTGAAAATATAGCCAAAATATGCAAATTTTCACCAAATTTTCAATGCAAGGGCCCAATAAAGAGGTGTTGTAAATAATTTTAGGAGGTGAAATAGATAATAACCCTGATAAAATCTAATTAGTGCATAAAAATCCTTTACAACATGCCTATGGTGCAAATCTAGAGAGACAATAAGGCCAAAATCTAGTGAAAAATCAAGGTTTTCAAACCCTAGGCATGAAATTTTGCAAGCAAACCACTATGATGCAACACTAAAGTTATAAATCAATCCTAATGAGTTTTTTTAAAGGGTATAAAATTTGAAACAATATTTTGACTACAAACCCTAGCTAATGTAAAACTAGGTTATATGAAAAAAATGCACAATTTCAAGCAATTTTTATCAATTTAAACATGAAAATGTAATCTAAATGAATGATGAATGAAAAATTTCTGTATTTTAAATCAGATCTAATGATAATGACAGAAATTTATTGAAATTAAATTCCAACTAATTCCAATTATTTGAAAATGCAAGCTAAAAATGCCAAATTTTTCATTTTTTTTTGTAAATTTTCAAATGCAATAAGATGAACAATGAGATGAATGAATGTAAATATGAAGAAAAACACTCAAAAGGTGAAAAAATCATTAAAACATAGATTCACCAAAATGTTTAGGGTAAAATTTGAAGAGGGTTTGATTTCAATGGTTTGTCTTGATCCTCCTTTCACCACTAAACATTCAAGGACATTCAGCCAAGTAGGAAGTCTACTATAGGCTTCTTGTCACTTGGAACATAGGGGAAGATTGGAATCATATGATTTAGTTGTTTAATTAAGCCCAATTATTCTCAAAACCCTAATTATGCAAATTCGTGAATAAACAAACAAATTACAGAAAATAATCTCACACAAAGATATCAAATGACAATCAAATGCGTACCAGATTTCAAAGTTTGGAAAATGGAAAAGTTGGGGACTAATGAGAGGGTGCATGAGTCCATGTCCCTATTTTCTTCTCTGATCTACAATTCTGACAGTCTACACTACTCTCCTGCAACTCCACTTTTTTTGCTTTCGCAACCTATAACTTGCAATCACGAAAAAATGGGTTGGGGGTTGTGGTGTTTAGAGGCTTGCCTCAATCAAGCCCTAGAGAGACATTAAAGTCTTCTGAACACTGTTGTCAGATAAAGAGTGCATATTCCTATGAGATAGAGGCAAAATCCAAATGATAAATGATAGAAAACACAATTGATATCACCTTCTAGTGAAGAACTCATGGAAGGAAGAAACTCTTCATGCCATGAGGAGATGGATGCCAAATATGCAAATACAAACACAAGAACAACACAAATTTTGCTTAGCGACACACAATGAATGCCTAGAATCATCTTAACATAAGTTCTTGAATAAAAAATGCCATCTAGTTTTCATCTAGTTTACAATTGAATGCCTAAACATGCTTATATATGCAACTACAAACATTCCCGCTAAGAGTTTCATAATTCAAATTTACCGTGTCGTCATAGGACCTAAATAATAGTCATAAACTAACAATTTGAAATTGGTCCTAACCTAAAATAGGGCAGGACTAGGGCGCGGGCACCCAAGTCCTCCCCCCTATTTCAGGCATGATTTATGTCAAGTGTACCCCTTAGGTTCAATTTGCCATGAAAATTCAAGGTTTTCTCATCGGGATGTCAAATTAACATGAAAGATATCCTAAATGCATCCTAAAGACCCAGGAGCTAAACCTTAAGAGGGAAAATCCCCCAAGGGGACATTATTCGATGTAACAAAAAGAAATGTTTTCAATCTTCAAGAAGAATGCATTGTTATCAATCTAGCATTGCACCATAGATAGAGAAGCATACAACATCAACTGTCAAAGATTGTGAACCTGTAAATGAGCTTCAAATAAACCTAGGAAATGTCAACATATAGAAGCTAAAGTATGAAGGACCAAAAAAATGCCACTATACCCATAATTTGGTCAAAACTGTGATTTGTCTCCTGTCCACAAAGCAACATTCAATGGTTTGTTTATTCATACTATTCTAGCAAGGAGAGTGTCAAATGTTACTATCAAAGTTACAGCCCACTGTCAAAGATGATACCACATTGTTCATGGTCATTTATCACTTTGTCTTGTTCATTTACTGTCCTTGGTATTGTCATTCATTCTAATTACACAACAATGTTTCCAATGGTTCAAACACTATTCCAAGCATTGAAGAATATATGAAAATTAGTAACAGAGACAGTACATACATATCACTGTCATGCACAACACTTGGAGACATAGTCAAGATGAAAACAATGTTATCATGTACGTTGATCGAGAAGGTAAACCTTTCACCATCCTTACCTTTGCACCTCATCGAAAACTACTAGACCAATACTAATTGACTGATGGATTCCAATATCACTGTCTAAATGCTTGATGACCAGTAAATAACACCCAAGTTGTGCAAACTACTTACTCACTACACAACCATTATGTGGAGGATCATTAGACAAACATTCAGTCACTGTTATGCAAAGAGCCTAGTGCAAAAAACGACCAAAAATCATCCAATAGGCACTGTCAAATTGCATTATCAAGGCATGTAAAAGTGACAAATTCACTGTCAAAACATTGTTAATGTCAAACCCACTGCACGACATGTTTGTGTAAACTCACTATCTCAACACCACTATCAAAGAGTAAACCAAAACACCAACCACCTTGTCATGCCTTCAACAAAAGAACATTGCACTGTGCATTTGCAAGAAGAACCAGTCAAGAAAAAAAGTAACCACTATGCATACTATTATGATACATCACCACATTGATAGGCATATGCAAGATGATACTCCACTCTCCACTCCAATGTATATAGGCAATAAGAGATTGACCAAGAAGACTCAGTAAACTATTCAATTGCCCCTTAAAGTTTTGATAGATCATTTGCAAGTTAATAATGGCACTGGAATACCATTGGCACAACAAGACCACTATGTAAGAAACACCATTGAGAGCAAGAACGTTGTTTATAGATCATAATCAATAGACACATCACTATCATTGATCAAAGCACTCATGTCTTAGACACATGGTCAAGAAACATTACCACATTGACCATCAAAGATCTATACTATATTGTCAACACAACCAAAAAAATCTTTTGTGCTTCAACCCATTCTTTATCTAAGTCCAAAACATCGTGTTCTTCACATGTGCACTATCTATTGTCAACTTTCCAAACAATGACAAACTATTGTTAGTTCAAAATTGATTCAAATATCTATGTGCATAGTCCATCCTATCCAGATTTGAAGAAAAGAAAGAGATCACAGCAGACCACTGGCACATTACAATAACCTTTCACTAACAAAGTAATGTGGGACTGATAACTACTAGCAGTTGAGAGCATGATTGTTACGAAGCTACTCCCCTAAGCATAAAAGTACTATCTCAATCAACCTTGAATCATACATGTGCATTGCAATAGACCAAACAGGTGAAGATTTAAAGAACTTGTCTTACAAACTAGACCTTCATTATTTTCACCTAGGGAAAAAAATATGACATTAAACATCTCCCGCTAACTCCATGGTACTTTTTATGCACTTGGTGATATGTCTTGTGCAACATGCACAAGTTTAGGATCCTTCTTGTCTTGATTTTGTTTTCTTCTCCAGATTTTCATAGGCTGCTTTTGCTTGTTTGACATGTTTGACGTCTTAATGTGATTAGATGGCTTCACAGGGTTTCTTATGCAATAATGTGCTATGTGTCCAAGATTTTTATACCTATAGCATATGATATTATTGTCTAGACCAAAGCAATGATAATTTCTTAATATTCCAAGAGTACTTCCATAATTATATCTTCCATGCACCCAACAATTTCTTTCTATATTACCAACTTTATTACAGTTATAACAAACATTGTTATAGTCCTGATTTGACAAACTATAACAACTCTTATCCTTATTCCATCCAGGACCATTTCTTGAGTGAGTTCTACAATCTCTAGCTCTATGACCATAAACATGACAAGAATAACAATAACCATGAAACTAAGAGTAGTTGTACCTTAATGAATGGTATTGCTTGATAGGTGGAGGTCTTGAGGGCATGTTTGTTCTTTCTCTTCCAACATCAGCAACTTTATCTTTTGCTTTCTTTTTTTCTTCCTCAGGAGGAGCAGAATGATAATTCAGGTCTATCTTCTGCCTAGGAGCATTTCTAACTTTGGAACACTATCCTTCTTCATAACCTAGACCAGTAGTGTTCTTATGATGCTTTTGCTTCATCAACAAGTCATTTAAGCATTCAATACTCTTTTCAAACTGTAGATTCTTGTGCAACTTAGAAGATGCTTCTTCCAATTCCTTTCTCAAAGAAACTATGTCTAACTCTAATCTTAGGAATTCATTAGTTTTGACTTCAAGATCATATTTTGTAAAATCAACTACTCTTTTGGCTTCTTCTATCTCAGTCTTTAGGTTGATAATAAGTTTGTTAGACTCTTCAAGATCTAAAGAAACTTTTACAAGATCTGAAAGTACCCTGTCCTTGGAATTTTTTCTTGTTGAAGTTGGTCTTCTAGTCTCTGATTCTCTTTTCTAAGTTGCTTGATTGCATCTAGAGCACACAAGAGTTCACCTTCTAAATCAACCTCACATTCCTGTTAATCATACTCCTGTTCATAGTCATCTTCACCCACAAAGAGATCTCCTTCTTCATCATCAATCTCAACAACAAAATCATCTTCTCTTTCATCAATTTCTTGTACACCTACACTCACAATGAAGTCTTCCTTTTTATCAAAACTCTCAACTGCAAGACCTACACCTACATTCAGAGATGACTCCTGCAACAACTCATTGCTTGACTTGACTGGGGCTTGTTTTACAATCTTTTTCTTGGCTTCTTTCCTTTCTCTATTTCTTTTACACTTTCCCATGGTACTCCACTATTAGGACCTACCCAAGCCTATTAGACTTCTATAGGGAACCTATGCTCTGATACCACTTGTTGGAGTACAATATCACTGAGAGGAAGGGGGTGAATCAGTGGTATACCAATTTAAAATGACCTTGAATTAATCTTTCACAATTTTGAACATATAAAATGCAAGTTTCAAAATAGTTCAATTTAGACCAAGTAAACCACAAATAATGTGAAACCATAACACAATGATTTATGAGTGGAAAACCCTCATAGGGATAAAAAAACCACTTGATAAAATTGCCTCACTAGCTTAATAAAATCCCACTGACTATAGAGCCTCACTAGATACTTTTTGTGCCTCACTGGTTACAAGTATGCCTCACTGGAAACTACAATTGCCTCACTAGCAAAATCTCCTTGGTCTTAATGACTAGTCTCCAATGATAGAAGAAACACTATTTTAGGGGGGTTACCCTGTTACAATACAATCCAATGCTCAAATGATTTATCTCTACAACTGCATTTCTACAAACACCATCCTCCCTATTCACACAAATATCAATAAAAAATCCAAGTCTCAAAACTGCCTCTCCTCTTTTCTATTTCACATCACAACCACATACCCTTTTGCATACATAAACAAAGATATCTTCATAGGACTCTCTTTAACACATCAAATACAAGTATTTATTTTTTCAATGCAACCAAAGACCTCTTTGTAGACTTCTCACCATGAACAAAATAATATAAACAATGATCAATGACCTTTGCATACACCTTGACTGGAAATCCTTTTGAATGCACATCCAAGGGCTCTGTCATCTATGATCTTATTCAAATCACACTAGTGAGTGAAAAGAACAAGACATTTTCATGTTTGACTGTTACCTCTCATTTCGATGAACAAATAGATTACACAAATTTCAGACTGTTATAACGAACAACTACAAGACTTCAACCACAATGATATCATCACAAACAGAGCATACTTATACTATCCTTACTTCAACTCAATCCTTAACACAGGAAACCTCCATTCAATGAGATTTGAATCCTCATTGCTAAGATTACAATCAAGGTATTCATGTCCTCAACACTTCCCATTCATTCTCTATCTCTGTCAATACACAGAATAATCTAATCTGATCATGAATAGACAAAAAACAACATGATCCTTCCTTTATCAGCCTTTACCTATGTGGATCCAATCATTCTCCATATTTGATTGATTATTATATAATTAGAGATCCCTTCTCGGTGGTTGTAGCTGCTCTGTCTTGGTAGTTAGGGCCAAGTATTCGTCAATCTTAATTCCTTGTGATAACTATTTTTCTTTTGAAGTTAGTTTAGATTGCGACCTTTGATTTTCCTTATCTCACCAAGTCAGTTTTAAATGATAGCCATTGATATCTATTTGAGCGCCTGACATATGGAAGATTACTAGAATGGTTGGTTCTATAAGGTTGAGGGGCCAGTTTTGTAATGTTCATAATGCCCTCCAATAGGTCACCTCAAGTGACACTAGTTATTATAACAAGTCAACAGTATATTAAAAGAAAAAATGTAATGGATGGATGATAGTTTAGGCAGTGTATCAAATAAACCTTGTATAACCTTTGTTAGGGTTTAGAACACACTGTAATAAAACCCTAATATGAAGATATCTTAACATATATTCAAGGATCTCGACATTACACCTTATACAATGTGTACCATGACTATTCTGAGTACTATCAACACCATATTACCTTAAGAATAGCCATCCTAAACTTTTGAAAGCATTGCATGAAAGTACTGCAACCTTATCATGAAACTTCTTGAAAGTGATCATATATAAGACAGTCTGACAATGCACAATAAAAGCCTTTGAACAATCTTTTGTGAATATTGATATCAACAAAATTCCTGTGATGCTTTTCACCCTTTAGTGATCTTGTGAATACTTAAAGCACCAACATCTGAAGCATGATATGAACAACATATAGGAACAACATGAGTACATGAAGTAATACACCATACTCTCTGTATTAATCTTTGACACCATGTATCAACACCAACATGACGTGACAACTCAATTGTCAACACCAACACCATGTGACCTGAAAGACCTTTTGACATCAATGACAAACATCATGCCAAAGTCAACAGTGATGACATCTACAACTAATATTGGGAAAAGGTGTCTCAACCTTAGATTCCTAACGTTCATTTTAATACATTGTATGAATTCACTATTTTGTCTTTTGTGTATTTTGTCTTCTTGAGTTGGCATCCCATTTAGAGGTGACATAGAATTTGTCTTTAGTGGATTCTTTCCTCACATGAGGACATAGGCATCCCATTTTGAGGTGGCATAGTTTGGTCATGTGTCAACATCTTGTGGAGTTGTAAGATCATTATGAATATGACAAATTTTTATGATGCATTACAAGAGCATTTGCAAGAAGAAGGTTACATTGGAATGGACTGACCAATATTATGATAGGTGTGGACACTTGTAATGGAGTTTCTTTGAATGGGTTGGATAATGAAAATTTGGGGCACCCAAGTTTGGGTGGTCAAATATGACAATTTATGACAATTAAGAGTATAAGGAATTTGCTAAAAATAGTGAAGAGGACCAAGACCAAAGAGGGACATTGGAATTTGGACCCATGCTTTTGGTTGCCATACCACTTGTGTTTTTTCAAATACTTTTCTTAAGCCATTCATGTTTTTTATTTTGAACCTTTCTTATTTATCAAAGATTGAATTAAAGTTTGTATGAGTTAATTTGCAGGTACCGTAATGTTATCGAATCACTCTAAATTTAAATGTTGGTGATATTCCTATAAAGGCTTAATCTGCAAGTGTATTGTAGCCATGTTGTTCACTAAATAATACATTGATCTACTTTGGAGTGTGTTTTTTTTCTTATGAAGGTGTTTTCCCATGTACACCTTTTGGTATGGTATATTGTTTATTTTATATCTATATGTGTTTCTACTTTCTGTATTGTAAAGATTGAAAAGTTGCACAACACTCTCCTCTAAAGATTAGTGTAAGAAGTGTGTTTGTGTACCTTACTTCTTTTCATACTTAAGATTCATAGTGGAAATCATGTGAAGAGAAATAGGTCTCTACAATCCTAGGATCTCAACTATAGTACCATGGTTTTCCACACACTTAGTTATATTATGGTTACAATCTATCTTAGCTTGAGGGGAATCAAGGCAATTTGTATCCCATATCACTTCATGTAAGAACCCAAAGGAAAAACTTGAAGGTCAACTGATGTGCTAAAAGCTCCAAGTCCCCAACTCACAGTTGTTAATCACTCGGTCTATTGCAAACTTGGACCCTAAAACTAACTCAACCTCCCACCTATTGTCTTTCTTAGAAGCCACTAACTTGTGCAACGCTCTACTAAAGAAAAGATAATAAAAGAATTTGATGCCCCTAAATCAACTAAAATAGTAATTGGAATACCACTAATTATACTTAGGGCCTCTATGAAAATGGCCTAATGCTCATCTTGGTGGTACTTGATTGTTACAAAGACACTGTGAGACCTACCCGCATCTTCTACAATCTACTTTGAATCACCTATAGACAATCCACTTTTTATTTGAAATACCTGTGGAAACTCCCTAGCCAAGTGTCGTACACCACCAAATACATAGTGAGGCCCTCTAGTCTACACCTATATTGGTTGTGTCCTACTAGACTATTGTTTGCTAGGTCTGCTAGAGCTAACATGTCTATCTATAGAAGAGTATTGTGTGAGAGCTAGCCTGACACTATGCATTTGTGGTTGTTGATCCCTACATTATGACCTTGATTCTACCATGCTTTAGAATGTCCACCCTATGATCCCTATTGGAGTCTAGGCCTATAACTCTAATGTTGTTGTTGTTGTTCAAAGGTCTATTAGGCATTAAAGTTAGTTTGAAACCACCTTCTATAGAAGTAGAGGTCTATGAAAACTATGATCTTCCTAGGATTGGTTGTGGTTATGTGAAAAAGAACAAGCCTTTTGGGTCTTACCTTGAATCTCCTTTGCTATATCGGCCTTCTCCATTGCAACTCGTAGGGTCTCGAGATTAGCCATGAGAACAGGAGCTGATATGTTGAAGTTGAGGCCTCTAATAAAATAATCATCAACCTACCTAGAAACATCAACAATGATATTTTACCTTTTCCAACAATTAGAGATCATGAATAGTGGATAGATTAACATCTTGTAATACATTAGGAACAACATTACTATTAGGAGGAGGAGGCCCAATACCAAAACACCAACATGAGAATGATCCCCCATGCCATTAAGAACATCATCAACACTATTAGGAGCATATACAAATGCATTAGGAGCAATAAGATCATAAGAACTTTGATGGAAAAAATGATTATTTAGATCGATACTTATAAAAAACTAACCACCTCAATGGCACTTTGCTCAAGCCAACCATCTTGATCATAAAGCACATCTTTAGAAACAATGCCCCACTACAAGGATTGAGTCTTAGGAAAAGGTTTACCATCAAGAATAAAATATTTAATGTCATCACTTCTATTATGCACTTGCAATGGAACATTGTTGGTAACAAAGGAAACTATGACTTTTTGAGAAAAGCTAGTAAGCATGTGTATACTGCCCTGAAAAATCTCTATGTCTAGAAATCCATATAAACCAAATAATTTCAAAGGGCACAACCAATTGTAACCTATCAAAAAACTTAGCAAGAGGAGAAGAAAAAATAATCTTGTTAAATCAAATATATGCCAACCAATATCACATTACTAGAGAAATAATAATCCAAGTGGGAAGAAAGCAATATAGAATTTCTTAGCATAAGAACAATTAAAGAATAAATGAGAAATAGATTCAACACCCCCTGAAATAAGAATATACTTAGACTCAAGAATCAACATGACATCAACAATAACTAATTTATTAAAAAACAATAACCATCTAAGAAAACATTTCTTAAGCTCAATAAAGCTAGACCAAGTCCTCTTTAATATTTTTGAGCAAACATTTTCCAAATCATGCAAGCTCTATACACAGTTTAATATATTAAACTAGGCCTTAGTAAAATACAACAAAGCATATGAATATTTTAAAGTGACTTGTAAAAGTCTTCTCCCCCTGTCTATTGAACATTCCCCCAAAGACTATCATTCTAATTAATAACATTAAAATTACCATTAAGATCAGTTCTCTTAACCATGGTAAAAGTCCTCTTCTATTGATCTAGAATACCATACTTGTTTTGAACAAGATATCAATTCAACAAACTACCATCACAAAGTGTACTATTGATAAAATCAATCCCTTTACAATATCAAAATTTTGTAGAATAATCTCTTTTAGATACAAAAAGAATTTTTTCCACCCAAGGCCCACCAAATAGATCTAAAACCCAAAACTATGTCCTTGTTAGCAAAGAAAACCATATGACTTTTGGTCAACCCTTTAACATATATAACCAAGACTTCCAAATAAAGTAGAAAATAATAGACAAAAAGTTTAATTTTGAAAATTTGAAAGAGAACATTCCAAAAGTGTAGCCCTTTCCTATTAGTACTCAATTTAGGTACATAGTTAGCAAGATTAAACCTATAAATATATTTCCAAGGCTCATTGCCATAAACAACTTTAACAATCCATTTGATAGAAAAAGAAACACCATGTTTAAAAATATATTTCAATCCCATCCCCCCATCTTCATAGTAGCGGTACATTGAGCCCAAGAAACATGTCTTTTATTGTTTCCTTTACCATTCGACCACAAAAAATTTCTAATAAGATAATTTAATTGATTAACATGTGAAGAAGCAACAAGCCAACAAGAAGATAAATAGATGGTGTAAGAAGAGAACACTTTCTAAAAAAATGAAATATTCTAGCCAAAGACAACAAATTACCCTTCCATTTAACATATTGCTATTGAGTTTATCCAACACCCAATCTCAAATGCATTTTAGAGAAGGACTAGGGGAGAAAGGGATCCCCAAATATCTAATAAGCTCATTAATACAAGAATAATTCTAATGTCTATCCATAAACCACTTAGGAAAATTAACATCCCAACTCAAAATAGATTTATGCATTGCAACTTTAGAACTTGATGTAGTCATGGCATGAGGGACCAATGAAGGACTATCCAAAAATGAACACTTTCTAAAAAAATGTAGTCATGGCATGAGGGACCAATAAATAGATGGTGTAAGAAGAGAACACTTTCTAAAAAAATGAAATATTCTAGCCAAAGACAACAAATTACCCTTCCATTTAACATCTTGCTATTGAGTTTATCCAATACCCAATCTCAAATGCATTTTAGAGAAGGACTAGGGGAGAAAGGGATCCCCAAATATCTAATAAGCTCATTAATACAATTCTAACGTCTATCCACAAACCACTTAGGAAAATTAACATCCCAACTCAAAATAGATTTATGCATTGCAACTTTAGAACTTGATGTAGTCATGGCATGAGGGACCAATGAAGGACTATCCAAATGTGCAACCAATAGCAATAAACACATACACAAAATAGGAACTCACAATAAAATGGTATAAGATATACCTTGGGAAAACCCTCAAAGAGGAAAAATCCTAGCCTCCAAAAGATTCTCCATTATATTATTAAAACCTCAAACAAGTTACAGTCTATCACAAGGGTGTATATGATTGGTCGTAGCCAAATGACAACTAAAAACCTATAAAATCCTCATCCTCAAACTCCTTCCTCAACCCATATATTCATGCTTATGCTTGGACCTCCCAACTCATGCTAAATGTTCTATACCTCCTTTGGTGTTCTCAAATGATCATGGGAAACCAATATATCAATCTTTGACCTCCTTAATGATATGTGTCAACCACAAGGTGGCACAAAGTTCTATACTCTCTAAAATGTCTAGTTATCTAACACAAGCTAATTTATCAAACCAAACCAAATCAAGCGAAAATAAAATTATGTGGTGTTCAATGTTTTCTCCCATGGTTCTAATTGTTGGAAAGAGACACTGCTTCACATGACAGGTGTTGCCATTGATGGTAACTAAGACTATTCCACTCATCCACATAACATAATTTGTTCATACCGAAAGTCAGAATCATAATTTATCTAAGTCCAGGTAGCCAGAAATAGAGCATGTGACAGGGTCTGGTATCTTAGTCTGGATTTCTCCGGTGGTAAATCAGAGTATGTTGCGGATCTGAAGGAGTCATAAGGATTGTCAGGGCAATCTAAATCCAGAATTTTAACCTCTGATGATGAAGGATTCAAAAGTTATTTGCATCTGAGTATGGGGTTACAGTTTGACAGTACAGACAGCAGAAGAACATGCTGACCTTGTAATTGATCTTGGTTTTGGATAAATGGAAGTTGTCAGTTGGACGATTTGTGATGATCAATGATAGTGGCCGACATGATTGATGATTTGTGAATGCAAGTTTTGGTCTGTGTTACAAGTTATGCATGGATTTAGCCAATAAAGCACAGTCTTCAACAAAGTTCTATGTGTTCTTGAAGCTGATTGAAAAGTGATTGAATATCATGATGAGGATATATATATAGCTGATGGATTTGAGTGATTTGTGTGTGTGTGTGATACGACTATGGAATAAGTGCAAAAAGGGTAGAGATCTAAGGTTCAGATGTTAGCAGAGCAATAAACAGGGCAGAGTGAGGATGAAGTGTATCAAGTCAGTAATCTGTACTTAACTGGAACTGAATCCTTGCATTGGTAGATGCTAATTATCAGTTCAAACTCCTTGTAATCTTCTTTCTGTAGGTAGTGAGCCTTCTGTACATAGTGAGCCTTCTTTTGAGAAGTGAGCCCAAATGCATGTGCATTCCCAATTGTAATACTTTTAACAGAGTATAATCTTTGTGGATTGACCCCCACTGTGGTTTTTCCCTTAACCGAGTTTCCACAGTAAAAATCATTGTGTCATGTGTGTCTATTTGTCTCTACTCATGTGTTGATGATTCATGCTTTAAATGTTTTAATCAATTTTAAGTGATATTGTTGCAAGTGATAAAGTTTTGGGACAACTGATTCACCCCCCCTCTCATTTTTCCAGCCTAATTCTAAAAATTGGTATTAGAGCAAGGTTCCTTGAAAGAAGCCTAACAGCTTGAGGAAAGATCTTGGAAGGAATTTCAATGGGTTCACTCAAAGATCAACTTCAGTTGGCCCTAGAAGATCTTGATCAGTCTAAAGAAGAAATAACTAATTTGAAAGATGAGCTTAAAGATGCTAATAATACCATTGAAATGTTAAAAGATAAATTAAAGAAATCTATGGAAAAGAGAAAGGAGCTACTTCTGCAGTTATCCAGTTTAAATGAAGAAAATGACATGAATGAAGCTTTGGAAGAACAGACAAAGGAGTGTGAGAAGTTGTCAAAAGAACTCTCTCTTCAAAAACTTGAGATGGAATTTGGGGTAATGAGGCTAACCAAAGAAATTGAGCAAAGGAAGAAGACTGAAGAAGAATTGAGTCAAACTCTGAAGGAAAGAACTGAAGAATACTGCAAAATGGACAGAACAATTGGTCACCTCAAATCTGATTTGCAAGAATGCAGATACAATGAGGAGGAACTTGAAAGGAAAATTGTCATTCTTAGAAATGACTTAGAAGTTGCAAATGAATACAAGGAGAAGCTTAAAATAAGCTCAGCTAAACTTGAAGCAATACTTGTGTGTCAGAAGAAGGTTGATGATAAGCATGGTCTTGGGTATGAGAAAGGTGAAATCTCCAGATCCGGACAAAGAAATTCTCAATCAAGGAATAGAAGAAACAGACCTAGAAGACCTTTGGTAAGACAACCTAATGCTCAAAGATATCAATCATTCAATGGAAATTGTTTCAATTGCAATAAATTTGATCATAGAGCTACTCAGTGTAGAAGCAGAGTAAATCAACGTAATCCACCCTTCTCCGATTAGTGCTTCAAATGCAAGAGGTATGGTCACAGATCAAATGAATGCATAAGTATGATAATGACTAACCCTAACAATAAAGGAAATGGAAATTCTATCAATGGCTACTATTTTCTTGCAATGGATTTGGACACATGGATAATCAGTGCAGATCAAGAGGAAATCAAGTATATAAGAAAAAAATTGTTGTGTGCTTTAATTACAATAAATCCAGTCATATTGCAAGATTCTGTAAAAGCAGGAATAATAAAAAGGGAGGTCCGGTAAATAGGAAACCAGATGAGAAGAAACAAGACAAAGGCAAGGGCAAGGTTGATGTAAATGAAATCCAAAATGAAATGAACAAGAAATAGGTGAAGAAAGGTGTAATGAATAATGGTGATGGATCCACACTGGAATCCAGTGCTGATAATTCCTCCGCGAATTGAGTCAGGAGTTTTGGCTCAGGGGGAGCTGCAATGAAAATCAAATTCCCCTAGCCAGTAAGTGGGTGCTTGAATCTGGTACGACAAGAAAATATAATTTGGGTTACTACAAATCATTTAAAAGAATTTCTAAGAGAAAAGAAGTGGATTTAACAATTTGCGGAGCGATTCATAAGTAACTGCATCAAGAAATAGAGTAACCAGATGGAGTTAGGGAAACACATTTATTACAATGACAAATTAGGTTTTGCGGAGGATAAAAGGTTTCTCACTCAAGAATTTGAATCACTTTTCATTTGAAGAAAACAAGAAGAAGAGCATCTGCAATGAAAATCCTAAGATTGAAGCACGCAGAACGAATTCAACCAGAAATTGATCAACCCTAACTCCACGGAAGAAAAAGGTACTTTTCTGTGAAGCTTTGAACCTGCAATCTGTTGAGATGGGTACTCCTCTTGTTGTTGATATTACCGAAAGACCTTGTCCAAATTTTAAGAAGCATCCTTACAAGTCAGTCGAAGTCGAACCGTTAGGTGCATTTTCTGGTGTCCCATACGGAGTACTACATGTAGAAGATATTAGGGCATACATCCATTGCAATGTGGATGAATTTGGAAATCAGAGATTGCTTGATTTGTTTGTGAACCATCTAAAGGATGACAACCATGATTTGAAACCAGAATTCAAAACTCTAGAGAGCAAACATTTTCTACAGGTCATTGAATTTCTGACATTTGATGAGAGTGAGTGGGTTCATTATATCTTGAGCTGAATACATGATGAGTTCATATGGCTATTGAAACTTTTCAAGATTACAAAGGATGTTATCCAAAATGGGACTGGGTTAAATTCAACTGGTGGATTACCTATGTTGAAATCTGTAAAAAAACCAGACTGTTACTAATGCAACTGGTGCCAAGTTTGACAAAAAGGCAATGAACATCAATGATATTATTGAACTGAATGTCAAGTTTGCCTCTATGGTAATTGGTTACAAGATTTATCACTCTAGCAGGATGAACTCTATCGCAAGAACTGCCATATATGCAGCATATCAAATGTTGGAAGAAAATGCAAATTATGACCTATGTGAGTTGTTACAAAATCAATTGATTGAGAACTTGAGCAAAATTAAGGACAAGAAAAAAACCTTCAAATATGGTTCTTTGATCATATGTCTATTCTTCTACTTCATGAATGAAGTGCCTGGAGCAAAAGGTGTACAATGGGCTAGTAACAGACCAGTTGCATTACAGATAAGGGATCATCTACATAGTATTGGAGATTCTAAGGCACATAAAACTACAATTTGGGGGTACTTTAAAAGTTTTCAGAGTATGATGCACTTAAGGGAAAGAATTCCCAAATCAATAGTTGAGAATTATGAGGATGAAATATGCTTTATGGTAGACACTGATCAGTACCAAATGGAGGCTGTGGAACCCAGAACTGTATGGATTATGCCTATGGGCTATGAGGTTGATGAAAAGATCTTGGACATGTATACTCAACATCTCCTGAGCAAATCAAAAGACACCTCTATTAAAAGGTTTGGAATGTATAAGGAGCTAAGTTTAAAACTGCATGTTGAGCTCAAGCAACCAGAGACCAAGAGAAAAGTTCAGAGGCAAGTTGAAAGGTATGCTAAAAGAATTGGCCTAACCAAGGAGGCAGTGAAGCAAAACAGAGAAAGAATTGAAAAGGCTGAAAAGGGAAGGTAGGACAAGAAACAAGAAGATGCTCTAGTGGAACCATCCTCCACTTCAAGGACTACTAGGAGCTCTACTGCTACTTTTGTTCCCTCTAAACCTGCAAAACCAGAAGACAGACCATCCGATGAAGGAAGTAAGAGAAAGAAAACAAAGGCCACAAGAACGTATGTGAGCACAAAAGATGATGAGGATATGGAGACAGATGAAGAAGTTAAAGAGATAAAATCTAAGAGAACCAAGACTTCAAGGGCTCCTGAGGACCAACCTTCCGGAAGCAAAAAGGCAAGTAAAAAGCAAGATACTGGTAAGATTTCTATGATTGTTGATGAAATTGTAAAAACAATTATTGTTCATGGGAATCTAAGGCCTATTAGAAAATATTATGATATTTTTGATGAAGCAAATAAGAAAATCTTGGAGGATGCCACATCTTGTACTTGAATAAATTCAATAGAGCTCTACTGGAAATTTTGCAAGAAATTCCTAAAAGTTTAAGGAAAATACTAGAAATGAGGAAGGAAGCTACCAAGGATAAATACATAGAACTCAGAGAATATGTTCTCTCTACCTTGTGTCCAATAATGACCAGAAGGGAAGTAGATAAAATCCTCAAGGAAGTTAAGGAGAAATTTAGAAGCAAGATCTGGATGAACAAGCTAATGCTTGGTGAAATTGAGGAAGTTGTAAAGGAAATAGAGGAAATTTTGAAGAAGGCACTAGATAAAGATAAATATTATATTGTTTTAGAAGAACAAGTTGAGGAAGGTAATCCTACAGTTCTGGAACTAGAAACCTCAAAAGAAGAAACTGGAAAAGGAAATGATTGAAAAATCTACAGAGGTTAAAGTTCAGAATGAATTTAATAGCAAAATATTTGATGCACTTAAAGGCATGATTGGGATAGATAGAATGGTGCTGGATAACAGTATAGAGAGTATTTAAAGTGCTCTTTCAGAAGGGGCAGTATATACAAGTTTTGTTTATCTACTCCAAAAGTCATAGAGGAAATAGAAGATAAAATAAAGGACTCCAAATAGAAATTGTCAAGTATGTCCCAATCTTTTGATCTGTTAACAGTATCAGTGGTAAGTAAGGAGTGTCAAGCAATCAACTTGATGGAAGAAATAAGGAAATTGATAAGAGAAAAGGAGAACATTGAAGCAAGAATGGGTGAACTCTAAGGATTGATTTCCCCTAAGATAGAAGCAATGTTCAATGCTGTGACAGAAGCCCAAACTGCTGCACAAACAAGTGATCCCATTGATCTCTGGAAGGCTGAAGCACAAGCATTTTTGTTCAATGGCCACATTTCAACTTTGAATAGTATGAAGAAGAGTTGGGATTTAGAGTTGGCCCTGTTGAAGAATATTTTTGGAGATGTACTTAAGTATATGTAAATATAACTTAAGGATTGGTTGTACATATTGCGACATTATATACTAAATTTTTGAGTGAATTTTGGCTTGCAGACCCCATCCTTTGCCATTGATGTTAAAGGGGGAGTGAAGAATAGTGAAAAATGAGGAATCCAGCATAGGGGGAGCTTTGAAATCAGTGGAGAGCATAAGAGTATAGAGTAAGGGGGAGTAATACTTAGTCATTTTTCACTAAGTGTTGCCATCAATGCCAAAGGGGGAGATTGTTGGAAAGAGACATTGCTTCACATGACAGGTGTTGCCATTGATGGCAACTAAGACTATTCCACTCATCCGCATAACATAATTTGTTCATACCAAAAGTTAGAATTAGAATTTATCTAAGTCCAGGTAGCCAGAAACAGAGCATGTGACAGGGTCTGATATCTTGGTCCGGATTTATCCGGTTGTAAATTAGAGTATGTTGTGGATCTGAAGGAGTCATAAGGATTGTCAGGGCAATCTAAATCTAGAATTTTAACCTCTGATGATGAAGGATTCAAAAGTTATTTGCATATGAGTATGGGGTTACAGTTTGACAGTGCAGACAACAGAAGAACAAGCTGACCTTATAATTGATCTTGGTTCTGGATAAATGGAAGTTGTCAGTTGGACTATTTGTGATGATCAGTGATAGTGGCTGACATGGTTGATGATTTGTGAATGCAAGTTTTGGTCCATGTTACAAGTTATGTATGGATTTAGCTGACAGAGTAGAGTCTTCAACAAAGTTCTAAGTGTTCTTGAAGCTGACTAAAAAGTGATTGAATATCATGATGCGGATATATATAGTTGATGGATTTAAGTGCTTTGTGTGTGTGTGTGTGATGCGACTATGGAATAAGTGAGAAAAAAGGTAGAGATCTAAGGTTCAAATGTTAGCAAAGCAGTAAACAAGGTAGAGTGAGGATGAAGTGTATCAAGTCAGTATTCTGTACTTAACAGAAACTAAGTCCTTGCATTGGTAGATGCTAATTATCAGTTCAAACTCCTTGTAATCTTCTTTCTGTAGGCAGTGAGCCTTCTTTTGAACAGTGAGCTCTGGGCCATGATCCCAATTGTAATACTTTTAACAGAGTATAATCTTTGTGGGTTGACCCCCACCGTGGTTTTTCCCTTATTGTGTCATGTGTGTCTATTTGTTTCTACTCATGTGTTGATGATTCATGCTTTAAATGTTTTAATCAGTTTTAAGTGATATTGTTACAAGTGATAAAGTTTTGGGACAACTGATTCACCCCCCCATCTCAGTTGTCCAACCTAATTCTAACACTAATAATTCTTCAAATGTCTTCTTTGATTGTTGCAAACTTCAATTTTTTTGGCGTGAATATAGAAATTCTGCAATTGTGATAGTCTGAGCTAGTTTGATACAGGTTCACAAACCCAAATAAGTCATTACATGACTTCGATTATCCTCAAACATGGATATGACCTCCAAATAATCCTTTAAAATGTTATACCAAAACTACAAGACTCAAATGCAAAATGTGGAAAAATGCGATGACTTCTTCTACAACTAACTAGTGATCCAAAGCTGTAAATGAACTAACCAAGTGAATACTGGTGATTTAGGATTTCTCTGTTCCCAAAAGGATGCTCCTCCTTAGAACTAGAAGCAATGGAATACATATTTATTGTCTTATCTAAATTACTAAAATTAATCTCACCCATATTAGTGAAAATAAACATATCATCAACAAATTGAAGCTCAATGATAGAAGAACTAGAGGGAAAAGTAAACCCTTTAATAGGGGGCCCTAAAGTACAATCTCTTAAGATATAATGCATAGCTTCAACATCGATAAAAAGAGATACAAGAAACGTGGTCAACCTTGCCTCATAAACCTATGAATGGGACGTGAATTAGAAAACTCACCATTAATACAAATCTAAGTAGAAGCATCCTTGAAGAGAACATGATGTAGGAGCATCTGGGTCCACAAGCAATCCTGCATCAACCAAAAATAGTTGTTGCTTTATTTTTATTTCTTTTTGGTTTATGTTTTTTGTTCTTGGCATCTCATTACTTTAGAAAGCTTCTAGTCTATCAAATTTGTAGAAATGAATATTTCACTTGTATGCAGTTTTAAAGCTTTGCAGACAGTTTTATGAAAAAAAAAATTGAGAATCTATAAATAATAGAACTAAACCATTTGATAGGGGTATTTTTGATGGTATTTCTCCCTATGTGGCAAGTTTTAATGGCCATATTCCTTAGCAATTGGGATAAATTAAATTTCTTTGTTCCCATAAGGAAATTTGTGGAAATAATTAATTCTAGAAATATACATAAGAGTTGGAGAGAAATGGATTTGAGTAGAGCTTCATAAGGATATTCCATGCATCTTGGCTAGTTTTTAGGCAAATATTTGCTTCCAGGTGAAAGATATGCAAAAAGTTGATTCTTGGCATTCATCCTAGCTTGTTGAAGTCACAAAATCACAATTTCTCTCCATTTCTTTCTCTAAATACATCTATGCAAAATCATAAGGCATTATATAGAGTCTTGTTTGATGTAAGATGTACATTATTATTTCCATTGGTCATAACTATTTGAAAAAATATCTCAAAGACATATTAAAGGAGAAATATTGTCATTGTTGTTGGAATCAAATGCCATTTTGGCAGCCTCAGAAGGCTCTTAAATAAGGTGCCTACCTTTTAATGAGAAATTTCTATTACAAAATTAATTATTAAAATGAAAAAGAGCGGCCCAAAAATAAAGAAAAGAAATAGAAGTTTAAAAGGCAGATTTAAAAAAAGAGAGAAAAGGGAAGGCAACAAGAGGGTGTAGGGAGGAGAGGAGTGCCCAACAAGCAAGAGGAGAGATGAAAAAAATATTTTGGGACTCCCTTGTGAGAGGGTTTTGAATTTGGAAAAGAGGAAAAATATAGTGCTAAGGAAATGAAAATGAAGGAGGCACCCACGTAGGAGAATATGCCCCAAGATGAAGTCTAATTAAAATAGAAATTAAAACATAGAAGAATACAAAAAATAGAGGTAGAGAAGTGCTGAAAACTTAGGAAGAGAGGTGTAGAAATTAAAAGAGTAATCCCATAGGAATCGCCCAAAAAGAGATGTTGTATGAAGTTGCCACCAAAGGAAGTTTGTGGTTGTTGTCAAATGAGATGTAAATTGTAATATTCTCCTTAATTTTGATCAAACAAAGAGTAAATAAAATAAAGTTCCTTGTTATTGTTGAGGGGTTTAATTATTTGTGTGATAGATAATATTTGCGGAATTTAGTTTTGAAGTTGAAAATAGTTGTAGGGTGAGTGCAAGATCATGATGGGCCAAACAATACCTCTAAGTGGTAATGAAAATCCTAAAAAACATACTTAAGCAACTTCACGTGAAAATTTGAATGGGTTACCTACATAATTTGAAAAATATGTAGTAATAAAATTTGTAGGAAATTGAATGTAGTTTATGGGCTACTATTTTTGTTTTGAAAAAAAAAAAATTATTTGGTGAAAATTATATATTTCAATGAGGCACTACTAATTTTTTTGAAAAAAAATAAAAAGTAGGTGTCATTCCGGCCAACCTAAGCATGAGAAAAAAAAATATTTTTTTGAATATTTAGATACAAGTAGAGGACACATGCCCAGATGTGACACATATTTTTATGATTTTTTTTTGTAAGTAAATAATTAGTTATGAATTTTTTACTACAACATTTTAAAAATACTAAAAAGTAATTTTCCAGCTAACCTAAGTTGGTCAAAACAATATGAAATTCAATTTTTTTTACCTATAGCTAATGAAGTGTAGAGTGTGACACAACATTTGGATTTGAAAAAGGTCAAATGGTTTGAAAGTTATGGATGTTTTTCAATCAGTGTGTCTCTCAAGAATTAAGACATAGTTTAGGTAGAAAACTATTAATAATTACCTATTAAAACTATAATTAGACATTTATTATATTTTTAGAATCTTGACAATGTCCCGAATATATCCTTTTGATTTTATTAAATTTGAATAAAAAAGTTTGTCTACATCAAGGGTGAAGTCGAGGAAAATCTGTAAAAACATATGAATTCTTCATTCACATGGAAAAGGCAGGTTTGGACTCCCAAACCTAAATTTTTTGGGGAAACTTTTTTAAATCAAAATGGAAGAAATGGATATCCATTTTGAGGAAACAAATATATATTTTGAAGTAGCAGATACCCATTTCTAAAATCGATAAAGTATTTTTCCATAACAGATATCCATTTTGGAAAAAAAGCATTTTTCCATAACGGATATCGGTTTTCTAAAAAACTTACCAAGCCTAAATATGAGCCTAAAAAAGTGTTTCATGATTTTGGCTAACACTTTCATGTGATTTTTTCCTCCATTACCACTGTTTGGCCCATCATGATCTCACACTCACCATGTAGCTACTTGGATTGGGAGTTTGATAAAACCCTCAATCCTTGGTCTACACCAAATGGTATTAGAGCAGGATTGCTCATTGGGAAAAGTGTTGAGGTGGTTGAGGAGAGCTTTAATAATTTTGTTGGAGGTTTGAGAGAGTCTTGTAATTACAAAGAGTTAAGAATGAATTTCATAAAATCATGTTGGCTATCCTCCAATAGAGATTAAGGCTAGGTAGAAGGTGTATGAACGTCCTCTACTATGTGAAGGTGGGCAGAGGGGGTTTTGAGGTGTATCTTCTAAGATCTCTATTCAGTAGAGAATAATTGTGGTTGTGGTTGTGTGTGTGATTTTTTTGTAGGTGGAGACCTATAACTATAGAAAGCATAGGCTCTAAATTTTTTGTGAGTTGATTTGTGCCTGCATGTGTGTGCGTAGGTTGCAGATTGTGAGAAAGATTGCATGAGTGATTGAAGATGTCAAAGAAGAAGAGTATGAGGTTGGCCTTGGATAGAGATTTAAAAATTCATTTATTGAGAAGAGAGAAAGAAGAAATTTTAGAGGAAAAGAGTTGGGAGAGAATTTAAAACAAATGTGTAGATATATTTGGGAATTTAGATGCCTTGAAGGAGAGTAGATTTGGGAATGGTAAAGAGACAAAAAAGAGAAAGGAAGAGAAGAATATCATGGGTAAGATTGAGTCCCATTATTTTTATGATGATAATTTGTTTGCAGCCTATGAACTTGTGTGTGCAAGAAAAGAGGGAGAAGATGAAGGAGTTGCAACAACATGTCTTTTTGAAGGCATGGAAGAAGTGATGAAAGAAGTTGTGGTTGAGGGTGGAGATGATAATATAGTTGCAATAGTTGTGAGTCCTTTAGAGGACATGAAGGTGTTGGGAGATGAAAGTGTAGTAGTAGCGTGTCTTGAGGAAGACATGAAGATGTTGATAGCAGGGGATGAGAGTAGAAAGGATGTTGCAACAGTAGAAAATGTGAAAATAGAGACTTGTAATGATTAATATTTTCACATTTATGATCATGAAGATGATGATGAGTTGTATGCAGATGAGGTGGTGAGAGTGGAATAAGAGGTGAATGCATAGAAGAAGATGTAATTTTTTTATTTCTATGATATTGTTATTATAGATTTGTGTGTAACTGATGCGGAGGATGGTGTAGATGAGATAAAATGGAAAGAAGGATTTTAGTGGAGGAGGAGGAATTATGGTGGGTTGAATCCCACGAGAAAAGGGAAGAGAGGAAAGTCCAATTAGAGGAGGAGGTTGGTTGATGGTGGATTAATTTCTATGAGAAGGAGTGAAGAGAAGACTTGGTGGAGAAGGAGGGAGATTGTCCCAACCAAATGCTGGAAGAGAAGGAAGAAGTATTTTGATGAACATGTTATAGTGATGGAGTTTTCTATAGATTGTTTACAATCTAAAAGGATGGTTTTACCATTCAACTCCTTTTTGTGAGCCCATGCTCACAAACTTCTTACCTAATGTGTCTGATGCAGGAGCATCTAGGTCCATAGGCAATCCCACATCAACTAAAAATATTTTTTACTTTATTTTCAATTGTTTTGGTTTGTGTTGGTTGTTCTTGGGATCTCATTACTTCATAAAGCTTCTAGTTTATCAAATTTGTAGAAATAAAGATTTCTCCTTAATGTAGTTTTAAAGCTCCGCAAGTAGTTTTATGAAAATAATTAATTTTGAGAATATGTGAAGGATGGAGCTAAACCAATTTACAATGGTATTTTTGATGGTATCTCACTTGATGTCGCAAGTTTACATGACCAGATTCCTTACCAATTGGGAGAAATTAAATTTCTCTATTCCCGTCAAGCAATTTGTAGAAATAATTAATTCTAGAAATCTATAAGAGTTGGAGTGAAATGGATTTGAGGAGAGATTCATGAGGCTATTCCATACATTTTGGCTAGTTTTTAGGCAAAGATTTTCTTCCAGGTGAAAGATATACAAAAATTAATTTTTTGGCATTCAGTGCAACTTGTCGAAGTCTTGAAATCGTAATTTCTCTCCATTTCTTCTCTAAAATCATCTATGCAAAATCAAAAGGAATTATACAGAGTCTTGTTTGCTGCAAGGTGTACATTATTGTTTCCATCGGTCATAACTATTTGACAAAATGTCTCAAGGACATATCAAAGGAGAAATATTGTCATTGTTGTTGGAATTAAATGCCATTTTGGCAACCTTAGAAGGCTCTTAAATAAGGTGCCTATGTTTTTAGGAGAAATTGATGTTACAAAATTAATTATTAAATTAAAAAAGATCTGCCCAAAAATGAAGAAAAGAAATGGAAGTTTAAAAGGCAAATTTTAAAAAAAGAGAAAAGGGAAGGGAACATGAGGGCATAGCGAGGAGAGGAGCACCTAGCTAGCAAGAAAGAGGATAGATGAACAACAGATTTGGGGATGCCCTTGTGAGAGGGTTTTGAAGCTGGAAAAGAGGAAAAATAGAGCGCCAAGGAAATGAAAATGAAGGAGGCACCTAGGTAGGAGAATATGCTCCAAGTTGAAGTCTGATTAAAATAGCAATAAAAACTAGAAGAATACAAAAAATAGAGGTACAGAAGCACTGAAAACATAGGACGAGAGGTGCAAAAATTAGAAGAGTAATCCAACAGGAATTGCCCAAGAAGAGATGCTATATGAAGTTGCCACCAAAGGAATTTTGTGGTTACAATTTTCAAATGAGATGTAAATTATAGTGTTCTGTAAAGTTTTGATCAAACAAAGAGTAAATAAAATAGATTTCTGTGTTCTTGTTGAGAGATTTAATAATTATTTATGTAATAAATTTTATTTACAGAATTTAGTTTTGAATTTGAAAATAGTTGTAGTTTCTTAGATTGATAGTTTGATAAAACCCTCAATCCTTGATCTACATCAAAACACTAACCATCATACGAAAATTCACCAAACCCCAAATTCCTAAGCATAAGACTAATATAAGGACATTCCTTCCTATCATAATTTTTTTATAAATACAATAGAGCCATATCAACATTCTACTTAGAAACAACTTCCCAACACATCTCTTCCCAAATAGTAATCAGATTGTCAAGAATGTGTTTTCCTTTGACAAAAATAGACTAAGAGGGAGAGATAATAGTAGGTTAAATATTCTAAATCCTTAAAGCCAAAAATTTAGCAAAAAATCTATATGATGCATTCAATAGAGTAATCAGCCTCAAGTTCTTAATTTGAGTGGGATCGCCCCATTGGGTAAAATCTTGATGATACCTTTGTTAATTTGATTACCTAAAGAACTAGTTCAATAGCTTATTTCTAAACCTCAAACACAATTTTATTGATCTGATTGCTATTTACTTTATAAAACTCAATAGGAAAACCATCACAAATAGGGGCTTTCTCTTTTTGTCATATGATAAATAACATTATTGATCTCATCCAAGGAAAGATTGTTATCCAAATCAACAACATTATTATGATTAAGATTGCAAGGAACAATCATAAAAATAATATCCAAGGAGAATATGCTCCAAGTTGAAGTCTGATTAAAATAGCAGAAAAAACATAGAAGAATATAGAAAATAGAGGCAAAGAAGCACTAAAAATAGAGGACGAGAGGTGCAAAAATTAGAAGAGTAATCCCATCAGAATTGCCCAAGAAGAGATGATGTATGAAGTTGCCACCAAAAGAAGTTTGTGGTTACAGTTGTCAAATGAGATGTAAATTATATTGTTCTTTGAAGTTTTGATCAAACAAAGAGTAAATAAAATAGATTTCCTTATTATTGTTGAGAGATTTAACAATTATTTATGTTATAAATTTTATTTACAAAATTTAGTTTTGAAGTTGAAAATAGTTGTAGTTGCTTAGATTGATAGTTTGATAAAACCCTCAATCCTTGATCTGCATCAGAACACTAACCATCATACAAAAATTCACCAAACCCCAAATTCCTAAGCATAAGAATAATACAAGGCCATTCCTTCCTATCATATTTTTTTATAAATATAATAGATTCATATCAACATCCTACTTAGAAGCATTTTCCCAACACATTTTTTCCCAACTAGTAATCAAATTGTCAAGAATGTGTTTTCCTTTGACAACAATAGACTGAGAGGGAGAGATAATAGTAGGTAAAATACTCTAAATCCTTAAAGCCAAAACTTAACAAAAAATCTATATGATACATTCAATAGAGCAATCAACCTCAAGTTCTTAATTTGAGTGGGATCACCCCCTTGGGTAAAATCTTGATGATATCTTTGTTAATTTGATTACCTAAAGAACTAGTCTCAATAGCTTATTTCTAAACCTTAAACACAATATTATTGATCTGATTGCTATTTACTTTATAAAACTCAACAGGAAAACCATCACAAATAGGGGCTTTCTCTTTTTATCATATGATAAATAACATTATTGATCTCATCCAAGGAAAGATTGTTATCCAAATCAATAACATTATTATGATTAAGATTGCAAGGAACAATCATAAAAACAATATCCCTAGCATAGTTATTCACAACAACATCCTCATCCTTAGTAAATAAATAATAGTAAAATTTATATAAGGAACTCCTAATATAAAACTTCTCTTTAAATAAGACACCATCCATATCAATAGTAGAAAATTTCTCCCTAGCATGCTTCACCTTCAAAAGCTTGAAATAAGACCGTGTGTGAACATGAACATAGATGAAGCCATGGGATCTCGAAAAGAATGGCCACTAGATGATAAAAGATGAGAATCATGATGTACAAACATCTTCCAGGGCCAATAGTGAAGTAATCTATAAAAGTATGTCCAAGTGCATTGAATGAAGCATAAAAACATGATACATATCAAACCATGGTAAGGCTTTATCGATTAAAATTTCTCTAAACCTCTAAATAGGGAACACACAAATAATAATGCATGTGCTCATATTGTAATATTAGAAATGTCTTGACAAATAAATACACATAGATTTGTTACCATGAAAGACATCAAATATTCACTAATACTAGCCATAAGATGAGCTAATCCATCCAAAAAAAATTAGTCATCAATAATATCATGTGATTCAAGGAATGGCACAGGATGATCATCACTTAAGCAAGTGTTACTAAGCTCCTTGCTAAATAAATCATCAATAGACCATGATCAAAGGGATGGAGAGGAGGGACCATTATGAGAAACATGACAAATATCATCATCACTAAGAATTGTAGAATCATACATAATCATATAAAGTGGGTTATCATTGTCACTACATGCATCACTATCATATGTTAGGTAATGAGTATGATCATTATAAATCTCATGAATATATGAAGTAAAATATTCCCACATAGATAGAGAAGTGTGAACAAGGTCTAGAAAAGATGAAAAATTAGCAACATTTTGAACCAATTTATCCCTAGAACATGGAGCACCCTCTTCTTGATAAACAAATATAAGATCTTCAAAGGTCAATAGGTTCTATGTAATAACTTGTCAAAAAATTTAAAGTCCTTGAGGCTTTGAGGAATGGAATCCAAGGACAAGGATTTATAGGAATCCATCATAAAAGATCTAACAATGATGCTCAAATAATAGGATATTTAGCTTTTCTTAAGGTGACAATAAACTAAGGGACAAAACCCTAGGTAAAGCACTAAGAGCACAATGAGAAACAAGATTTGAAGAATAATGATAAAAATCAAAGCACACAAATTTGAAACTTGAAAATCTAACCCTAAGGGGTGAGCATGTAAGTTATAGGTTCACTAAATGAAGGGGAATACAATAAATAGTCCAAAATATCTAAAGTGTATTAAATAAAAAAAATGAATTAAATGTAAGTGACACACTAATGAGCTAACCAAAATGAAGAGAAAACAAAATTGTTGAACACACCAGGATACTAAGAGGGGGGTGAGGCAATATCCAATCAAACTTCAAATCCTTCGGAGCAGATTAAAATTTAAACATTCCAATATTAACATAAACATGAGAGATGAACACAATGCACATCAACATATAACACCAAATATATGTGGAAAAACCTAAAAGGGGAAAAACCATGGTGAGGATTAACTCACAATATATGAAGCTCACTGCTATAAAAATTACAACTTTATTTTAGGGCTACAACCCAAGGAAGCTACTACTCCCCACTAACTTTGTTTTAAGGTCACTCCCAAGGAAGCTACTACTCCCTGAAGATTTGTTTTAGGGTCACTCCCAAGGAAGCTACAACTCCCTACAGACTTTGTTTTAGGTCTATAACCCAAGGAAGCAACTACTCTTTGAACTGAGAATGAACTTAGAAATGTTTATAGTATGACAGTCCTTCTACTCCTTGAAAATTGACATTGAATATCACACCTTTGATGATTGCAATTTTACTTCTTCTGATGATTGGATCAATTAGGCACACTCTTCACTTCCCTCCTATCACAAAAATGTCTTCAAGATGAATCTGGACAGCCATTATTGCTTCTGCTCTTTCTCCTTCAGTTGCACATCATAATGCATAACATGTTCATATTCTATTCTTTACACACTCATACTCTCATTTTTGCAATCATACATCACCTAGACCAACTAGGTTTACAATATATACAATACATTACATTGATTTTATTACAAGTCGGCCAATACAACAAGAATATTACATTTTACAAGTCAGCCAAAAATCACACAACATGAAACATGCATAGGGCAAGCCCTATCATGAGGTACATGCAACTCCAGGAAGAAACACATGCCTTGCAGATCCCAACACAAGCTTAATACAGTCCTAAACATCCTTCACAACATCATCCTTCAAGGAATCACATTTGCACGCTTCAAAAATTTGAAATAGGTTGCCCCTAAGCAACAAAACATGAAGCATGTAGCACATCAGTCTTCATAATCTTGGCGGTACTCATGAATGATTAAACATTACTTGTTCTTCTTCTAGATGAGTCAGTAGGACCTACACAACATTTTGAAACACTCCTTGAACTCCGCACAGCAACAACTTTGTGGTACACATCATCAACCTTCCTCAGTCAACCATGCATTAGCACAACCCAACAACACCATCATTTCGGACCTTAGTCAGTTCAGAAGAGAGTAGAAAACATCTTGCAGAGAAACATGGGACATCACAAGATCATCAGGATCATCTTCCAACAACTAATTTACCATTTAAGTAGCAACAAGTTGGCACACATCATCAACATATATTTTGAGAACAACTAGGCATCTGAAACCATCCGTACCACTTTGTCATTTGAAAACTGAGCTTGAGGACCTCCAAATCATCTAAAACTTCATTTCTAGATGCACTCATATACTACTCTAAACATACCCTCAAAACCGCATGAGCAAATATTCACTTGTGGAGGAATGCAGAGCATTTCAATCAACCTTCATTAGCACTTTACTCTGCCAGAGCATAGACTGTAACTCAATCACTTGTAACTTTCACTACAGAGGAGCAAATGATCTGAGACTTTGGATTTAGCACCTTTACATCATACTAAACTTAACTTCTGAACCATATGACCATATCTTTAAATGCAAAGGAATGTGGAGGAATGCAGAGCATTTTACCAGACAGTCTTGTAGGCAACTTCCTGCAACAACAATTCTTCACCAACATCTAGAGGCCAGAACATTCATGTAGCAACTCATACTTTCTTAGGATCATCAGGAAAGAGCATATAACATGCTATAGGTCATCATCAACATCTTCTTATCCTCAGCATAGCTTCTAATTCCCATCTTAATATGTCATCATTCATCTTTATGATTCTAATTCCCATCTTAATATTTCATCATGAAATCATCTCTGCTGACCACAAACAAGCTCAATACACTTTGTCTTGACATTAATCAGGACATGGCATCCAACCATGAACATTAGGAACATCACTGAACATTACGGAACATCATCATCATCACTGCATCTCTGTTACCATATTGATCTATCATCAACATGAACATTCACATCAACCCCAACAGACAACCACACGCTGAGTGCTGACATCACTCTGAGTGTTGACATAAATGACAACACATTTTGCCAACAAAAATGACCATTAAAAATAGATTAAATTAACTATGAATAAAAACCTTGAGATATAGGAGATGAATATGAATAACTGAGACTTTAATTAGACATGTGATGAAATTTAAACGAGAGGGAATCAATGTTTACATGATTTTGATTGTCGATAGTTAATTGTTCACTATTTTGATCATAACTTTTTAACCATAAATCAAAATTAAAATTGGATTGATTTGAAGTAGAATGATGATATCTATACTAAGTCATCCTTCAAATTTTATGGACAAGATCCCATCTACTAAATGATCTAAATGGCATGATTATTTCCTTATTTTATAATTTCATCCTCTACAAAATTAGACCTTTGTTACCTACATAAAAGGTTCAATTGGATGATATCTCATGTAAGTTATATAAGGGTGGTACTAAAAAGCACCACGGGTCTTTCCTTATAGGGATTGGATTTCATGACTTCCTTGTACCTTAGTCAAGCCTCAAGATCAATTTAATAATAAAAGTGAATGTAATGCATGGAGATGGATGTTGATTTAGACAAAAAAGTCATTGTAAAGCTACAAAATACACTAGACAATGTGTGAAATGTGTTGTTCTTAAAAATACTCTCAATTTGAGATCGATAATATATTGACATATAAAATGACTTACAAGTAATTTCTTTAAATACATACCATAGACACATAACCCAAAACCTTTAAGAATCCAAGACCACTTAAAAACATAAACAAATGACCAAATTAATTAATTTTAAAAGAACCTCCTTAAAAACATATATACATATAAAATAGTGTTAAAAATAAAATAAAAGAAAAATTCTTAAGATGCGACTTCTCATCACCTACTCTTGACTAAATAAGGAAATTGTAGATAAACATTGTTTCTCTATTAATTATTTTCATATAGGTATTGTAGGTAGACCAGAAAAATTCTCAATCTAGAATAATTTATGTTGGTTTTAAAACCTTTGATAGGATTGAAAAATGCAGCGGATTTGAAACCTGGATTGAAATGTAGGTTGGACCCGACAAGATGATTAACCCATTTGCAACTCGTGATCGGACCCCAAGTATTATTAAATTGGGCTTTAAACTCGAGTCGATATGGATGTGGTCCCTCATTTAATTCCAATGTACATGTGTCTTTGTATCCATTTCTTGCGGAGTAATTTGCGATAATCATGGATCATCAAATGATAACTTTTCGGTAACAAGGGAAATTCTAATATGGAGAATATGAATAGAAGACCACATTTAGAAAGAAGTAAGGTTTGTAATAATTGTTGGTAATGCAATGTGGGCCAAGAAACTTCTAAAAATATTCTTGATACCGATGAGTTCAAGGTTGTGTGGCTATTTATTGACAAGTTTGTGGTTTTGAGCGTTTCTCTTTGCTGGATGGTTTTTCAGTTTTGGGAAAGGAGGATGATCAATATAAAACAATATTCATTATCAAATGGAGGAACATTTACATATGCTAGTGCCACTTATAGAGCTATGAATATTGCCTTAGAAAATTGATATATCTCGATGATTGCACAATGTTTTTTTAAAAGAAAAGATCACAAGTTTTCTAGAGATGTTACTTTACTTGGAGAAATGTATCTTTAGAGTCCCTCAAGGCAAACTCCTTGCACATGTTGTACCAAAATAAGAGAACTCTATTGATCCAAATAGAGTACAAGATATCTTGGAACTCTCATTGCAAGTAAATAAGAAAGTACTACAATATTTCCTTGGAATGATTGATTTTGTGGACAAGTTCATCCTTAATTTTACAGGGCTAGTGAGACCTATTACCCTCATGTTGATGAAGGATTGAGACTTTAAATGGACTCAGGAAGGAATACAAGCATTTAAAGTAATTAAACAAGCCATGGCAATAGCTCTAGTGCTAAGGAATCTTGATTTTTTAAAAGATTTTATTATTTATGTCTTCGAAGGTCATCATAGCATAGTCATAGTCCTTACTCAAAAGGATGGTGAAGGAAGGAGTTAAAATCCAACCACTTTTACTTCAAGGACTCTTAAAGAGTATAAAACGAAGCATAAATTTGTGGAAAAGAAAACATATGCATTGTTCAAAGGGATAAAGAAATTCAGGCATTTAATATCAAGCAACAAGGTCATGCCATCCATTGTTCATCCAAGTATTAGAGAATACATTGAATGAAAGGTGAGATAAGTGAAAAGAGGACAAATTAGATTAGTAAAATCCTAGAATATGATGTAGACATTAGGTCAACCAAGATGGTAAGAGAGAAAGCACTATGCCAACATATTGTCGAAGATGCCGAGCTTCCGAATAGACAAAATGTTGAGTTAGTAATAATCCTAATGAATGAGGGAGAAGAACTAAGGTCATGGACCAATGAAAGGGTTCAATTTATGGAAACCAGGAAGTACCCAATTGATATGCCTTCTTGTGTACTTGTATAAGGAAAGCCTATCGGTTATAAAGAATACATTATTTCTTAATCAAATGAGTCCTTTTTAGAAGAACCTTTGATGAGATCTTGCTCGGGTGTATTACAAGAAGAGCAAATGAAAATTTATTACATGAATTCCATTAAGGGATGTCAAGTGGATATTTATCATCCCAAACAATGGCCACAAAGATAGTCTGGGTAGGATATTACTAGCCTACAATGTTTGTAAATTGCTATAAATGGGTAAGAAAGTGCCAATAGTGTCAGTTTTATATTGTAAAAAGAACATCCCTACGTATCCTCTCATACCTATATTTGTGGATGAACCATTTTCTTAATGAGGGTTGGATTTCACTAGAATGATCAATTCAATCTCAAGTGCTAGACGTAAATAGATTCTCATAGCCACCAATTACTTCACTAGTTGGGTAGAATTGACACCTTTAAAGGAGGCTACTGAAAACATCATCATTAGTTTTTTAGAGGCTCCTCACACTATTAGATTAGAAAATGCAAAGGCATTTATGGGAGCAAATATTTTAGAATTGTTTCTGAGGCATGGTCTTTTTATGAAAAAAGTCCTCCAATTGTTACCTATAGGGTAATGGACTTCTGAAGTCCACTAACAAAAACTTGATCAGAATAATCAGGAGAATTATCTTTGAGCACCAAAATGAAACTGTTGGAATAAGGTGCCATTAACGTTGTAAATTCCAATATTGTATTCATTCCATTTATTATTTGTAATTTGTAATTACCCATAAGGGAATGAGGTAGTTTCACTAACAGTGGTAATTCTGGAGTCACCAAAGGTAATTAAGGAGTGATATTTATGGTTGACAATTGTAAAACTCAATATTAAATGAGTATAGGCACCACCTTGGGAGAATATACTATTTTTAGCATATATGATGCACGTCATAATGTTTGGTGGGTGCATGTAAAGAATCTATGACAACTGCAAGTTGTCATAAGATTCTATGACAATATGATACATATGACGGATATTCATTAGTTATAAGTTGCTATGTTTATCCCAAGGTGGCCATCTTGGAAAGATACTCTTTTGTGGAATCTATGACAGTTATGACGCATCATAAGATGTTGTAAGAGGCTAGATTTAGTCTTGGGCGCCCAATCTTGCATGGCTATTTTTTGGACAAGTGGAAGGTGTTTGTAAGATGGCATTTAATGTTTACAAGTTGGAGATTCTCATGAGAGAGAAAGTGAACACCTAGGGAGGTGTGAGAGCACTTCTATAAGTATTTTCCATTGTATTTGTTGCTCCAATACAGGTTTTAGGTACTTAGGTGCTGCAGGAATGCTGTCGGATTGAAGACTGGTGGAGATAGTTGTGTAGTTGATGTATTGTACAATCTTTTATAGATTAATACAAGCTTGTGCCTCTTTCCTGGTGGAGTTTTTTACTCGAAAGGGTTTTCTCCACGTAAACACTATGTCATTGTGCTGAGTTCTTCATGTTTGATATTTTCTTTGTAGTGGGTTTCCTATTTTGATGCAATCTCCATTGATAATACACTGGTATAAGATCATTAAATATATTTGAATCAGATTTCCATTTGAAGTAGTTGTGCTTTTATTTCTAACATTTGGTATCAGAGCCTGGCCAACTTTGACTATTGGGTCGTAGTGTGGAAGCTATAGTTATAGTGGGAGATTTGGTTGCATTTGTTTTGCAGATCTTGAGTTGATATTATGGCTGCATCCACCGTTGCATCAACCTCTCGTTTGGACATTGAGAAGTTCAATGGAATGGGGTATGAGTTGTGGAAGCTAAAAATGGAAGACTTGTTGGAAGAAAGAAACCAGTGGTTGGCTATTCAAAATGAGAAGAAACCCGATGATGTTTCTCCGGATGAATGGGCAAGGTTGGATAAAAAGGCATGGGGAACCATTCATTTGTGTGTTGTAGATTCTATCCTGCTGAATGTCCCAAAGGAAGAGACTGCACATAGTTTGTGGAAATGGTTGGGTGAGATCTACCGAGCCAAGAGTATGGTAAATAAACTTTATTTAAAATGAAAAATTTTTTCTATGAAAATGAGAGAGGGTGATTCAGTTGTAGAGAATTTAAATTCATTTAATTTGTTGTTGAGTCAGCTTGCATCTGTAGATGTTGATGTTAATGAGGAAGATAAATGTATCTTACTTCTTTGTTCTTTACCTGAATCGTGGGAGAATGTCATATTGGCTATCACTGCTAACCTCACAGATCCGAAGTTGGATGCACTTGTTTCAGTTCTGCTGTCACAGGAATTGAGGAAGAAGAGTTTGGATAGTTTAGGGGATGCTCTTAGTGTCAGGGGAAGGTCTAAAGAAAGAGGACCTAAAGGAGATTAGAAAGGGGCTAAGGACAAATCTAAGGGCCGATCTAAGACTCCTGGAAAGAAGAACAAAGTTAAGTGATGGAAATACGGTAAAAGGGGACATGTGAAGGAGTGCAAAAACCAAAGAAATAGTGGTAGAATGCTTCTGATAAGTCCTCGAATGCAGGTGAAGATGTTTTACTTTTTGCTTGTAATGTTGTTGTTAATGATCATTGGTTGGTTGACTCAGGATGCTCGTTTCATATGATCCCACATAAGGAATGGTTTTCCACATACGAAGAGTATGATGGAGGTAATATCTACCTTGGAGACAACTCTACATATCCGATAGTTGGGAAAGGTAAGGTATTGTTGTGTTTTAGTGATGGGAGGATTAAAACCCTCCCTAGTGTTTTGCATGTTTCTAGATTAGCTAGAAATATGATTTTAGTTTTGAAGTTGAATGATTTGGGAATGCATGTAACATTTGATAAGCATGGCTACAGATTGGTGAGAGGAAACTTGGTGGTACCAAAGGGAAAGCGATTGGGAAACTTGTTTAGGCTAGAAGCCACTACAGTTTGTAATGCCTCTTATGTTTTTGAGGCTTTTGAAAACACTTGTATGTTGTGGCATTGTAGATTGGGCCACACAAGTAATAATGTTTTGAAAACTATAAAGAATAAAGATTTGTTGGATGGTTTTTCTTATTCTGATGAGCACTTTGATTTTTGTGAGCATTATGTGTTTGGTAAATAAAACAAAAAATCATTTCCTTCAGGAAGCAATAGAGCAAAAGAGAAGTTAGAGATCATCCATACGAATGTGTTTGGACCCATGGATAATGATTCTATCAGAAAATCTTGTTATTTTGTTACCCTCATTGATGATGTATCCAGATTTACTTGGATTTATTTTATGAAACACAAATCTAAAGTTTTCACTAAGTTTAAGGATTTTAAAGTCTTAGTTGACAACTAATCAGGATTAAGGATAAAAATATTAAGATCTGACAATGGAGGGGAATATTGCTCTAAGGAATTTGATAAGTTTTGCAAGCATGCAGGGATTATTAGACAAAAGACAACTTCGTATACACCACATCAAAATGGTGTTGTAGAAAGGATGAACTGAACAATTATGGAAAGAGCCATAAGTATGCTGAGTGATACATAATTGGATTAATGTTTTTGGGCAGAGGCTTGTGTACTGCTTGCTACTTGATTAACAGATCTCATTGTAAGGCTCTTGATTCAACACCTTATGAAGTGTGGACAAGTAAGAAACCTTCTGTTTCACATTTAAGGGTTTTTGGCTGTGAGGATTTTGTTCATGTGCCTTAGGAAAAGTGATCTAAGTTGGATCCAAAAGCTGAAAAGTATACATTCATTGGATATGGTGATAATGTCAAAGGTTATAAGCTTTGGAATCCACTAACCCGTAAGATTATCTTTTCTAGAGATGTTATTTTTAGGGAACTTAGAGCTATTTCTGAACCTAAGCAGCCAAAAGAAAAAGATGAAAAGGTAAAGAGAGTGCACTTTGATTTAGAGTAGCAAGTGTTGGCAAGAGACACTATATGGATTCATGGTTGTTGTCATTGATGGCAACAAAGGTCATCCCACATATCCGCAAGTCATGGTGTGTCTCTACCGGAAGTCAGAATGAAGATTGTTGTGGTCCGGTGAACAAGAACAGAGCATGTGGCAAGGTCCGACAGATTGGTCCGGATCTCTCAGAGGAAGTGTCTTGGTGCAGTGTGGATTTGGGGAAGTCAAGAGGACTACCTTGAGTGGTATATTCCAAGGATTTAGCCTCCGGTGATGGACAAAGAAAAAGATATGAATAGTTGAGTACCGGATTCCTGAGAGACAGTGAAAACAGAGGGAGAACTGACTGACAGAGTATCAGACTACTTTCTGGATGTGTTACTGTTGATGATAAAGGTTGTGAAGGCATGAATCATGTTTGGCCGACATGATTAATGATATCTACAAGTATATGCTTGATCTGTATTGCTTGGTGAGCAAGGATTCAGCCGACAGAACAGAGTTTGTAAGAAACTAGACTGTTCCGGATGTCGACTAGAAAGGTGATGAAATTACTTGTGCGGATATATATAGAGGATTGATTTAGTTGTGAAGAGAGTGATAGTGTGATGGTATGCGAATAAGTGCAGAACAGAGCAGAAGTAGTAACAAAGATCTGGTATGTGAAAGGATAGCAGAATAAAGAACAGAGGAAAGATGAAGTGCAGCAGATCAGTGTACTGAGCCTAACCGGAACTGAACTCCAGCATATACAGATGCTTCCAATCAGTTCAAGAATGTGATTCTTATCACTTTGTAGACAGTGTGTCTCCTTGTAGGCAGTGGGCCTCTTTATGAGCAGTGTGCTTGGGCAGTGAGCCCTAATTGGCAAGTGCCATTTTTGTAATTTCCTATTCTTCTAACAGAGAATAATTTTTGGGTTAATCACCCCGTGGTTTTCTCCCTTAACAGGGTTTCCACGTCAAAAATACTGTGTCATGTGTTTCTTATTTCATGGTAATGTTTTTGTGTTTGATTCAATGCTGCATTAATTAATAAGAAAGTTCAAAATGGGAAATAATTAGGATAACTGATTCACCCCCCCCTCTTAGTTATCAACAATTGGTATCAGAGCTAGGTTCCTCCAAATAGAGCCTAACAGCTTGAGGAAGATCTGGGAGCTCAAATGGATGCATATGGTTTAAGGGAGCAACTCAAGACTGCCCTTGAGGATCTTGAACAGTCAAATTCTGAAGTCAATGAATTAAAGGAAAGACTCAGACAGGCTGATGAATTCATGAGAGAATTAAAGGACAAATTAAGTCTCTCTATGAAAAAGAGAAAGGAGCTGCTCCAACAATTGGCAAGACAAAGTGAAGAAAGCAATACAAATGAAGAATTGACTGAGCAAACTAAGTTATGTGAAAAGTTATCAAAAGAAGTCATTATGTTGAGACATGAAATGGAATCAGGAACTATAAAGTTTACTCAAGAGATTGAAGAAAAAAGAAAAGCTGAAGACAATCTAAGACAATCTCTTAAAGAAAAATCAGAAGAATGCCACCAGATGGACAGAATTATCAGACATCTTGAATCTGATCTTGAAGATGCCAAAGATAATGAAGAAAAACTTGAGGATCAAATTGTCTCTCTCAAAAGAGACCTTCAAACAGCAAATGAATATAAAGAGAAATTCAAGATAAGTTCTGCTCAACTTGAAGTCCTTCTTGGAAGTCAAAAAAGGACAGATGACAAGTATGGTTTGGGATATGAGAAAGGAGAAAGCTCCGGATCCGGTCAAAAGAATTTTGGATCAGAAAATCCAAGGAATAGGCCTAGAAGACCTCCGGTAAGACAACCCAATGCTCAAAGATATCCATCTTTCAATGGATACTGCCACGACTGCAACCACTTTGGTCACAAAGCTAATCAGTGTAGAAAGAGAATGAATCAGATTAATTCATCCTTCTCCGGACAGTGCTTTAACTGCAAAAGGTATGGACACAAATCCCATGAATGCAGAAATATGCAAGTAAACAAATCATTCAAAGGTAGATGCTTTACATGCAATAGAGTAGGTCATATGGCTAATCAATGCAGAACAAGAGTTTATCAGTCAAATATGCAAAGAAATGTTATTTACCAAATCTGTAATAGGTCCAGTCATAATGCTAAAGTCTGCAGAAGCAAGAATCAGGACAAAAGAGGTCCGGTGTATAATCAGAATCAAGACAAGGGTAAACAAAAGATGAATGCGGATGAAGTTAGGAATTAGATGAGCAAGATTTGGGTGAAGAAAAGTTCAGAGAATGTAGAGGTTGGATCCGCACCAGACTCTGGTGCTGATATTTCTTCCGAAAATTAAAAAGTAAGCTCTGGCTCAGGGGGAGACTCAAAGAAAATCCTGTTCCCCCAGCAAATCAAGTGGTGCCGGATGTGGCACAAGATGCGGAGTAAAGGGTTTAAAGATATAAGTCTTGAGATGATCTAGATAAGATTTCAGAGGTCCGCATGGAGTTATGAAGAAGCTGTGATCGATCAAGTAAGACCTGTTCCGGGAGATGCTCCGGTATGACAGAGGATTACAAAAAGGTCCAGAGAGATCCGGAAGTGCATTGTCTTATTCTGCGGATTGGACAGAGTGTTTGGGATGTTCTTGTAATGTGTCACCTCGATTTATTCATGATTGAAAGATCCGGATGATGTTCACAGATCAGGACTGATCCGGGATACTCCAAGCTATCCGGATAAGGCAAACCGGAATAATATAGGTCGAGCATTTATTGCCATCAGATATTAGGGTTTGCGGAGCAATATAAGGGATTTCTCAAAAAGCATTTGCTCATTCTGCACTCAAGAAGAAGCGAAAAGTGGAGCTCTGCAACAAGATTCATCAAGCACACCAAAGATCTCCTGCCGAAGTCATTGCATAAAGAAATCAATCCAACCACTCCGTGCAAACCGAAGGCGCATAAGGTATTCTCCGTTTTCATTATCTCACTGCAAATCTTTGAAGAAATGGCTACTCCAAATATAGTGAAAATCTCAGATAGGCCCCGACCTGAATTTAAGAAACATCCATACAAGTCATTGGAGGTAGATCCCTTAGGAGCATTTTCCAGTGTTCCTCACGGAGTTTTACACACAGAAGACATTAGGGTTTACATACATGCAAGCATTGAGGAATTTGGGGAATTCAAATTGAGAGATCTCTATCACAAGCAACTGATAGATAATGCTTTTGAGCTTAAACCAGAGTATAAGGGTATCCAGAAGAAACAATTTGAGCAATTTATTCATTTCCCCTGCTTTGAAGAAGATGAATGGGTCCGGTATGTACTGAGCAGGATGCATGACAACTTCCTATGGCTAGATAGACCCTGCAAGATCACAAAAGAGGCAATTAGAGCAGTAACTGGTCTATACTCTTCCGGAGGGATACCTATCCTCAAATCTGTCAAAAATAACATTGTAACTGAGGCCACCGGATCAAAGTTTGATAAGAGGGCAATGACCATTGAAGATATTTCTGATCCGGATATCAAGTATGCGTCCATGATAATAGGATACAAGATCTATCACTCCAGCAGGGAGAATTCTGTATCCGGAACTGCAGTATATACTGCCTATGAGATGCTAAGGAAGAATGCAGAATATGATCTCTGCGAACTGCTCTTAAGCCAATTAATGGAAAATATACAGAAAATCAAGAAGGATAAGAAGAATTCCTTTAAGTATGGTACTCTTATAGTATGTCTATTCTTCTACTTCATGAATGAGCTGCCCGGATCAAGTGGATGGGTATGGCAGAATGACAAACCTGTTGCAGTCCAAATAAGAGACTATCTACATGGGCTTGGGGATGCCAAAGCAAGAAATACAGCCCTATGGGGATACTTCAAAAACTTCCAAAGCATGATGCAAACAAGAGAAAGAATTCCCCAGTCTCTTGTTGAAAAATACAAAGACTCAGTTTGCTTTATGGTGGACACTGATCAGTGCCTAATGGAGGCAGTGGAGCCAAGGACTGTCTGGATCATGCCCATGGGGTATGAAGTGGATGAACAGATAGTGGAGCTGCATGTTCAACACATGCTAAGTCAGCCCAAAGATCCAAAGGCAGAAAGGTTTGGAACCTTTGAGGAGCTGAGTGTAAAGATCCATGTAGAACTCAGGGAACCTGAGATAAAGAGAAAGGTGAGAAAAGAAGTAGAGCATATTGCTCAAGGCCTAGGCATCTCAAAAGAGGCACTTGATGCCAGCCGGGAAAAGAGGAGGAAGGCTGAGGAAGAAAAGAAAAGTAAAGAAAGTGTTCCGGTTGAAACTTCCACCCGGACCAGATCATCAAAAAGATCTGCACCTCCCACAACCAAAAGCTCAAAACCAGAAGTCCAGGCATCCGGTAAAAGATCTAAGACAAAAGCCACAAGGGCTTATGAAAGCCAAAAGGATGAAGAGGAAACAGAGTCAGATGAGGGAGTAAAAGAAATAAAGAAGCAGAAGAAGAAAGGATCCGGTAAACCCTCCACAGGCCAAGACAAGGATGAAATGGCAGAGGTATCTGTTGAAAAGCCCACTCTGTCTCTAGAGAGTGTAATCAAGTCAGTTACGGTGGATGGAAACCTTCAACCAATGACTGAATTTTATGATGACTACAATGAAGCCGACCAAAAGATTCTGCAGGAAGCCACAGTCAAGTATCTGAACATATACAATAAGGCTTTCATTGAGATCATATCTCTTATTCCTAAAAGCCTAGAAAAGGAATTAGAAATAAGAAAGAATAATGCTCATGCAAAAGATCTTGAGATCCGGGAGCAGATAGCTATTCAGCTATATCCTCAAATTGATCCCAGGACAATGAACATAATCTTCAAAGACTGCAAAGATGAGTTCAGAAGTAAAGCCAGGATGAATCAACTCATGCTTGGTGAGACTGACAAAGTGGCCAAAGAGACAGAAGAGATCCTTCGGAAGGCCTTCAAAAGGTTCAATCTTCCTGTTGTAGAGGACTTAGGTGCAGAAACAGCTGCGGATTTGGAATCATCTGCTCCAGAAGAAGTGGGCCCTGAACAGACTAACATCTCTCCTCCGGTTTCCCCTACAGTCTCCGGATCCCAAGAAGAAGAGAAACTACAGGAGAAAGAAGCAGCAGTTAAAGAAAAAGAGGTTGACAGCACCCCAACAGAGAAAACCACGACTGAAAGTGGTAAGAGTAAGGAAGGAGAAAAGATTCAAAAGGACAAAATTGCAGAAGAGAAGAAACATCTATCTCCGGCAAGAGACACTGCACAAACTGTTCAAGAATTCCTGACAAAAGCCACTATAGAAATTGATGAACCGGACCTGCTAAAAGGACCATTAGATTTTGACTCTTTGTCACCGGTGCAAACAATGAAAATAGCCTCATTTGCAAATGAGAAAGTCAAAGAGAAATTGCTGAAATCTCACATGGAAGACTGTGAGCTTATGGAGGTAGCATCTGGAGTACTAGAAAAAATCATGCCATCTTTTCAAAAGGATCCCACAGCCTCCTCTTCCGGTAATCTCAAAACCTTAGTCAGCAGTGTTATTACACATTTTGAATCTCTAGAAAAATCAGCTGAAGAAAAGGTCCGGAAGGAATTTTTGGATAAAAGATTTTCAGAGGTATTAGGATTAATCTCTACCGATAGGAGAATTGTGAGTATTGGAATAAAGAGCTTAGAAAATGCTCTTAAGGATGGCGGTGACATTTACAAATTTTGTATATCTTGGTCAAAGGCAACAACAGCAATTGATAAGAAAATAAAAGAGGAACAGGACAAGCTACAAAGTTTATCTCAAAGTTTTGATCCTCTCTCTTCCTCCATAATAAATCAAGAATGTCAGACTATTGCAGTCTTGAATGAAATAAAGAATCTTGAGAAGGAAAGGAAGAATATCACTAACCGGATGGGAGAACTTAGAAGGATTATAATCCCTAAGTTAGAAACTATGCATGAGGCCATCAGTGATGCTCAGACCACCGCCCAAACCAATGATCCGACAGATCTCAAGAGGGCAGAAGATTTTGCATTTTTGTTGAGTGGTCACATCTCAATTTTGGATAGAATGAAGCAAAGTTGGGCTACAGAACTGATCCAATTGAAGACATCCTTTGCAGACATTCTTCAGTATATGTGAGTATGTAAATATGCGGCTATGTATAGAAATTTTTTGAAAATTTTGGTGTGCGGACCCTACCCTTTGCCATTGATGTCAAAGGGGGAGTGAGGAACAGTGAAAATGAGGAATCCAACTAAGGGGGAGTTCCAGAAATTGTATATAAAGACAGAGCATCAGCAAAGGGGGAGCATAGTGTAAACACTTAGTCATTTTTCACTAAGTGTTGCCATCAATGCCAAAGGGGGAGATTGTTGGCAAGAGACACTATATGGATTCATGGTTGTTGTCATTGATGGCAACAAAGGTCATCCCACATATCCGCAAGTCATGGTGTGTCTCTACCGGAAGTCAGAATGAAGATTGTTGTGGTCCGGTGAACAAGAACAGAGCATGTGGCAAGGTCTGACAGATTGGTCCGGATCTCTCAGAGGAAGTGTCTTGGTGCAGTGCGGATTTGGGGAAGTCAAGAGGACTACCTTGAGTGGTATATTCCAAGGATTTAGCCTCCGGTGATGGACAAAGAAAAATATATGAATAGTTGAGTACCAGATTCCTGAGAGACAGTGAAAACAGAGGAAGAACTGACTGACAGAGTATCAGACTACTTTCTGGATGTGTTACTGTTGATGATAAAGGTTGTGAAGGCATGAATCATGTTTGGCCGACATGATTAATGATATCTACAAGTATATGCTTGATCCACATTGCTTGGTGAGCAAGGATTCAGCCGACAGAACAGAGTTTGTAAGAAACTAGACTGTCCGGATGCCGACTAGAAAGGTGATGAAATTACTTGTGCGGATATATATAGAGGATGGATTTAGTTGTGAAGAGAGTGATAGTGTGATGGTATGCGAATAAGTGCAGAACAGAGTAGAAGTAGTAAGAAAGATCCGGTATGTGAAAGGATAGCAGAATAAAGAACAGAGGAAAGATGAAGTGTAGCAGATCAGTGTACTAAGCCTAACCGAAACTGAACTCCAGCATATGCAGATGCTTCCAATCAGTTCAAGACTGTGATTCTTATCACTTTGTAGATAGTGTGTCTCCTTGTAGGCAGTGGGCCTCTTTGTGAGCAGTGTGCTCGGGCAGTGAGCCCTAATTGGCAAGTGCCATTTTTGTAATTTCCTATTCTTCTAACAGAGAATAATTTTTGGGTTAATCACCCCGTGGTTTTCTCCCTTAACAGGGTTTCCACGTCAAAAATACTGTGTCATGTGTTTCTTATTTCATGGTAATGTTTTTGTGTTTGATTCAATGCTGCATTAATTAATAAGAAAGTTCAAAATGGGAAATAATTAGGATAACTGATTCACCCCCCCCCTCTCAGTTATCAACAGCAAGATGCACCTCAGGAAGAACCAAATGATGGATTAGAGGGTGAAGAAGAAGAAGATTCAAGTAGTTGTGATGAAGATGAATCTGTTGTTATAGAAGAAGTTGGTACATATGATCATGTAGAAGAACAAGCTGAGACTCTTACTCCACTCTTGAGGAGATCCACAAGACAACATAGTCTAGTTGATAGGTATATCCCACCAAATTTCTATTGTATATTTGCTTTATTGAGTACTGACAATGAGCCTAGATCCTACAGGGAAGCTATTCTTGCAAATGATAGTGAGTCTTGGCAGTTAGCCATGTAGGAGGAGATGATGGCTTTAGACTCTTGTAACACCTAGGATTGTGTTTGTTTGCCCAAAGGAAGAAAGACCATAGATTGTAAGTGGGTCTTCAAGAAAAAGTTTGGAGCAGACAGGTCACTGGAGAAGTACAAGGCTAGACTAGTAGCTAAGGGCTACTCCTAGAGAGAGGGAGTTGATTTCGGTGAAATTTTCTCTCCTATTGCTAAATTGACTTCTATTAGATTTATTTTATCCATTGCTGTAGCTTATGATTGGGAGATTGAGAAAATGGATTTTAAGACTGCATTCTTGCATGGAGATCTTGAGGAAGAAATTTATATGCAACAGCCTACAGGTTTTGAGGTAAAAGGAAAAGAACATTGGGTTTGTAGGTTAAAGAGGTCTCTTTATGGTTTGAAACAGTCTCCCAGAATGTGGTATGAAAAGTTTGATTCATTTGTATTGAAATTGGGTTTTGTTAGGAGCGAGGAGGATCATTGTATTTACATTCATTGTATTGGTGATTCTATACTGATCATTGCTTTGTATGTTGATGACATGTCATTTTTTTTAGCAATACTAAGGGTATGATCAGTGAGCTAAAAGATTGACTTTTAGGGGCATTTGATATGAAGGATCTTGGAGATGCTAGGTATATTCTATGAATGGAGATCAGGAGGGACAAAGGTAATAGAAAGCTTTGGTTGTCAAAAAGTAAGTATGTGAATACTATTTTGCAGAGATTTAGTTTGTAGGACTATAACCCAGTTAGAGTTCCTTTACCCATTAGTACTAAGATTTCATTAGATACATGTGTCCAAAGAATGAGGATGATTTTGAGGATATGTCTAATGTGTCATATGCTAGTGTTGTAGGAAGTTTGATGTATGCAATAGTTTGCACTACGCTAGATAATGCCCAAGCAATGGGAGTTTTGAGCAGATTTATGTCTAACCCTGGTAGACAACATTGGAATTATGTGAAGAGGGTGTTTAAATATCTTGTAGGTACTCTTGATCATTGTTTTTTTATTCTAGTACTGATAAATCTATAGACATACATGGATTTTTTGCTTCATATTAGGTAGGTGACTTGAATAGTCGAAGGTCCACTAGTGGCTATGTGTTTACTTTGTTTGGAGGAGCATTGAGTTAGATGAGTAAGAGGCATCCTACAGTTTCTTTGTCCACCACAGAAGCAGATTATATGGTTACTACTCATGTCTCTAAGGAGGCAGTTTGGTTGAGGAGACTGTGTATAAGTATTGGATTTGATTGCAAGATCATTTAGATTGGTTGTGATAGCTAGAGTGCTATCTGTTTGGCAAGAATCCTATGTATCATGCTTAGACTAAGCATGTTGATGTTCAGTATCACTTTGTTCAAGAGTTGGTTACAAATGGACAGATTGATCTAAAGAAGATAGACACTTAGGATAATGTTGCAGATTCATTGACCAAACCTACGAGCACAAAGAAGTTCATGTGGTGCAGAGAGGCCATGGGCCTTGTTTCTACTACCTGATTATTTCATTTGATTTCATATGGGTTGATTTATAATGTATAATGTCAAGTGGGAGAATGTTGGAATAAGGTTCCATTAACCTTGTAAATTATAATATTGTATTTATTCCATTTATTATTTGTAATTTGTAATTACCCATAAGGGAATGAGGTAGTTTCACCGGCAGTGGTAATTCCAGAGTCACCGGAGGTAATTAAGGAGTGATATTTATGGTTGGCGATTGTAAAACTCAATATTAAATGAGTGTAGGCACCACCTTGGGAGAATATACTATTTTTAGCATATATGACACACGTCATAATGTTTGGTGGGTGGATGTAAAGAATCTATGGCAACTGCAAGTTGTCATAAGATTCTATGACACTATGACGCATATGACAGATATTCATTAGTTGTAAGTTGCTATGTTTAGCCCAAGGTGCCCATCTTGGAAAGATACTCTTTTGTAGAATATATGATGATTATGACATGTCATAAGATGTTGTAAGAGGCCATATTTAGTCTTGGGTGCCCAATCTTGCATGGTTGTTTTTTGAACAAGTGGAAGGTGCTTGGAAGATGGTATTTAATGTTTGCAAGTTGGAGATTCTCATGAGAGAGAAAGTGAATGCCCAGGGAAGTGTGAGAACACTTCTATAAGTATTTTCCATTGTATTTGTTGCTGCAATATAGGGTTTAGGTACTCAAGTGCTGCAAGAATGTCGTCGGATTGAAGACTGGTGGAGAGAGTTGTTTAGTTGATGTATTGTACAATCTTTTACATATTAATACAAACTTGTGCCTCTTTCATGGTGGAGTTTTTTATTTGAAAGGGTTTTATCCATGTAAACACTATGTCATTGTGTTCAGTTCTTCATGTTTGATATTTTCTCTATAGAGGGTTTTCTGTTTTGATGCAATCTCCATTGACAATACACTGATATAAGATCATTAAATATATTTAAATCAGATTTCCATTTGAAGTAGTTGTGCTTTCATTTCTAACAAAAACAAGCTTTGTGGATGGATCAAATAACTCCAAAGAAGGTAATTGACACATCTCCTTATGCTCTAGTATATGGTAGAGAAGCTTCTCTTCCCATATCCATAGAACTCCCAGCTTTGATATTAATAAAGTAGTTGGAGAAATAAGAAAATGAGGATATGGAGGTTAGAATTTCTAAGTTACTAAAGTTAGAGGAGAAAAGAGATTCTATAAGAAATTCAATGAGGGGACACCACTAGGTTGTCAAAGGGTGGTTTGATAAATGCTCTTTGGAGCCTAACTTTGAAATTGTGGATATAGTCTTCAAATGGGAAGAAAGAGTTGCCAAACCAAGGTAGAATTCTAAATTTGATTTGTTATGGAGTGTGCCTTACACCATTATGGATTGTAAGGATTGTAATTATTCCAATCTCATTAACAAGATGGGTGAAATTCTAGATATCCCAATTAATAGGATATATCTTAAACACCATATCTAATGCTTACTTCACACCCTCTTGTATATATATATATATATATATATATATATATATATATATCAATATTTTTCTTTATGCTCTCTTGTGTGTGTCTTCCTTTGGTTCAAGGTTGTTTTAGTTTTATTTCAAGCCCCTTTGGCCTTCCATATCTCATTTCTAGTTTCTGAGACTTTGAAGTAGAATGGAGTAGGCTCTACAAAGGTTTGGTGTTTGTGCCAATTTTTAAAATTGGTCAATAAATAATAGGTGGCAAAGGCGATTTCCAAGTCAAAAAGATGTGTGTTCACCATAATTACAAGGGGAAGTTTAGGTAAGTACAACGACAATCTATGAAATGATCAAGCATACCCCACCTACCTTCTAACTACCCATCTCATCAACTTTAGTTCTCCAATTTTCAAAGCTAAGGTAGTGAATTCTAAAAGGATGAAACTTACCCAATTGGGGGTATTTGATCAAAAATATTATTGAAAAAAGGAAATAATCATGTTAGAAATCCGTCATAAATGGATAGTAGATCACATCATTGATGTTGTTTAGTTATTTCACATCTTGTCATGAGCCGTACCAGATCTTCTAAAAGAAAGATTAGATCTCGACAAGAATAAAAAACTTCATATACATGGAAATTAAAACTTAAGAATGAGTTTACTAACTCACATTAAGTGATTGACAGTAAATGAGGCTCCCCTTGCCATTTAGCATCTATAGATAGAACATCAGTTAGGTTATGTGTTCATAAATCAACTATGATTACAAGATTAGTATTTTTTCCTACTTATGCTCATCCTTGAACAAGTGAATTTAATACAATACAAGTAGCCTCAAGGAGAAACCATGTAGAAGTTCAAAGGGGAAACACAACCTTGTCAACACTATGAATTACCTCATGAGTTTAGGAACAACAAGTCTTATGCCTCACCATCTACATAGGAGAGGCCTCCCAAACTTCAAGGAAGTGTCAGAAAGTTATAAGGAAAGGGAAGTTTTTAAACTCTACCCTAGTTTTTGATACTATAGATAATGTTTTTGACCTCATGCTTTCTAAATCTAGAAAAATCTTCAGGAAAGTGCAAAATACATGGTGCCCCAAGTTTACCCTTGCTCATAATTAATTCAATCTTGTGTACACTAATATGATCCCAAAGTTGGGGTAGTATAAGGAAACAACATCCAGGTGGTGGTCAATGATAATAATGCTTGAGCAATGCTATAGCCTCTAAACGTTGTAAAAGCCTTCCATTAGAGTTATAAAAATTTGAAGAGGACCTGAGATACCAAAAAGAACTCGCTCAATTTCTTGAATAAGGAGCTTGGCCTAGACAAAAAGAACATAAATATGTCAACCCTTCCCATTGGCATCACTGAGTTCAAGACTAATGTCTAAGACACTTGCTCAATGCTAGCCTTTATTTCTAGCATGGACAATGATAATTTTATGTAGGACTTTCAATTGGGAACCCTCCACAAGTTAAAGATCATCATATAGGAGCAAGTCTTTTTATATTACTTTGTAAAGGTCATGGATGACATCATGCACCATCTACTTAACCTTTTTAATACACATTAGGTGTTCACAAACTCATCCTTTCTAGTGCACTTGCTAATGTATTAGAATGCCAAGTTTATTTAGGCATTCATTCATTTAAATATCATGGATGAATCTTTTATTCCTCAAAAGATTGTTTTAGTGTCTACATGGACCCATGTGCCCTTTCAAACCTCAGAATACTATGGGGTCATGGAAAATTTCACCACCCCTAGCCTCGTTGACCTTAATTATGATGAAATTACTTGACAAAGAGAGAAACAACAAGGATTGTTGACAAATAATAGAGTACCTTGTGATTTGTACTTTATAGAACATTTCACAATGAGCTAGCTCCACAAATTTAAAGAGGAAGTCTTCTAACTTCTAAAATATATCTCCAGTAGAGTCTTCGTGAGTGAGTTTGTTTACCAACTTGATGCTATTGACTTTGAGTATAATGTAGGGAGGAAGAAAAATATTGTATGATTTCCATTTTTTTGAATTGAATATATATTACTATAGAATGTAGGTTACAATATAAATTTAATGCCCAAGTAGGGCCTCAAAAAAGAAATATGATGAGGTATTTAAACAAAATAGATCCCTCAAGAAGACTTGAAATAGTCTTCAAGAACCATCATGGAACTAATACAAAATACAATAACATATACTATATAACAGGTATATCATCAAAACAGGTCATAGAACTGATCACCATAGAACTAGTGTTGAATCATACAATATCAACCATTCCTGCTCATACTAAATTTGTCCAGTTCTCTAAATGTACCAATAGGAGGAGAAATGTTAGAAATAACTTCATTATCCCTGAAAACCTCAAGTGCAGCATCATACAAAATCTTTACCTCTTCCTTTATCTTTTCTTCATGCATCTGATCTAGGGTCATCTTCTTATTGTACTTCTCTTGAAGCTTCATATAGTCCTTAAAGAATTGAGAGTCCATCTTTCTCGCATCATGTGGCCAAAAACTAGATTTAATGATTTCAAACCTCTTCAATATAGTCTGTCCTTCATCCATAAGCTCAATAAATTTTTCTTTTGAGACCTTAAGGGTCATCTTAACCTGCATAGCAATAGAATGGAGGGTGAGTCTTCTCAAAGACTCCATACGGTGCCTCCTTTTTCCTTGAAAGTTGTCTTCAATTCTAAACTTCCAAATAACCCAAAAAATCTTAGTTGTCAAACCTAACCAAAAAAAATAAAACATTTGCTCAAACCATCAACATAACCAAACAAAATCTCATGTTAAGAAATAAAATTTCTTCTATCCCACCCCTTAAGACTTGAGAAGAAGAGAAACCATAAATCTTTAAAAAAAGTACATTAAAAAAATAAGTGTTCAACAGTTTTAATTTCCTTACAATACCCACACAATTTCTTGGTAGGGCCATCAAAGAAAAAGTTTGAGCCGACAACAATCTTTTTCAAACAAATCAACCATCTCAAGCAAGCTTTCTTGGGATCTAAAACATTTGACCAACATGTATTAAAATTTTCTGACTATTGTGCATTGTTTAACTCTCAAATTCCAATAGTTATTGACATGGTTAGTGATGTCCTAGGAGCAAGTCAAGAGGTTATAAATTTTTTTTGAAGAGGTACTAGAAATGGAGATACCATCAATCTAATTAAGATTATTGTTGATTTTAGGTTCAAAACTCTGTTCAACAGGGTATGACAGATGACAACAAGCTTTTTCAATCATATAGTAGGTTCTTTTCTATGACTATGAAAGACCAAATGAATTGCATAAGGACTACTAGTCCATTAACCAACCATCCACCATAACATCATTAATGTTCCTTATTCCTTTGTGGTTCCACTTTTTAGTAGAGAAGCCCTAGGTGAGAGCAAGGGGTTTCTCACCCCAACTAAAATTCCACCAAAGGGACCTATAGCAAAAAACTCTATTATTCAATTGATCCCAAGGAGGACTTTCTTTAATGAATTCTCTAGCCATTGCCCAAGCCTTCCAAAGGCTTTTGAACACATTAGAACCACTAGGGAAGACAAAATATTTGTCGAATAGAATATCATGATTGTGGAGACCAGTCCAGTACTGTTTAGCCTTTTTTGGAACAACCTGATTGATGTTGTTTCTGATTAGAATCTTCCAGGATTCATCACCCTCCAAGGACTTAACAATCCATTTGATAGCAAGAGCTATCCCTTTAATTCTAAGGTCCTTCAATCCCATACTACCTAATTCCTTCCTCATGCAACACCAACTCCACTTCATAGCAACCATCTTTCTATTACCTCTCCCATCAGACCATAGAAACTTCCTAATATTTTTTTGGATCTCATTAATGTGATAGTTATTGAAAAGCCAAACTGAAGAGTAATATATACTGTATGAAGATAAGAACTTTTGACAAATTTGTAGTCTCCCAAAAAAGGACAAATACTGGTTATTCCATTTCATCAACTTCTTCTCAATCCTTCCATGTATCCACTCCCACATCTTCTTCAAAGAGGGAAAAATAGAAAAAAGGTATTCCCAGATACCTTACTTGCATGTTGGGTTCTCCCAATTGAATATCATATTTACTGAACCAAGAAGGAGCTATATCAGACCGACTTAGAATATGAGATTTACAAATAGAATTTTTTTCTCCTAAGGCTCCATAAAAAATATCTAGTTTTCTCATCAAATTATCAAAATTTCTTTCTTCTAGATTCAAAAAAATTGTAGTATCATCAACAAACTGTATGTTAATCAATTCCTCCTTATTAGGAAGTATTAAACCTTTGAATTTTTCCCCATTCATGGAGGACCTAAGAAGGTAATGCAGTGCATCATATGCAATGACAAACAAGGTAGGGGCCAGGGGCACCCTTGCCTAATAGATATCGACAACATGAAAGGTTTAGTAAGGGATCCATTCACATCAATCTGGGCTATTGTATCTTTGAAAAGAACTTTGATCATATCACACAACTTTTGAGGGAATCTAAAAGCTTCAAGAGTCATTAATACAAAGGACCACTCAACCCTATCATATGCCTTCTTGAAATCCAAGAGCATCATGCCTACATTTTGATTAGTGACATTAGCCTAATTCATGGCTTCCCAACTTGTAATCAGGTTCTCTAGTATATACCTCCCTTTAATAAAACCAGTCTGAGTGGTATTAAAAAATTTAGGGAGAATGTTAGTTAATCTCAAAGCCAAGACCTTGGCCTATGTCTCCTTCTTTTGGTAGCCATTTGATAATTCCCCTATTTATTTCACTCCACAAAGAGCCCTCATTAATTGCTTCATTGTTGACTAACCAGAGATCCTTTGCTATCCATTGATATTTGTTTGTAAAAAATTTTTGGCAGTCGATCATGGCCACAAGATTTATCATTAATAAATCCATGTTGTCACAATAGTGTGTCCCACGTATGGGACATCTTGATTTTTGTTTGAAATCACATATTTTTTAGAAAAATTAATGATTTAAGCCTTGAGGGGTTCCATCTAAAGAGATTTAATTGAAGGTGGTTAGATAAAACCCCTTATATCAAATCCCCTTGGAAATAACCCCCTAGTCTTAAATCAAACCCTCGATGGAGTCTCCTCCGCACCTATCAAAATGCTGACAAAAACCCAATTTTGCTTCACCTTTTGGGGGGTCAAATGAAGTCATTTAGAAATTTTATTTTGTAAATATGTAGCCCTTAGTGTAATCTTTCGAAAAAGTATGATTTTGAATATGTTTCATTTGATTTTATATTTTTTTCTATTTTCTAGTGAACACAGGTTTTTCACCAAAAATCAAGGTCTCTATTCCACACACACGGAAAATTAAAAAATAGAGAAAAAAATTTCTAAAAAATATTTATGCACTAGGTATTCATGTCCTTGTTTGAACAAAAAAAGAAGAAGTTAATTTGGATAGATAGAGAAAAACTTATGTTGTATGGTATAAACCTATGTCTGAATTATAATTAATCCCACTTCAAAAATTAATTAAAAAAATTTACAAAAAAAAATTATGAAAAAATATTTGCGCACTAGATATTGGTGTTACAAATCTATGTTTAAAAATTTATAATTTTATTCTTTATATTGTTGTATGGTATGAATGTCACTGTCTAAAAATGTTGTTAATTATAAAAAATAAGTTATTAACAGTTATGTAAAAACATTCACAAATTATTTCTTAATTTTTTTTTAAAAATACATTTAGAATCTACACATGAAATCTCAAAAGTCACTACTTCACGTCATCTTCAAATTCTTAACGGTTTAATTGCTATAGGTATCAAAAAATGGAAATCTGGTTAAAAATGTTGATTTCAATGTCCTACTTTGGCCAAAACGTGGGACACAGTATTGTGGGATCACATTGGAAGATATAGATTTTTTAATTTCCTAAATGCTAATGTCCTTACCCAAAATGGAGGCATCCTTCTTTAAAATTGTTACAGAGTAAAATGTGCACACTATTTTACACTTAGTTTAGCACCTAGTTGGACCTAAAATGTTGCCTTTGTTAATTAGGGCCTATTTTAACACCTTTTTGAGCATAAAACAACAAAATCTTAATCTTGATGAATAAATGATGGAATCAACTTAGGACTGGGCTAAGACCATGACATTTGACAATCCCCAGAGTTTGTGGGGCTAAAGGCCCAAGGTGCCCGAGCGCCCTGGACCCAGTTGGGCTCTTTAGCCCCTCTTTTGTAGTGTTAGCTTGGGATACTTCTTTAGTTTGTATTTGTTATCCTAATTGTGTTTTATTTGTTGTAAGTGAGAGGGAATGCATATATAAACGAGTTTTTTATTTCATTTTACACCTAGATGAATGTTGCTAAGTTGCCTAATGCAAAATTGGAGTTTGCTCTCATGTGTTGATCTTCTATTCTTGAAGGTGCTATCTACTTGTGATTGTTATTGAAGTTTATTTAAAGGTCTTGAAGGGAGTTTCAAGCCTTTTTCATCACTCTCCTTTTTTGGTAGAAAATCTTGAGTCATCTTCATCAATTAGGGTTATACCTATTGTGGTAATCATCATCATTTTCATTCATATTTCTATCATATATTATAGATTTGGCCTCTACCCTCCAAGGGCATGAACTCCTAGATCTAATCATTGCTATAGTGGAGGTGGAAATACCAACAAAGGGTTTGACTAAGGAAAGACCTTATACATAACACAACCTTTTCCTTTTTTCTTGTGTGCAGGTAGGAGAAACAGGTTTCTGAAGATAATTTCTAGGAAGAAGACAAAATAGGTAGGTACATGTCTGGTGGAACTCAAAAGTTATGCATAACCCTAATTTGGTTCTAGGGCACCCAAGCGCCCTAGTCTTTTGCATTTCTACTCTCAGATTTAGGTTTTGAACTACTCTTTGATCTCTTCTGCACTTTTGGTTTTCTGGGATCTGCTTCCGATAGTTAGTTATAGCTCGATCTTTGTCATCTAGGGTTTGGTCATTTTCTCTAGCTTGCTTACTTGTTCTTGGTTGAATTTGGGTGACTCATCTATATACAAAAAAAGGGTAGAACTGCTATAGTTTGGCTCTCCTTCTTGGGTAGAAGCCAAGATTAGTTTGTGTCCTAATGTTTGTAGAAGAGGGTTTGACCTATTTTAACTCCTTAGGCTAGATCACTCTTTTCCACATAAACATCTTGGTGAACCCAATTTGTCTTGCACTTTTGCATCCTTATTCTTTCATAGCTGAGTTGTTTACTACCCTAGATCTGACTAGGAGTGAGTTCATTAATCATTTTGCATACATATTGTTGTGATGCTCACAACATGCCCCATTTTACCTCCTAGCAAAATGAGGACCCTTGCTGTGGTTTTCAACTTTTGGCTTGTGTGTGTGTGCTTTGGACTTTTGGGGTGATATGGGAAAAGTGGCAAGTGTTGCAAAAGTGTTCAAAATTATAATGCCTAGCGAAAAGGTGCAAAACAAAGAAAATGCTAGTGGAATCTTTTAAAAAATGGTTAAGAGTTTTGTATGCATGTGTAGTTGAGAGTTTTTTCTGTATGTGATGTTTGGATTTTTGTATGTCGTATACAAATATTTTGTATATGTATTCTCGGATTGGTATTGTAGTGATAGTTGGGGTTTTTGTATTTAGAAAAGGGATATACATATCTTTTGAACATGTAGAGTTAAAAACCCTACATTTTGTTTCCTGTTGCAGCACATCAGCATGTGTCCCTGTAGGTTTCTACAACCGCAAGAGTTTCTTTTGCCAGTTCCTCAGAGTAGTGCAGAATGTGACAAGTGTCGTGTCTCGGTTTCAAACCGCACTTCTATTTTTATTATTTCAAATGAAGCGGATCGCACCACGTGGCAAAAGGTTTTTCAAATAGTGTCTAAAGCAACTAGCTGCGGAACGTGCCAAGTGTCTGTTTCCACTTAAGTTTCAAGTTTCTTTTAAGAGTTTCTGTGATAGCCACGGAAGCTGCCATGTGTCAGCCCCGCGGGTTGTTTATTATGTTTCACAGTTTTACAAAGGATGGAGGTGGGCCACAGTTTTATTGTTTCAAATGAAGCGGATCACACCACGTGGCAAAAGGTTTTTCAAACAGTGTCTAAAGCAACTAGCTACGAAATGTGCCAAGTGTCTGTTTCTGCTTAAGTTTCAAGTTTCTTCTAAGAATTTCTGTGTGTCAGCGGAAGCCGCCATGTGTCCCTTGTGTTAGCCCTAGAAGCCGCCATGTGTCAGCCCCTACGGGTTGTTTCTTATGTTTCACAGTTTTACAAAGGATGGAGGTGGGCCACAGTTTTATTGTTTCAAATGAAGCGGACGTCGCCACTTGTCGACCTGTGGAGATACAGTTACTAAGTTTCATAGTGCTCTTAGAGGAGGCCACTTGTATTCTAAGAGTAGTACGAAATGTGACAAGTGTCAATCTCTGCGTATATGTTTTGTATCCTTTGATGCATAGCAATAAATAGTGGTGGGCCCAAGTGTGAAGCTCGGTTGGTGCGGAAAGTGCGTCGTATTTAAGGTTGGCCTGAAGATAAGCTATTGCTACTAAGTTTCTAAGTGTTTCTTAATAGAAGCGGAATGTGCCAAGTGTCAATCTTCGCGTAAGTTTTTAAAAGAATTTCAAGAGAGCAGAAAGTGCCACGTATAGAAGCTAAGTTGACGGAGAAGGTGCCATCTGTCCCTGTTTAAAACTACTGAGCGGTAAGAGGAAGGTGGGTCCCATTTTCTTAAGTTTCAAGTTGTAGTTGCTGTGGATTGTGACAGATGTCACAGGTGGAGCCCTCCCAATACAAAGACACAGTAAAGTATGAAAGATGCGGAAGGCGCCACATATCTATTTGCAAATGTCGTAGACGCTGCCAAGTGTCATTTTCTGGTGTCTCCTGAAGAATGAGCTAGTTTTCAAGCGATGCACGTGGACGGTTCCATCTGTTTCAAGGGTTTTTGTTTCTAAATGTTGCGGATGCCGCCAAGTGTCTTTTTCTGGCAAGAAGAAGAGCGCCACATGTATCGTGACAGCCAATGAATTTACAGTTATTGTAACTATTTGCAGATCTGAAGGATATTTTCTGTTAGACACTTCCAGTTAAGTTCCAGTTCAGTTAGACCGTTGGGATTTGATCATGCGAGCAATCTTGAGCCTGTCCTATGCTATAAATATGTGACAGTAATTCATTTTTAGGGGATCCAGATCGCAGATTCATTCATATATAAATTTTCTTCATATAGATTGTTATCAGAGATTTACGAGAAGTTTTTGAGACCTTTTTGCTATGACCAGTAATATCATTTGCCTTTGTTCTGTTATTCATGATTTAGAAGGTTAATGTGACTGTGCATCTATCTGTGCCTTTTATGTTGCTAAAAAATTAATGAGAAGACTGAGTTCTATGCCTTGTTGATATTTTCTGTGTCATTGCAAAATTGTCTAGTTATGAGCCTTTGATGCTATTCATTTTATCTATTCATATTGATCATGCAGTCTCTGCTCTTTAATATGACTGAATCTTAAAGGTAGTTTCACTATGCTTGAATTTAGAGAGATACTTACTGCTCAGGCGCATCGCCATAGATAGAATTGCTTTAACTATATCTTTATTTGTGTTAATTTCTACCCTTTTCCCCAAACCAATTTTAAGTTAGAGAAGAGCCAGCTTCTTTAAAATCTGGAGGTTGTTTCAAGTTGCAAGTCCCATATTCCTGAAACTTCCCATGTTGGTGTTAGAATCAGCGCAATTTTAAGCATCAACAGAACATTCAAAACCTTTTAGATACAAAGCAGACCCGATTAGGTATAAACATCAATTGAATTAAATTCAAGTCCACACATACTTCCCTTAGTTTTGTATATGCAATTATTCAGCATGCATCTGAGATACAAAAGTGAGACTATACATATACGGATTTGAAAACAGAATGAAATGAAACATAGGGTAGAATGAGATGAAATGTCATATGGTCAAGTTGTAGAATTGAAAGTAACAAGAATCCAAAACTAATTTAAAAAAATGAGATTGCATGGTACAAATACAAAAATGAATTAACTAGGAAAGAAAAGTTGCAATCATATAAATACACCAAAATTGGCTATACCTTATATTGTATATGAGCAGAGTATGTACAATCAAGAGGGATGTATTCACAAATGCCATGATCAAAATTTAAAGTCACGGTGAAGAGCAGAGGGACCAAAATATCAATAAAAGAAATAATATGTAGACTAAGGAGTTCCATAGAAAATTCCAAGTTTAACTATTTCTGCAAAATGGTTAATCCAGTCTGGGTTTTGTGATATCTCCAATCCTCTAGACAACCATAGAAAACTGAGACCATACCTAGCCCAATATCTGTGACGGGCTAAGACTTGGTCAGGAAGGTGCATAAGAAATGGCAGTCTGTCGAATTGAGCTCTAGGGACACTGGCCATGTAAAGTTCTGAAGCCCATGGTACATCTATGCCCATGTCTGCTGCTAAGAGAACATCAATATCTGTAAGTCTATAATAGGCTTTGAAAAGGTCCTATAGTAACAAAAAGACCTCGACCTTGTTGACACTTAAGTCTAGAATGGAAGCTAGAAACCATGAGACAATATCTAATTTGACTCTATACTTATCCCTATTGGTCAAAAAGATTTTACCTAGTACCATCTTTATAGCTTCTAGTTCCAAATCATGAAACATGGTATTTCCATGCCACATAATTAGTCCTTTTAGATGAGCGTATGAAATTGGACCAAAAAAGACAGTCTGTCGCCTAGAGCTAAGAAGGCAAATGGGAGTTGTCATATTCACAGAATGTTTTTTTTTGCAATCTGAGGTGTGTAAAATTAGTTGTTACACAAACGCTTAAATAGAAATTTTACACGAGTTCCAAGTTCAATCACCATTAATGGTGTTTAGAAGGAATTTAATGTGCATAAGTATAGGTGTTAATTCGTGCGTGCTAAAAGTGTAATGAAGTTAATGTCATTAATGTATCAAATTTCTTTTAATCATGCCTTAGAGATTGCAACATTAATTACAAGGAAAAGTACAAGTGACGACATGATTAAGAAGTTGAAATTTGCATCCGATGTCACACATTTTTTAATGTATAAAGCTTATGCATATTAAACATACATATAAAAAACTAATATGTAGTTCTGAATCTCGGGAGGTTACGTGCTTTCGTTCATGGGTAAGTATAAATCCTAGTGTTTGCTGTTTTGTATTCCCGCATTGAGAGTGATTTGTATCTTAAGTATAAATACAATATCGAGGTTCAAAATGAGTGAAAGAATTTACAAATGGTGGGGTCCATGGAAGTGTTTTTATAGGAGCGGTCAATATACAAAAGTAAATGCATTTGAGAGTATATGAAGGTGGACCCAATGCTGTTTTAAATACAATTTTATAAGTGGTTGGGGTTTGTGTTTGTTTGTATGTCAAGTTGTATTTCGTATGCAAAAATGATACATACAAAAGATAAATGCAAAAATTTGAAATGGTCAGTTACAGGTGATAAGACTTATGCAGATGTATGAAACTCAAAGTGACAAGTTGGAAGTCAAAAGATGACCTGTGATGAATAAAGGCATAACGCATAGACGGACACAAAAAGTAAATATGATGGAAGGTTTAAAGGTAATAAGAAATAACTGAGGTCTTAGTTTTGTATGTAAACTGATATACAAAACTAATATACAAAACTGATATACAAAATGGATGTACAAAACATGACATACAAAAAGTGGAATCGGTTCAAGTAAATAAAACATTTTAAAAGTCCTGCATGTATATGTTTGGAATGTATGCAAAGAGTATACAAGGTACAAAAAGAAAGATACAAGGTAAGAATGAAGCAGATTATAATATAGCCATTGTAAGTATTGATTTGTATCACAATCATTTGTATAAAAGCAATATACAAAAGTAACATACAAAGAAGAAGATACAAAAGGGTAACATGCAAAAGGTAATGTACAGAGGGATGTGCAAAAAGAGAAAAGGTCAAAGGATATAAAATTTAAAATGTGAAATCAAAGGGAAAAGGTCTTGATTTGAATCATATGCATTAATTGTTATAATAAATGCACAACTAACGACAGGAATGCAGATTGTGAAAAGAATATAAATAAAAGTATATGATGCAATTTCATAATCACATTGTGAAGCGGGAATTGTAGAGCAAACGGGAATTAAACCAAGTGAGTAGAAATTCAAAGGTGAACAGAATTACAAGGCGATAACCGCACAGCTGAAATTTTAATTCGACTCAACACTTATAAAGTTAAGTTGGTCAAAAAAACATGTATGTACCCAAAAATGCCGTTATGATGCATATGATAGGAGCATGATTTTGTTGTGGTTAATTGCATTTGAAAAATGGAATTAATTGTCGCAAATGGATGTATTTACTTAGGAATTTAATCAAATACTGTTAGATAATTCAAATTCCAAATGAGAGGAAGGTAAAACAGTTAGGGTAACAAATGGTAAAAACATGAAATTAGGGTAAACAGAACCCTAACAGTCGTGTATGAACAGAAAGGTAAAATGTAATGGTGTTTTACAGGATGGCACCAAATCAAAAGAAGGTGGCTATCGGGGTTGAGGAAGGAGAGAAGATAAAAAAGGAAAGGAAATCGCGGAGAGAAACTACTAAAAAAGACTTGCCAGGGAATCAAGGGTTTCCAACGTTGACATTTTACAGAGGAGGATTAGTTACAGACACCTTCATAGGGCAATATGATGCAGAAGATGTATTACATAAGATCATGGCATTTGATGCCTCTGAAGACATGGAAAGGATTTGGAGCAAAGGGTATATAAAGCCACTGGTTTTCCTTTGGCTATGGAAGCTAGTGAATTGGTATTGGAATGGATGGAAAGATACAGTTTGGAAACAAGACAAGTAATGCATAAAGGAAGAAGCATTGCAGATCTATCTACTGAAGGCATTGCCCGTACTTTTGGGCTGGAAATTAAAGAGAAGATGATAGATATTGATATGGACCAATATGCAACAGACTTTGTAACGAATGATAAAGCATGCAAAGCTGCTATTTTTTATGGATGGTACATGGTTGAGAATAAACCCAAAGCTACTGTGAGAGTTCCTAAAAATTATATAGAATTGATTTCAAAGATGAAATTTATCTTATGATTACCATGTTGAGCAGATTAGTTGGATTGAGGGATGCAGCTATGTTTGAACCCTGGATGTTTTTAGGTCATAGAATATGTCAGAGCAAAGGAAGGAAGTATCCATTGGGCCAAAACCATCAGTACATCCATAAATAGGTAGATTATGACATTTAAGAAAACTAGAAGATTTAGTATGTCTTCCTATGTTATATATGCATTAGCTGTTGGAATACCGCCAATAACTGGGATAAAAGTTGTAGGCACCTTGGAAAGTGGACCAGACCAGAAATTAATATATGATCATTACCCATATTTTCAAGAAGAAAATGCATTACAAAATTATACAAGGGTGAATGATGTGTTCTATAATTACATGGTGAGAGTTTTGAATGGAAATAAAGAAAAAAGAATAAGTGGGGAAGCAATAGAGGCAATAAATTACTTCAATTCTTTGTTTATACAGTTTCCCACTTTTACTTATATCAGGGTTGAGGGTTTTGAGGGTAAACCATTTAAGTTGCCCAGGCATCCTTCAGATCACATGATTTTAATGGAATATTCAAGGCAGGGTCTGAATATATAAAAGATGTATAAGAACAGATATAATAAAGGCAATATCAAGTTCCCTATTATCATTGGTCATTATTCATGTCATAATGAAGAAACTGCGAAACAAGCGGAAAGAGAACTAAGATACTATGCATTTGAAGAATTTAGTTTGGCTAGATGCTTTGACCCATTGCACAGAATACAAAGATTTATAGATAAGAAATACAAGCATCAAGTTCATATTGAGGATTATTGGTCTGATTGTGAAAATGAGCATGAGGCAAGGAAAAGAGCTTATCAAAGATTGACTATTGAACATATGAGGACAATGGGGGATATCAATGTACCCTAAGAGGTGATTGAAGATGATGAAGTATTATATGAAAGTTATAAGAGCAACGGGGTGGAGTTGTTACCCATTGGTGAGCCAAATTGGGATGCTCCTACAGAGACATCCTTGGAGGGATTATCTACACCTATTTTATTGTTCTCCAAGAAATGGTCAGCTGATAAAATAGAAGAGTTGAAAGCTCAAGGCATTGATGTTACTGAGAAGAAGAAAAGGAAGAAAAGAGAGAAGGAAGACAAAGATGAATTGATGTTCTTTTATGAAAAGAAGAGAAGGTTCATGGAAACCAAGGTATTAAGTAGGGATAAAAAAGCAATATTGTTAGATCCATATTCTTTGGGAATTATAGTAGCCATACCTTAAGGTACATTTATAGAAGACGAGGCATCTAGTCAAGAAGTTCATATTGATAGGACACAAGCACCAATGGTGTTTAGTGAGTTAGTACAGGAGGAAGACAGGTCTATAGGGCAGCCTGTAGTACAAGCTGTTGCTATAGATCTACCAACAAAGAGAACATGTGCCTATCATTGCATCAGGGGAAATAAGACAAAAGAAGGTGACAGTAGATTTCACACCTTAAGAAAGGAGGAAAATCCACATTAAGGTTAAATAGGAATTAACTAAAGAGATGTTGCACAGGTCAAAAAGCCAAGAAACAAAAAAGGTAAGGGAGATTGTGGATATAAATAGTGATACCAGTGATGAAGGGAGTATGCAACAAGGAATTAGTGAAGAGCAGGGACCTAGAGTAGATACAGGTTCTGTTATAATGGAAGAACATAACACCCAAGTGTACATGAGGAAGACACAAAGTTCAGGGCCACAGGAGGAGCATATACTAGGAGAATCAGAAATAGTAGATCCTTTTGGCACATTGGTAGAACCAGAAATCATAGAAGTGCAAAATGTTGCACGACATATTAAAGAATCAGAAAAGGGAGAAAGAAAAGATAAAGAGATCAAGGAAACAAAAACAATATTCGTGGAAATAGAAGAGTCTATGGAGGCAGGTCTTGCTAATATGGATGTTCTAGATGTATTAAAGGCATATAATGAACAAAGTACACCATAATACATTATAGAAAAGGAACATGAGAACAGAAAAGTTGAAGAGCAACCTGATTTACAGATAGATCGAGCTAGTATATCTAAACATGGACAAAAGGAAATGACAAGGAAGGCAGTAGAAACATTAGGGAATCCTAAAGAATATAGCAGGGATGTTTCTAAAGAGGAAGTATAGCAGGAAGGAAATATACTGTCAGGTTCAAGGTATCAGTCTCCAGACTAGCCTCCAGAGCAGTAGCACCCTCCACAAGAATCATCACTAGAAAAGTAGGTAGAAGTAGAGAAACCTCAGAAAGATGTAACTAAGGTAGAAGCAAGGATAGAAACCAATAAAGAACCACCATCTTGGTTAGGAAATGAAGTTAGAAGAGAAAAAGTAGAAGTAGAGTTGGTTCCCAGTGATATTAAAAGCTTGGTAGGAGGGCATCCACAAAGGGAAAGAAGGAAAGAAAGAATAATGTCTGTCTTAAAAAGAGGTCCATCAGGATCTAGAACTTTGGAGCTGGCCATCCCACAAACAAACAGGGTAAAGGTTGAGATGACCCTTGAAGATTATAAAATGATGAACATTGATTTGGGACATATGACACGGGAACAACACCTTGTTGAATGGGAAGATATGAACAAGGCTACAATGAAAATAATGAAGAAAGATAAAGATAAATTTGATTACCTAAAAGGGCATATTGCACAGTTACAATAGTTTATACAGGGAATATTTGACCCTAGGGTTGGGATGCCAGATATACATGAAAACTTAACCATTGTGTCTAAAGATTAGGTCTTAGAATTGGAGAATAAAAAGATTGAAGCTAATGCTTTTGAAGAATGTTCAGGCTTTTTATTCAAAAGGGAGAAGATACAATAAGACAGGTAATTACTAATTGGGAATTGGCCCTTATAGAAAAGAATAATTGTAACACTATTTTGCAGCATTGTCAAAACATAATAGAAGAATGCAAAGAAAAATAGATCGAGTAGAAGACATGAAGGAAAGAGCCGATGAGCTAAAGAATGAAGGAGTAATAACTTCTCAAGTAGCAAATCGTATGCCACAGACCATATTGGAGTTACATTTTGAAAGAAATATGTTGGAGGGATGCATTGTGAATACACAAGAGCTGGAAAAGGATGTTGCTGAAATGGCTAGAAAGCACCGCAAGATCATATAGAAATTCACTGGGTATGAGTGTCTAGAAATACATGTTTATGATGCTAAGATGGCAGAGAAAGAATTCAAGGATATGTATTTACCTTGTATGCAGGATCCAAGTATATATCTGAATGTTGAGATGATTGATCTAATCATGGAATCAAGTGTGAAAGTAAAGAAATATCAGAAGCATAGAGAAGAGATGGAAGAGCATGCAAAAAAATTAAGAGAAAAAGTTGAAATGCAAACATACACTTGGATCATGAGTTAGAGAAACAACCATGAAGTGGTGGTAACATTAATAGACAAATATATAGAGTATTTGAAGAGGATTGGGGAAGAATAAAGAAGAAAAGCTATAGATGGTGGTGGTGGTTTCTCTTGTTCTATTTTATAAAGTAATGAATTGTGATATTTTGGTTTAAAGGAAAAGTCAGCGTGGTAAAGTTAAGGAAGGGCTTGCATTTTGAAAAGGAATCCTTTTGTTATCTTCGTAGCAAAGATAATATTCTAGTAAGTATTTTGAAGCGGTTGAGAAATGATTTCCACCATTAATCTTCAAGAATTAAATATGTACCATTGGATTAATTTTGTAACTGTAGCAGGAAGGAAGCTTCAAAGTCTATCTAAGAAGCTTGCTACATGTATTATTTACACAGTGATTTTGAACTTTTAGCTTAAGGTTGTAATTGTTAAGTGTTGAAATAGAGAGGACGTTTCTTTAGTTTTAGAAAGGAGGTCGCCTGTGTCTGCATTAAGGAGTGTGTGGAATGTCTTGTCTCCTTTGTGTATCTGTCAAAATGTTTGTAAGTTTTTTGAGTGATTTGGATCAATGCAACATAAGTCACTATGACATTGTAAATTTTGTGTGACTTTATACTTTGAATAAAGGTAAACTTAGAATTCTGCATCTATTACAGAGTGTTTTCTGATTCAAGATTTTATTTGATGTATTATTCTTTAAAAGATTGCAATCTCTTATGTATATTCATGAAAATGCTCAAGATGTTACATCTGTAGATTTGATTGTGTTGAATTGTTCAAATTACTGTATTCTTTAGCATGTGAATAGCAGAACATTTAGATCCTATTTGGAATGATTGTTTCTAACTCTAATCTTTCTAACTTTTCTCCAACAATTGATTAATAATTAGCTAAAAATAGTTATCTAAAGGAAATTGTAAAAGATCTCATTAAATACATGAAAAGTTTAATGATCTTTAATGATTTTCATAAATTCTAAAGTATCAAGTTTGTTTTTTCTGTGAAATTCATATAAAGTTTGACATGAAAGATATCAATATTTGCAAAGGATCATTGATTTGAGACACGTTTTGAGATATTTGCATATAATAATTGACAGTCGTCATTAACAAATCCTCAGACTCACTAAGGCACCTTAAATATAACAGCTTCACAACGAACTGTTGGTTTATCCCACATGGTCAAGAACTGACCATTCAGAAACTTGAGATTAAGAATTACTCTTTAATTCTGCATATCTTCCAAGACAGCTAAGGTTCTTTTGTAAATTTTAACTATGCTATGAGAGTGTAAAAACTCTCATCAATAGTAATTTGGTGCTAGAAGGAGGGCCTGATTAGAGTTGAAGTAGGATTTGTGCAAAGCTAGCTCATAATAGTGGTTGATTGACCAGGTCTAGGTCTAACTTAGGAGATATTTTCATACAATTTCCTGATAGAAGACAGAATAGGAGTCCTTTAATCTGGAATCCTAGAATATCACACATGGGAAGTTCATCAGGAACTCCTCCTGGATCTCCTTTTAACATACATAATATAGTGAGCTCGGATAGTTCTTCATTTAGATCAATAAATCTTGATTCAGAACACTCTAATGGCCCAAGTCTGCCTAGAAGCCCTGATTTGCCTATAAATCCAACTCCATCTAGAGGTCCTAGTCCACCCTGAGGTACAGTCATGGCATATTTTGATGTTAATTATCCTATATCATTCAATGACTATCATGAAATACCAAAGAATCCTGAAAAGATTTTCTCTAAATATCAATTACACTAGGATCTAGAGGACCATATCAGAATATTCAAGGAGGCTTGCTTCAGAGAAAGATTAGAGCATCAGGATGTAGTGTGTAGGCTATTTCCATATATCTTTAATGAGAAAGCTTCTAATTGGTGTGTTAACTTACCAAATGTTTATGTCACTACCTGGGAAATCATGGAGGATGCATTCTGGTCTAGGTTTAGAGGACCAGTGGAGCCTTCTACCCTGTATCACAAATTGACAGTAATTAAAAGAGGAGAGGGGGAACTTATAGAAAATTTCAATGATAGGTTCTAGAAAGCCTTCTCTAAGTTAGTCACCCCTTATACAATAGCTCTTGAAGCAATATTGGCCATGCATTATGCAACCTTAGATCCTTTGACAACAATGTTTGTTAAGAGACAAGCCAATATAGATTCTTTGTCTAAAGCTTATAAGGAAGCAGTCACAGTGAACTAAGAGATGAGGCAAACAACTTATAATCCTTTTGTAAACATAGGAAACCACAGAATTCAAAGTCAAGCATAGCCATGGAATGGTGTGCCGATGCATCATACTCCACTGTTGAACCCAATTCCTACTTATACACCAGTGTATAATCCCACCCCTGTTCAAACTATGGTTCCTTATACTGGTAATGGCGCTAGGACTAATCAGAATAATGGTCAGTCTTTCTTTCAACCTCCTTAGGATACATTTGTGGCTAAGGCACATGATGATAGAGAGGAAATAAAGGAAATTACTGCACATTTAAGGAGATTAACCACTGAGATGACTCAACTAAGAAATAAAATTTTTTATGGTAGAAATACTCAGGAGCAAAATCAAACTCAGAATCATAATTATAGTCAAGGCCAAAGTTCAAATCAAAACCAGAGTCATAGCCAAGGATAGAATCATAATCAGGGGCAAGGAACACAGAATAGGGGACATAGTGGAGATAACAAAGCTTGGAGTAATAATAATAGGAATCAGAATCAGCCCAAATCATCTAGGACATGGAACACATGACCTAATAATGGCACTCTAGCCTCTCCATTTGAGAGCCCAGACATTCAAGAGTTGAAGCAGCCAGTCAAAGTCCAAATGGGTAATGTGGTATTAAAAAAATGGTGTAGGATTCATAACATAAATGCACATGCTGAGCTTGATTGTCCTCAATTTCATCTTGCTGCTAGTATCTTTAATGTTGAAGTACAAGCTCCTACATCCGAATTCTTAATTCCCAAAGGTAACGAAATAGTACCTTCAGGATTCGAGTCTGCTTTGGTCTTAGAAAGTTTCACTTTCACAACTAGGGAAGAAGGGAATCAGATAATAGAAAATGAGCCTTATTATTGTGAAAGCTTATATCTAGAGTCAGCCCTAGTATTGGATGCCTTCCAGTTTCCCTTCGAAACTAAAAATGAAGTATTATGTGAACTAGAAGAAGTGTAATCTTTTCAGCAATCCAATAAAAAACATACTTATAATTTGAGAAGTAATACTAAGCCTGGAGGCCCTTTCACTACCTCGACTCCTCCTAATAACCTTAATACCCCTCCTAATCAGCATGCTAGTAATAACCCTACAGTTTTAAAGGCTAATCATCATGGGACTGGAGGGACAGCAGCATCAAAAGTTCAAGTAGGGAAAACAGAGTCAATGGAAACAAAAAAATTAATGAACTATTTGTCTGAGGAGATAAGAAAGATTAAGGTTAGTGTACCCTTATATGAGTTATTAAGAAGTCCAAGGGTACGGACTACCTTTATGAAGTCTTTAGATGAATCTATATCAAAGGAAACTTCTGGTGACATAGATGTTCATAGAAGAGACGTACAATCCAAAGATAAAAGCAAGAAAATTGAACAACCTTCAAACACTAATGTTGTCATGTATGCAGAAAAGAAGGAAGCTCCTCCTTTTTTATTAACCATAAGAATGTTGGGAAAAAATATACATAATTGAATGGTAGATTTAGGAGCCTCAGTCAACATAATGCCTTTAGAAATATGCAAAACTTTAGGGTTGACTCCCACCAAATCTACCAAGGTTGATACTCAATTGTACAAAACTGAAGTTAATGTGATAGGTGAGTTGATGCACATTCAAATGTAGTTAGCCTTTGATCCTAAGGTAAGCCAGTTTATTGATATTTAGGTCGTAGATATACCAGTTAATTATGGTATGCTACTAAGTAGGGATTGGTCTAAAATATTGAATGGATATATGGCTATTGAATTTTCACACATGTGGATACCATGGAGAGGTGTCCCAAATCAAATTAGGATAGAGGCCAAACCTAGAATGAAACACATGATTACGGAGTATAACATAACTAATGAGATATTGTACACTTCTGTTGAGCCAGGTGTTTATAGAGTGTCAAATAGAGGAGTACAGATAGAAGAAATCTTGATGTTAGACTTTAAGACAAAGCCTACTAATAATGAAACAACCGTATTCATTGAATCCAATGGTGACTCTTGTGATGAAGAGGATAATGCTATAAATAGCTTTGGTCAAATCATAAGGCAAGAGATACAAAAGTGCATTCAACAAGAATCTCCAATTCAGTGTAAGTTGTACAAAAGTTCGTGTAGAGTTCATAACACTCCTCATCCTAAAGAAAATTGTGGAATGTACAGGGATATCATAAAATATCAATATGAAAAATGCATAAAGAAGATGGGACATAAATAGGAAAGTGTATTCTTGAAAAGCCTGAGCTGTGTTTTCATAATGATATACATGAGTCAATGCAAGCTTTAAAGGGAGGAGTAAAAATGAAAAGTGTTAACTGTTCTGATTCACAAACTGAGGGTGCATGTATACCTATAATTCCTACTGAGATACATGAAAGTGGGCATAATGTTGCAAGGTCAGTGACAAACAAGGCAGTTTAGGCTAAGGTAAAATTTCAAGGTCTAAAGAAAAACAATGATATTTGGACACTAAAATGCGATGGATCTAAATCTAAGCAAGGGGCAAGAGAAGGGGTTGAACTCATTGATTTGAATGGTAAATCATTTTTAGCAGCATATAGACTCCAATTCCCTTGGACTAATAACGTGGCAGAGTATGAGGCTCTAGTTTATGGACTTTTTATGCTCATGAAGAAGAAGGTAAAAGTCATTAGAGTATTATCTGACTTGACTTAGTGGTTAAGCAAGTTAGGAAATTATATGCATGTAACTACAAGAAAATGGTTAGTTACAAGCACCGGATATGGGACTTAATCAAAGCTTTTGATGCCTTTAACATTGAACATATTCCTAGAGAATGGAATCAAAGACCAGATGCATTAGCAGTTGCTACTAGTACCTTAGAGCCTTTAACATTGTTAGGTTTAAAAAGATTTGTTGTCAAATTGGTAAATATACCAAGTATACCATGCCAATGTCACTCATTTCCAAGTATTTGAAGGAGATCAACAAATTGTAAACTTTCTCACTTGTCATGAGATCTTTGATACTCATATCATTGATGAACAAGAAAGACTTGATATATCTTGGGATGAAGAAGATGTGCTAAGCCTGAAAAGTAATTTCCTACCTAAAGGGGTAATAGAACTGGAAAAGATTTTTTATTTTGATGGGGTAGTTCGATAGAAGGATTTGCCTAAAACTGATGGAGGTAAGTGTGATCCCTTTAACTTAGGAATAGAGCAAAGTCCTCAGAATGTGTTGATTGGAAAGGCTTGATCTGAAGAATTAAGAAAAGAAATTGTTGAGGTTTTAAAGGAATATAAGCATGTGATAGCCTGGACATATGAGGATTTGAAAACATATGATACTTCTATTATAACTCATGTAATACCTTTGAGACTCGAGGTGAAACCATTTAGACAAAAACAGAGGCCAGTGAATGCTATTTTAGAACCTCTAATCTTTGAAGAGGTCAAAAAATTGTTGTTTGCCAAAATAATTTTTCCAGTGAGACATTCAACTTGGGTAGCAAATTTAGTGACTGTAAGGAATAAAAATGGAGACATTAGATTATATGTAGACTTTAGAAACATGAACAAAGCATTTGAAAAGGATAATTACCTGTTGCCTCCAATAGATAAAGTACTGCAAGCGGTAAATGGAGCTAGGATGATGTCATTTTTGGATGGATTTTCAGTGTATAACTAGGTTTTAGTCGACAAAGAAGATAGGTTGAAAACTACATTTACTTGCAAATGGGGAAACTATGCATACAGGAGGATGCCTTTTGGTCTGATTAATGCGGGTGCCACTTTTCAATGAGCCATGGATATTGTATTTCGTGGATTGTCAGGTAAGTGTATTGTCATTTACATGGATGATTTAACTATATTTTATAAAGATGCATCCACTCATGTAGAATATTTAAGGAGAGTGCTCAGGAGATATGAAAGGTATGTAATTTCACTTAATCCAAAGAAATGTTCATTTGGTGTGACAGAAGGAAAATTGTTAGGACATATCATTTCTAAAATTGGGATATCCATTGATCCTGATAGAGTAGAAGGAATTAAAAAGCTGCAATTGCCTAACAGTAAAAAAGAGTTAAAGCCTTTCTTTGGTAAAATTAACTTCGTTAGGAAACTTATTACAGGATTTGCATAGATTGTGCATCCATTAAATGCAATGCTCCAAAAAAGAGATGCAAAAAAAGAATGGACGCTAGTAACCAAGGCTGCATTTGAAGACATTAAAGAGGCTATTTTTGATGCACCAGTGTTAGGTAGCCCAAATTATACTAAGTCGTTCTACATCTACTTGTTTGCATCCACACATTCAGTTGCAACTACTTTGACACAAAAAGGAGAATAAAATGAAGAAAAACCCATCTCTTTCATGAGTGCACCTTTGAAGGACACACAATAGAAGTACTTAGACACATAAAGACAGGCTTTCACATTAGTAAGGGCAGTAAAAAAAGTTTAGACATTACATATTGAGAAGCCAAGTGAAAGCTATAGTACCTGATGTAGCGGTGAAAATGTTATTGATGCAAAACGAACTTGGAGAGAAAAGATCCAAGTGGATCACTATATTGCAAGAGTTTGATATGGAGATTATTCCTATGAAGTTAGTTAGAGGTCAGGCATTTGTATAGATGATAGCCAATACTGACCCAAATTTGGTGAAACAACAGTATGTATTAAATGCTAATGATGCATCAGGTTGGTATGATGATTTAAACACTTTTTTGATATCTGGAAAGTATTCAAACAAGATGAAGTCTTCTTAGAGGAGAGCCTTGAAGATAAAAGCACAGAGATATATGGTACAAGGAGGTCTTTTGTTCAAAAAGAATCATGAGGGTATATATTTGAGGTGTTTAAATAGAGGAGAAGTAGATAAAGTATTGATGGAGCTGCATGATAAGTATGGAACAACTCATGGTTCCCATTTGGTGACTACTCATAAGATTTTGAGAGCTAGCTACTATTGGCCAACCATGTTTAAAGATATAGAGAACCATATTCAAAGTTGTCATAATGTCAAACTAGAGTAGACAAGGGAAGGAATCAGGCTAATCCATTGCAACCTGTCATTGAGTCCAGGGCATTTGTACAGTGGCGCTTGGACTTCATTAGAGTCATTAATCCTCCATCATCTGTGGGTCATAAGTTCATATTGACAGTGACAGACTATTGTACAAGGTGGACAGAGGCAACATGCTATAAGTTCTCTACTACTGAAGTAGTTATCAAATTTCTGGAAGAGAATATCATCACAAGGTTTGGAGCTCCCTATTCTCGGGTATGTGATAATGGCCCTTCATTTTCTTCTTTGAAATTTTCCAAATGGGAATTTGAATATGGGATAGTTTTAAAGTTTTCTTCAAATTATTATCCTCAAGGTAATGGTTTGGTAGAGTCCACTAATAAAATCTTGTTGGATATCATCAAAAAATTAATTGTTAAAAATCCAAAAGAATGGAATACATTGTTGAAATATGCATTGTGGGTAGATAGGACGAAAGTTAAGACTGCTCTAGGCAATGCACCTTATCATCTAGTTTATGGGACTTATCCCATACTACTAGTGAACTTAAGAATACCTACTTGGAAATTTGCTAATGAATATCTGGGCTTCGATGATAATAGGGAAGCCAAGTTGGTCCAGATGTTACAATTGGATGAGAAAAGGGATCAAGATATAGATAGATTTTTAAAACATCAAGCTGTAGTTAAAAGATGGTTCGATAAGAGAGCAAGAGTCAAAACATTCAAAATATCAGATCTGGTGTTGTGTTGGGATAAAGCACATGAAGAGAAGGGGAACCATAGAAAGTTTGATAAATTGTGGTTAGGTCCATTATAGGTTGCAGAAATAATAGGGGATAATACTTTTAGGCTCAAGACCTTAACTAGGGAAGATGTGTCATTACCTATTAATGGTCAACACCTGAAACACTATTTTCAAGCCTAAAAGACAGGTCAACTTTACTTGTATCATACTATAAAAAAATGTATAGGGTGTGGTGTTTTGTTTTTGTTTGTTGTTTTGTTTGGTTGTTGTTTGGTTGGTTTGTTTGTTGTGTTTCGTTAGCAGGGATGTTTGTTTTGATTTGGGGTATGCAAGAGCAGATTAGCAACCATTGAAAACAATAGAAAATTTGAAAAATTTAGGTTAACCATTTAAAGCTTATGCATAACCTGTTATGACTTTCTTGAATATAGAGGGTTGTTTGGCTTGTGAAAAATTTTATTCAATAACTATGAATTTCTCACAATGACACTTAAAATCCTTGGGTTTGTTGAACATACCAGTGTTGGTGTTAAGTTAAAAATTAGAGGTCTCCTTTGCTACCATTGCAATTATCAGCTTAATTTTAGCAAGTGACCATGCCTTGCATCATGAACTTACAATGATAATATCTTATGAATTTATATATGTTACACAAAATTATAAAAAAAAATGAAAGAAGGATTATACTGAAAATCCAAATTAAGCCATCTAAGTAACTCTACCGGGGCTATAGATGCTTGCTGGTAGTGGGGCTCTACTCAAGAGAATTACAACGATAACCTTGCTGGGGCTATGGATGCCTGCTGGTAGCAAGGTTCTATCCGATTGGCTATGAGGGATGAAATCAACTATGTAGTTTAACACCAGTCACTAGTGTTTTCAACTCATTTTCAAGATGAGGATTATTAATCACATGTACACATTTAAGCTCTATTGAAAGATTCATACACCTTATTGAATACATTTGGTCCAAATTAAATAATGGTTTACATATGGGGAAGTTGGAAGTTATGAATTTATTTCACTTGGTTTTCTTTAATGATTTAAATTTAGTTGTTTTGTTTGGTTGCTAGTTGCTGTGATTCTCACAACATACCCCATTTTACCTCAGAACAAAATGAGGACCTTTGCTATGGCTTTTGGCTTGTGTGTGTGTGCTTTTAACTTTTGGGGTGATATGGGAAAAGTGACAAGTGTTGCAAAAGTGTTGAAAATTATAATGCCTAGCGAAAAGGTGCAAAACAAAGAAAATACTAGTGGAATCTTTTAAGAAATGGTTAAGAGTTTTGTATGCATGTGAAGTTGAGAGTTTTGTGTGTATGTGAGGTTTGGAGTTTTGTATATCATATACAAATCTTTTGTATATGTATTCTATGATTGGTATTGTAGTGATAGTCGGGGTTTTTGTATTTAGAAAAGCGATATACATATCTTTTGAACATTCAAAACCTTTTAGATACAAAGCAGACCTGATTAGGTATAAACGCCAATTGAATTAAATTCAAGTCCACATTTACTTCCCTTAGTTTTGTATATGCAATTATTCAGCATGCATCTGAGATACAAAAGTGAGATTATACATATATGGATTTGAAAACAGAATGAAATGAAACATAGGGCAGAATGAGATGACACGTCATATAGTCAAGTTGTAGAATTGAAAGTAACAAGAATCAAAACTAATTTTAAAAAATGAGATTGCATGGTACAAATACAAAAAAGAATTAACCAGGAAAGAAAAGTTGCAATCATATAAATACACTAAAATTGGCTATAGCTTATATCGTATATGAGCAGAGTATGTACAATCAAGAGGGATGTATTCACAAATGCCATGGTCAAAATATGAAGTCACGGTGAAGAGCAGAAGGACCATAATATTAACAAAAGAAACAATACGCAGACTAAGGAGTTGCATAGAAAATTCCAAGTTTGAATATTTTTGCAAAATGGTTAATCCTGTCTGGGTTTTGTGATATCTCCAATCCTCGAGACAACCGTAGAAAACTGAGACCAACACTGGTCCAATATCTATGACGGGCTAAGGCCTGGTCAGGAAGGTGCATAAGAAATGGCAGTTTGTCGAATTGAGCTTTGGGGACACTGACCATGCAAAGTTCTGAAGCCCATGGTACACCTCTGCCCATGTCTACTACTAAGAGAACATCAATATCTATAAGTCTATAATCAGCTTTGAAAAGGTCCTGTAGTAACAAAAAGACCTCGACCTTGTTGACACTTAAGTCCAGAACGGAAGCTAGAAACAATGAGACACTGTCTGAATTGACTCTATACTTATCCCTATTGGTAAAAAATCTTTACCTAGTACCATCTTTATAGCTTCTAGTTTGAAATCATGAAACATGGTGTTTCCATGCCACATAATTAGTCCTTTCAGACGAGTGTCTAAAATCAGACCAAAAAAGGCAGTCTGTCGCCTAGAGCTAAGAAGGCAAATGGGAGTTGTCATATTCATAGAATGTTTTTTTTTTGCAATTTGAGGCATGTAAAATTAGTTGTTACACAAACGCTTAAATAGAAATTTTACATGAGTTGCAGGTTTAATCACCATTAATGGTGTTTGGAAGCAATTGAATGTGCATAAGTATACGTGTCAATTCGCACGTGTCAGAAGTCTAATGAAGTTAATGTCATTAATGTATCAGATTTCTTTTAATCATGCCTTAGAGATTGTAGCATTAATTATAAGGAAAAGTACAAGTGACGGCATGATTAAGAAGTTGAAATTTGCATCCGTTGTCACACATTTTTTGTATGTATAAAGCTTATGCATATTAAACATACATATAAAAAACTAATATGTAGGTCCGAATCTCGGGAGGTTACATGCTTTCGTTCATGGGTAAGTATAAATCCTAGTGTTTGCTGTTTTGTATTCCCGCATTGAGAGTGATTTGTATCTTAAGTATAAATACAATATCGAGGTTCAAAATGAGTGAAAGAATTTACAAATGGTGGGGTCCATGGAAGTGTTGTTATAGGAGCAGTCAATATACAAAAGTAAATGCATTTGAGAGTATACAAAGGTGGACTGATGATGTTTTAAATACAATTTTATAAGTGGTTGGGGTTTGTGTTTGTTTGTATGTCAAGTTGTATTTCATATGCAAAAATGATACATACAAAAGATAAATGCAAAAATCCAAAATGGTCAATTATAGGTGATAAGATTTATGCGGATGTACGAAACTCGAAGTGACAAGTTGGAAGTCAAAAGATGACCTATGATGAATAAAGGTATAACATGTAGATGGAAGGTTTAAAGGTAATAATAAATAATTGAGGTCTTAGTTTTGTATGTAAATTGATATACAAAACGAATGTACAAAACATGACATACAAAAAGGGGAATCGGTTCAAGTAAATAAAACATTTTGAAAGTCTCGCATGTATATGTTTGGAATGTATGCAAAGAGTATACAAGGTACAAAAAGAAAGATACAAGGTAAGAATGAAGAAGAGTATAATATAGCCATTGTAAGTGTTGATTTGTATCACAATCGTTTGTATAAAAGCAATATACAAAAGTAACATACAAAGAAGAAGATACAAAAGGGTAACATACAAAAGGTAATGTATAGAGGGATGTACAAAAAGAGAAAAGGTCAATGGATACAAAATTTAAAATGTGAAATCAAAGGGGAAAGGTCTTGATATGAATCATATGCATTAATTATTATAATAAATGCACAACTAATGGCAGGAATGCAGATTGCGAAAAGAATATAAGAAAAAGTATATGATGCAATTTCATAATCACATTGTGAAGCGGGAATTGCAGAGCAAATGAGAATTAAACCAGGTGAGTAGAAATTCAAAGGTGAATGAAATTACAAGGCGATAACGGCGTAGCTGAAACGGTAATTCAACTCAACACTTATAAAGTTAAGCTGGTCAAAGAAACATGTATGTACCCTAAAACATCATTATGATGCATATAATAGGACCATGATTTTGTTGTGGTTAATCACATTGGAAAAATGGAATTAATTGTTGCAAATGGTTGTATTTACTTAGGAATTTAATCAAATACTGTTAGATAATTCAAATTCCAAAGTAGAGGAAGGTAAAACAGTTAGGGCAACAAATGGTAAAAATGTGAAATTAGGGTAAAAAGAACCCTAATAGTCGTGTATGAACAGAAAGGTAAAATGTAATGGTCTTTTACAAGATGGCACCAAAGCAAAAGAAGGTGGCTGTTGGGGCTGAGGAAGGAGAGAAGATAAAAAAGGAAAGGAAACTGCAAAGAGAAACTACTAAAGAAGACTTGCCAGGGAATCGAGGGTTTCCAATGTTGACATTTTATAGAGGAGGATTAGTTACAGACACCTTCATAGGGAAATATGATGTAGAAGATGTATTATATAAGGTCATGGCATCTGATGCCTCTGAAGACATGGAAAGGATTTGGAGGAAAGGGTTATATAAAGCTGTTGGTTTTCCTTTTGGTATGGAAGCTAGTGAATTGGTATTGGAATGCATGGAAAGATATAGTTTAGAAACCAGACAAGTAATGCATAAAGGAAGAAGCATTGAAGATCTATCTATTGAAGACATCGCCTATACTTTTGGGCTAGAAATTAAAGAGAAGATGATAGATATTGATATGGACCAATATGCAACAGACTTTGTATCGAATGATAAAGCGTGTAGAGCTGCTTTTTTTATGGATGGTACATGGCTGAGAATAAACCCAAAGCTACTGTGAGAATTCCTAAAAATCCATATAGAATTGATTTCAAAGATGAAATTTATCTTATGATTACCATGTTGAGCAGATTAGTTGGATTGAGGGATGCAGCTATGTTTGAACCCTAGATGTTTCAGGTCATAGAATCTGTTAGAGCAAAGGAAGGAAGTATCCATTGGGACAAAACATTAGTACGTCCATAAATAGGCAAATTATGGCATTTAAGAAAACCAAAAGATTTAGTATGTCTTCCTATGTTATAAATGCATGAGCCGCTGGAATACCGCCAATAACTAGGATAGAAGTGGCAGGCACCTTGGAAAGTGGACCAGACCAAAAATTAATATATGATCATTACCCAGATCCCCAAGAAGAAAATGCATTGCAAAATTATACAAGGGTGAATGATGTGTTCTATAATTACATGGTGAGAGTTTTGAATGGAAATAATGAATGAGTGGGGAAGCAATAGAGGCAATAAATTACTTCAGTTCTTTGTTTATACACTTTCCCACTTTTACTTATATTAGGGTTGAGGGTTTTGAGGGTAAACCATTTAAGTTGCCCAGGTATCCTTCAGATCACCTGATTTTACTGGAATATTCAAGGCAAGTTCTAAATATATAAAAGATGTATAAGAGTAGATATAATAAAGGCAATATCAAGTTCCCTATTATCATTAGTCATTATTCATGTCATAATGAAGAAACTGTGAAACAAGTGGAAAGAGAACTAAGATACTATGCATTTGAAGAATTTAGTTTGGCTAGACATTTTGACCCGCTACACATAATACAAAGATTTATAGATAAGAAATACAAGCATCAAGTTCATATTGAGGATTATTGGTTTGATTGTGAAAATGAGTAGGAGGTAAGGAAAAGAGCTTAAAAAAGATTGACTATTGAACAGATGAGGACAATGGGGGATATTAATGTGCCCCAAGAGGTGATTGATGATGATGAAGTACTGCATGAAAGTTATATGAGAAATGGGGTGGAACTGTTACCCATTGGTAAGCCAAATTGGGATGCTACTGCAGAGACATCCTTGAAGGGATTATCTACACCTGTTTTATTGTTCTCCAAGAAATGGCTAGCTAATAAAATAGAAGAGTTGAAAGCTCAAGGCATTGATGTTACCGAGAAGAAGAAAAGAAAGAAAAGAGAGAAGGAAGACAAAGATGAATTGATGTGTTTTTATGAAAAGAAGAGAAGGTTCATGGAAACTAAGGTATTAAGTAGGGATAAAAAGGCAACATTGTTAGATCCTTATGCTTTGGGAATTACAATAGCCATACCTTAAGGTACATTTATAGAAGAAGGGGCATCTAGTCAAGAAGTTCATATTGATAGGATAGAAGTACCAATGGTGTTTAGTGAGTTAGTACAGGAGGAAGACAGGTCTATAGGGCAGCTTGTAGTGTGAGCTGTTACTATAGATCTACCAGCAAAGAGAACACATGTGCCTATCATTGCATTAGGGGAAATAAGACAAAAGCAGGTGACAATAGACTTCACACCTGTAGAAAGGAGGAAAATCCACATTAAGGTTAAACATGAATTAATTTTAGAGATGTTACACAAGCCAGAAAGCCAAGAAACAAAAAAGGTAAGGGAGATTGTGGATATAAATAATGATAGTAGTGATGAATGGAGTATGCAACAAGGAATTAGTGTAGAGGAGGGACCTGGAGTAGATACAGGTTCTGTTATAATGGACGAACATAACACCTAAGTGTACATGAGGAAGGTACAAAGTTCAAGACCACAGGAGGAGCATATACCAGGAGAATTAGAAACAATAGTTCCTTTTGGCACATTGGTAGAACCAGAAATCATAGAAGAAGTGCAAAATGTTGCATGACAGATTAAAGAATCAGAAAAGGGAGAAAGAATAGATAAAGAGATCGAGGAAACAAAAATAATATTGGTGCAAACAGAAGAGTCCACGGAGGCAGTTCTGGCTAATATGGATGTTTTGGATGTCTTAAAGGCATATAATGAATAAAGTACACTAGAAGACAATATAGAAAAGAAACATGAGAAAGGAAAAGTTGAAGAGCAACCTGATATACAAACAAATAAAGCTAATATATCTAAACATGGACAAAAGGAAATGACAAGGAAGGTAGTAGAAACATCAGGGAATCCCAAAGAAGATAGTAGGGATGTTTCTAAAGAGGAAGTATAGTAGCAAGGAAATATACTATCAGGCTCAAGGTATCAGTCTCCAGAATAGCCTCCAAAGCAGTAACACCCTCCACAACAATCAACACCAGAAAAGTAGGTAGAAGTAGAGAAACCTCAGATAGAGGTAACTAAGGTAGAAGCAAGGATAGAAACCAATAAAGAACAACCAGATTGGTTAGGAAAAGAAGTAAGAAGAGAAAAAGTAGAAGTATAGTTGGTGCCCATTGATATTAAAAGCTTGCTAGGAGGGCATCCACAAAGGGAAAGAAGAAAAGCAAGATTAATGTCTGCCATAAAAAGAGGTCACTCAGAATCTAGAACTTTGGAGCTGGCTATCCCACAAACAAATAGGTTAAAGGGTGAGATGACCCTTGAAGATTATAAAATGATGAACATTGATTTGGGACATATGACACGGGCACAACACCTTGCTGAATGGGAAGTTATGAACAAGGCTACAATGGAAATAATGAAGAAAGATAAAGATAAATTTGATTACCTAAAAGGGCATATTGCACAGTTGCAACAGTTTATACAGGGAATATTTGACCCTAGGGTTGGGATGCCAGATATACATGAAAACTGAACCATTGTGTCTAAAGATTAGGTCTTGGAATTAGAGAATAAAAAGATTGAAGCTAACGCTTTTGAAGAATGGTTCAGGATTTTTATTCAAAAGGGAGAAGATACAATAAGACAGGTAATTACTAATTGGGAATTGGCCCTTACAGAAATGAATAATTGTAGCACTATTTTGTAGCATTGTCAAAATAGAATAGAAGAATGCAAAGAAGAAATAGATCGGGTAGAAGACATGAAGGAAAGAGTTGATGAGCTAAAGAATGAAGGAGTAATAACTTCTCAAGTAGCAGATCGTATGCCATAGACCATATTGGAGTTGCATTTTGAAAGAAATATATTGGAGGGCTGCATTGTGAATACACAAGAGCTGGAAAAGGATGCTGATGAAAAGGCTAGAAAGCACCACAAGATCATACATAAATTCACTGGGTATGAGTGTCTAGAAATACATGTTTATGATGCTGAGATGGCAGTGAAAGAATTCAAGGATATTTATTTACCTTGTATGCAAGATCCAAGTACATATCTAAATGTTGAGATGATTGATCTACTCATGGAATCAAGTGCAAAAGTAACGAAATATCAGAAGCATAGAGAAGAGATGGAAGAGCAGGCAAAAGCATTAAGAGAAAAAGTTGAAATGCAAACATACACTTGGATCGTGAGTTAGAGAAACAACCATGAAGTGGTGGTAACATTAATAGACAAATATAGAAAGTATCTGAAGAGGATTGAGGAAGAATAAAGAAGAAAAGGTACATATGGCGGTGGTGGTTTCTCTTGTTCTATTTTATAAAGTAATGACTTGTGATATTTTGGTTTAAAGGCAAAGTCAGCGCGGGAAAGTCAAGGAAGGGCCTGTATTTTGAAAAAGAATCCTTTTGGTATCTTCGTAGCAAAGAGAATATTCCAGTAAATATTTTGAAGCGGTTGAGAAATGATTTCCACCGTTGATCTTCAAGAATTAAATATGTACCATTAGATTAATTTTGTAACCGTAGAAGGAAGGAAGCTTCAAAGTCTATATAAGAAGCTTCGCTACATGTATTATTTACATAGGGATTTTGAACTTTTAGCTTAAGGTTGTAATTGTTAAGTGTTGAAATAGAGAGGACGTTTATTTAGTTTTAGAAAGGAGGTCGCCGGTGTCTGCATTAAGGAGTGATTGGAATGTCCTGTCTTCTTTGTGTATCTGTCAAAATGTTTGTAAGTTTTTTTAGTGATTTGGATTAATGAAACATAAGTCACTATGACATTGTAAATTTTGTGTGACTTTATACTTTGAATAAAGGTAAACTCAAAATTCTGCATCTATTATGGTGTGTTTTCTGATTTAGACTTTTATTTGATGTATTATTCTTTAAAAGATTGCAATCTCTTATTTATATTCATGAAAATGCACAGGATGTTACATTTGTAGATTTGATTGTGTTGAATTGTTCAAATTACTATTTTCTTTAGCACGTGAATAGCAGAACATTTAGATCCTATTTGGAATGATTGTTTCTAACTCTAATATTTCTAACTTTTCACCAACAATTGATTAATAATTAGCTAAAACGCAGTTATCTAAAGGAAATTGTAAAAGATCTCATTAAATACACAAAAAGTTTAATGATCTTTAATGATTTTCATAAATTCTAAAGTATCAAGTTTTTTTTTTGTGAAATTCATATAAAGTTTGACTTGAAAGACATAAATATTTGCAAAGGATCATTCATTTGAGATATGTTTTGAGATATTTGCATATAATAAGTGACATTCATCATTAACAAATCCTCAGACTTAGTAAGGCCCCTTAAATATAACAGCTTCACAATGAACTTCTGGTTTATCCCACACGGTCAAGAACTGAGCATTCAGAAACTTGAGATTGAGAATTACTCTTTAATTCTACATATCTTCCAAGACAGCTAAGGTTCTTTTTTGAATTTTAACTATGCTGTGAGTGTGTACAAACTGTCATCAACACATACATAGTTAAATTTTGTATAGTTTCAAAACTAGGGTTTGTAAAAACCTTGCATTGTTAGAAAATCTAGCTAGTTTTGAGCCCAGGGTTTGTAGATTTGAAGGTTGTTTCAGATCTTATTGCATTGAAGGATTGTTTTCATTTTCTATACCTTGTCATTCTTGGTGTTTAAAACATTCTTGCATCCTTGTATTTGAAATTTGGAAAAGAAAAACCTCATTCTAAACTTGGAAAAAAACACATTTCTCACTTTGTTTGCATCTCATAAGGATATATTATCATAGCATGAGTTAAATTTCTGATTTTTATATTAGATCTAATTGGTATTATAGTAGTTAATCATTTCATAGTGTTACATTATGCATTTGAATCTAGTTCATTGTTAGAACTTGTCAAAAAAATTGCATTTTATGAAAACCTAGTTAATGTTGCAATCTAGGGTTTATGATTGATAGTTTAATTTTAGATTTTGCTACTATCATTTGCATTCCAAATATGATTTTGCATTGTTCTACAACATTACAATTGTCATCTTGCATTGAAAATAGGAAGAATTTTGAGTGATTACATTTTGAAAAGAGCATTGGAATTTAGGTTAATTTGATTTAAGCATTGGCATTATTGATATCTAAGTGGATTTGAGTCGAGTTAAATTTTATCAAAGATATATTATGTGCATTATGTTTGTTTACATTTGAAAAAACTATTGCTTCACTTAACAAAAACTCAAATCCTTCTTTTGCTTCACCATTCATCTCTTCTATTGGTTCATCTTGTGCATTACTAAAGCTTGTAGATGTTTTATGAGCTTTGTAACCCAATGCCCCGATTCTAACATTCTTGTGTGAAGAAGTCTTCAAATTATGGGTTCTAATGCTTTGTATAATGATGATACCAATACATCAGAACCCCAAGTTCTTAGTCTTATCACACAAGAAGGTCCATTACTACTTTTTGATATCCCTACTTCGCATCGTACTGAAGCATCAAACTTCCATGAATCCATCAACATTGATGACCTTGTAGCTCATGTTCCTAAAGCTCAAATTTAGAGATGAGACACTGAGAACTTGGCTAATTTATAGAAATTTGTAAGCTCAAAACACATAGCTGAGGAGGCTGTCCCTATTGTTGAGAGTCTACGAAGTCTTTTGCTCGAAGGTCAAGAAGGATTGGAAGTCTTGCATGGCGTTGCTCATATAGTGCATAACAATATTCTATCTGCATGTAGTTGCGCTGAAATCATCACTAATATCACTTCTTCTAATCAAATAGGGACTCAAGTGTTGGCACCCATACCTACAATCCCTGTTCCTACTTATGCTTCTACTATTATCACCACTACTACATAGGCAAGTAATAATGCTACCACATGTGTTGCGTTATCCATTAGGAATCATATGTTCCATTATAGTACCATTCCATATAGTTACACACCTAATGTCACTCCACCTACATCTAAACCTCCTATCACATTCCAAAAGGCTACTCATACACCATCACCTAGTCCTTCCAATTCATTCCAATCTCTACCTACTTTAATTTTTGACCCTGTCATAAACCAATTGTTGAAAAATATGACCTCCAGCCAACAACAATTGGCCAACATAAGAAATAGTCCACCTAAACCTAATATGAAAACACATTATATCCATATCCTTTTGTCCTATGCCATCCTAAGAACTCTAATGCTCGAGAAGTTTGAGACCCCTCATTTTGAGAAATAAAATGGGAAGGGAGACCCTAACAACCATGTGGTAGCCTCTACCACTATGTGTAGTGATTTCTTCTTTGAGAATACAATCTTGGTAAAAATCTTTCCTAGGTTACTCAAAGACACAGTGTTTTGCTCGCTACCTCCTAATTCTATAACTTCTTTCTCACAATTAGTCGATAAGTTCATTGAGCATTTTCAAGAAAAGATTGGACCTCAAGTCTCTTTGACAGACTTGGTTCATTGCAAATAAGGAACAAAAGAAAAAATAACATATTTTATGGGCCATTATCAAGCCCTTTTCTCACAAGTTTAATATTCTATTCTAGATGCTGATGTACAAAGAATCTTTATAGGAAACTTACAACCTCACACCCGTGATATGATATTGTTGATGTGATATGATTCATTCACTCATCTTTGCACAACTCTTCATAATTATCAACTTTTGGTTAGTCAGTATGAGCATAATCCCTCATCAGCTCCGGTTGGTCAATCTGAAGCCTCTCACAATCATTCTTTCAAAAGATAAAACAAAAACTTCATCAAAATAAATGAAATTTCAGAAAATAACATAAGAATACATGTGGAGGCAATGCCATCTCCTACTCCCACCCCTTACAAGTTGAAACCAAAAAAGGAAACTTCACACAATTATCAGAATCTCTCTATGCTATCATGACACAACTTTTGTAAAACAATCTCATCAAGATTCCACCCATTATACCTATCTATCCAAGTAATATGCAATCATCTTCTTTTGATGCGAATACATTTTGTCAATTTCATCACTCTACTGGCCATGACACTGAAAGGTGTATGCATCTTAAACATGAAGTTCAAGACCTTATCAACTCCAATGTCATCCAGGTTGTTGGTGTGAATGATAAAGGCAATAAATTGGTGGCTTCTCCTAATCAAAATCTTCAAATATATACTGATCCTTTACCTCACCATGAGTCTAACATTTTTAATATTTGCATGGTGGATGCTTTCCCTCACAAAGAGTGAGTGGAATTAGAACCTACTATATCTTTCACTCCACATGATGCTACTATTGAAGATCCTGATGGGCCTCTTTATATTACTATTCGAATCAATGATAAACCTATTCGGGGTGCTATGATAGATCCTATATTCATAGTAAATATAGTAACTAAAGAGTTTCTCTACATGCATGGTTTACATTGAGATACATACAACATATAGAAGATGGATTTTAGAGCACACGATGGGTCTATCCTTCCAACTCTTTGTGCCTTAACTCTTGAAGTTAAGGTTGGGCGAAGAGCTTTGGATGTTAATTTTGTCATCATTCCTACATCAGACTTATTTCATGTGAAGTTGGGTCACCCATGGCTCTGCTCCGTGAAGGCGGTCCTCTCTATGGTTCACAAGTGCTTAAAGTTTCCTTTTGAGGGGTGTGTCTACACTGTACATCTAGTCAATATCAATCTGTTGCTTGCAATGGACATTTTACACTTGACTACTTCTGGCCACAACTAGTTGGAGTCTCAAGCTAGAGAGGATTTATTCTTCTTATCATATCAAAAGTTTAAAGCAAAGAAAATAGTAGTTATCACTTAGTAACATTCCTCCTTGTGATGTCCCTAAACCTCTTTGATCTTTTGAGGTTATGACGGTAGTTCCTTCTATCCCACAGGTGGTGAAAGAAGCGAAGCTGAAATTGAAGGTTCTTCCCCATCCTCGAGCATCTAGTAGATATGTTGAGGTTCCCCCTTTGCCATCCCTTCAAGGACAATGAGGTAACCTCTGTGCACAAAATAGACCTCCCCACAATTGCAATATTACTGTTGTACCACCCGCCTCTGTGGAGACTAGTGAAAATCAATCAATTGCGCATGTGTTGTTTTCTGAGGTTTCTCAACCCCTTGAGGGTGCTCATGTACTTCCACCTATTTCACAAGTTGAGAAGGAAGAGCATACCACATTGAGGAACCCTTCCCCATAGTCTCCCATCCTTCGATGGTTCCTCCTATTTCTTCTAATGTTCTTGAAGCAAAGGAAGAAAATGAACCCACATTGGAAGACACTACAGTTCCCCTCAAAAAAATTACAAATAAAGCTAAGAGAAATAAAATTGTGAGAGAAAGAAAGAAGCATCATTATGTTATGGCTCACCTTGCCACAAGAGAGGATAATCTCCATCCTCACAAGCATTTATCACTGACGGATGTGAAAGAGACATCTACTACCATTTTGTCTCCTACAAAGAAAGATGAAGCTTCACAAGTTTCTATGGAACCTATTGTACTATATTTCGATAGAAAATTTGAAGATAATACGAGTATGGATCTTGTTCCTTATACCTCATGTGCTATAGTTCCTCTTGCATCTTGTCTACCTTTCCAAATAGATGATGAGAAAGATTGGGAGGAGGATGATTTTCTTTAGGTTGACTCACAAGTGAGTTCTCTTATTTTTTATTATGTTTTCCTTCATGATGTGTTGCTTGATACTTTATTTATTATGTTATTATTGTTGTTAAGATCTCTTTGGATGACCCTTGACACCCTTTGATGTAGGAGCATCTCTGGTTCAAGAGCAATCTTTCATCAACCAAAAATATTTGCATTTCATTTTGTTTTCATTCATTTTCCAGTTCAGTACAGTTAGTTCAGTCAGCAGCAGTTTCTGTATTTTGGTCTACATTCTACCGTAGTTTCATTTTAGACCTTGTAGATCTAGACTTAGCATCTAGACATCTTCATGCACATCATATCCAAAATTTAGGTCATTTGGATCTGTTTCTAGAAAAATATCGCTATCAAAAGATCAACTGTTTTCTTAGATCAGAGCATTCAGAGAGTCTCAAACTAACAGCTAAAGGAGAAGACTTGTAGAGCACTTTCATGGATTGTGGAGATAAATGACACATCATTCAAGATAGTTTGGAGCCTGGTGGACCTTCCCTGAGATCCACACAATGTTTCATTCAATTGCAGAGGATTTCCATATGTTTTGGGCTAACCTATCCGTGTACACACATTACATCTCTTTCATTGGAGTTTGTAATTTGTTAGGCTAATGTGGAGGAATCTTGTGATCTAGAGATGATATATAATCATGTTATAGATTCCTAGGAAAGTAGTTAGCATAATTCACAAGTTAGATAGTTCAAATTCTTTTGTATCTAGCACTTCAAAGATATATCTTGCGCATATATTGTATCTGGAGAATTAGGCCTGAGAGCTTTAATCTATAAGCCCGCATGTCACCGACATGTTTGTATTTTGAATCTATGATATACTGAATGACTGAATTTACATTTGAGTTCTATAATCGAGTTGCTTCTGTTGTGTTTACTCTTGATGCATGGTCTGGACTGTTCACTTTGTGGACCCTCCTAACTGTGACTGCACCACCCTTGTAGGTGCAAGGATATAGAGGGACCAAAATCCATTGTGACATTCTCTCTATTTGTATCATCATTCTTCTATAAGGCATAATTTGTATTGTTTTTGTGTCCTTTGGGGATGACATAAGGTGTAGGATGCTTTGACATTCTCCCTTGTTGATCCAAAGGATTTTTACTTAGATTTCATATGATACTTCTTTCTTTGTCTTCGTAGTTCTACTAGCTAGCAGATGATGACAATTCCACATATATATATATATATATAGTCTTGAGAATTCTCCTATTTTTACAACCATTCCTATAATGACGTCGATTAAGTAGATCCATTTGTGTTATTACTTAGTAAAATTTATTGCTTCTTTTATGTTTTACTTTATGTGGCACCTTGTTGCTATGCTCAATGTCATACCATGAATACACAAGCCATTGTGTATCATTCTTTTAGTATTGTCCAAGTTTGCCTTTTGTGGGGGTAACCCCTTTATGCAATGTAGTTTTTGGGAACACATATCTTATGGGCATGTGCTTCTAGAAAGCTCTCATGCCTATTTCATGATTTGTTCTACCTTAAAGAAATTTCTCCTTGATAGGAGTTAGAAATCACTTTAAGGTGGGAGTATACACAATGCTATGCTCTCTTTTGGTTACATACTTACATTGGAGTGGAACTCACCTAGTGATTCAATGGTCCTCAGTAGCCTATGATGTTTCCTCTTTGGTCCATAAGCCACCTAGTGCAACGAAGTTGGCTAGCCCGTGTGCTTCATGTGACTTGTCATGGTCACCTATTATTTTGGTGGTCCTTACTAGTTTGTGATCTAGGGTGGCACTTCTTTTCACATGACCCCTAGTGATAGAGCAAGATAACATCAAAGTCATGTGCCTTGTGTGTTTGTTCCTATGTGTGTTCTTATGTTTGCCTCTATGTTTGTTTGTTTTATGCAGTATGTTTTAACTTGTGTTTGGTGTGTCTTCATCATGTTTTCCATGTGTTCTCTATGTATTCATTATGTGTATGCTCCATGTCAAGCATGTATGCATTGTGTATGGAGTGTATTACCTTTGTGAATAGCATGTCTTCCGTGTGTATTCCTATGAATGCTTAAATAGTACTCCATGCATGTGTGAGTTGTGTTGTAGTGTCTTGTGTTTGAAAGTCTTTTTGCTTATGTGTTTGCAACCTTAGAATCCTAAGTTTGGGGGCTACCTATAGTCCACAACTTGGTAGAATTATTTGGGCTTCTGTGTTGTGTGTTTCAATTTTGTTTTCTCCATCATTTAGTGTGAGTTCGTACCCATGCTAAAGTGGGGGCTAAATGTTAAAAGATAAAATGTGTACACTAGAATTTTACATAGTTTAGTGTAGCAGCTAGTTGGACCTAAAATGTTACCTTTGTTAATCAGTGCCTATTTTAACACCTTTTTTAGCATAAAATGACAAAATATCAATCCCACTAAATAAACTTGACAGAATCAACTTAGGACTGAAATAAGCCCATGACTTTGACACTCCTTGGAGTTTGTGGGGCTAAAGGCGCATGGCTCTTGAGCGCCCTAGTCCCAGTTGGGATCTTTAGCCCCTCTTTTGTAGTGTCATCTTGGGACACTTCCTTAGTTTGTATTTGTCAGCCTAATTGTGTTTCATTTATCATAAGTGAGCGGGAATGCATATATAAAGGAGTTTTGTATTTTATTTTACACCTAGATGAATGTTGCTAAGTTGTCTAATGTAAAATTGGAGTTTTCTATCATGTGTCAATCTTCTATGCTTGAAGGTGCTATCTAATTGTGAATGTTATTAAATTTTTTTTGCAGGTCTTGAAGGGAGTTTCAAGCCTTCTTCATCACTCTCCTTTGTTGGTGGAAGATCTTGAGTCATCTTCATCAATTAGGGTTATACCTTTTGTGGTAATCACCATCATTTTTATTCATATTTCTATCATATATTGCAGATCTAGCCTCTACCCTCCTAGAGTATGCACTCTTGGATCTAATCATCATTATAGTGGAGGTGGAAGCACCAACAAAGTGTTTGACCGAGGCAAGCCCTTATACACATCACAACCTTTTCCTCTTTTCTTGTTTGCAGGTTAGAGAAATAGGTTTTTGAAGATAATTTTTGAGAAGAAGACAAAGTAGGTAGATACAGGTCTAGTGAAACTTAGAAGTTCTGCATAACCCTAATTTGGGTCTAGGGTTCCCAATCACCCTAGTCTTTGGCATTTCTGCTCTTAGATCTAGGTTCTAAACTAGTCTTTAATCTCTATTGGACTTTTAGTTTTTTGGGATTTGCTTCTGATAGTTAGTTATGCCCGATCTTTGTCATCTAGGGTTTGGTCATTTGCTCTAGCTTGCTTTCTTGTTCTTGGTTGAATTTGGTTGAATCATCTATAGACAAAAAAAAGGTAGAATCCTTGTATTTTAGCTCTCCTTCTTGGGTAGAAGCTAATCTCAGTTTGTGGCCTGATGTTTGTAGAAGAGGGTTTGACCTAGATTAACTCCTTAGGCTAGATCACTCTTTTCCACATAAACAAAAAATTTCTTTGGAATTAAGTTTATACATATTTATTGGGCATCTCTACAATTCTTATTATTGTCTTCAATAGAGAATAGTTTCAAGTAAAAGCATTTGAATTCTTATTTAATTCTATTCATATAAGTTATGTGATCATTTTCCATCTAGATGGATTCAACTTCTTCTCTAATATTCTTGGATTTGATGTAGTTGAAGAAAAATTTGGATCCCTTAACTCCATTCTTCAACTAATTCATTTTGGCTCTTACCTTCAAACTCTCATTTTTATACATTTGGATACATTTCAGCTTATGCTTGGTGTTACCTAGAGTATTAGATAGAGAGACATTAACAGAGTCCTCCTACAAAATCCTTTCATCTTTGTATAACTTTTCTTAAAGGTCATTCTCAACCTTCCTTTTGTTAAGAGTCAATTTTTTACCAATAGTTTGAAACAAGTTTTTCCAGCTTTTGGTATTGATGTTCAATCTATCGATGTTTGAGAGCTTGTTCAATAGAATGATATTAATCTTTCTCAGAGTAAAGATGCCCTCATTGTAGTGATTGTACTTTAGAATCCCAGTATTCAATTTATACAAACCATCTCCTAAATTTGTTTGCATTTTTATATTTCTAAATAATAATTTTGGTCTCAATAGGGTAGTGGTTAGAAATTGTATAAGGGTGAACTTTCACCTCATTGGACTTATCACTCTTCTCAAAGATAAAGAACTCCTCAAAGACATATATTCTATCCAGTTTGTAGTAAATTATTTATCACTCTTCTAAAAATTGCACCATGTGTATGAAATATATTTGTTCTCTTTCTTTTTCTTTTCCATGGGATCAAGAATTTTTAGTTTTTTTTTTCATTCTATTCCAAAAGAATTGTTCATTACCTTTCCAGTTCATGTTGATACCACCACTCTTATCCTCCAACTGTTCAATCATGTTAAAGTCACCCCAACAATCCAAGAGAATCTAGGAAGGGTTTCCATCCATTGCCAAAGCTCAATCTTTTCCTTATGATCATTAGGAGCATAAACAACACAAATACCAAATTTAAAGTTATCTTTCTCTAGTATCAACCAAACATCTAGATTTCAAAGTTCAATGTGCGGAAAAGTTGAGGACTAATGAACAGGCACCCTAGTCCAGTGCCTCTATTTTTGTCGAGATTTGGGAACATTATCTGCAACACAATTCTTCTATTTCAGAGATTTCACTGTTGTAGGATCTAGAGGACTAATGAGCAGGTGCCCGAGTCTAGGTCCCTATTTTCTTCTTAGATCTGTAATTCCTACAGTCTGTACTTCTCTCTCGCAACTCCACTTCTTTCACTTATGAAACTTGTAACCTGTAATCATAAAAAAGTGGGTTGGGGGTTGTGGAGTTTAGAGGCTTGCCTCAGTCAAGCCTCTAAGAGACATTCAAGTCTTCTGAACACCGTTATCAGATAAAAAGTGCATATCCCTGCAGGATAGAGGCAAAATACAAATGATAAATGATATAAAACACAATTGATATCACCTTGTAATGAAAATCTCATGGAAGGAAGATGTTGTTTATGCCATGAGGAGATGGATGTCTGCAAATACAAACACAATAACAACACAAAATACTGCTTTGCAACACAATGAATGCCTTGAATCAATTTCACATAAAGCCACAAGTTCACAATGCCCATCTAGTTTTCCATCTAGTTTAAAAATGAATCACTAATCATGCTTATTTATACAACTATAAACATTCCAGCTAAGAATTTCATTATTCAAACTTAGGATGTCAACATAGGACCTAAATAATGGTCATAAACTGACACCCAAAAATAGGTCTTGACCTAAAATAGGGCGGGACTAAGGCGCGGGTGCCCAAGTCCTCCCCCTATTTTAGGCAGGATTTATTACAAATGCACCCCCTAAGTCACATTTGCCATGAAACTTCAAGGTTTTCTCATCAGGAGTCACCATAATCATGCAAGATGACCTAAATGCATTCTAAGGGACCCGGGAGCTAAACCTTAAGAGGGAAAATCCCCCAATGGGACATTTTCTGATGTAACATTTAGCTCTCCCTTTAATGTATGTATAAACGCAACGTCAATACATGCATTAAAGTACGGTCAACAAGCACAACAAACACACCAAGAACAGAGAAGACATGCCAATCACAATGAAGATAGTAATAGGAGTGCAAAACATAGAGAAGATAGCATTCAAGACACACAAAACACAATGAATGTAGTGAACGTAGTGATTATTTTCTTTTTCTTTTTCTCATATATAAAATGCAAATGCAAGTGCAAGGAAAGTAAACACACAACCCAAAATGCAGGAGGGACTCATCGCCACCGGTCTTTAGACTGCATATGGGGCAGCAAACATGCAATACAAATCTCAGAGTGTAGGAGGGACTCATTGCCACCAGTCTTTAAGACTGTACTTGAGAACAAACATGCCATAAAAATCAAGCATGCCATACAAATCCCAAAGCATAGGAGGGACTCATCGCCACTGATCTTTAAACTATGCTTGGGAACACGCCATACACACACACATGGAAGACATGAAGAAAACATGGTAGACAAGCAATGGAGTGTACCTATTTATAGGTTCATCACCATCTCAGACACATTACAAGCACACATCGACAATTGGGCTACACCACAACAATCGCTGAAGACATGCTTAAGGGTTAGGATAGTCTCAGATCCTATCCCTGCCTCCGCAAAAGGACTTTTAGAAAATGACAGGATGTGCACTCTCCTTGAAAAATACACAATCCCATCCTCCACAGAGGGCTTAAGATAAAAAGGATATATGTGATATCTTGCCTCTATAGAGGGCTTAAATGATTGCAATAGATTCAAGTTTTACAAACACACTTTGCTAGCATATAAATCAAATAGCTTACCTTATATATGCCGCCACCTTATGGTAGTTGATATCATGCAATGATATCAAGCACGTTAAGGTAGGAAGAAAACACACAAGGGAACATGAGCTCTCATAAAGCCCATGCCCCAAATGTACTTTACGATCACCAAATGTTCCCACAAACACACAATTCCCTGCAAGAAACAGTGATAGTATCCATATAATAATGATAAACAACAATGCATATGATCATTCACATAGAGAGCCGAGGTTATACTATGGATTTGGAAATCAAGTATAACCATGGGGCTATACTACAGAAATCTCAAAACTGAGTGTAACCAAGGTGAGATTCAAAGATAAACAAAGTACATGGAGCAGCAGTATTGTCTGGTTTGTAAGTGTGATAAGATAACATCAAGATCACATGAAGTGATTCTACTAGCCAAGCCTCGGATAATACATATCAACCCCATTGTTATGTATGGACTTGGTCTATTTTTTGATTTCTCACTGAAGGGACACTAGGTCCATATCAATATCATATGATTTTCATCATCCGTCTATTAGATAGAACCACTAGAGGAAGGGAAACAATAAATCAATAGAGGAGAAACAAGTGCCTTAGGGACAGTCATGTAGGAGGGTGTCCCCAATTCACCAACTGTAACGCTATGTCCTTAAGACATAACACACAACAATGAAAATAGAGGAGAAACAATATAGAAGAACGATGATACAAATAGAAGAAGGTCACAATAGAGGTAGTCTCCCAGTATCCTTGACCTTACAAGAGTATCAAGGGTCATCCCAAGAGGTCTAAACAACAAATAACACATCATGGGGGGAACACAACACGAGAGGTAAAGGGTTAGAAATACTTAGCTGTAGGGACAACCAAACTAAGGGTTGTCATCGAGCAAATCATCATCTTCCCATTCTTGATTGTTGGAGGAAAGTGAGACATAAGGTACCATATCCCAAATTTTATTCTTGTCTTCAAGTTGTCCATTCTTAAGGTCTTCTTGGTTTGATTCAATGTTAGGTGGGATGTTTTCTTGTTGAGATGTGTTTCGTTGGGCAAAATCTTGTTGTCTCTATTGACAAGAGACACTAATATGTATTAGACTTGAGTGTTGTCCTTGATGGAAACAAAGTAAAGATCATTCATCACAATGGCAAAGACACATTACTTCGAAAGACAATCCTAATCCAGCAATAAGGTACAAGCATTTTGGTCCAGAAGTCCTAAAATGGCTAAGTATGGAAAATGTTCAGGTATGAGATAGAAAAATAATCAGTACTCCTCCACAAGATAAGATGTGAAGATGTGGTTCAGGTATGATATTCATAGATACTTGTTGCTCTTATATTCCAATAATCAATTCATGACTTCCTTCGAAAGTCATCTGATGAAAAGGCTAAGTTCGGGTTAGCAGAAGTAAGAGAGAAACAATGAACAATGTAGAATGAAGTGGTCTGCATTCCTCTGCATTAGCATGTTTTGTTCTGCGAAGCTGAAGACATGTTAAGAGATCAATAATGGTTGCTGATTATGATTTATGAAGTCCCATTTGGTCCGCAACATGAGTTGTGATGTGATAGAGGAACCTATCATATATGTTATTAAGGAACAAACTGACAGGCTAGTTAAATCCTTATGCGAAGAAGAAATATGAGCTGGATGATAAATGTAAGTGGTTGTATGATTAGAGCTGACACATATGAAGACATGTACACGATGGTTTGGATCCGCATTGAAGATTTAACACAAGAACAAGTTGACAGGATATAATACTTGGTATACATGTTTACAGTTTACTTGCCGACCTAATCATGAGAAAGATTTAGTTGTGGATATAAATAGAGGATGGATTTTAGTGTTTGAGGGCAAGGTAGTGTGCGATGTGATGTATGGTGATGTGAAATATGCGAAGATAGAATTGCTGCAGCAAATGAAGAGAGATCTTGAGCATATGTAAGAGCAAAGTAGAGAAACAGGGGCAGAATTAAATGAAGAGTTCTGAGTCAGTGTTTATGAGCTTAATTGGAACTTTAACCATGCATAAGTAGATGCAATCATAGCAGTTTATTTTTGGCAGTGAGCCACCCTTCTTCTTTCTTCTTCTAATTGGCAGTGAGCCTTTTCTCTTGAGCAGTGAGCTCCAGGCAGTGAGCCTCTTGTAATTTGGTATTATGCTATAATAATGTATCAAGAGGTAACACTCTTTGTGGTTTTCCCTCCTTGGGTTTTCCATGTGTTATGTCTTTGTGGTTGCTATTGATTTGTTTAATTTGCTTTCACATAATTGAATTTGGTAAATGGATAAAAGAACAAGTGCATAAATGGTTTTGTAGAACACTGATTCACCCCCCTCTAGGTGTTCATTGTATTCAACAATTGGTATAAGAGCAAGGTTCCTTAGAAGAAGCTTAACAACTTGAGGAAGATCTGGGAAAGTATTCTAATGGCAGCAAAAAGGTATCTCACTTATCTTGAAGCAAGTCATCCTGGTAGCATTGTGATTAGTGATCATGTTTATATCAACAATGAACAACTTGAAGTAGCCCTAGAAGATCTTGACAATTCGAAAGCAGACATCAATGATTTGCAAGAGAATATCAAAGATGTTGATGATTGTATTTTGAAACTAAAGGAGCAAATCAACAAATCTCAGGAAAGAAGAAAAAAAATATGTGAGCAACTAAAACAATCAAGTGAATCCTTAGAGAATCTTCTAAGGGTGATTGAAGAAAAGACCAAGATTGAGGAATATTTGAATCAAGTTGTGAAGGACAAGTTAGAGGAATGTGAAAAATTAGGGAAAAGTTCTGCTCTTAAAGTTTGATCTAGAAGTAGCCAATAGTTACAAAGAAAAGTTTAAAACAAGCTCTACAAAACTTGATGGATTACTTGCAAGTCAAAAGAGTCCTGATGATAATCAAGGTTTGGGATTTGAAAAGGAAGAATGGTCATATGTCAGATCAAAGAAAGGAAGAAGTAGAAACCATCTAGCAAGGAATCAAGGAAGAAGACTCAGAAAACCTCCGGTTAGACAACCAAATGCTCAAAGGTACCCATCTTTCAATGGCTATTGTTTTAAATGCAAAAAGTATGGTCATAGGGCTACTCAGTGTAGAAGTAGAATGAATCAAATTGTTCCATCATTTTCTGGACAATGTTTCAACTGCAAAAAGATTGGTCATAAAGAAAATGAGTGTAGAAGTGTGTCAAGAAATGTCCCAAACTATTCAAGGAATAGTCAATCCTTCAATGGAAAGTGTTTTGCATGCAATAGATTTGGGCATACGACTAACTAGTGCAGATCAAGTCCAAATTCAAATTTCAAGAGAAACCAAGGTCAAATAAATATTGTGTGCTACAATTGCAACAAGTCTAGACAATTTGCTAGATTCTACAAAACCAGAAATGTGGAAAGAGATTATCCTGTAGAACAAAGGAAAATAGAACAGAGAGATAATAAAGGCAAGAAGAAGGTTGATCTGGTGGAAACCAAAAAGGAGATGAGTATGATCTAGATCAAAAGGGATGAGGTTAAGAATGGATCTGCACTAGCATCTGGTGCAGATACTTCCTCCAGGAAGTAAATTGGAAGTTCTGGCCTAGGGGGAACTGCATTGAAAATCTAAATCCCCTAGCCAAATGATATGTGTTGAAATCTAGCACAAGGATATGATGAAGAATTTGTCTTGAAAAATCTCATGAAGGAAAAATTGGAAGGAATAGGTTCAGTATGATGAATTGAGGAGTAATCCTAACTTACTATGTCTGTCAAAAGAAGTTTGATAGCTTTTTGGAGCATCAGCATTAATGATGGATAGGGTTTGACAAACTAAGTAAAAAAGGGTCTTGATTCATGAAATAATCACATCATAGTTAAGTTATCCAGCATTTGAGGAAGAGGTGAAATAGTCTTAGAGGATCTACAACAATTCTCAGTGATTCTAAGCAAATTCAACCAAACCCTAATTGATGAAAGAGAATTCATGATGAGTTTATGTGGCTTGATGAACCATACATAATAACCAAAGAAGCAATCAAAGCTATAACGGGTATGTGTTCCTCTGGCAAGATCCCAGGATTGAAGAAAATCAAGAATAATCTGGTAATGTAGCTAACTAGAGTTAAATTTGACCAAAAGGCACTCATTGTGGATGATATCAAGGATCTGAATGTTAGATTCACCTCTATGGTTATTAGATACAAAATATACTACTCAAAATGTGAGAACTTTGTATTAGCATCAGCCACTTACATGGCTTATGATATGATCAAGAACAAAACTGATTACAACCTTTGTGAACTACTTTAGGTTGAATTGATGGAAAACATGGAAAGAACAAAAGAAACCAACTATCCCTTCAAATATGGAACATTAATTATTTGCCTACTTTTCTACTTTATGAAAGGAAATTCCTAGATTGGAACAAGTTGATTGGGTAGATAATGCACCGGTAGCCACACAAATAAGAAATCACTTACAAAATCTAGGAAATGCAGCTAAGAAGAATGAACTCCTAGAAGATTACTTTACAAACTTTCAAGAGAGGATGACATGCAAGGTCTAGATACTTGAAAGCATGATAAAGAGAAATGAGAAGAGCATTGTATTCATGGTAAACAAAGACAAATGTTTCATGGAAGCTATGGAACCAAGGATTGCATGGATTCTTGCATTGGGATATGAGACTACAGAAGATATGTTGACTAAGTTGGCCAATACATTATTGAGCAAACCAAAAGATAACAAAGAAGGGAGGTTTAGAACATTCAGAGAATTAACTTCTAAGTCTAGCATGGAACCTAAAAAGACAAAGAAATCAAAAAAGAAGTCAAGAACCAAAATAGAAACCACAAGTGTTTCTACAAACAAGACACCAAAAGTTGCAGAAAGAAAACTTGAAAAGTATGACTCAAAAATGTCCACTACAACCTCTAGGAAAAGAGCAAGGGATTCATCTATCACCACTGAAGTAGAGAAAGACAAGCAAGATGAGGAGAAAAAAAGAACAAAGGTTCTATCTAGTGAATTGAAGGAAATGGCAAGAGACACTCTAGCCATCTCTGTCTCAACTAACTATGCTAGACAACTTCTAGTTGAACAACTAAGTGCTTAGGTCTCAAATTCTCCAGAAGTACTGAAGGGCCTAATCAACCTAAACTAAATGTCTCCATTACAAAAGTTGAATTTTGGAAAGGTTGTGCAAGAAAAAGCCTAACAAGAAATGTTGAAGACATTTATACAAGACAAAGAGATCATTGATGCAACATCTAACATTTTGGAGAAGCTGGTAGCTTCACACATTAAGGATGCATCTATATCATCATCTGATTAGCTCAAGATCTTAATAAGATCTATAAGTACTAACTTTGAATCATTTGAAAAGTCTGTTGATATTAAAGTTAGAAAGGAATTTGAAGATAGAAGGTTGGTAGAACTAAAAACCAAACTAGGTAATGACAAAGAACTATTAGATAGTAATGCCAAAGAATTAGAGAATGCCTTCAACGAAGCATGTGATGTGTATAAGTCTTGCCTATCTTGGCCTAAAGTCTCCAAGGAACTTGATGAGAAAGTCAAATACATGGAGCTCCAGTTGACAAAAATCACTGAGTTTTATTATCCATTAACTGACCCCATCAAAAATATAGAAAAGGAAATAGCAGTCATACATAATGATATAAGTGATTTATTGAGCAAATAGGAAGAAATGAAAAACAAAGTATGTCAATTGAGAAGACTAACAACCTCTAAATTGAATGCATGGAAAAACTAATATCAAAGGCCTTAGAAATTCAGAGATTGCCCGACACACCCACAAATACACAGATGGCAGAGAATCAAATACTTCGAATAAACAACCAAATTCAAATGTCAGATAACACAAAGAAAGATTGGGACAAAGTGTTGGATCAGATCAAGGATATCTTCAGTGACATTTTGCAACCCACAAAGAAGTAAGTCAAGGAATGTATCTAGGTGGTAGAATATAGAAATTTTTGCAATTTTGACACAGGTTTTGACTCCGGCACATACACCTTTGCCATTGATGTCAAAGGGGGAGAAGAAGATCAGTGAAAAATGGGAGAAACAACTAAGGGGGAGCAAAAATATATATAGTGTATATAGCAAGGGGGAACAGACAAGCATTTTTCACTACGTGTTGCCATCAATGCCAAAGGGGGAGATTGTTGGCAAGAGACATTGATATGCATTAGACTTGAGTGTTGTCATTGATGGAAACAAGGTAAAGATCATTCATCATAATGACAAAGACACATTACTCTAGAAGACAATCCTAATCCGGCAATAAGGTGCAAGCATTTTGGTCTGGAAGTCCTAAAATGGCTAAGTATGGAAAATGTTCAGGTATGAGACATAAAAAGGATCAGTACTCCTCCGCAAGATAAGATGTGAAGATGTAGTTTAGGTATGATATTCATAGATACTTGTTGCTTTTATATTCCAATAATCAAGTCATGACTTCCTCCGAAAGTCATCTGATGAAAAGGCTAAGTCCAAGTTAGCAGAAGTAAGACATAAATAGTGAACAATATAGAATGAAGTGGTCCACATTCCTCCACATTAACATGTTTTGTTCTGCAGAGCTGAAGACATGTTAAGAGATCAATAATGTTTACTAATTATGATTCATGAAGTCCCATTTGGTCCGCAACATGAGTTGTGATGTGACAAAGGAACATATCATATATGTTATTAAGGAACAAGGCGATAGGCTAGTTAAATCCTTATGCGGAGAAGAAATATGAGATGGATGATAAATGTAAGTGGTTGTATGATTAGAGCCGACACATATGAAGACATGTACATAATGGTTTGGATTCGCATTGAAGATTTAACACAAGAACAAGCCGACAGGATATAATACTTGGTATACACATTTATAGTTTGCTTGCCGACCTGATCATGAGAAAGATTTAGTTGCAGATATAAATAGAGGATGGATTTCAGTGTTTGAGGGAAAGGTAGTGTGTGATGTGATGTATGGTGATGTGAAATATGTGAAGATAGAATTTTCGTAGCAAATGAAGAGAAATCTTGAGCATATGTAAGAGCAGAGCAGAGAAACAGGGGCAAAATTAAATGAAGGGTTTTGAGTCAGTTTTTATGAGCTTAATTGGAATTGTAACCATGCATAAGTAGATGCAATCACAATAGTTTATTTTTGGCAGTGAGCCACCCTTCTTCTTATTTCTTCTTCTAATTGGTAGTGAGCCTTTTCTCTTGAGCAGTGAGCCTCTTGTAATTTAATATTGTACTATAATAATATATCAAGAGCTAACACTCTCCGTGGTTTTCCCTCCTTGGGTTTTTCACGTAAAAATCTTGGTGTTCATGTGTTATGTCTTTGTGGTTGCTATTCATTTGTTTAATCTGCTTTCACATAATTAAATTTGGTAAATGGATAAAAGAACAAGTGCACAAATAGTTTTGTAGAACACTGATTCACCCCCCCTCTTAGTGTTCATTGTATTCAATAGTCTCCTCCTCCTTTCTCTTGCTTGTCTATTTCTTCTTATTTTACCACTTATCTCTTTTAAAATAGTGTCTTGTTCTTCCATAGGTTTTTGTGTTTCATAGGAGGAAGCACCATGATCAAATCTCATTTGTCTCAGTGGAATGTTTTGCTATCAACGACTACCTCCTGATCCTTGTAAGGATGGCGAGGATGAACCTCAACATAGGGTCCTTTTCCTTTCAGTCTAGGAAGCTCTTCAAATGTGGGTTGTTCGTCTCTTGTTGTTTCTTGAATAGAAGGACCGACCACTTGATGTAATAATAATGTTTTGTAGTTTCTACAGCTCAAGAAGTTAAAATATGTCCATGGCTCTAGTTCCACTTCAGATCATTCCCAAAAGTAACCAAGGGTAAAGTGTTGTCTTGTAACCAAAGGTTTATACCTATTGTGAGGAATAGTGTGCACTTGTCCATTCAAAGGAAATTTTATACAATTATGAATTGTTGAAGGGACAACTTTCATAGCCTTTTACCATGGGTGTCCTAATTTTATGCAAAAGAGGTCAAAAACAGGGACAACATCAAACAATTCTTCTACAGATTTCTCAAATATAGTAACCAATAAAGATATAGATTCCCAGAAGTGTTTATAAAGGTTCCCTTATGTGTTTTAATCATCATGTCTGAATGGTCATAAAATCCTTGTATCAACCCATGTGAATAGAGGAACTCTTCCATTGCCACATTAGTCATGGAATTAGGATCAATAAGGGTTCCATCCACAGGATTTCCCATTATCTTCATAGTGATATAAAGAGGTCCTTCAATGTCTCCAATTGTTCTATCATGAGTTGTAAACATAATTTTAGGGTCGGGGACCTTTCTTTTCATGTAAGGCCTAGGAGGGGACCTATTGTTAGTGTTAAGAGTAGAAGACATGTTTATATGTTTTCAAATCAATGTGAAATCATATTTTAAAATCTTTTCAAAAGTTATGCAAGAAATAAGTGCAAAACTATGTGTAAATATGACCTGAAATGCTTGATTTTTCAACTTTTTTTCCAATGCAAATAAGTGAAAGAAAAGGTGTTGTAAGGAAATTGATGAAGTGTAGAAAGTAATATGTCTAATATAAGTCCAATAAATAAATAATATCCTTCACAACACGTTGTTGATGCAAACCTAGAGTGATGACAAGTCAAAACCTACTGAAAGACACTAAAATATTTATTTTTTCACAAATTTTCAATGCATGGACCCAATAGAAAGGGTGTTGTAAAGAATTTTAGGAAGGGTAGAAGATTGTAACAATAATATCAGTCACCTAATGCCATAAAATTCATCACAACATGTTTATAGTGTTAATCTAAGTCAAACCCTAGTGAAAATATAGCCAACATATGCATTTTTTCACAAATTCTCAATGTCAAGGCGTAATGAAAAGGGTTTTGTAAATAATTTTAGGAGGGGTAGGAGATAATAACCCTAATAACAGCCAATTAGTTCAGAAAAAACCTTCACAACATGCCTATGATGCAATTCTAGAGAGACGATAAGGCCAAATCTAGTGAAAATGCAAGGTTTTCAAACCCTAGACATGAAATTTTGCAAGAAAACCACTATAATGAAACACTACAGTTAGAAATAAGTTCTAATAAATTGTTTGAAAGGGTAGTAAAGTTTGAAACAAGATTTTGACTACAAACCCTAGCTAATACAAAACTAGGTTATATGGAAAAATGCACAACTTCAAGCAATTTTTAACAATTTAAGCATGAAAATGCAATATAAATGAATGATGAATGATGAATTTCTATATTTTAAATCAGATCTGATGATAATGATAGAAATTTGTTGAAATTAAATGCCAACTAATTCAAATTATTTGAAAATTCAAGCTAAAATGCCAATTTTTTCCAATTTTTCAAAATTTTCAATTTTGTTTGTAATTTTTCAAATGCAATAAGATGAAAAATGAAATGAAATGAATGATATGAAGTACAACACTCATAAAGGTGCAAAATTCATTAAAAAAATGGGTTCACCAAAATGTTTAGTATGAAAAAGGGGGAAAGTTGTCCAAGTGATGTTTTTAAAGGGTTTGTGTTGATCCTCCTTTCACCACTAAACATTCAAGGACATTCAACTAAGTAGAGAACTCTACTACAGATCTCCTATCACTTGGAACACAGGTGAATATTGGAATTGTGTAGATTTTGTTGTTCAATTAAGCCCAATTATGCTCAAAACCCTAATTTTATGAAATTGTAAACAAACAGACAAATTATGGAAAATGATCGCACACAGAGCTATCAAATGACAACCAAATACATACTAGATTTTTAAGTTCGGTGTGTGGAAAAGTCAGGGACTAATGAGCGAGTGCCCTAGTCTAGTGCCTCAATTTTTGTCAGGATCTGGGAATGTTATCTGCAATATAGTCTGTTGTTCCAGAGATTTCACTGTTGCGGGATCTGGAGGACTAATGAGTAGATGCCCAAGTCTAGGTCTCTATTTTCTTCTTAGATCTACAATTCCTATAGTCTGCACTACTCTCCTGTAACTCCACTTCTTTCACTTCTGAAACCTGTAACCTGCAATCACAGAAAAGTGGGTTGGGGGTTGTGGTGTTTAGAGGCTTGCCTTAGTCAAGCCCTAGAGATACATTCAAGTCTTCTAAACACCATTGTTAGATAAAGAGTGTGTATCCATGTGAGGGATAGAGGCAAAATCCAAATGATAAATGATAGAAAACACAATTGATATCACCTTGTAGTGAAGATCTTATAGAAGGAAGATGTTGTTCATGCCATGAGGAGATGGATGTCAAATCTACAAATACAAACACAATAACAACACAAAATACTACTCTACAAACAAATACAAACTCAATAAAAACACAAAATACTACTCTACAACACAATGAATGCCTTGAATCACTTTCACATAATGCCACAAGTTCTCAATGCCCATCTAGTTTTCCATCTAGTTTACAAATGAATCACTAATCATGCTTATATATGCAACTACATACATTCCCGCTAAGAATTTCATAATTCAAACTTAGGATGTCGGCATAGGACCTAAATAACGGTCATAAACCGACACCCAAAAATAGGTTTGGACCTAAAATAGGGTGGGACTAGGGTGCGGGCACCCAAGTCCTCCCCCCTATTTTAGGCAGGATTTATCACAAATGCACCCCCTCAATCCCATTTGCCATGAAACTTTAGGGTTTTCTCATCAAGAGTCACCATAATCATGCAAGATGATCTAAATGCATTCTAAGGGACCCGAGAGCTAAACATTAAGAGGGAAAAGCCCCCAAGGGGACATTTTTCGACGTAACATTTAGCCCCCACTTTAATGTATATATAAACACAAGGTCAATACATGCATTAAAGTATAGTCAACAAGTACAACAAACATGCCAAGCACAGAGAAGACACACCAATAACAATGAAGATAGTGACAGACACGCAAAACATAGAGAAGACAGTTACATTCACGCAAAACATGGAGAAGACAACATTGAAGACATGCAAAACACAGTGAATGCAGTGAACACAATGATTATTTTATTTTTTATTTTATCATATATAAAATGCAAGTGCAAGGAAAGTAAACACACAACCCAAAATGTAGGAGGGACTCATCGCCACCAGTCTTTAGACTGCATATGGGGCAACAGACACGCAATACAAATCTTAGAGTATAGGAGGGACTCATCACCACTAGCCTTTAAGACTGCACGCGAGAACACACACACACACCATACAAATTAAGAATGCCATAGAAATCTTGAAGCATAGGAGGGACTCATCACCACCGGTCTTTAAACTATGCTTGGGAACAAACACGCCATACACACACACATGGAAGACACAAAGAAAACATGACAAACAAGCGATGGAGTGTACCTATTTCTAGGTTCATCACCATCTCGAGCACATTACAGGCACACACCGATGATTGGGCTTCGCCAGAACAATCACTGAAGACACACTTAAGGGTTAGGATAGTCTTAGATCTGCTCCCCGCGTTCGCAAAGGACTTTTAGAAAATGACAGGATGTGCACTCTCCTCAAGAAATACACCATCCCCGCCTCCACAAAGGGCTTAAGATAAAAATGATATACACGATATCTCAGATCCATAGAGGGTTTAAATGATTGCAATAGATTCAAGTTTTACAAACACACTTTGCTAGCATCTAAATCAGACAACTTACTTTATAAATGCCCCCACCTTAAGGTGGTTGATATCATGCAATGATATCAAGAACATTAAGGTAGGAAGAAAACACACAAGGGAACACGAGCTCTCACAAAGCCCATGCCCCCAGAGGTGACATGTACTTTATGATTGCCAAATGTTCCCACAAACACACAATTCCCTGCAAGAAACGGTGTTAGTATCCATATAACCATTGTAAACAACAATGCATATGATCATTCACATAGAGAGCCGAGGTTATACTACATATTTAGAAATTGAGTATAACCATGGGGCTATACTACAGAAATTTCAAAACTGAGTGTAACCAAGGCGAGATTGTAATCTAAGTGCAAAGGAGTGTCATTCTTGTTTTTATCCCTCAAAATGTTTTCCCTAATTTTTTTAATAACAATCTATTGAGCATTATCCTTCTACTGCAAGAGAGAGACAATGTTATCATTGTCCTGGACTTGATTTTCCTTGTCAAGTTTGTCACTGTTTAAGTTCTTCAATTCTGAAATCTTTTTTTGAATGACTTCTAAATTTGAAGCCAGATCATCCACAACCTCATTCATAGTATTTGTATTCTCTTCACATTGAGGACCATAGTTAGAGATTCTAATTTCATCAGGATTTTCTAATCCTTCTACACTAGATTTGTTAGGGGGGTTTTCTCATTCATTTAGTTTGATTCATGCCTAGTATTATCTCTAACATTCTCCTTCAATTCAGGTTTAAAATTATTAAACCTCTTTCTAATTCTAGGGTAGTTTCTTTTTTGGTGACCTTCTTTCTTACAAAGGAAGCAAGCATTGAGACCCCCTAACACATTGATCTTGCCGTAAATTGTATCATTGCTCATTTTAATCCCAATCTTATCAAGAATATCAATTCTAGGAGAGAGATAAATAAGATCTCTAGCATCTAGGTGAGGGAGAGAAGACCTGGTCTCCTCTACCTAGAGAACTTTTCCTAGTGATAACAACAATTGGGGAACAAAGGTCCACAATTGTGGTGGTAAATTTTTCAAAATGACCCACTGAGGCACAATAGTCATCATAATTTCTTCGTTCAACAATTTTGGGGACCAAGCCACTAATTTAAACATAGTTTTGCCTACATTCCAAAATTATTTTTCTAGGGCATGCTTCTACATACCATGATTTTTGAGGAAAACAATGAATAAATCTTTTTGAATCATTCAACAAAAAAAACATACGATCCAAGTTTGCTTCCCCACACATTAAATATCCATTCATCAAAAAAATTCCTCGAGGGGAGGGTATTATAGTCAATAGCTATGAAGAAAATAGCAATATTTTTGAGTCTTATTTCTTCTTGCTCAATAGCTAAGAACATATCCTCATTAGGTTAAAAAAGAAGAACATTCAGGGAAAAATTTACACCTCCTCTCTTGGAATGTTCACCTCCATCGTCTCTACTTTGCTCACCTCTGAGTTCTCCATTGTCTGGTCTTTGGACTTCAAACCTTTCCTGTGTCGAAGCTTTGACCTTGTCTTCACTAACCAAGATATCCTTATATGATCTCTTGGCCTATTCAAAATTATTCTCTCCAATATCATTTTCTTCATCCATAACCTCCATTCCTCCTTACTCCATAACTTTGCACACTCTTGAATTAACTCTTGGGCCACCAACTTCAATGCACTTAGTAATGCTTGCAGGGCAAGGCGGGGGGAATACTTATTCAATTAAAAAAATGTGATAAACAATCAACAAAACAAAAAATAATATCAATACCAATATTCACATAAAGATAGCACAAACACCAAAAACAACAATGCTAGGCCACCAAAGTAAAGTCACCCAAAAGGTGTGGTGCAGGAGCACCTTCACAAATTGATGTTTCCATAGGAGTTTGATTGAAATTTGATGATTTAACAATGTAATGAGATAATTTAAGTCATTCTCCTAAGAGAGGTCTAAGTTCAAATTTGTGTAAATGATGCAAAATTGTAAAGTTGCAATGCAACATATGGAAGATGAAAGGTCATAGAGTAGTTTCATTCATTTGGAGGTAGTTAGAAACTGAAAGGTCATGTTGTAATGCCTTTAAAAGGCCTTGTAACCTTCAAAGAATTCGTGGGTGATTGAATACAAGAATATAGCCAATGAATAAACACTATTTTATGGTATTTCTATAGAAAATTCACTGTTTTATGGTGTTGTACGGCCCTGTACGGATGGTAATTCGTGTTTAAATATTTGTAAGTGATATATTCATGAATCACCTTCGTTTTAGAGTTGGTTTCATGCAACTTGGTTCAGATTTGAAATAGATATGGGGAATTTGCTGAAAATTGTCAAAACCCTCTGTTAGGGTAAACAATGACTTAAGAATTTGTGTTTCTCCCATTTCAATCAGTGGAAAATATTAGTTTTTGGTAAGAAGGTTTATTCTTTCATATTATTTGAAATTCCAAAGTTTTAGATCAAGTGGTGAAGGTTAGTATATGAAACATGGAAGCCCTAGGACTATAAATGGTGAAAAAGACTGGTAAAACTAGTGCACAGTGATGTTTTATGGAGTTTTGTTGTGTTGTATGAGTCCATCATGGAAATTGATGTTTTAAATGGTTGATAGAATGTATTAAGAGACTTTTCCAGTTTGGGTTTGGTTAAACCATAAGTTTTTGAATCCTTTTAGATGACTGTCTTGTGAATGCAGTCTTGTTGACAGTCATAATTTGGAGACCTGACACCTCTGCATCATATTGGTATCAGAGCTGGCGAAAGATTTGGGTGTTGTATTTGTTCCTGTCACTGAGAAGGTAGGTGAAGAACTGAAGGACAGATTGTGTTGGTGACCATTATTTTGTTTGCTAAGTTGTTTGGTTGCAGGTGCTTGGTCCATCTAGCTGTAGAAGGATGTTTTCTAAGGCTGTGTGTGTGGGCAGACAAGATGAGGTCTGTCATGACCATTCTCTAATGGCGATTAGGCTGGATAAGGGTGCAGAGAGAAACCACTAAGGAGAGAGTGGTAGGTGCATCACCAGAATCTACTATTGGGTGAGATGAATGGTTTGGTGAGTTGGTGTTGTGAAGCAGTAGAGAGATGGATACCTGACTGAAGAAGCACTTGATGTTGTAGCTTGAAGAGTACTCCACTGATGGGAGTAGAAGGAGCCTGAGGATGCTCTGTGAAGATGGTAGTTTGATTTGTTGGTTGGTTGGTTACCATTCTTATTAGTCTGAAGATTGGAAGACTGAAGCTGAAGAAGATGAAGAGACAGACAGAGATGCAGGAAAAGATAGTTTTATTTTGTAGATACATTTCCAAGGGACTTGGAAATCTTTGTTGGTTGGTTGTATGGTGCAGGAGCACCTTCACAAATTGATGTTTCCATAGGAGTTTGATTGAACTTTGATGATTTAACAATGTAATGAGATAATTTAAGTCATTTTTCTAAGAGAGGTCTAAGTTCAAATTTGTGTAAATGATGCAAAATTGTAAAGTTGCAATGCAACATATGGAAGATGAAAAGTCATAGAGTAGTTTCATTCATTTGGAGGTAGTTAAAAACTGAAAGGTCATGTTGTAATGCCTTTAAAAGGCCTTGTAACCTTCAAAGAATTCGTGGGTGATTGAATACAGGAATATAGTCAATGAATAAACACTATTTTATGGTGTTGTATGACCCTGTATGGATGGTAATTCATGTTTAAATATTTGTAAGTGATATATTCATCAATCACCTTCCTTTTAGAGTTGGTTTCATGCAATTTGGTTCAGATTTGAAACAGATATGGGGAATTTGCTGAAAACTGTCAAAACCCTCTGTTAGGGTAAACAGTGACTTAAGAATTTGTGTTTCTCCCATTTCAATCGGTGGAAAATATTAGTTTTTGGTAAGAAGGTTTATTCTTACATATTCTTTGAAATTCTAAAGTTTTAGATCGAGTGGTGAAGGTTAGTATATGAAACATGGAAGCCCTAGGACTGTAAATGGTGAAAAAGACTGGTAAAACCAGTGCACAGTGATGTTTTATGGAGTTTTGTTGTGTTGTATGAGTCCATCATGGCAATTGATATTTTAAATGGTTGATAGAGTGTATTGAGAGACTTTTCTAGTTTGGGTTTGGTTAAACCATAAGTTTTTGAATCCTTTTAGATGACTGTCCTGTGAATGCAGTCTTGTTGACAGTCATAATTTGGAGACCTGACACCTCTGCGTCATATTGGTATCAAAGCTGGCGAAAGATTTGGGTGTTGTATTTATTCCTATCACTGAGAAGGCAGGTGAAGAACTGAAGGATAGATTGTGTTGGTGACCATTATTTTGTTTGCTAAGTTGTTTGGTTGCAGGTGCTTGGTCCATCTAGTTGCAGAAGGATGTTTTTTGAGGTTGTGTGTGTGGGCAGACAAGATGAGGTCTGTCATGACCATTCTCTAATGGAGATTAGGCTGGATAAGGGTGTAAAGAGAAACCACTAAGGAGAGAGTGGTAGGTGCATCACCAGAATCTACTATTAGGTGAGATGAATGGTTTGGTGAGTTGGTGTTGTGAAGCAGTAGAGAGATGGATACCTGACTGAAGAAGCACTTGATGTTGCAGCTTGAAGAGTACTCCACTGATGGGAGTAGAAGGAGCCTGAGGATGCTCTGTGAAGATGGCAGTTTGATTTGTTGGTTGGTTGGTCACCATTCCTATTAGTCTGAAGATTGGAAGACTGAAGCTAAAGAAGATGAAGAGATAGACAGAGATGCACGAAAAGATAGTTTATTTTATAGATACATTTCCAAGGGACTTGGAAATCTTTGTTGGTTGGTTGTATGGTGTAGGAGCACCTTCACAAATTGATGTTTCCATAGGAGTTTGATTTAAATTTGATGATTTAACAATGTAATGAGATAATTTAAGTCATTTTCCTAAGAGAGGTCTAAGTTCAAATTTGTGTAAATGATGCAAAATTGTAAAGTTGCAATGCAACATATGGAAGATGAAAGGTCATAGAGTAGTTTCATACATTTGGAGGTAGTTAGAAATTGAAAGGTCATGTTGTAATGCCTTTAAAAGGCCTTGTAACCTTCAAAGAATTTGTGGGTGATTGAATACAAGAATATAGTCAATGAATAAACACTATTTTATGGTATTTCTACAGTAAATTCACCGTTTTATGGTGTTGTACGGCCCTGTACGGATGGTAATTCATGTTTAAATATTTGTAAGTGATATATTCATCAATCACCTTCCTTTTAGAGTTGGTTTCATGCAATTTGGTTCAGATTTGAAATAGATATGGGGAATTTGCCGAAAACTGTCAAAACCCTCTGTTAGGGTAAATAGTGACTTAAGAATTTGTGTTTCTCCCATTTCAATCGGTGGAAAATATTAGTTTTTGGTAAGAAGGTTTATTCTTACATATTCTTTGAAATTCCAAAGTTTTAGATCGAGTGGTGAAGGTTAGTATATGAAACATGGAAGCCCTAGGACTGTAAATGGTGAAAAAGACTGGTAAAACCAGTGCACAGTGATGTTTTATGGAGTTTTGTTGTGTTGTATGAGTCCATCATGGCAATTGATGTTTTAAATGGTTGATAGAGTGTATTGAGAGACTTTTCCAGTTTGGGTTTGGTTAAACCATAAGTTTTTGAATTCTTTTAGATGACTGTCCTGTGAATGCAGTCTTGTTGACAGTCATAATTTGGAGACCTGACACCTATACATCATATTGGTATCAGAGCTCGCAAAAGATTTGGGTGTTGTATTTATTTCTGTCACTAAGAAGGCAGGTGAAGAACTAAAGGACAGATTGTGTTGGTGACCATTATTATGTTTGCTAAGTTGTTTGGTTGCAGGTGCTTGGTCCATCTAGCTGCAGAAGGATGTTTTCTGAGGTTGTGTGTGTGGGCAGACAAGATGAGGTTTGTCATGACCATTCTCCAATGGAGATTAGGCTAGAGAAGGGTGCAAAGAGAAACCATTGAGGAGAGAGTGGTAGGTACATCACCAGAATCTACTGTTGGGTGAGATGAATGGTTTGGTGAGTTGGTGTTGTGAAGCAGTAGAGAGATGGATACCTGACTGAAGAAGCACTTGATGTTGCAGCCTGAAGAGTACTCAACTGATGGGAGTAGAAGGAGCCTGAAGATGCTCTATGAATATGGTAGTTTGAATTGTTGGTTGGTTGGTCACCATTCCTATTAGTCTAAAGATTGGAAGACTGAAGCTGAAGAAGATGAAGAGACAGACAGACATGCAGGAAAAGATAGTTTTATTTTGCAGATACATTTCCAAGGGACTTGGAAATCTTTGTTGGTTGGTTGTATGGTGCAGGAGCACCTTCACAAATTGATGTTTCCATAGGAGTTTGATTGAAATTTGATGATTTAACAATGTAATGAGATAATTTAAGTCATTTTCATAAGAGAGGTCTAAGTTCAAATTTGTGTAAATGATGCAAAATTGTAAAGTTGCAATGCAACATATGGAAGATGAAAAGTCATAGAGTAGTTTCATTCATTTGGAGGTAGTTAAAAACTGAAAGGTCACGTTGTAATGCCTTTAAAAGGCCTTGTAACCTTTAAAGAATTCATGGGTGATTGAATACAAGAATATAGTCAATGAATAAACACTATTTTATAGTATTTCTACAGAAAATTCACTGTTTTATGGTGTTGTACGGCCCTGTACAGATGGTAATTCATGTTTAAATATTTGTAAGTGATATATTCATCAATTGCCTTCCTTTTAGTTGGTTTCATGCAATTTGGTTCAGATTTGAAATAGATACGGGGAATTTGCTGAAAACTGTCAAAACCCTCTGTTAGGGTAAACAGTGACTTAAGAATTTGTGTTTCTCCCATTTCAATCGATGGAAAATATTAGTTTTTGGTAAGAAGGTTTATTCTTACATATTCTTTGATATTCCAAAGTTTTAGATCAAGTGGTGAAGGTTAGTATATGAAACATGGAAGCCCTAGGACTGTAAATGGTGAAAAAGACTGGTAAAACCAGTGCACAGTGATGTTTTATGGAGTTTTGTTGTGTTGTATGAGTCCATCATGGCAATTGATGTTTTAAATGGTTGATAGAGTGTATTAAGAGACTTTTCCAGTTTGGGTTTGGTTAAACCATAAGTTTTTGAATCCTTTTAGATGACTGTCCTGTGAATGCAATCTTGTTGACAATCATAATTTGGAGACCTGACACCTCTGCATCAAGGTGTTAAAATAACATGAAGACAACTTAGATGCGACAAAGGATGCTAATCATATTTGATTCGAGAATAAAAATCATCTCCAATGTCAATAATGGTAGGAGACTCTTTGTCTTCCCTATCAACCTCAGAGCATCCTCACCTCCTCTTTCAGGGCCTTTTCTATGATCTCCAATTGTATTTCGAGGGGATCATAATAAACAAGAGAGGCATAGAACAACTTCTCATGCTAAAGTTAGAAAACTTTGGGCTTGAGCTTATAGGTGATTTTTGGATGTATGACCTAGATTGTCTTATGGCCAACTAGATTAAAAGCCTCAAGTCTAAAGATAAATTCATAAATGAGAGCTAACCAAATATTAAAACAAAGAGGTACCCCAATGGTGATATCTCAAGCCTCTATATGGAAATCTATGAGCTCCTTGCAAAGTCTCTTCCTACTTGGGAGAAATTCTACATGTTTGCACCTATGACCCTAGTAAGATTATGACACATTGAATTTGTAAGACCCTCAAAGTTCAAGATTGGAGTGAAGAGAAAATCAGAGCCTACTAAAAGTATAGGTAGGAGATTGTAAAGGTAGAACACATGGAAGGTTAGGTCATGAAAGATAGTATGGGAAAGGATTTATGATGAAGAGCATTGTTCCCCTCCATTAGACTATGACCCAAGTAACATCAAACTTGAGGTAAATTCTAGAGCATGAAAAGAAGAAGAAGAAGAAGAAGAAGAAGAAGAAGAAGAAGAAGAAGAATAGGGCTTGGGGGTGCCTTGAAAAGACATGGGAAGATAAAATATGTGCTATTGTGGAGGAAAGAATTACTTGAGAGAATTCATATTGTGGTGATTTACATGCCATTAATATAGATCTGATGATAAAAAAGGACTGGACATGCAGATTGATGTCACTTGGATGAGTGGATTAGAGGATTCTAGATGTCATGGGTGTATATGATTGATGATGATGTCTCATGAGGATTTAGTGCAAGTATGATGGCACATGACTTTTGGATAGTGGAAAATGGATGAAGAGGAGTCTAGAAAATCGATGAATTATGGATAGTGGAAAATAGATGAAGGTTTAATTATATCAAAGTAACATTGTGTGTGAAGAGAAACCTATTAGTTTTTGTAGCATTGGCATCATGAATCATGATATAATAGACCATGATGATGGTGTGCCATGTGTGAAAAGGTGAACAGGAAAATAGACAAGTCACAAATAGCATAGTGATCCCAAGGGAACATTGTCATGTAGCACACCAAAATATAATAATTACGGTGACCATGATGGTGTGTTGTATGGAGTACTATAACTATTAAGTAATGACTAAATAGAAACAAATATAAATGATAAAATGAAATATATACAGACACTCAAATAGATAAAAGATAAACATGAACATAAATAGATGTAGACAATGAATCAAATAACATGCAAGAAAACACCTGAGGTGCTATCCAGTGATATTTTGAATCCAAGGGGATGATTAGGAGGTGGATGGAGAGAGATAAAATATGATGGTGTGAATAGAGGGATACTTGGGAGAGGATGTGGGGAAAACACTAAACAAGGAGTGAATGAATAAACATAGTGTGAGTACCCATAGGGATGTGATGTGATGATAGATGAAGGTTGTTAGGTCATACCCTAGTAAGGATATATGTGCCAACCATTCCATAAGAAACATCAACAAGGTGATGCCCCTAGTTGAGTGCAAAATCAAGGGTGGCATGCGTAATTAAGGAGGCTGGATATGAAATGAAAGTGGTGAAGGGATGTTGGGGTGGGAGGAAAGATTAAATGAGAGGAAGTACCATTAGGTTGGAAATTTGATGAAACATGATGGAATGATAGAGGATAAGGGGAGGGGAGTGGAATGGAAAGATGGTTTGGAGGGAGATGGAGTATGAAAGAGTTATAACACAAAATGGTGGATGGGAGATTGAGCGAACGACCCAAGGGTAAGGGGGAAGTGGAGGGTTTGGGTGAGAGATTTTTAGTGATGGGTGAATGGAAGGATGCATGCTCATAGAAAAGAGTTATTTCCTACTACACATGATGCCTATTTTCTAGGTTTTCATCATGGTACTTTCTCAAGGCACCATAAGAAGTGGTTTTCACCATTAGACAAATTTATTGCTCTTTACTATTTTGATATTTTTTTGTTGATTTTTTTATTTTTTTTAGATTTTGTGCTAATGTTTTGATTTTTTTAATATTTTTTTGCCACTTAAGTATGAAAAGATGTTGTATTTTGTTATTATGCTCTTGTCATGCTATTCTACTTGAGTACCTTATTCTAGGAAATTGAAGGGCTAGGATCTTGTGACTGATGTATAACCTAAAAATGTTGTTGTGAGCCTCATGAGGAGTTGAGTCAATGTTATTCGAGTGTGAAAATATCAAGAAAGTGCCATCATATCCCCTATGGTGGGGAGTTGTTTCCAAGATATGGTGGATATGAGATTGTGGGTTCATGGATGTAGGTCATGATGGGGAAGGGTGGTGGAGGATTGTGGTTTTAGGGTCATGGGATTTGGATTTATGATTTGAATATTGGGAATGGGATAGGGAAGTTTTAAATTTGATAGCAAGGATGAATAATGGGATTGGGGATTGGAGATTAGGATCAACAACTGTACTATATCATGAGTATTACAAAGGTGGAAAACACATGTTGTATGCAAAGTGCGTCTTTTGGTTTTGTGCCATATTGTGTGTAATTTATTCATTTTGGTGTAGAATTTGTATTTATTTTTGCTTTATTATTTTTGGATTCATGTCCCCTTTTAGAATTAGTGTGATCTTTTTTTTGATTTTGTTTCTGCACTTGATTTTGATTTGGTGCTAGCTTTTGTTTCATTGCTTCAATTCAATGCTTTATTTCATCATGATCATTTGCTTTGTATGATTTAGAAGCTTGTTGGTCCCAATCAAGTGGCTCAAGATGAGGGGGTTCAAGGTTAAGGTTAATAGTGACGATGGAGGCTTATTCAATAAGTTTGTGGCAACAAGATCATCATAGAGGATATGGATGGACACCATTTTTATGTCTGCATTAGATTGTACTATTAGAAATTGTATACCCTTTACAATTTCATACTACATTCGGCACCCTTTTCAACATAAAAGTTCACCCCTATTTTCAGTATACAATTTCCAGTACTCTTGTGATAATCTAGGTGAAGTCCTCTAGCATCTGGCTTTTGGATGGATCAAATCACTAGGGCTAGGGCACCGAGCACTAGAGTCCTGTTGATAACTGAGAGGGGGGGGTGAATCAGTTATCCTAATTATTTCTCTTTTTGAACTTTCTTCTTAGTTAATGCAGCATTGAATCAAACACAAAAACATTACCATGAAATAAGAAACACATGACACAGTATTTTTGACGTGGAAACCCTGTTAAGGGAGAAAACCACGGGGTGATTAACCCAAAATTTATTCTCTGTTAGAAGAATAGGAAATTACAAAATGGCACTTGCCAATTAGGGCTCACTGCCCGAGCACACTGCTCACAAGAGGCCCACTGCCTACAAGAAGACACACTGTCTACAAAGTGATAAGAATCACAGTCTTGAACTGATTGGAAGCATCTGCATATGCTGGAGTTCAGTTCCGGTTAGGCTCAGTACACCGATCTGCTGCACTTCATCTTCCCTCTGTTCTTTATTCTGCTATCCTTTCACATACCGGATCTTTCTTGCTACTTCTGCTCTGTTCTGAACTTATTCGCATATATCTTCACACAATCACACCCTTCACAACTAAATCCATCTTCTATATATATCCGCACAAGTAATTTCATCACCTTTCTAGTCGGCATCCGGAACAGTCTAGTTTCTTACAAACTTTGTTCTGTCGGCTGAATCCTTGCTCACCAAGCAATGCGGATCAAGCATATACTTGTAGATATCATTAATCATGTCGGCCAAACATGATTCATGCCTTCACAACCTTTATCATGAACAGTAACACATCTGGAAAGTAGTCTGATACTCTGTCAGTCAGTTCTTCCTCTGTTTTCACTGTCTCTCAGGAATCTGGTACTCAACTATTCATATCTTTTTCCTTGTCCATCACCAGAGGCTAAATCCTTGGAATATACCACTCAAGGTAGTCCTCTTGACTTCCCCAAATCCGCACTACACCAAGACACTTCCTCTGAGAGATCCGGATCAATCTGTCGGACCTTGCCACATGCTCTGTTCTTGTTCACCGGACCACAACAATCTTTATTCTGACTTCCGGTAGAGACACATCATGACTTGCGGATATGTGGGATGACCTTTGTTGCCATCAATGGAATCAGGAACTATAAAGTTTACTCAAGAGATTGAAGAAAAAAGAAAGGCTGAAGACAATCTAAGACAATCTCTTAAAGAAAAATTAGAAGAATGCCACCAGATGGACAGGATTATCAGACATCTTGAATCTGATCTTGAAGATGCCAAAGATAATGAAGAAAAACTTGAGGATCAAATTGCCTCTCTCAAAAGAGACCTTCAAACAGCAAATGAATATAAAGAGAAATTCAAGATAAGTTCTGCTCAACTTGAAGTTCTTCTTGGAAGTCAAAAAGGGACAGATGACAAGCATGGTTTGGGATATGAGAAAGGAGAAAGCTCCGGATCCGGTCAAAAAAATTTTGCATCAGAAAATCCAAGGAGCAGGCCTAGAAGACCTCCGGCAAGACAGCTAAATGCTCAAAGATATCCATCTTTCAATGGATACTGCCACAACTGCAACCACTTTGGTCACAAAGCTAATCAGTGCAGAAAGAGAATGAATCAGATTAATTCATCCTTCTCCGGACAGTGCTTCAACTGCAAAAGGTATGGACACAAATCCCATGAATGCAGAAGTATGCAAGTAAACAAATCATTCAAAGGTAGATGCTTTACATGCAATAGAGTAGGTCATATGGCTAATCAATGCAGATCAAGAGGATATCAGTCAAATATGCAAAGAAATGTTATTTGCCAAATCTGCAATAGGTCCGGTCATAATGCTAAAGTCTGCAGAAGCAAGAATCAGGACAAAAGAGGTCTGGTGTATAATCAGAATCAAGACAAGGGTAAACAAAAGATGAATGCGGATGAAGTTAGGAATCAGATGAGCAAGATTTGGGTGAAGAAAAGTTCAGAGAATGTAGAGGTTAGATCCGCACCAGACTCTGGTGCTGATATTTCTTCTAGAAATTAAAAAGTGAGCTCTGGCTCAGGGGGAGACTCAAAGAAAATCCTGTTCCCCCAGCCAATCAAGTGGTGCCAGATGTGGCACAAGATGCGGAGTAAAGGGTGTAAATATATAAGTCTTGAGATGATCCAGATAAGATTTCAGAGGTCCGCATGGAGTTATGAAGAAGCTGTGATCGATCAAGTAAGACCTGTTCCGGGAGATGCTCCGGTATGACAGAGGATTACTAAAAGGTCCGGAGAGATCCGGAAGTGCACTATCTTATTTTGCGGATTGGACAGAGTGTTTGGGATGTTCTTGTTATGTGTCATCTCAATTTATTCATGATTGAAAGATCCGCATGATGTTCATAGATCAGGACTGATCCGGGATACTCCAGGCTATCCGGACAAGGCAAACCGGAATAATATAGGTGAAGCATTTATTGCAGACAGATTTTAGGGTTTGCGGAGCAATATAAGGGATTTCTCAAAAGTCATTTGCTCATTCTGCACTCAAGAAGAAGCGAAAAGTGGAGCTCTGCAACAAGATTCATCAAGCACACCAAGGATCTCCTGCCAAAGTCATTGCATAAAGAAATCAATCCAACCACTCCGTGCAAACCGAAGGCGCATAAGGTATTCTCTGTTTTTCATTATCTCACTGCAAATCTTTGAAGAATGGCTACTCCAAATATAGTTAACATCTCTGATAGACCTCGCCCCACATTCAAGAAACATCCTTACAAATCATTGGAGGTAGATCCACTAGGAGCCTTCTCTAGTGTTCCTCATGGTGTATTGCATACGGAAGATATTAGGGTTTACATCCATGCAAATCTTGAAGACTTTGGAGAATCAAAAATGATGGATATCTATCACAAACAATTGATAGATGACTCCTTTGAGATCAAACCTCAGTACAAAGCCATCCGGGACAAACACTTTGCACAGTGCATTCATTTCCCCTATTTTGAAGAAGATGAATGGGTCCGGTATGTACTAAGTAGAGTACATGACAACTTCCTATGGTTGAACCAGCCCTTCAAGATCACCAAAGATGCAATTAGGGCTGTAACCGGTCTGCACTCATCCGGTGGATTACCTGTTCTCAAGTCTGTCAAAAATCAGACAGTCAGTGATGCAACCAGATCCAAGTTTGACAAGAGAGCTATGACAGTTGATGACATCACTGAACCGGATGTCAAATTTGCAGCTATGATAATTGGTTACAAAATCTATCACTCCAGTAGGGAAAATTCAGTACCGGGAACTACAATCTACATAGCCTATCAAATGTTAAAGGAGAATGCAGACTATGACTTGTGTGAGCTTCTAGTAAACCAACTCTTTGAAAATCTGCAGAAGATTAAGAAGGACAAGAAAAACTCCTTCAAGTATGGCAATCTGATCCTTTGTCTCTTCTTTTACTACATGAATGAGCTTCCCGGATCCAGTGGATGGATATGGCAGAATGACAGACCGGTTGCCATCCAAATCAGAGACTATTTGCATGGACTTGGGGATGCAAAAGCAAGAAATACAGCTCTATGGGGATACTTCAAGAACTTCCAAAGCATGATGCATGCAAGAGAAAGAATACCCCAATCCCTTGTTGAAAAGTACAAAGACACAGTATGCTTCATGGTAGAAACAGATCAGTGTCTGATGGAGGCAGTGGAGCCAAGGACTGTCTGGATCATGCCCATGGGGTATGAAGTGGATGAACAGATAGTAGAGCTGCATGTTCAACACATGCTAAGCCAGCCCAAAGATCCTAAGGCAGAAAGGTTTGGAACCTTTGAGGAACTGAGTGTAAAGATACATGTAGAACTCAGGGAACCGGAGATAAAGAGGAAGGTAAGAAAAGAAGTTGAGCATATTGCTCAAGGCCTAGGCATCTCAAAAGAGGCACTTGATGCCAGCTGGGAAAAGAGGAGGAAGGCTAAGGAAGAAGAGAAAAGTAAAGAAAGTGTTCCGGTTGAAACTCCCACCCGGACCAGATCATCAAAGAGATCTGCACCTCCCACAACCAAAAGTTCAAAACCGGAAGTCCAGGCATCTGGTAAAAGATCCAAGACAAAAGCCACAAGGGCTTATGAAAGCCAACAGGATGAAGAGGAAACAGAGTCAGATGAGGGAGTAAAAGAAATAAAGAAGCAGAAGAAGAAAGGATCTGGTAAACCCTCCGCAGGCCAAGACAAGGATGAAATGGCAGAGGTATCTGTTGAAAAGCCAACTCTGTCTCTAGAGAGTGTAATCAAGTCGGTCACGGTAGATGGAAACCTTCAACCAATGACTGAATTTTATGATGACTACAATGAGGCTGACCAAAAGATTCTGCAGGAAGCCACAGTCAAATATCTGAACATATACAATAAGGCTTTCATTGAGATCATATCTCTTATTCCTAAAATCCTAGAAAAGGAATTAGAAATAAGAAAGAATAATGCTCATGCAAAAGATCTTGAGATCCGGGAGCAGATAGCTATTCAGCTATATCCTCAAATTGATCCCAAGACAATGAACATAATCTTCAAAGACTGCAAAGATGAGTTCAGAAGTAAAGCCAGGATGAATCAACTCATGCTTGGTGAGACTGACAAAGTGGCCCAAGAGACAGAAGAGATCCTCCGGAAGGCCTTCAAAAGGTTCAATCTTCCTGTTGTAGAGGACTTAGGTGCAGAAACAGCTGCGGATTGGGAATCATCTGTTCCGGAAGAAGTGGGCCCTGAACAGACAAACATCTCTCCTCCGGTTTCCCCTACAGTCTCCGGATCCAAAGAAGAAGAGAAATTACAGGAGAAGGAAGCAGGGGTGAAAGATAAAGAGGTTGACAGTTCCAAGACTGCAGAAGAAAAGAAACATCTGTCTCCGGTAAGAGACACTACACAAACTGTTCAACAATTTTTGAGCAAAGCCACTGTAGAAATTGATGAACCGGACCTGCTCAAAGGACCATTAGATTTTGACTCTTTGTCACCGGTGCAAACAATGAAAATAGCTTCATTTGCAAATGAGAAAGTCAAAGAGAAGCTGCTGAAATCTCACATGGAAGACTGTGAGCTTATGGAGGTAGCATCTGGACTGCTAGAAAAGATCATGCCATCTTTTCAAAAGGATCCCACAGCCTCCTCTTCCGGTAATCTCAAAACCTTAGTCAGCAGTGTTAGTACACATTTTGAATCTCTAGAAAAATCTGCTGAAGAAAAGGTCTGGAAGGAATTTTTGGATAAAAGATTTTCAGAAGTATTAGAATTAATCTCTAAAGATAGGAAGATTGTGAGTATTGGAATAAAGAGCTTAGAGAATGCTCTTAAGGATGGCGGTGACATTTACAAATTTTGTATATCCTGGTCAAAGGCAACAGCAGCAATTGATAAGAAAATAAAAGAGGAACAGGACAAGCTACAAAGCTTATCTCAAAGTTTTGATCCTCTCTCTTCCTCCATAATAAATCAAGAATGTCAGACTATTGCAGTCTTGAATGAAATAAAGAATCTTGAGAAGGAAAGGAAGAATATCACTAACCGGATGGGAGAACTTAGAAGGATTATAATCCCTAAGTTGGAAACTATGCATGAGGCCATCAGTGATGCTCAGACCACCGCCCAAACAAATGATCCGACAGATCTCAAGCGGGCAGAAGCTCTTGCATTTTTGTTGAGTGGTCACATTTCAATTTTGGATAGAATGAAGCAAAGTTGGGCTACAGAAATGATCCAATTGCAGACATCCTTTGCAGACATTCTTCAGTATATGTGAGTATGTAAATATGCGGCTATGTATAGAAAATTTTTGAAAATTTTGGTGTGCGGACCCTACCCTTTGCCATTGATGTCAAAGGGGGAGTGAGGAGCAGTGAAAAATGAGGAATCCAACTAAGGGGGAGTTCCGGAAATTGTATATAAAGACAGAGCATCAGCAAAGGGGGAGCATAGTGTAAACACTTAGTCATTTTTCACTAAGTGTTGCCATCAATGCCAAAGGGGGAGATTGTTGGCAAGAGACACTATATGGATTCATGGTTGTTGTCATTGATGGCAACAAAGGTCATCCCACATATCCGCAAGTCATGATGTGTCTCTACCGGAAGTCAGAATAAAGATTGTTGTGGTCCGGTGAACAAGAACAGAGCATGTGGCAAGGTCCGACAGATTGATCCGGATCTCTCAGAGGAAGTGTCTTGGTGTAGTACGGATTTGGGGAAGTCAAGAGGACTACCTTGAGTGGTATATTCCAAGGATTTAGCCTCCGGTGATGGACAAGGAAAAAGATATGAATAGTTGAGTACCAGATTCCTGAGAGACAGTGAAAACAGAGGAAGAACTGACTGACAGAGTATCAGACTACTTTCCGGATGTGTTACTGTTCATGATAAAGGTTGTGAAGGCATGAATCATGTTTGGCCGACATGATTAATGATATCTACAAGTATATGCTTGATCCGCATTGCTTGGTGAGCAAGGATTCAGCCGACAGAACAAAGTTTGTAAGAAACTAGACTGTTCCGGATGCCGACTAGAAAGGTGATGAAATTACTTGTGCGGATATATATAGAAGATGGATTTAGTTGTGAAGGGTGTGATTGTGTGAAGATATATGCGAATAAGTTTAGAACAGAGCAGAAGTAGCAAGAAAGATCCGGTATGTGAAAGGATAGCAGAATAAAGAACAGAGGGAAGATGAAGTGCAGCAGATCGGTGTACTGAGCCTAACCGGAACTGAACTCCAGCATATGCAGATGCTTCCAATCAGTTCAAGACTGTGATTCTTATCACTTTGTAGATAGTGTGTCTTCTTGTAGGCAGTGGGCCTCTTGTGAGCAGTGTGCTCGGGCAGTGAGCCCTAATTGGCAAGTGCCATTTTGTAATTTCCTATTCTTCTAACAGAGAATAAATTTTGGGTTAATCACCCCGTGGTTTTCTCCCTTAACAGGGTTTCCACGTCAAAAATACTGTGTCATGTGTTTCTTATTTCATGGTAATGTTTTTGTGTTTGATTCAATGCTGCATTAACTAAGAAGAAAGTTCAGAAAGAGAAATAATTAGGATAACTGATTCACCCCCCCCCCCTCTCAGTTATCAACAATTGGTATCAGAGCTAAGTTCCTCCTAATAAAGCCTAACAGCTTGAGGAAGATCTGGGAATTCAAATGGATGCATATGGTTTAAGGGAGCAACTCAAGACTGCCCTTGAGGATCTTGAACAGTCAAATTCTGAAGTCAATGAATTAAAAGAAAGACTCAAACAGGCTGATGAATTCATGAGAGAATTAAACGACAAATTAAGTCTCTCTATGAAAAAGAGAAAGGAGCTACTCCAACAGTTGGAAAGACAAAGTGAAGAAAGCAATACAAATGAAGAATTGACTGAGCAAACCAAGTTATGTGAAAAGTTATCAAAAGAAGTCATTATGTTAAGACATGAAATGGAATCAGGAACTATAAAGTTTACTCAAGAGATTGAAGAAAAAAGAAAGGCTGAAGACAATCTAAGACAATCTCTTAAAGAAAAATCAGAAGAATGCCACCAGATGGACAGGATTATCAGACATCTTGAATCTGATCTTGAAGATGCCAAAGATAATGAAGAAAAACTTGAGGATCAAATTGCCTCTCTCAAAAGAGACCTTCAAACAGCAAATGAATATAAAGAGAAATTCAAGATAAGTTCTGCTCAACTTGAAGTTCTTCTTGGAAGTCAAAAAGGGACAGATGACAAGCATGGTTTGGGATATGAGAAAGGAGAAAGCTCTGGATCCGGTCAAAAAAATTTTGCATCAGAAAATCCAAGGAGCAGGCCTAGAAGACCTCCGGCAAGACAGCCAAATGCTCAAAGATATCCATCTTTCAATGTATACTGCCACAACTGCAACCACTTTGGTCACAAAGCTAATCAGTGCAGAAAGAGAATGAATCAGATTAATTCATCCTTCTCCGGACAGTGCTTCAACTGCAAAAGGTATGGACACAAATCCCATGAATGCAGAAGTATGCAAGTAAACAAATCATTCAAAGGTAGATGCTTTACATGCAATAGAGTAGGTCATATGGCTAATCAATGCAGATCAAGAGGATATCAGTCAAATATGCAAAGAAATGTTATTTGCCAAATCTGCAATAGGTCCGGTCATAATGCTAAAGTCTGCAGAAGCAAGAATCAGGACAAAAGAGGTCCGGTGTATAATCAGAATCAAGACAAGGGTAAACAAAAGATGAATGCTGATGAAGTTAGGAATCAGATGAGCAAGATTTGGGTGAAGAAAAGTTCAGAGAATGTAGAGGTTGGATCCGCACCAGACTCTGGTGCTGATATTTCTTCCGGAAATTAAAAAGTGAGCTCTGGCTCAGGGGGAGACTCAAAGAAAATCCTGTTCCCCCAGCCAATCAAGTGCTGCCGGATGTGGCACAAGATGCGGAGTAAAGGGTGTAAATATATAAGTCTTGAGATGATCCAGATAAGATTTCAGAGGTCCGCATGGAGTTATGAAGAAGCTGTGATCGATCAAGTAAGACCTATTCCGGGAGATGCTCCGGTATTACAGAGGATTACTAAAAGGTCCGGAGAGATCCGGAAGTGCACTATCTTATTCTGCGGATTGGACAGAGTGTTTGGGATGTTCTTGTTATGTGTCATCTCAATTTATTCATGATTGAAAGATCTGCATGATGTTCATAGATCAGGACTGATCCGGGATACTCCAGGCTATCCGGACAAGGCAAACCGGAATAATATAGGTGAAGCATTTATTGCAGACAGATTTTAGGGTTTGCGGAGCAATATAAGGGATTTCTCAAAAGTCATTTGCTCATTCTGCACTCAAGAAGAAGCAAAAAGTGGAGCTCTGCAACAAGATTCATCAAGCACACCAAGGATCTCCTGCCGAAGTCATTGCATAAAGAAATCAATCCAACCACTCCGTGCAAACCGAAGGCGCATAAGGTATTCTCCATTTTTCATTATCTCACTGCAAATCTTTGAAGAATGGCTACTCCAAATATAGTTAAGATCTCTGATAGACCTCACCCCACATTCAAGAAACATCCTTACAAATCATTGGAGGTAGATCCACTAGGAGCCTTCTCTAGTGTTCCTCATGGTGTATTGCATACGGAAGATATTAGGGTTTACATCCATGCGAATCTTGAAGACTTTGGAGAATCAAAACTGATGGATATCTATCACAAACAATTGATAGATGACTCCTTTGAGATCAAACCTCAGTACAAAGCCATCCGGGACAAACACTTTGCACAGTGCATTCATTTCCCCTGTTTTGAAGAAGATGAATGGGTCCGGTATGTACTAAGTAGAGTACATGACAACTTCCTATGGTTGAACCAGCCCTTCAAGATCACCAAAGATGCAATTAGGGCTGTAACCGGTCTGCACTCATCCGGTGGATTACCTGTTCTCAAGTCTGTCAAAAATCAGACAGTCAGTGATGCAACCAGATCCAAGTTTGACAAGAGAGCTATGACAGTTGATGACATCACTAAACCGGATGTCAAATTTGCAGCTATGATAATTGGTTACAAAATCTATCACTCCAGTAGGGAAAATTCAGTACCGGGAACTGCAATCTACACAGCCTATCAAATGTTAAAGGAGAATGCAGACTATGACTTGTGTGAGCTTCTAGTAAACCAACTCTTTGAAAATCTGCAGAAGATTAAGAAGGACAAGAAAAACTCCTTCAAGTATGGCAATCTGATCCTTTGTCTCTTCTTTTACTACATGAATGAGCTTCCCAGATCCAGTGGATGGATATGGCAGAATGACAGACCGGTTGCCATCCAAATCAGAGACTATTTGCATGGACTTGGGGATGCAAAAGCAAGAAATACAGCTCTATGGGGATACTTCAAGAACTTCCAAAGCATGATGCATGCAAGAGAAAGAATACCCCAATCCCTTGTTGAAAAGTACAAAGACACAGTATGCTTCATGGTAGAAACAGATCAGTGTCTGATGGAGGCAGTGGAGCCAAGGACTGTCTGGATCATGCCCATGGGGTATGAAGTGGATGAACAGATAGTAGAGCTGCATGTTCAACACATGCTAAGCCAGCCCAAAGATCCTAAGGCAGAAAGGTTTGGAACCTTTGAGGAACTGAGTGTAAAGATACATGTAGAACTCAGGGAACCGGAGATAAAGAGGAAGGTAAGAAAAGAAGTTGAGCATATTGCTCAAGGCCTAGGCATCTCAAAAGAGGCACTTGATGCCAGCCGGGAAAAGAGGAGGAAGGCTGAGGAAGAAGAGAAAAGTAAAGAAAGTGTTCCGGTTGAAACTCCCACCCGGACCAGATCATCAAAGAGATCTGCACCTCCCACAACCAAAAGTTCAAAACCGGAAGTCCAGGCATCCGGTAAAAGATCCAAGACAAAAGCCACAAGGGCTTATGAAAGCCAACAGGATGAAGAGGAAACAGAGTCAGATGAGGGAGTAAAAGAAATAAAGAAGCAGAAGAAGAAAGGATCCGGTAAACCCTCCGCAGGCCAAGACAAGGATGAAATGGCAGAGGTATCTGTTGAAAAGCCCACTCTGTCTCTAGAGAGTGTAATCAAGTCGGTCATGGTAGATGGAAACCTTCAACCAATGACTGAATTTTATGATGACTACAATGAGGCTGACCAAAAGATTCTGCAGGAAGCCACAGTCAAATATCTGAACATATACAATAAGGCTTTCATTGAGATCATATCTCTTATTCCTAAAAGCCTAGAAAAGGAATTAGAAATAAGAAAGAATAATGCTCATGCAAAAGATCTTGAGATCTGGGAGCAGATAGCTATTCAGCTATATCCTCAAATTGATCCCAAGACAATGAACATAATCTTCAAAGACTGCAAAGATGAGTTCAGAAGTAAAGCCAGGATGAATCAACTCATGCTTGGTGAGACTGACAAAGTGGCCCAAGAGACAGAAGAGATCCTCCGGAAGGCCTTCAAAAGGTTCAATCTTCCTGTTGTAGAGGACTTAGGTGCAGAAACAGCTGCGGATTGGGAATCATCTGTTCCGGAAGAAGTGGGCCCTGAACAAATAAACATCTCTCCTCCGGTTTCCCCTACAGTCTCCGGATCCAAAGAAGAAGAGAAATTACAGGAGAAGGAAGCAGGGGTGAAAGATAAAGAGGTTGACAGTTCCAAGACTGCAGAAGAAAAGAAACATCTGTCTCCGGCAAGAGACACTGCACAAACTGTTCAACAATTTTTGAGCAAAGCCACTGTAGAAATTGATGAACCGGACCTGCTCAAAGGACCATTAGATTTTGACTCTTTATCACCGGTGCAAACAATGAAAATAGCTTCATTTGCAAATGAGAAAGTCAAAGAGAAGCTGCTGAAATCTCACATGGAAGACTGTGAGCTTATGGAGGTAGCATCTGGACTGCTAGAAAAGATCATGCCATCCTTTCAAAAGGATCCCACAGCCTCCTCTTCCGGTAATCTCAAAACCTTAGTCAGCAGTGTTAGTACACATTTTGAATCTCTAGAAAAATCTGCTGAAGAAAAGGTCTGGAAGGAATTTTTGGATAAAAGATTTTCAGAAGTATTAGAATTAATCTCTAAAGATAGGAAGATTGTGAGTATTGGAATAAAGAGCTTAGAGAATGCTCTTAAGGATGGCGGTGACATTTACAAATTTTGTATATCCTGGTCAAAGGCAACAGCAGCAATTGATAAGAAAATAAAAGAGGAACAGGACAAGCTACAAAGCTTATCTCAAAGTTTTGATCCTCTCTCTTCCTCCATAATAAATCAAGAATGTCAGACTATTGCAGTCTTGAATGAAATAAAGAATCTTGAGAAGGAAAGGAAGAATATCACTAACCGGATGGGAGAACTTAGAAGGATTATAATCCCTAAGTTGGAAACTATGCATGAGGCCATCAGTGATGCTCAGACCACCGCCCAAACAAATGATCCGACAGATCTCAAGCGGGTAGAAGCTCTTGCATTTTTGTTGAGTGGTCACATTTCAATTTTGGATAGAATGAAGCAAAGTTGGGCTACAGAAATGATCCAATTGCAGACATCCTTTGCAGACATTCTTCAGTATATGTGAGTATGTAAATATGCGGCTATGTATAGAAAATTTTTGAAAATTTTGGTGTGCGGACCCTACCCTTTGCCATTGATGTCAAAGGGGGAGTGAGGAGCAGTGAAAAATGAGGAATCCAACTAAGGGGGAGTTCCGGAAATTGTATATAAAGACAGAGCATCAGCAAAGGGGGAGCATAGTGTAAACACTTAGTCATTTTTCACTAAGTGTTGCCATCAATGCCAAAGGGGGAGATTGTTGGCAAGAGACACTATATGGATTCATGGTTGTTGTCATTGATGGCAACAAAGGTCATCCCACATATCCACAAGTCATGATGTGTCTCTACCGGAAGTCAGAATAAAGATTGTTGTGGTCTGGTGAACAAGAACAGAGCATGTGGCAAGGTCCGACAGATTGATCCGGATCTCTCAGAGGAAGTGTCTTGGTGTAGTGCGGATTTGGGGAAGTCAAGAGGACTACCTTGAGTGGTATATTCCAAGGATTTAGCCTCCGGTGATGGACAAGGAAAAAGATATGAATAGTTGAGTACCGGATTCCTGAGAGACAGTGAAAACAGAGGAAGAACTGACTGACAGAGTATCAAACTACTTTCCGGATGTGTTACTGTTCATGATAAAGGTTGTGAAGGCATGAATCATGTTTGGCCGACATGATTAATGATATCTACAAGTATATGCTTGATCCGCATTGCTTGGTGAGCAAGGATTCAGCCGACAGAACAAAGTTTGTAAGAAACTAGACTGTTCCGGATGCCGACTAGAAAGGTGATGAAATTACTTGTGCGGATATATATAGAAGATGGATTTAGTTGTGAAGGGTGTGATTGTGTGAAGGTATATGCGAATAAGTTCAGAACAGAGCAGAAGTAGCAAGAAAGATCCGGTATGTGAAAGGATAGCAGAATAAAGAACAGAGGGAAGATGAAGTGCAGCAGATCAGTGTACTGAGCCTAACCGGAACTGAACTCCAGCATATGCAGATGCTTCCAATCAGTTCAAGACTGTGATTCTTATCACTTTATAGACAGTGTGTCTTCTTGTAGGCAGTGGGCCTCTTGTGAGCAGTGTGCTCGGGCAGTGAGCCCTAATTGGCAAGTGCCATTTTGTAATTTCCTATTCTTCTAACAGAGAATAAATTTTGGGTTAATCACCCCGTGGTTTTCTCCCTTAACAGGGTTTCCACGTCAAAAATACTGTGTCATGTGTTTCTTATTTCATGGTAATGTTTTTGTGTTTGATTCAATGCTACATTAACTAAGAAGAAAGTTCAGAAAGAGAAATAATTAGGATAACTGATTCACCCCCCCCCCCTCTCAGTTATCAACAAACACAACTTGCTAGCCTATGTGTTTCATATGACCTTAACCCATGGTCACCTAGCATAATGCAGCATGCTAGCCCATGATCCATGAGGGTATATTGATCTACATGACTCCTAGCGATAGAGCAAGCTAGTGCTAGAGTCATGTACTCCTCTCCATTCAATTTCTCCCCATCTGTTTGTTTATCTTCTCTCCTTTTGACAATCGATCAACTCATTATTCTTCTATCTCCTTTTTAGAATTCTTCTATTCTTGGTTTTCTTTTAGGAATGATAAAAAAATATCGAGACATATTTTCAACCTAGGTCTCCTAATTGCTTTGCCAACTCAAAGCTTTCTTTTTTCATTTGCCCATGTAAATACATGCTCTTGCTTTTCATTTATACTCTATGCATGCTTTGTGTTTTCATGTATGCTCTATACGCTTTTTTATTCCATGTCTGCTTTGTTAAACACAAGGAATATTGAGAGGGGGGGTGAATTAGTATTCTATAAATCCATTCTTTCATGTGTTCTTTAATGCATTTACCAAATTCAATAACATGAAAGAAAAATAAACATAAGAAGAGTAGCCACAAAGTCATAACACATAGACACCAGGATTTTTACGTGGAAAACCCAAAAAGGGAAAAACCACGATGAGTGTTATCTCACAATATATTATGATATCAAAACTAAATTACAAAAAGGCTCACTACCTTAGGACTCACTGTCTAAAGAAGTGCTCACTGCAATAGGCTCACTACCATTAAAGAAAAGAAGATAGAGAAAGGGTGGCTCACTATTGAGACAAAATGCTGGAATATAGTTCCATTAATAGTTCAATATATAGATTCAAAGGTCTTCATCATGACTACTCTATTTTCTATTTTTCTTTACATATATTATATTCTTCTGTCCTCTACACTTTTACTATACTTTTTGCAACATAAATTTGGTGTTACTGTTGCCCCTCAATTTTTGTCCTTGATGTCAAATCCACAACTTGGTATCACTTGGCATGGTATTTTGATGTCGGCACATGCCTGGTATTGGCATGGTATTTTGATGTTGGCACATGCTTGGTATGGTATCATTCTCACAGCATGCTTTTAGTTGATATTCATTGTTGTATTCATTATTGGCTCATGATATTCATTGTTGTATTCATTATTGGCTTAGTTGAAGTTGATCTCAGATGGGTTGTTGTGGCACTTGACTCTACCATGATGTTTGAGACATTTTTCTACAGATGCATGTTGAATATTCTATAGGTGCTTGTTGATTATGGTATCATTGTGAAATTCTTAGTTTGCAATAATAGTGAGCTCTTTTGGTGTTATGATATCATTGGCATTATGAGATAGTTTGGTTTCAAGATCTTTAAGTGCTATACCATTTCATTTTGATATTACATTCACATGGAATCATGACACTTGGCATGGTACTGACAGCATGGTATCAATGGCAATATGGATGTAACATTGTTATGGATACATTGCTATGGACACATACCACTTATCATGGTGATATGGCAACATAACTCTCAAGGTATCTTGGTATAGATATGCATTGTAAGTATTGACAATGGCATCCTCAGTTGTTTGGTATGGACATCCATGGCAAGTTGATCATGGTGACATGAACACATTGTAAACACATTGATATCTTATGGTGATAGCACATTGATATCATATGGTATCTTCAGTTACTATGCTAGTACTATGTTACTACAAAGGTATGATCACCTTTAAAGGGAATACAAATACAAATTGTTTCATCTAAAGTTTAATGTTGACAAAGGTGCTTAATTGTTTCCCTTGAGCCTATATGTAAACAAAGTCATATTAAAAAGGGTGTTTCGGGGACCACTAAATTTGCAACCGTCCCAAAAGGTTTTGGCATATGCAATAGGTAAAAAGAGTTTAAGTTTTATTATCATTCACCAGGATCACAAGTTGCCATCAGTCAAAATGCTTAGAGAATGAATCATTTTGCAAAGTGAAATGTAGTCTATGAGCTAGGGTTTGTCATCTCAATGGTTATCATGAAAAATCATGGAAAATGTAGTGAAACCTATGGAATTCTTCAGGAATCTGTGCTTGAGAGTCAAAAGAGAAGTTTGACTGTTAAGTTTTAGATGTAAAAGGTTTTCATGACGGCTTAATCAGGTGATATTTTTCTTTTGATAATGTATATTAAAGTTTCTGTTTGATCTTTCATATGGGTTGAATGAAATTTCTTGTTTTTGAGTAGCTTGGACTTGGTTGAGATGTTCAGTATAATTTCCTTTATACATTTTTTGAGTTTGAACTGTGGTAACTACCTAAAACCCCTGTTGTATAGCTCAAGATTCGTGGATATGCACTTCACTTATCTTTTTACTCAAAAATAGTTATGAGTCAAGTTTGTTTGTTAATGGTAACGGTTTTCAAGAAGGTTGTTTACTCTTACCTTAGTTAGGGTTTACCTTCAAGCATACAATGCAAAGATTTGAATAAAATATACCCACATAACTTGTCTCTATGGTTTCACTATGATCTTGAAGACAGGGCATTTCTTGTTACAGTTTGAAGACATCATATGAACTATTTTTGTTTACTATAGTAAAAGGACTTTATGCAGTGGTTATTTGAGCCTTGGGTTAAAATGAAACCATTCGACTATATGGGTCTTACAGTTATTTGTTCTACAAGGAGTTTCTCTGCATGGTTACATTATTTCAATTACATGTTTAAACTGTTTGATGAAAGAAAGAAAGACTTAAAATAGATTGCATATAATATGTTGAAGAGACCTGATGTAATGTTGAGGATAAATGTTTTTATTGTATTATCATTTAGATCAGAGTTGTATTGATACTTAAATCTCAATTAATGAGATATTCAAGGATTGGAATTTCGAGAAACAAAGTGTTCCTCTGTAATTGATTTATACTATTTGTTGTGTTGATTGATCACAAGCCAGTGAGGCATAAATGATCACAAGCTAGTGAGGGAGAAATGATCACAAACCAGTGAGGCAGAAATAATAATAATAAGCCAGTGAGACACTTTTACTGAGTGGTTTTCTACCCCAGAGGGTTTCCACTCCTAAAAATATGTGTTATGGTGCGTGCCATCTGTCATTTATTTTATTTGCCATCTGTCTTATGATGCTATTTGTTATTTGTTACATATGCACATGGAACTTGTTTACTTGTCTCTGTAATGCTCTGACACATGTACTAATAAGAATTTAAGTCACCATGCATATCTATTGTCTAAACCTGCAATGATAGTGTGTAAATTTGTTAATTTTGTTCTGTTTTCTGTAACACTGATTCATCCCCCCTCTCAGTTTTACCAAGTACTCTAACAAGTGGTATCAGAGCATAGGTTCCCTATAGAAGTCTAACTGGCTTGGGTAGGTCCTATTAGTGGAGTACCATGGGAAAAGGTAGAAGAAATAGAGAAAAGAAAGAGGACAAGCAAAAAGCTATACAACAAACCCTAGTCAAGCCTATTAATGAGTTGTTGGCTAAATCACCTTTGAAAGTTGACACAAAGTGTGATAAAGAAAATGACTTTATTGTCAGGATTCATGATTCAGAAAGAGACTTCTTTGTGGTTGAAGATGGACATGAATTTGATGAAGATGACCGTGAAGTGGATACTGAAGAACTTTTATGTGCTCTAGAAATGAACAAGCATCTCCAAAAAGAGAACCATGCATTAAAGTTTCAACTTCAACAAGAAAAAGATACAAAAGACAAGGTATGTTCAGATTTGGCAAAAGTTTCTTTAGAGTTTGAAAAGGCAAGAAATCAAGTTGTTAACTTAAAGAAACAAGTTGATAAGTATAATAAATTGATTATCAGTCTAAAGGCTGAAATTGAGGAAGCATAAAGAATAATAGATGTAACAAATTCTGATCTTGAGGTGAATAGAATTGAATGTTTGAAACTTGAAAGTGAGGTTGTCAATCTAAAGAAAAGTCTGGATGTTGTCAAAATACAGAAGTTTGTGAAAGGCACAAATGCTTTAGATGGCATATTGAGTAGTCAAAAAAATTACAAGGATCATTTTGGTTGAGGATATGAAAAAGGGGAAAGCTCTGGTGTCAAAGATGAATTTAAAAGGGAAATAGTGTTTGCAAAAATAAATGGGAAGAGTTTCAAAGTTAGGTAGACTCCTAGGCAGAAGATAGAGCTAAATTATCATTCTATTATTCCTGATGAAGACAAGAAGAAAGCAAAGGAAAAAGTTGCTGATGTTGGAAGAAGAAGAACAAACAGATTTACAAGACCTTCACCTATCAGGCAATACCATTCAATGAGGTACAATTATTTTCAATTTCATGGTTATTGCTATTGCTGTCATGCTTATGGTCATACTGCAAAGTTTTGTAATGTTCAAGCAAGACATGATCCTTCTAGGTTTTCAAGAAGATATAAGTTTTTTTTTCCTTTTGGAAACAATATCACCTGTTTCAAGTGCCATAAAATTGGGCATAGAGCGTATTTTGTAGAAATGGTCCTATGAATTCATCTAGACATGACAAGAGTACATATACCTTGAGCAAAGGAAAGAAAAGGTCTATTTAGGTTTGGAAAAGAAAACAAAGTCAAGTGCAAGAAAAGATAGAGCCTAAGCTTGTGCATACTGCACAAGTAACATCCATGAGTGCATAAAGAGAAGCATGGAGTCAGGAGGAGTTGTGTAAGGTTTTATCTTTTATCCCCATGAAGTCATATTAGTATTAAGTACATTGTAATTATGTTTGTACTGAGCTGCTCCTATTTCCCGTCAGTAGTAGTTGATATCATTCTCTGCATGACAGTTATATCTTGATTGCTATAAGATAGTTGTACAGATCAACTGATCAAATTAGTCAGGGTATGGATGCAAGGCAACCAAAAGTTAATGATTATGATCAATGGACTGCTTGTCTATTCTTGTTAATGGAATGATTTTTGAGGTGCAACAACTCTTGGTATTCATCATGCTTAATAAGATCAGAGATGTTCATGTGTTCTTTTTGTTATGTTCCAAGAATTGATATGCAAGGATGAATTGCAGAAATTAGTTATGGATCATGTCATAGGATTATAGTTTCTTGTCAGACTTAGATGTGATTCAAGTTCTTTGATTGGAGTTGAGTTGGTCATTAGTAGTGGTAACAGTGATCAAATGGAATCATCACCTACAATGGTCTCAGGTATCATTGTATTGGACCATCTATTGCAGAGGTTACAATATGTTTATTACAGACTTTGGAGTAGGTTGTTTGGTAGGTTGATGAAGCTTCAGTAGCATGTGGCTACATTGTTTGGTGCTTGGGTTCTTGGTTTGTAATTGGTAAGATTAGTTTTGGTCTATGTTTAATAGTAAGGTTTCTGGTTCTGTGGTTCTTGTTCATGCTTTATTCTCTAACATTTTGAAAAGAAAATAGTGATCTTGAAGACTTGTTCTCATTTTGTTTGAAAGGGGTATAATATATTATATTGTATGAGCTGTTTTCTTGTTACATAAGTGTATGTAAGGTTTGATAGAGAATGGTAGATAGAAACAGTGTATACATTACAATAGAGACATCAATATGTAGACATAGATCAAGACACAATATACATAGCAAAGCTAGGGTATACAATAATGAAAAGACATTTGTAATAAGTAATGGTTGCATCAAAATAGAGTAACATTTGTTTTGTTCAATGTTTTGTGACTATTTGACATTGTTGAAATAGTTTCAATGATCAAGAGATGATATTTGATTTGTCTTTGTATGTGTAAGTGTCATCTTCAATCACCACAGTCTTAAGGAGTGTCAGTGTTTTGACAATGTTGGTAGGTGTTTGTAGTGTATTTGTGGATGTAATCAAACTTTGTAACAGTAATTATCACTATATCAAAATTTTGTATCAGAATCAATCTTTGGTATCAGGCATCAGTTTAGTATAAGGAGGTATGATCCAATGGTAGGATCTGACAAGGTAGGAGTCCATCTGATAGTGACTGTGTGCTTTAATGATTGACAATATCTATAAAATGTAGGTCATCATCTTTACATGTGATATATATGACCAAGATCACTCTCAAATAAACCTCATTCAATGCATAGACAGAGGTATTTCTATCATACAGTGGGAGTCTATTTTAGTGAGTTTAGTTTGTGGTAAAAGATTAACAAATAGGTGACATATGACAATGGTTTGATGTTATAACATTAGTACAATCTCTGAGTGGGACAGTCATAGTCTTTCAATGAGATAGTGATTGTTATGACAATGTTTGTTGCTAGGATACATGATGATGATATAGTAATAGTGATGTCTCAAGTACATGTATAGGATTACATGAGAACTGTATTGCATGTTGATCATGATTGCAATGATAGAAGATTTTACAGAGATTGTTACAAAGTAAGTTGTTACAGAATTATGTGTTTGATATGGTGTGAGAGCAGTGATATAGTGTGACTGTTGTGATAGAGTCATAACAATGTTTAGGAATGCAGAACAAGGATAGATGTAGAGGAGGAAATAGTGTTTTTTTTGCTAATAGGAAATATTTACTGACAGGAAACAGGGAATGATGTTACTATTTTTCCTTCTTTGGTCTCTGCTATTTTCTTATGGCCAGATTTATGGAGGTCTTGGAACAAAGTATGATCCATGGTTACTTTGGTGTTTGCTCCAGTGATATATTCAACTGTTCTTGTGGTGCTTTCTCCTTGATCTTTGATATAGTACTTGAATGATGGTGATAGTGTTATTCTATCTGATGCTTGTTGAACATATTCAGTTGTTGTCCTTCTTTGATATATGCTTCTTGTTATACTTATCATGGTACTGACAGTCATGTTATGTTTTAGGATGCTCTGAATGTTTCTACTTCATGGGATAGTCTTGGCATTATCATACTTTCTTTCTCCCTTCGTCTTGATGCCAAAAAAGGGGAGAGAGAGTTGTGTTTTGACATCATGGACAAAGGGGGAGTTTGTTGCCCCTCAGTTGTTGTCCTTGATGTCAAATCCACAACTTGGCATCACTTGGCATGGTATTTTGATGTTGGCACATGCCTGGTATTGGCATGGTATTTTGATGTTGGCACATGCTTCGTATGGTATCATTCTCACAGCATGCTCTCTGTTGATATTCATTGTTGGCTCATGATATTCATTGTTGTATTTATTGTTCGCTTAGTTGAAGTTGATCTCAGATGGGTTGTTGTGGCACTTGACTCTGCCATGATGTTTGAGACATTTTTCTACAGATGCATGTTGAATATTCTATAGGTGCTTGTTGATTTTGGTATCATTGTGATATTCTTAGTTTGTAATAACAATGAGCTCTTTTGTGTTATGATATCATTGGCATTATGAGATAGTTTGGTCTCAAGATCTTTAAGTGCTATACTATTTCATTTTGATATTACATTCACATGGAATCATGACAGTTGACATGGTACTGACAACATGGTATCAATGGTAATATGGATATAGCATTGTTATGGATACATTGCTATGGATATATACCACTTATCATGGTGATATGGCGACATAACTCTTAGGTATCTTGGTATAGATATCCATTGTAAGTATTGACAATGGCATCCTTAGTTGTTTGGCATGGACATCCATCACAATTTCATCATGGTGACATGAACACATTGTAAACACATTGATATCTTATGGTGATAGCACATTGATATCATATGGCATCTTTAGTTTGGTAATTGATCATGGCATCTTTAGTTACTATGCTAGTACTGTGTTACTACAAAGGTATGATCACCTTTAAAGGGGATAGAAATACAAATACAAATTGTTTCATCTAAAGTTTAATGTTGACAGAGGTGCTTAATTGTTTCCCTTAAGCCTATATGTAAACAAAGTCATATTAAAAAGTGTGTTTTAGGGGCCACTAAATTTGCATCTGGCCTAATAGGTTTTGGCATATGCAATAGGTAAAAAGAGTTTAAGTTTTATTATCGTTCATCGGGATCACAAGTTACCATTGGTCAAAAAGATTAGAGAATGAATCTTTTTGCAAAGTGAAACATAGGCTATGATCTAGGGTTTGTCATCTCAATGGCTATCATGAAAAATCATGAAAAATGTAGTGAAACCTATGGAATTCTTAAGGAATCTATGCTCGGGAGTCAAAAGGGAAGTTCGACTGTTAAGTTTCAGATACAAAAGGTTTTCATGATGGCTTCTGTCAGGTGATATTTTTCTTTTGATAATGTATGTTGAAGTTTCTATTTGATCTTTCATATGGGTTGAATGAAATTTCCTATTTTTGAGTAGCTTGGACTTGGTTGAGATGTTCAGTATACTTTCCTTTATACAATTTTTGAGTTTGAACTGTGGTAACTACCTAAAACCTCTATTGCATAGCTCAAGATTCGTGGATATGTACTTCAATTATCTTTTTACTCAAAAATAGTTATGAGTCAAGTTTGTTTGGTAATGGAAACGATTTTCAAGAAGGTTGTTTACTCTTACCTTAGTTAGGGTTTTCCTTCAAGCATACAATGCAAATATTTGAACAAAACATACCCACATAACTCGACTCTATGGTTTCACTATGATCTTGAAGACAGGGCATTTCTTGTTACAGTTTGAAGACATCATATGAACTATTTTTGTTTACTACAGTAAAGGGACATTATGCATTGGTGATTTGAGCCTTGGGTTAAAATGAAAGCATTTGACTATATGGGTCTTACAGTTATTTGTTCTACAAGGAGTTTCTCTGCACGGTTACATTCTTTCAATTACATGTTTAAACTGTTTGATGAAAGAAAGACTTAAAACAAATTGTATATAATATGTTGAAGAGACCTAATGTAATGTTGAGGATAAATTTTTTTATTGTATTATCATTTAGATCAGAGTTGTATTGATACCTGAATCTCAATTAATGAGATATTCAAGGATTGGACTTTAGAGAAACAGAGTGTTCCTTTGTAATTGATTTACACTATTTGTTGTGTTGATTGATCACAAGCCAGTGAGGGAGAAATGATCACATGTTGGTCAGGCAGAAATAATAATAATAAACCAGTGAGGCAATGATTGTAGCCAGTGAGGCACTTTTACTGAGTGGTTTTCTACCCCAGAGGGTTTCCACTCCTAAAAATATCTGTGTTATGGTGCCATCTATCATTTGTTTTATTTGCCATTTGTCTTATGATGCTATTTGTCATTTGTTACATATGCACATGGAACTTGTTTACTTGTCTCTATAATGCTCTGACACATGTACTAATAAGCATTTAAGTCACCATGCATATCTGTTGTCTAAACTTGAAATTATAGTGTGTAAATTTGTCAATTTTGTTCTATTTTTTGTAACACTGATTCACCCCCCCTCTCAGTGTTACCAAGTACTCCAAATGTTAGATCACACAGAACAACAATAACAACTACACCACATCAAAATCTATTGGGTATTTATATCCGCAACAAGATCTAACTCAAAACTTGGTCAGCTTGCTAGTGATGAACTGTGTACACAAAAAGCTATACTTTATCAGCTTGAATTCTTTACACGAAGTTATGCGGACCAATGTAAACCTTAAAGAATCTTCATATAGGTGTGGATCTATTTTAGAACCATTTAGAATAATGATTCAAGTAATATTTCTTCATCGCACAACGATCCAACTGAGTGTTGGCTTCATACTTAAGTATACTCTTAACCTTGTTGTCTGTCATAACACAACTTCTAATGCGGACTAGACTGGACTCCAAAATTCATATCAAACATTCATTAGGATCAATAATAATAACTTTATAGCCATAGGTCATAGTATTCTTATATGGTGAGATGCAAATCTCTGAACTGATGACTCTATTTTTGTGAAACACTGTCAAACTGAATGCCAATGCTTGGAAGCTTGTAGATGATCTTCTAGTGAACTTCAGAATCTGGAAATATGGAATTAGATACTTCTCATATATGTTTACAACACCTACAAACCACACATTGAAACAATCATTACTAGAGGAATGCGGACCAAAATACTCAGGTGTTCTTCACTGTTTATAACTAGACTCTGCTTAACCTGACTTAGGCAATTCACATTATGACTTCTAGAGATTGTCAGGATATGAAACTTGGAATTGTTATGTCATAAATTGTCCTCTTGTATGGAATGGTACAGTTTCCCTATGGTTTAGCTCCTTCCCTTTGGTGACCTTTCAACCTATTTTTTACAGACCTTCTCGACACCTGATTGACCTAGGTCTAACTGGAAGAATCTCACATTTTGGAATAACTAAAGATTGAACAGGAAAATAAAACTTGGATTTGGGGTCCCCTAACCTCCTTAAAGTAGTCCTGAGCAAGAAATCAGGGCTTGGACTTGGGCGCTAGTGCCCTTATCCTACCCTATTTCTGGATGTCTTGAAGTTTGGAGGGATGTCTCTCTTATCGTGCATTCCGTGATTCCACTTTCAAATTTTTGTTTTTCGCACGATGTCGACATCTTATTTCGAAATTGAAATTCCTAAGGTTGGATATAAAGAGACATTTGAAAATCATCTTATCATATACAATCTTTATGCAAACTTGATGCCAAAACTCTGCCAAAATTGCCATTAAAGATCAGTAATTTGTTGAAGCTCTTGAAGTCATTTGAATTTGCTTTTATGGAGACAATGGATGGAGATTAGGAATCAAGATCTTGAGACTATCTCGCTCTTCCTAGGGTTTGTACACCTTTTGCATGATTGGGAGAACGGTTGAAGCCTCCAACATCAATTTTGGAGATCCTTCGTGAACATTGTTGATTCGCCTTCTTATTTATGCAAGTCTTCATTGCTTTCATCTCCCTGAGGTGAAGTTGTGTTTATTCATTGAGTTAATGCAAGTTGTTGATCTTCCCTTGATTGAGACATCTAGGGTTTGATATTTCTACATACACATTGCTAGGGTTTGCACACATATCTGCAAATCTTTATCTTTGTCTATTGTTGAGGTGGGAACACTGAAACAGGGCTTGACTAAGGCAAGCTCCTATATAGCCGCAAGCATTTTTCTCCTCCTTTTGCATATACAGGTTGCATTTGTCGAGATCCAATAGAAAGTAGTTGCAGGAAGGTTCATATTATAGACACAGTCATGAAAAATTTTGAATTTTAGGATTTCGAGAGTTTCAGGACATGGTGACTCATGGCCTAGTCCAACTGGGTGATTTTTCTAGGATTTGGGAACCTCTTGAGATTGTGAAGCAGCTGGTGCAAAAGATTCTGACATCAGGAAACTTTCAAGACATGGTGACTAGCGCCCTAGTCTAATAGCTCCTAAGTTTCCAGGTACACTGTCTCTGAACTGTTTGCTCTGCATTTCTTTATTTGTTTCATCAATATATGTGTCTGAAAATTGAGTTATTGCAGTCTGATATGCAAATTAGGGTTTTATGATTAGAAAAGAAAACTAGCTTGTAAAACCTGATTCAACAACCACATAGACACAATTAACAGGAAAAGGGAACAGTGGAAATCTGTAGTTTATCCCTAAACTCACCCTTTGCTTCCCTAATGTTTTGGTGTGTGAAAGTGTAGGACTTGTATCATCTATCTTGCTTCTACGTTTTTAGATAAAACATTTTGGTGAACCCGTACTCTAAAAGAATTTGTATCTTTCTACAACTCAGATCTGATTTAGTTTGCTGTCCTAAAACACCTTTAGATTGCAAACCCTCTTTCATGAAAGTGCATGCTTTAAATCTTGAATGACTCTCTTATCCTTTAATTGAAAATAATTCAAAAATTACAACTTTATGTGTTGCATAGTGTTATTTTATTACCCTTTCACAAAGTTTAGGTTATAGCATTTTTACATTCAAGTCTTGGGTGAAATTGAGCATGTTAAAATGTTGGATTACTTTTTACAAGAATTTCATGTGTATGATGAGCCATATAGTTGTGATGACTTCAATATGTTGGATGACTCCCTTGATGACTTTATCTCAATTGAATGGTCCACTACGACTCTTAAACCATCATTATTTCAAAGATTTGTAAATGTAATTTATTTTCCTAAAGATAGAGAAGAAACTGTGAAATCAAAAATAGTGGTCACTTTGTGCTTAGATGTACCTCAATCCCCTTCTAAACTAGTGCTCACTGTTAGAGGTCCTTCACCTTCTTCTCATTCTCCTAATTACATTTACAACTATGCTAAATAGATATCATATCCAACTTCACAACAACCTAGTTCTACTGTGGTTGCTTATACATACAATACTCAGAATAACAAACAAAACAAACAACAATCAAGCATTCCGATATCTTTACCAATTTCTCAATCGATGCTTCCTCAAGCACCCCATTTAACACAAAGAGTTGGTCAAGATTATGATCTTATTGAGTAGCTTCGTGCTACTCCCGGTAAGATATGCCTTTGGGAACTTAATCAAACTTCACCTACATACCATGGAATGCTCCAAGAAGCTTTACAAAAGGTGATTGTCCCACCTGCTGTTAAACCTAATGATATAGCAACTCTCTTAGATTGTATACATGTGACGAAAACATATATTTTGTTTCAACAACATGAGTTGCCATCTCTTGAAGTTCAAAATCAGTATGATCCTCTGATTATTTTTGTTACAATAAACAAGAAATTGATTAAATGAGTTATGATTGACAATGCGTCAGCTCTTAATATTTGTGGTATTATCTTATTACATAAGATTAAAGTTGACACATCTATGATTAAAACAGATAAGTTAAGCATTCGTGGCTTTGACAATGTTGGAAGACAATCTATAGGCACTATAACTCTACCTATACAAGTCGGGCCTGTCACTTTGCCTACCTTTATTCATGTCATGCCTTGTTCTGTCTTATAACATGATTCTGTGTAGACCATGGATTCATGCATTGGGGGCAGTCCTTTCTACCCTTCACCATTCAATCAAATTTATTCAGAAAGATAAGCTCCATACCATTCATGCTGATCCTAAACCTGATCTTTGTTTACAAATTGATTCACTAAAACAAGTTGTTCAACATAAAATCTTAAGCAATTTGAAAGTTGAATCATCAGTTTCCCCTGGCACAAATAATTTTGTGCCAGAGTCCAAGCAATCAAATGCATTTCTTGGTGATGATTGGGGTTAATTGGATTTTACATCTGCTTCCATGGGTGAATATAAAATTAATGATCATGTTCTTGAAACATCAAAAGTTGCATCAATATTATCTCAAAGCTCACCTGTAAAAACTAAGGTCTCTTTGGTTATGTTGGTTCCCAAATCAACAAAGGGTTTTCCACTTCCTATGCTCTAGTCCAATGACAGATTCAGCCAACAAACACGGGAGGTTGTGTGAACTGCCTCCCCTTCACTTTTGGTTTTGCCGTACCAAGGGGGGTATCCCTTCAACAAAGGATTTAACTGTGACTCACCCAGAACAAAAGATCTAGCTTTTTAATACTAGGCAGAATGCTTTCATGTATGGACCAAGATTTGTTGGATAAATCACAAGGCTGACAATGTTCTTGGACATATCTCACTGGTTGAAAATGAGAGCATGCAACTAAAACCTACTCCTAAAATCTAAAAGTTTGAGATTCTGAAATGATTTTGTTTTATATGTTTGGATGCAAGATTTAGGGCTTTGGATCATAGCCTCAACACAAAATCAGACTGGTGCCTATCTCAAGGCAATGGAGTCAAATAAATGCATATATGTGAATATTTATCATAAACTTTGAGAAGAATAATCAAGTTTCAAGGGGTTTCTATTAGTATTTGCCTTACAAATACTACCCAAGTATGAGTATTCAGTTATCCATGCTTACAAATATCCTTGCTACAATATATTCTTCTTAATGCTTAACCTAAAACATTTAATCTGCTCTGTGAGCAGAAGTAGGAGATTAAACATTTAACGTAGTAAACCCATGTTACTAAACCTCAAATAACCCTTAGCTACTTCAGATTTAGAAGAACATATACAACTTGGAGACAAATAACTAAATACATACAATAAAGCATTACTCATCTAAATCAACATGAAACTGATATGTTTTATGCATAAAATACTCAACATACAACTCATAAACTCACAATAAAGAGATAGAACAACCTAGCTGAAGTGTATTTCATTACTTCTCCAAAATGCCAAAATCTTCAACAACATAAATGAGAAGCCCAGCTCTCTCTTTTTAGCTCAAAGTGTGTTACCCTAAAAATTAACTACATTTCTGGAGGTAGGTGAGACATTTTTTAATACATTTTCCCTCCAAAATGCAATGGGAATAAAAAATTACAAATAAAATAGGAAGAGATTAAATAATGAATACATCGTATTCTAATTTCCTCTTTTACTTATTTACATTTTTTAATTTTTTCCCAAATTTGCACCACAACAACTGAAAACTTCAAATCTCTGCACAAGTGACCACTGAGACCTCTTATCTAGCTCTTGCAACTGTATTTAACCATAGAAGATCATTGCAACAGTATTCAACTTTGATTTTTGCCCAATTAAAACTATCTAGGTCGTTTTTGCCAAAATACAGGCATTTTCTGTCATTCTGGCACTCAAAAATTGCTCCAAATGGCCAAAAAATCCCCACCAATGGATGAGGAATGAAATGAGGAAGAACTTGCAGCATATATCAACACCTCTGAGTCAAAAATCTCCTTAAAAATGATGCCTGAAGAAGAAAAACATGATTAACAGCACCAAAATATGCTCAAGCTGCCAAAAAATCATTAAAAATGCCTTAAAAATAAAGGGAATCCACCACGTGATGCTTGGAGAAGGGAGTGGAGGGTGAGAAATGCCCTGTGATGGGCTTATCACACCATCGCAAGGGGTCCAAAGGAGGCAGAGAAGAGGCATGCGATGGTGCGATAAGCCCTACCATCGCACGCTCTCTCATATCATAAACTTTTACTAAAGTTTCTTCTTTAATAAACTTTACTTCTTTCCTTATAATCTTGACTTTTCCATGCTCACCTTGAAACTTTAATTCTGCCCTCCTTTTAATATTTGATTTTTATAATCTACATTTTAAACATTAGAAATTATGCAAAATTTGAATTTCTTTCTCTAGGTAGACGGTGTAATTCCACTATGGGCAAATTGACAGTTCGATGACCATGAAAATTTGCATAGAGACATAATCAGTTATTTTAAGAAAACCCATCTCCTTGAATTTTGCTTCGCCCACCAAATTCTGGCACCTGCTTTGTAAACTGACCCGCCGGATGCCTTCGCCGTAGCAAGAATGCATTAAAATAATGCATCAAATGGTCTCAGATTTTGATGAAATTGGAAGTAAAAATGTTTGAGACCAAATCAACAACTGAGTTGCCCTCAGATTTGTAAAATTTGAAACTTTTTAGGAAGCCAAAATTAGCCTGGTCATAGTCAGAAAATAATTAAAAGGCCCATCAAAACTCATCCCAGGAGCACGAAACTGAACAAGCATGTTCTTATATGCACCAAGAAACTTTGCACCAACCGAATTTGCAAGATGATGCTTGAGATGAAAAATTTTAATTATTGAAGTTGCCCTTTGGGGTAGATTGTGCATTTTGTCACCCAAGCCTCCGTCAACATCTCGAAAGAATATTGGCACATCAAATTTGAAAAATTTGAGGGTGCCACCAGTGGCTCTTGCTCAGGGACGCATGCCTCTTGTAGGCATGGCAAGATTCTAGTTATCTCCGGGACATAGACCAGGTGCCTACTGCATTGGGCTGCAGAGTCAACACTCCATTTTACATTAAAAATCACACCTTCAAATTTATTTGGTGGCCCCAAGCCCCTAAAAATGAAAAACCAGAAGCCTCCTATGTCAAATACCTAATTTTCATCTAACTGCCTCAAACCACCGCTGAAAACACTAACATGAACTTCCCATAAACTAACCATGTCACTGCCATGTTCTATCATATCACTGAGCTTGCCAATATTACCTTTGTCAATCTGCACTTTAAGATTAGGCATATAACCATACATATTATCATACCCTTTAGTATCAAGCAATATATGAATGTCATAGTCATCAAAAAATGCACTCTCATATGGCATATAGTACATCTCATCATCTATGTTATCAATATGCATTATAAAATGATCTCCCAGCTAGATTGAAAACTGAAAGCACTCATAGTCTACCACATCGCTAGGATCATTAAGTCTTATTTCATCACAAGTTTGCATATCAAAGAGAAAACTATCATATTCACTTTTGTGCACCTCATGTAAACACCCTTCAACTACATCAAATAAAAAAGTTTCATACTTCAGCACCTCTCTGAACTCGATATCATTATGTTGATAAGAGCCCATGTCTGAATCATCAACACCCATATTATGCATAAAAACATTCATTTCTTGTTTAGGAAAGTATGCTAATTCATCCTTGAAATCATGACTCGTATCCATGTTAAAAACTTCAAAAACTGGTTCACACAAATCTTTGTTTTCATCATGGTTTTCAATTTGACCCTCAAATGGTCTCATGTTCTCAGTAGTACTGCTGAATAATGGGATAACTGAGCCATATGTCAATGATTCATTTACATCTTCCACTTGTTCATTACATGAATCCTCAACAAACACGAATGCCTCCATGTCAAGAAGATGATCAATACCTACGAAGAAACAATCATACTCAGCATGATCACTTATTTCATCCTCTGCCTCTGCCACATATAGGTTTGAATCAGCACATTTTTTAGAGTTATGCACATCAGCCGTCTCATAGAAGCATTCGTAATCCACAAAAAAATAATCAGACCTACTGTCATTATAATCCTCATCATAGGAGAATTCTTCATTACATAAACAATGCTGAAAATTGTCAGAAGGAATGCTTAAAATTTTGCTTTCAAAATCACGATCACTGATTTGCAAAGAAGTATTTGCAACACTTGCACTGCTGTCATTGATCAAAACATAATGAGGATAAACATCTTGCATCTCTTTTACCTCTTCATCATCTGGGATATCATAGGCAGAAATGCCTATCTTGTCATCATGCCATGCACTTTTGTTCTCATTACTGATATATTGGCCTGCATATGTGCTAATTGTATGTTGGTTACATTCACCATCCTCATTTACACAAGATAAACCTTTATTTTCTGATGTACCCTTTTCAGTCATGTGCATAATATTCTAATTTTTATCAACAGGGCAGTGAATGTTATCTACGTTTTTAGATGCCACATCTCTTGTGTAATCACATTGTGCTGATGCACAAGTTGGGACAGCAGGGGTGTAAGTGCTCTGGCATCCATTTTCAACACCTAGATTATACTTTTCATCAACATTGGTGGTCTTGGGGCAAAAAACACTTGCATACAAAAAATATTTATGCATTCCATACTTCCAGTTGTTTTCAATGTCCATTGCAAACTGATATGTTTGATGCAATGTGGTGGGCTCTTTATCTCTTAACTTGTAGCTCATCTTTTTGTCAAATGCACCCAAATAAATGAACAGAGCCAAAGCATCATTAGGTCTGATTTTTTCTGGAATTCTTTTCAATGCCTTCATGAACCTGATGTTAAAGGCTGGAACTGACTCATCCTCTTCAATGTGAATATGCATGAAATCACTGATAAGTGAAAATTCAGAATTTTTTTCACCAAATTGTTCTATGAATGCTAATTGAAATTCTTGCCAAGAGCTGACAGAGCATGCTGGAAGATAAGAGAACCAGTCCCTTGCATCTTTATTTAGAGACTGAACAAATAGTCTCATGATCACATTCTCATGATCCACCTCATAGTCATCCATTAGATTATTAAACTATTGTAGGTGCTTTCTTGCTGATTCATCCCTCTCACCACTGAATGTAGGCAAATATTTTATGATTTTAGGTGGTATGACATTTGGGAAACCATAAATGCTATTGAAATTTATGGCTCTATATATGTCAATACTAAAGTTTCTCTTGTTGCATGGCTGTGACTAATTACAAACCATTGTTGCATTTGACACCATACAAGGATGCAAGGGTTGATGATAAATTTTTTCATATGCCTTTACAAGTCTTTTGACATCAACTTGGAAGTTACACAAGGTAACCCAGACTTCTTTTTACAACAATGATCTTAGGTTTTCAAAATACAAATTGTTGTTTCAGCTTGCCTAAGGTCCTCTAAATGAGTTTTTTCAACAACATTGCATACTTCATTTAAAAATACAAACTACATTCTCAGCAAATGCAAAAGTATGCAAGCTTATCACCACTATTTCCCTTTTAACCAATGCTAACTTCACTTAATAGGGAATCATTCGAAACTCATACACCATGGTTTTTTGAAAACCAAAAAATAAAAAATACATGGATATGTTGTAACTGCTAATTCTTCCTTCTGGCTGAGAAGTGAGATGATCTGGACCTTTTTTGTGTTCTTTCTCAGGTTCCTTGTATATAGAGTCACCACCTCTTTTATAGAGGAATGAATCTTATGAAGCTAAAAACTCTTTTCTTTCTTTCTAGGTTTTCTCCAACAGCAGAGTCACACATAAACCCTTTTAAAATTGCTGCAACAAAGCACTTCCAGGTCTAATAACCTTCAATATCTGAAGCAAATATTTAGATCCATTAAATTATTTGAGTCTTTTGATGGATATGGCATTGCTCCCCAGTAGAGTGGCCAGTTTTGTTGGTTCCCAAATCAGCAAAGAGTTTTCCACTTCTTATGCTCTAGTCCAATGACAGATTCGGCCAACAAAGACAGGTGGTTGTGTGAAATACCTCCCCTTCACTTTTGGTTTTTCCACACCAAGGGGTATCCCTTCAACAAAAGATTTAACTTTGACTCACCCAGAACAAAGGATTTAGCTTTTTAATACCAGGCAGAATGCTCTCATGTATGGACCAAGATTTGTTGGATAAATCACAAGGCTGACAATATTCTTAGACATATCTCATTGGTTGAAAATGAGAGCATGCAACTAAAACCTACTCCTAAAATCTAAAAGTTTGAGATTCTGAGATGATTTTGTTTTATATGTTTGGGTGCAAGCTTTAGGGCTTTGGATCATAGCCTCAACACAAAATCAGACAGGTGCCTATCTCAGGGCAATGGAGTCAAATAGATGCATATATGTGAATATTTATCATAAACTTTTAGAAGAACAATCAAGTTTCAAGCGGTTTCTGTTAGTATTTGCCTTACAAATACTACCCAAGTATGAGTATCCAGTTATCCATGCTTACAAATATCCTTGTTGCAATATATTCTTATCAATGCTTAACTTAAAACATTTAATCTGCTCCTTGAGTAGAAGTAAGAAATTAAACATTAATGCAGTAAACCCATGTTACCAAACCTCAAATAACCCTTAGTTACTTTAGATTCAGAAGAACATATACAACTTGGAGACAAATAACTAAATACATGCAATAAAGCATTACTCATCTAAATCAACATGAAACTGATAAGTTTTATGCATAAAATACTCAACATACAACTCATAAACTCACAACAAAGAGACAAGACAAACCAGCTGGAGTGTATTTCATTACTTCTCTAAAATGACAAAATCTTCAACAACATAAATGAGAGCCCAACTCTCTTTTTAGCTCAAAGTGTGTTACCCTAAAAATTAACTACATTTATGGACGTAGGTGAGACATTTTTTAATACATTTTACCTCCAAAATGCAATGGGAATAAAAAATTATAAATAAAAGAGGAAGAGATTAAATAATGAATACAATATGTTCTAATTTCCTCTTTTACTTTTTTACATTTTTAAATTTTTTCCCAAATTTGCACCACAGTAAAAACTTCAAATCTCTGCACAAGTGACCACCGAGACCTCATCCAGCTCTTGCAACTGTATTTAACCATAGAAGATCATTGTGAAAGTATTCAAATTTTAGTTTTGCCCAATCAAAACTATTTGGGTCGTTTTTGCCAAAATAGAGGCATTTTCCGTCATTCTAGCACTCAAAAATTGCTCCAAACGACAAAAAAATCCCCGCCAATGGATGAAGAATGGAATGAGGAAGAATTTGCAGAATATATCAACACCTCTAGTCAAAAATCACCTTAAAAATGATACTTGAAGAAGAAAAACGTGATTACTAGCACCAAAATATGCTTGAGCAGCTAAAAAATCATTGAAAATGCCTTAAAAATGAAGGGAATCCACCACGTGATGCTTGCAGAAGGGAGTGGAGGGCGAGAAATGCCCTAGGATGGGCTTATCACACCATCCCAGGGGTCCAAAGGAGGCATAGAAGAGGCGTGCATGGTGCGACAAGGCGTACCATCGCACCCTCTCTCATATCATAAACTTTTACTAAAGTTTCTTCTTTAATGAACTTTACTCCTTTCCTTATAATCTTGATTTTTCCATGCTCACATTGAAACTTTAATTCTACCCTCCTTTTAATATTTGATTTTTATAATCTACATTTTAAACATTAGAAATTATGCAAAATTTGAATTTCTTTTTCCAGTCAGACAGTGCAATTCCACTACAGGAAAACCAGGCGTCCGACGACGATGAAAATTTGCACAGAGGCATAATCAATTATTTTAAGAAAACTCATCTCCTCAGATTTTGCTTTACCTACCAAATTCCGGCACCTGCTTTGTAAACTGACCTGCTAGATGCCTTTGTCGCAGCAAGAATGCATTAAAATAATGCATCAAATGGTCTTGGATTTTGATGAATTTGGAACTGGAGATGTTTGAGACCAAATCAACAACTGGGTCGCCCTCAGATTTGTAAAATTTGAAACTTTCTAGGAAGCCAAAATTAGTCCAGTTGCAGTCAGAAAATAATTAAAAGGCCCATCAGAACTCATCCCAGGAGCACAAAACTGAACAAGCATGTTCTCATATGCACCAAGAAACTTTTCACCAACTAGATTTGTAAGATGATGCCTGAGATGAAAAAATTTAATTGTCGAAGTTGCCCTCCGGGGTAGATTGTACATTCTATCACCCAAGCCTCCGTCAACATCTCGAAAGAATATTGGCACATCAAATTTGAAAAATATGAGGGTGCCACCAGGTTACAAATTTAGATAACACTCTTAATTATACCAGAGATTATGAGACCGATGAAGCCCCACCTTCTTCCAAAGAAATGGCTTCTCTTTATGGTCGAGGATTTCAGATCCTTTATAAGAACTATGACTATGTAGGTATGGGTTGCGGTATTAATCAACAAGGAATTAAAGTTCCTATAGAATCTGCTTCGCAACATTACTCAAGTGGTATTGGATATAACCCTTTTAGGGAATCTAAAGCTCGTCGGCATCCTAATCTTAATGTGAATACAATATTGACGCTCAATTTGATCTTCCCTGAGATGATTGACACTAATTGTCCTCGAGGAGAAATTCCTTTAGATGTGTTTTCAATTGATGAAGTGATAATCGAATTCTTGGATGCTTGTGACAATATTCCATGTTACCATCATAAGTGTGGATTGCCTTATTATCTAAATAATGATGCATATTTTAAAAAATCGGCTAGCATGATAAGTAATGCTCTGATATCTGAAGATCAAACTGAAGAGTTACCACAACCACTTGACCTCCCAGACCACATTACTTAATGGAAAGATTGTTGACGTCTTCATGGAGAAAGACAACACTGAAAATGTTATTCCCATTGGTGATTGTTTGAGTACAGAAGAGAAAGAAGAAATGACCAGGTTATTACATGAATTCCCCAAATTATTTTCTTGGAATTATTTGGATATGCCTAGTATTGATCCTCAAATTGTGAACATAACATTGTCTTGAAACCAGATGCTAAGCTGTTTAAACAAAACATTCATAAAATGAATCCTAAAGTTGCATTACTTGTAAAAGTTGAGATAGAAAAGCTCTTGCAAGCCAGTTTCATCTTCTCTATTGATTATTTACCTTGGATTTAGAAAATAGTGGCTATCACTAAACCTGATGGCTGCCTCCGAATGTGTACCAATTTCAGAGATTTGAACCTGACACCTTTGAAAGATGACTTTCCACTTCCAAACATTGAGATGATTGTTGATTCTATAGCTGGCCATGACTTACTTTCCTTCATGGATGGATTTTTAGGATATAACCAAATCCTTATAAACCCCCAAGATCAGTATAAAACTGCTTTTATAACACCTTGGGGAATGTTTTGTTGGGTGGTCATGCTGTTTGGACTTAAGAATGTAGGAGCTACTTATCAATGTGCCATGACCCTTATATTTCATGATTACATGCATAATATCTTAGAGGATTATGTTGATGACATCTTGGCGAAGTCTATTCATCACTGGGATCACGCCATGACCCTTCGATAGATCTTTGAATGAATAAAGAAATATAACATGCGATTAAATCCCTATAAATGTGTATTCGGTGTAGATAGTGGAAAATTGTTGGGGTTTATAGTTTCAAATCATGGTATTAAGGTAGACACGAAAAAGATTGATGCGATTGTTCATATGCCATCTCCTAAGAACGTATCTCAACTTCATAGTCTACAAAGGAAAATACAGGTCATTCGCTGATTTGTCTCACAACTCGTGGATAGGACTCACCCTTTTACTCAAATACTGAAAAAGGATTTGAAATTTCAATGGAATTCAGATTGTCAGAAGGCTTTTGAGGACTTAAAAAGTTACCTTGCTAAACTTCCTATTTTATAGCCTGTTGTGTCTGGTAAACCTTTTATCCTTTACACCTCAGCATCTAATTATGCTCTGGCATCTTTGTTAGCACAACATAACACTGAAGGCAAAGAATGTGATGTATATTATATCAGCCAACATTGCTCGATTATGAAGTGCGAAACACTGTTATTAAGAAGCCTTGCTTAGCTTTAGTGTTTACGAGACAGAAGCTTAGACACTACCTTTTAAATGCTGAAATACATGTCATGGTGAAATTTGACCCTTTGAAACATCTTTTCGCTAAAATTGATTTGTCAGGGCGTCTTGCTAAATAGATTATGTTGTTAACTAAATTTGATCTTAAGTTTGTTTCTCAGAAATCCATTAAAAGACAAGCATTAGCTGACCATTTAGCCGAAGCACCCTCTCCTTTTACTATACAAAGTACGGATACATTTCTTGATGACCAAATCTTAGCCCTTGATAAAGAGGATGAATGGGAATTGTACTTTGACGGATCAAGATGTCGAATCGGCTCTGGTGCTAGTATCATATTGGTACCTCCTTCAGGTAAGCTGATTCCTATGTATTATGTCTAAACTTTTCATGCACAAACAATATTCCCAAGTATAAAGCTCTCATCACCGGACTTTGTGCCGCTTTGGATTTAAACATAAAAAATCTCACTACATATGGTGATTCACAGCTTATAGTGTGACAAATAAATGAATCATATCAAGCTAAATAAGACAAGTTATCTCAATATCGTGATCTTTCTCTATCTCTATTAAAACTGTTCACATCATTTGTAATAGATACTATTCCCAGGAAAGACAATCGACATGTGGATGAAATGGCAAGCACAGCTTCTCTTATATCCCCTGACGATTCTCTTGTGGAATTTAGCTTTATTATCCATAATCTTAAAATGCCAGCTGTGGACGATCCTATAATTGTGAATTCAGAACTATGCCGTAATATAAATCAAGATGAATGGTTCTCTCATATATTCAATTATTTGTGTGATGGAACTATGCCTAATTCAACATCTAAGAATGCTCGAATTTGCTTACGTAAGATTGCGGCACATTATATCATATTGTCGAATGATCTATATAGACGAAGCTATAATGGTGTTTTGCTTCGATGCTTGAGTAATTCAAAGATTCCAATAGCTTTAGAAGAAGCTCACTCTGGTGCTTGTGGAGGGCATTTTGGAGGCAAATCACCAGTACAAAAGTTACTATGTATGGGATATTATTGGCAGTGCATGGAACAAGATTTCTTTGCTTATTTTAAAAAGTGCCCGCAATGTCAACAACATCAACACTTAATCCAAGCACCTGCCTAGGAACTTCATGCCCAAGTCTCACCTTGGCCATTTTTTTTGGGGAGCTTAGATCTAATTGGAAAAATATCTCCACCTTCTTCTCAAGGACATACCTTTATAATAAATGCTATTGACTACTTTACGAAGTGGGTCAAAGCTGTCCCATTATGACCCACGATAGCTAAAATAATTTATCGATTCATACAAGATAACATTATCTCTTGATTCGGCATTCCTTCCTCCTTCGTTTCTGACAATGGCACGCCATTCAAGAAAAAGGATGTCAAGAAATTTCTAGAAAAGTATCATATCCAACATTGCTTCTCTACGCCTTATTACCCTCAATCAAACGACCAAGTAGAAGCTTCAAACAAGGTTATAGGACAAATCTTACAAAAAACTGTTAACAAGCATAAGAAATATTGGCATACTCAACTGTCTTATTCATTATGGGCTTATCGAACAAGTATTCGTATGGCTACTGGAACTACCCCGTACAATATTGTTCATAGCATTGATGCAACAATTGATGAAAGTAAGGAATATTGAGAGGGGGGTGAATCAGTATTCCGCAAAACCACTTCTTAACAAGTTTATTTATCCAATTTCCAAAATCAATAACATGAGAGTAGAAAAAGCATAAGAAAAGCAACCATAAAGACATAACACATGGACACCAAGATTTTTACATGGAAAACCCAAAAAGGGAAAAACCACAGTGAGTGTTAGCTCACAATATATTATAATAGCACAATACCGAATTACAAGAAGGCTCGCTGCCCTATGAAGAAGTGCTCACTGCACAAAGGCTCACTGCCAAGAGAAACGAAAGAAAGAAAGGAGATGGCTCATTGCCAAAATGAACTTATATTCCATCTACACATGCATGAATGCAGCTTCAATGTATGCTCAAAATACTGTCTCAAAAATTTTCATCTTGACTGCTCTGCTTTTACATTAGACATGATCTCTCTTCTTCTACCTTTTGTCGCCTACTTTGCTATTCACATTCTACACACATTCATATCCACATCATACACTCCAAATACTGAAATCAATCCCATATATATATATCCACAACAAACAAAATCTTCATATTAGGTCTACCTAATAAAGTGTACCATGTAGTCATGCATTATGTGCTCTGTCGGCCAAATTTATTTCCCAAAATTTATGGCAGACCCAAACAATATTTGAAACACCATCACACATGTCAGCCTCAACTATTTTACCACTTAGGATTAAGTTTCAAACACCAAAACTTTACTGTACACACATCATACTATTATGTCAACCTTATTCATAGACTGTTTACTAGTTTAGTTCAACTATTAGACAACATCTTCCATTGCGGACCACAAGACCTGCTCAAATCCATATTAGAGGCTCTTCACTCATCATAGATCATACCTCTAGAACTGCAAGATGAATTATGCAACCACAGAGATATGCGGACCCTTTTTCTCAGACATTGTGCACTTCTCCTATCTTAGTTCTGTTCACTCAGACTTAGACCAATCACTATTTAACTTCCAGAAGTCATCAAGACTTGTAATCTTGAACATAGTACCTCCAAACAATCCTAAATAACATACTTGAACCGCATACCTTGACCATCAACTATGGAGGAATACCACTTGAGTCTCTGCTACTAACTCTATGTTGTCAGTACTTAGCCATTCTGCCTTAGTCTTTTGTGTCCAGACCAGGACCTTGTATGCAGGCTGTTCCAAGTTGAGTTCCCAATCATCCTTAACTCCATCATGCTCTATTTTCCTTGTTTCCATCAATGACAACATTACCGAATCAGCAGTGTCTCTTGACTATGTTGCCAACAATAATGCCCTTAGAACTCAAAATTCCTTCATTAAGAGTCTCCTTGAGAGATGTTATAAATGATAATATGGAAAGAGAAAAGAGATTACAACAACTTGAGATATTGGATGAATAGCGTATTAATTCTCTTAAACATCTTAAGGCCCATTAGAAAAGTATACAATGATTGTACAACGAACTTGTTAATTACCATTCCTTCGACGTTGGAGATTTGGTACTTTATGAAAATCAACACAATATAAATACACCTCTTGGAGAAAAAGGAAAATTCAGCCCTAACTAGCTCGGACCCTATGTGTTTACTGAAGTCTTTGGATCAGGAGTGTATAAGTTAGTCGATGAACAAGGTATGCCGCTTAAAGAACCTATCAATGTAGGACATCTCAAGAAGTTTTATGCTTAAGATTATGTTAGATGTTACCTTCGAGAAAAATTCTTAGTTAGTTTAGCTTCAATTTTGACAAGATATGATTATTTTGTCTTAATTCATTTAACATAGAATCTTTTTCAGTTGATCATTGTTGTATATTGCTTAAACATATTTTCTTGAAAGATCACTTTTGTATTAACTGATTTGAGCATAGAATATTGGTTATGTGTGAAATCCATTAGTCATTGTACTTTTACTATATGTTCTACAAAGAATTGTTGAGTATCACATTAGCATTAATCATATTTCCACATAAGCATTTTAACATTTATCACTAGTTGCATTTTACATAAATCACATGTGATACATTGCACAAGAACTAAAAACAACAACAAGAAAACATCACACATATATATATATATTATTTTGATACATCCGATTCGAATGTCCCGTATAGCAAAATGGGATGTTGTAGTACAAAATATATACATCACATAGTTGAATCCCTGTCACCTATACCCTCAGAACCTCATGGTGTACGTGTGATGGAGGGATAACCATGTGTGGCTATGGATCATGAGTGACTCCTAGAGGCACTTCGTGCTCATAACCCTCTGATCTCTCCTCTCAATTCTAGCACCTCGTCATGTGTCTCCTGGTACATCTATTGATAGAGGTCTCTCTCTGAGATAGCTCTCTCTAGCTCTACCTAGAGCCTATCTCTGTCAGCTCTTGACTGGCATAACTCTGTCGATGAGGTCTCACCGGTGATTAGATCTCTCATAGCTTCCGATGTTGCTGTAGCCTACTCTTGTAGTGCACAGAGCTCCCCCTCCATATGCTCGACTCTCTAGGTATACTGATCCAAAATCTCCTCTACTGACAATTTGTATCAGTCAAATAACATGAAGATCTCTACATGTCACCTTACAGAAGGCTATGGCAAATATGCCATTCACACTCACTACCCAGCTGCATCAGATGGTACTATCTCTGCTATGACATGACCCACAAAGTCTTACCATGCGTCTGTCCCAACTGTAAAATAGAAATAAATTACATATCAGTACCTCATATAGACATCATAAATAATTAAACTATAAAATAATCATAAACAACTGCATCAAAATACATAAAGTATCCTACCAGGATCTCCATCTTGCCAAGATGGATCTCAGATAGTTGATGATGTGACAAGCTCTGCAGTCGCCACTGAAGGTGGGGGCACATGCATTCTAGACTCACCCTCCTCATGCTAACTCGATCCCCTCACATCTGCAAATGTGGGAATTCAAGCACTAAGTTGAGACTGGGTATCACTCTCCTCATCGATGTCTGGCTCCTGCTGGTCTCGCCCTAAAGATGTACCACACCTCGATCTCTCCCTCATCGTCATCCTCACCCTCCTCATCATCATCTAAGTCATAATACCCAACCAGATCACTGATGTCATCCTCCATTTTCGTGTCTATCCCTTGACCTGCCCAAGGCTGAGGATCGCCTGTGTGCTGACCGAGAGGATAGATAGGAGCAGGTCAAGCTATCTGCCACCAGGTCTGATATGATCGGGTCACACCAACGTCATCTACATCAAATATCAGCTCTGTATCCTCTGGATCATCATCATCACTAATTGTCACATCTACTATCGTCGGCCGTTGGGCACTATTCACCCTGACTACGCTGTGTATAGAGCACATATAGCTTAGACACACCTTTGGAACATCTTGTCAGCATTCGAACTGTCGCACTACCTGATCAAAATAAAAGCGTGAGATGACATGATTGAGGCAACTGGCCATCAATCGATCCCTCTGCATCCTTGCTAGTTGCTTCCACTCACCTGGCCATGATATGCAGCCGTAATATTTTCTCCAGATGATATCGTCGGGTCGTAATCTATCAAAGATAACCCTCTAGTACAGTAGGTCGCCATGTCTCTAGCATTTGATAAGTGGATAGGCGTGGACCCATGGATAAGACAACATTACCTCTATAGGAAAACCTATAGGAATCGTACAACTGATAGGCTCAAAGGCCCAAACCTGTAGCAGTGTACAACACATCAGGTTGTGAACCTCATAGTGGACATACTAGTCTAACTTGCAGTAGAGGTGTGCAAGCATACTGTGCCCCCATGAGTACACTGTCTAGTATTCCTCCATCACCCTAATAGTGTGAACAAAGCCCCCGTGAAGGTGAGTGCCTCAACCATTAGGTACGACTGCTAGTGCTATCATGACAATCATAATTTGCTGAATCAGTGTTGGCACACCCTTGCTCTAACAAGTGAAATTGAATGTGCCCACACTCTACTCGAGAGATGATGCAGCCCAAGTAATACATATGATTCTATTGAGTATAATCTGATGAGTGATGATCTATGATCATCACTATCTCTCCTCGTATGGGCAGTTGTAGGATCTAGAAGACATCCTTGAGTGTAATGGTCATCTCTCCTTTAGGTAGATGAAATGTCAATGTATCTACATTCCATCTCTCCATTAATGCCATCGGCATGCTAGCATGGAATCTAATTGTGGGCATGTCAAATACCCACCAGAGGCCCACCACCTATAAAATCTCTCTCTACATCAGATATGGTAGTAATGTGATCGCGAAGAAGTGACAATAGGCAACCTCCTATGTGCTCTCACATCCCTGGGATGACATGGATGACACAAACAGATAAAGATTGAATCAGTTTCTAAGCAGAAAAATGTAACTTCATGATCAAAGTAAGGAACAGTGCCCAGTCCCTGGGGCCCTTGTCCTTTCTAGACTTGGGCGCCCCATGAGGACTAGGGCACCCAAGGAGGACTAGGGTGCCTAAGGAGGACTTGGGCACCCCGCATGCCCCTGATTGGGACCCTTGTCCATTCTCACCCGAAATGCATAGAAAATGACAAAACTGTAACAAATAAAGACTATAAGAAGAACAAGCAAGGATTAGGGACCTACCTTGGCCTCGAGTCATCTCTCTGCTACCTTGAATCAGAGCATCTCCCATCGTGGAAGCTGGTATGGATGTCGGGTCAGCATCGTCAATCTCCCCTCCCTTTTCCTTCACTCCTCTACACAATGACAAGTAACAAATGAATAGTGAAAAGTGATGACTCCCCCTATATATAGGTAGAAGAGAAATCCTTTCACTATCTAGGTGCAAAAACAAAGAAATTGGCAAGTTTTAGTCTTGAGCCTTTATCTTGAGCTGTCAAACTTGGATTCTTGTGTTGTTTGTTGCGTCAGAATCCTGATTCTTCTCTCCATCTTCTCCAATGTGTTGTGTTTGGGTGTTTTTTCTTTAGACAACCCTTGCAATGCGTTTCTCATCAAGTTTCCCCCGAAATCGATGCATGTAGATATCTCCTCCTTTTCGGACTAAGCAAGCAGAAATATGGGGGGCATATATCTCCCTCGATTTCCTCCCTCATCATGTCTCATCACTCAACCCCCTTAGTGTTTATGAGATGACTTATTGATGGTGGTTGCAGGTTGATTTGATTTGATTTTTGATTTTCTGACAAGTGTTCCTTTGTAGGTTGTGGTTCCTAATTTTGTGGTCTTGTAGGATTACAGACTTGGGGGCTTCTTCGTCTTTGGCGACAACACTTCGGCTTCCTCTACAATATCCTTTTGGGTATCCTTTTCATGATTGATGTATTTACTTTCCTTTAGTTGCATATGCACATAGTGTCATATAGCCACTAAAGTGGGGGCTAAATGTTATGTTAGAAATTGTGCTCCTGTATGGAATGGTACAATTTCCCCATGGTTTAGCTCCTTCCCTTTGGTGACCTTTCAACCTAGTTTTTACAGACCTTCCCGAAACTTGACTGACCAAGGTCTAACTAGAAGAATCTCACATTTTGGAATAACTGAAGACTGAATGGGAAAATCAAACTTGGATTTGGGGTCCTCTAACCTCCTTGAAGTAGTCATGAACGGGAAATTAGGGGTTGGACTTGGATGCTAGCGCCCTTGTCCTACCCTATTTTTTGGGGTCTTGAATTTTGGAGGGATGTTGGCTCTTACCATGTATTTTGGGATTCCACTTTCAAAATTTTGTTTTTCGCACAATGTCAACATCTTATTTCAAAATTTGGAATTCCTAAGGTTGGATATAAAGAGACATTTGAAAATCATCTTATCATATACAATCTTTATGCAAACTTGATGCCAAAACTCTACCAAAATTGTCATTGAAGATTAGTAATTTGTTGAAGCTCTTGAAGTCATTTGAATATTATTTCATGGAGACAATGGATGGAGATTAGGAATCAAGATCTTGAGACTATCTTTCTCTTCCTAGGGTTTGTACACATTTTGCATGATCAGGAGAAGGGTTGAAGCCTCCAACATCGAGTTTGGAGATCCTCTACAGACATTACTGATTCACCTTCTTGTTTATGCAAGTCTTCATTGCTTTCATCTCCTTGAGGTGAAGTTGTGTTTATTCATTGAGTTAATGCAAGTTATTGATCTTCCCTTGATTGAGACATCTAGGGTTTGATATTTCTACATATACATTGCTAGGGTTTGCACACACATCTACAAATTTTTATCTCTGGCTATTGTTGAGGTGGAAACACTGAAATGGGGCTTGACTGAGGCAATCTCCTATATAGCCGCAAACATTTTTCTCCTCCTTTTACATATACAGGTTGTATTTGTTGAGATCCAGTGGAAAGGAGTTGCAGGAAGGTTCATATTGTAGACATAGTCGTGACAAAATTTGAATTTCAGGATTCCAAGAGTTCTGGGACATAGGGACTCGCACCCTAGTCTAATTGGGTGATTTTTTTGGGATCTGGGAACCTCTGGAGATTGTGAAGCAGTTGGTGTAGAAGATTCTGACATCAAGAAACTTTTGGGACACGGTGACTAGTGCCCTAGTCCAACATCTCCTCAGTTTCTCGGTACACTATCTCTGAACTATTTGCTTTGCATTTCTATGTTTATTTCATCAATATGAGTGTCTGAAATTGAGTTATTGTGGTTTGATATGCAAATTAGGGTTTTATGATTAGAAAAGAAAACTAGCTTATAAAACCTGATTCAACAGCCACATAGACACAATTAACAGGAAAAGGGAACATTAGAAATCTGTAGTTTATCCCTAAACTCACCCTTTTCTTCCCTAATGTTTTGGTGTGTGAAAGTGTAGGACTTGTATCATCTATCTTGCTTCTACATTTTTAGACAAAATACGAATATAATATCATCAAACAATTATATGCAACATACCAGAACCACAAACCAAAGTCTTCATCTGTGGAGGAGTACCAATCAATTCTCTGTCACTGACTCAATGAGATGCCAACACTTAGTCAATTTGACTAAGTTATTTTTATCGGACCAAAAATATTATGCATAACCTATCTCAAGAACTATCTCCAATCATATCCAGTTGTTGCCATCAATGACAATCATCAAAACTTCAACATGTCAGTAGTGTTTCTTGACCTTGTTGCCAACAATCTCCCCCTTTGGTATTGATGGAAACACTTAGTGAAAAATACTCACACTGCTCCCCCTTACTATGTACACTCTTTTTTTCTTCTTTTCTTAAGATGTTTGGCCATGTTTCACTTGTTCTTCTTCTCCCCCTTTGACATCAATGGAAAAGGTGTATGTACAAGTTACAAAATTATGTCAAAATCGCAAAATTGTTATACTTGTCCGCATATGTACAAATACAATCATATATCTTTCTTACTAAAAGGTGGAGAGGATGTCTGAGTATATGACTTTCAATTGAGCTATCTCTCCATCCCATTTGGCCTTGGAACTGCTCAAAATTTGAATGTTTCCATTCACTTGAAACACTAATTCCTCTGCTTTGTCTACTATGGTAGGCACATCAGTTATTGCCTTTACCTATGTTACATTTGCTAGAGGACCAGTCATAGACTCAATCTTGGATTCTATTATTTCTCTGATTTGGCACATTCTGCTCTTAGTGGCCTCTTTCTTATTCTGTAGACTGCTTATTTTTGCATGAATGCCTTCAATTTCTGCCTTTTTATTGCAAATGGAATTAGATGCATGATCAAATGTTTCTGAGATTTTTATCAATTGAAGTTCCAAGTCATCTATTTTCTCCTTCATTTCCTTTCTTGTCTCGGGCCATTTTAGACAATTTGTATATGTCACTAGCTTCCTTAACAACAATATCTATGTTCTTGATGCAATTGTCTAACAAAATTGTATCTTTATCTAGCTTATCATTCAACTCAACTAACCTCTTATCAATTACCTCTACCCTAACCTTAATATCTACAACTTTTTCAAAAGATTTAAAATGTGAACTTACAAAATTTAATAGCATTTTGAACTGTTTAGTTAGGCAAGAGATGTGTCCTTTTGTAGCCCAGGCATCAATTTTTATAAAACACTAGATGCCTCACCAATAAGCTCACTGTCCTGAATATGAGACCTTAGGATTTCTCCCTGAGATTTGGCTTGAACAATTGATACTAGTCTGAATTTTTGTAGAGGTGACATTGAGGCTAGGTTTATTGGTCCTTGCATTAGCTCTGGTGAATCCAAATTCTATGCTTCTTGCTGCTTCTCCAAAAATTCTCTGACAGAGTCAACCGGATCATGAATGGCAGCAGTGTTTCTTACCACTTCTTCTTTTCTCTGCTCCTGTGGATCTTTCTCCATAGCTTCTTGCTCATCAATTATGTGTTCTAGAGAAGAACTCTTCTTAGCTTGCTCATCCTCTTGATTCCTTTGAACAACATTTTCAGTTTGCTTCGGGGGACTTCAGTATACTCAGGAGTCTTATCTCCTTACTTTTCCTGATAACCAGTTACATTTTTGTTTGGACGGATTTCAACATTCTTAGAAGTGTTGTCCTCTTCTCGATCCTTCATTTCTTCATCCTTCCTTGGGCTTACTAGAGGAGTCTTTGTTTGGTTCAGGTCTTGCTTAGAGCTGATTTCTAGAAGAGAGCTATCATCACCAACATTTTGTTCTTCCTTGTCATGAATAGTTGGGATGTTAAGTTCTTTTAGGACATCAAGAGTTATTTGTTCTATGTCCTTTACCACCTTCTCTATGTCTCTAGACATCAAGATATTTGTCCTTGTTTTTATGTCAAACTTTCTTCCAAGTATCTTGGTGACTTTTGATTTCTCCTCTACAATTATCTCTAAACAAACTTCTATTAGTGCATGTTCTCCTAGCTCTAAGTCTTTTTCCATAGATGCTTCCTTTCTGGAAGACATAATACTACCCAAGGTATCAAGTAGATTAGTGATTACCTCAAGAAGGGTTTTGTTAAACATTTCCAAAAATTTGATTATTGCAGTTTCAATGATGCCTTTGTCTACATCATTGTACTCATCATAAAGTTGTGCTATTGGCTTTAGATTACCATGTGTTTGTTAGATTTCAGGAAGACAACTGAGGGGGGGGTGAATCAGTTGTCTAAAACTTTCTTCCAATTAAACACTTAAATCCACTTTGTAATTCAGCAGCATAATAATAAATCAATCATGGAAACATAATGCATTAAATCAAGAGCTGAAACACATTAACACACAAGACACCAAGATTTTGATGTGGAAAACCTAGTTAAGGGAAAAACCACAGGGTGATTAACCCAAGATTGTATTTTCTATTAGAAGAATAGAAAGAACAAAATGGCACATGCCAATTAGGGCTCACTGCCCGAGTACACTGCTCACAAGAGGCCCACTACCTACAGGAGACACACTGTCTACAAAATAATAAGTATTACATACTTGAACTAAAGAATAGCATCTTCACCATGCTTGAGTCAGTTGCATTTAATCTCAATAATTTTTCTCTGCCTTTCACTCTGCTCCTATCTACCACACTATCATCTCCAAAAGTCACCCTTTGAAATGACTTTACAACTCCTTATTTATACAAGACATCGACTTAGGAATTATCATCCAAGTCAGCATACAGTACAGAGCAAGCACATAAATACAACATGACTTATTACAAAAAGACTTTATGTGGATCAACACATTAGCTACACAGATTTGAGACTTCAATCTTTCTTTGGGAACATGCCATTCTTCACAGGACACCTTCCAGATCATCTGCAGGATGTGTAACTCATCCAGTCGGCCAGACTTAAGAAGAACATCATCATCCGAAAGTAATTCTTCAATTTATGGCTCAATCTTCAATGTGGACCTCTAACATGAACTAGACACAATCTAAAGACCTCCACAAGCTTGCCTGAATCACCAAGAACATCCACACTACATTTGCTTACTGAAATCATTCTCTCCTTCATCCGGAACCTCAAGAACACAATATATCATTACTGTCATAATGGAATAGATGTTTGTGAACCTCCAGACCATGAACCAATTGAGTTATCAATTCACATTGACTTCCTAAACACTCCACCAAATCTGCAGAACAAGATATTTCATTTTTGGATCTCACTGGACCTATCTGTGTCACACTGTCACCTCTGAACATTTGCCAGAACCAGTTTTACTTAAGTGGCCATAACTGCTTCAGATCTTCATGCAGACCTCTGAAATCTTTACTAGATCATCTTAGGACACGTATCTACAAACCCTTTGAAGCGTATCCTCTGATCTTCATCTTATCTAGGATCTTTAGCTCACTGTTCTTCTTTGTTCCTAATTAGGACTAATTTTCTCAAAATCCTTAGCACACAGCTCATCCAATCCTTGTCATCACTATAACAGGAGTATGTTGACATCAATGACAACATTGGTTAGGCTCATACTTGCAACAGTGTTGACATAGCATTTAAGACATCTTCCAAATTAATGGTAGCCTCTGCTTTCTCAGGCCCTGTTTGTCTAGGCTTTTTCTTGCTTTTGTCCTTAGTGGAGGGCTTCTCATTTTTACTCCCGAATACTTCACTAGCCTTTGTCTTCATTTTCTTAACCTCTTCATCTATCTTAGTCTCCTCATCAACAACTCCTACACTAACATATATTCTTTTTCCTTTGGTTTTCATTCTTTTGTGCTCTTTTGCAATGGTTTCCTTTGTAGGTGCTTCTACACTCACAAAAGGAGTGGGACCAGAGGAATTGGATGCTACTTTAGTAGAGGTTGAACCTCTTGTTCTTCCTTTTGGTATTGTAGGTTCTTTTGTTTTCTTCTCAGGCTCTTCCGGAGCCTTCTCTGGTTCATCTTGCTTCTTTTCTCTAGCCGCCCTTTCTGCTTTAGACTTTATTCTTGCTTCTGCAATTTGTTCTTTGGTAAACCCCTTCCTTCCATTTTTATAGCCTTCTTTACACTTTCAGGCTTTCTTAATTCAACATGAACTTTGACAAAGATTTCTTCATAGGTGACAAATCTTTCTTCTGTAGGATCTCTGGGCTTACTCAACGTGATTTCAGCATAACCATTCTATTGCAAGTATGTGCTTAATCGGTGTTGTCATTGATGTCAACATATCTTGTTGTCATTGGTATCAACTGTATCCTATTTTTTAATTTGTTTAGAATCTTTATATGTTGAGGATATTCAAAAAATTAGCCTCTTCGGAAGAATCAGAAAGTAAACAGTGAATCACAGTGAAGACAATGAGTTGCATATTGGAGAATAGTCCGGAAGGTTGCTCTGCATTTCTTGTTGACTGAAGATCTTAGTCTACGGATTGGAAGTTATTTAGAAGCATGTTTGAAGATGCTAAATCCTGAGTTTGAGCCTCCAGTATGAAGATTTGAGTGAGTTACATTCACTAGAGTAAAACCTGCTTTTTCTAATTTTTCACTAGTGCTTGAGAGAAAGTATTTTGCTCTGCATTCCTCCACATTAAAGTGTTTTGCTCTGTAGTTCTAGAGGAAAGTCTGGGATGATGATAAGTTCCTACAATTGCAATGGTTCATGTTTTGGTGGTCTGAAAGCTATCTTTCTTTTATGACAATTAAAGACAGTGATGTTCATGTGCTCTGGTGTGAAGAATCTCATGAATAAAGTGGTTTGATTTTGTGTGGTTTCTCCTAATGATTTCAATGTGCTTGTCGATACCTCCTAATCATGTTCCTACCTTTACATTGGTCCGCATTAAGGAATTGAGATCATGTTTGAAGATTATTCCCAAATAACGTAGCGTGACCAGTCTTAGCCGACTTGGTTAATTCCAATGATTGCAGAGATCCCTTGAAGATTATGGAAACGTGTTGTGGCATGGAAGATCATGTTTGAGTCCCAACTAAGGTGTGGCATGATCCACATACATCTATACAACAATTCCTTAGCATAACTTTGTATTAGGTCAAGACCTATTTTGTAAATGTTTGTAATGCTGACCTTGGACATTGTTCCAATGGTTGATGATTGTAATGCCGACCTTGATGATTATTCCAAGGTTGATGAAGTGTATAATTACTTGTAATTGAGTCATGGAAAAGGTGTCCTTGTGTGAAGATGGGAAGATAAGGAAAGAGGTGGAAGGGCAGAGCATAACATAGGAACTATTGTACTTCAATGTATTAATCTCAGACAGAAAGATGTTGATCTTGGCATTGAGCCTGGCAATGTGCTGCCAATAGGGTTTAATAGCCCTCAGGATTTAACAACCCTCATTGTAATATTTCTAGGTTTAGGGTTGAGGTAGTGAGCCTGCTAGACCTAGCTGTACTTCATGGCAGTGAGCCAGTATGTTCTAGGCCTATGGAGTGACCAAGCTTGAACATCATTTTTCAAAGATTACAATATATTTTGAGAGTTAATCTCCTCTATGGTTATTCCCCACCTTGGGGTTTTCCACGTAAAAAATATGGTGTCTCTTGTGTATAATGTTGCATCTGTGTTTAAGTTTATGATTTCATGCATTCATTGTTTAATCATAATAACTTTGGACACGTGATCAATGTTTAAAGTGCAGAAGCGATTGAGTTTTTGGGACAACTGATTCAACCCCCCCTCTCAATTGTCTGGCATATTTCAACACATTCAACATATTTTTGGCTACTTCATAGCCCATTGGTAGGATCCAAACTGTCCTTGGCTCCACAACAACCATCATGCATTGATCCTTATTTACAATAAAGCATATGTTATATTTGTACTTTTCCACAATTGACTTAGGTATTCTCTCCCTAGATTACATGGTCTTTTAAATGTTTTTGAAATAGCCCCAGAGGGCTTCATTCTATGCATCATGACTGCCTATGCTATTCAAATGATATGTAATTTGTGTGGCAATAGGTTGATTACCAAACTAGAACAAATTCTTCATTCCTAGTAATTCTTTCATGAAATAGAAAAAATAGGAAGATGGTCAACATACCGTACTTGAAGGGATATTTAGACTCCTTTGTCTTCTTTAGATTTTCCATCAACTATTGTTGAAGAAGCTCACAAAGGTCATAATCAACATTATTCTTAACCATCTCATAAACAATGTATATGGCTGTACCAAAGACAAAGTTCTCCTAATTTGTGAAGTATATCTTGTAACCATTTACCATTGATGCAAAACTTACTGCATGGTCTTCAATATCATTAACTCTCAATGCCCTTTTGTTGAATTGGTCTCTGGTGGCCTCTGTCATAGTACTATTCTTTACACCCTTTAGTACAAGCACCTTTTTGGTAGAGTTCAATCCTATCATAGCCCTAATAGCCTCCTTTGTAATCATGAAGGGTGTGTCAAGCCACATGAATTCATTGTGGATTCTACTCAATACATATTGAACCCATTTCTCCTTTGCGAATGTTGGGAAGTCTATATATTGTATGAATTTCTTTTCCTCCAATGCCTTATATTCTTCCTTCAACTTAAAATCATCACCAGTTAGATGTTTTAGGTACAAATCTATAAGTTGGCTACCACCAAGTTCTTCTAGGGGAACATGGATGTATGCCCTAATATCTTCTTCATGCATTATGCCATACGGTGCTCATGCACCAACAGGGTCAACTTTTATAGATTTGATTGGATGTTTCTTGAATTTCAGTTGAGATCTCTCAGTGATATTGATTACTTGAGGTGTTACTATTTCCACAATGATTCAAACAATTTCATAGTAGGGTTTCAACTGTAAATACCTTTTTTTCTGAAATTAGGGTTTTCTCTACTTTGAATCACAAGAAATTACTGAAGTCACTTAGGGTTCTGCTTTTGATTTCCTTGGACGCTTGAAAACTCAAATGCAAAGTGATTAATCCTTCCCATGTAACTCTTTTAAACTTTCGTGTACCAAAACCTAATCGCCATAAATGTTGTTTTCTAAAAAGTTGTCAAACACTTCACTGTTAAGCACAGTCGATCAAGATTGCTCCGCAATGTACTAGATTAGATCTTTTTCTGCTAGTTTCTTCTTCAAATGATTCATCCAATACTTCTTTAACTCATACCTTAGTGTTGGATCTCAACATCCACTATCTCACTAGGGGATCAAGATATTCAATGAAATCTCCCCCTGAGCCAGAGCTCCCAATTTACTTCCCAGAGGAAGTCTACACTAGAAGTTGGTGCGGATCCATCCTTGACCTCTTTTACATCCTTCTTAATCTAGATCTTGCTCATTTCCTTCTTGGTTTCTACCTGATCAACCTTGTTCTTTCCCTTATCTTCCCTCTGCTCTTTTTTCTTCTCTTCTATAGAATAGTTTCTTTTCACATTCATTCTTCTACAGAATTTTGCAACATGTCTAGGTCTATTGCAATTGTAGCAAACAATATTCCTCTATCTTTGATTCCTTCCATTGATTGGATTCATTCTTGATCTGCATTGGTTAGCCATATGCCCAAATCTATTGCATGCAAAGCATTTTTCATTGAAAGATTAAGTATTCCTTACATTGTTGACACCATTCCTTATCAGACTCGTACATTCATTTGCTTTATGACCAAGTTTCTTGCAATTGAAACACTGACCAAAGAATGATGGGATATTTTGATTTATTCTACTCCTACACTGAGTAGCCTTATGACCGAACTTATTGCAATTAAAACAATAGCCATTGAAGGATGGGTACCTTTGAGCATTTGGTTGCCTGATCAGAGGTCTTATAGGTCTATTTCTTTGATTCTAGACCTAGTTTCCTTTGACTCTCTTCATCTCAGTGTTAACTTGTCCTGATTTAGAGCTTTCTCCTTTTTCAAAACCCAAAGCTTGCTTGTCATCTAGACTTTTTTGGCTGTTAATCAACTCATCAAACTTTGTAGAACTTAGTTTGAACTTTTCTTTATAGCTATTAGCTACTTCCAAATCATACTTCAGAAGCACATCATCATTTGCTAGTTTTTCACATTCTTCGGACTTGCCTTTCAAAGCTTGATTTAAATGTTCCTCAATCTCTTCTTTCTCCTCAACTAGCATTGATAAATTAGTTAGGGTTTCATTTTCTACTTTCAATATTTCACTTAGCTTTTTAATGCTCCTTTCCATTGATCTCCTGACTTGTTCTCTTGGCTTCAGGATGCATTCATCAGCTTCTTTGACATTTTCCTTCAAATCCTAGATATCTGTTTCATACTTATCAAGATATTCAAGAGTAGTTTTCAGTTCTTGATTACTGACATATGTGCAATCATCAATTGTGACACTACATGGAGCAGGATACCTTCTAGCTGCCATGTGTACACTTTCCCAGATCTTCCTTAAGCTATTAGGCTTCTTCCAAGGAACCTTGCTCCGATACCAATTGTTAAACACAAGGAATGCTAAGAGGGGGGTGAATCAATATTCTATAAAACCTTTCTTTCACATGTTCTTTAATCCATTTACCAAATTCAATAACATGAAAGCAAAATAAACATAAGAAGAGCAGCCACAAAATCATAACACGTAGACACCAAGATTTTTATGTGGAAAACTCAAAAATGGAAAAACCATGGTGAGTGTTAGCTCACAATATATTATGATATCAAAACTAGATTACAAAAAGGCTCACTGCCTTAGGACTCACTGTCCAAAGAAGTACTCACTGCAATAGGCTCACTTCCATGAAAGAAAAGAAGATAGAGAAAGGGTGGCTCACTACCAAGATAGAATTGTTACAATTGCATCTGTAGAATGCTAGAATACAGTTCCATTGATAGCTCAATATACGGATTCAAAGGTCTTCACCATGACTACTCTGCTTTTTTTCCTTTACATATATTCTATTCTTCTGTCCTCTGCACTCTTACTATACTTTTTGCAACACAAATTTGGTGTTGGATCGCACACAAAAACAATAACAACTACATTGCATCGAAATCCATTGGGTATTTATATCCACAACAAGATCTAACTCAAAATTTGGTTGGCTTGCCAGTGATGAACCGTGTACACAAAAAACTATACTCTGTCAGCTTGAATTCTTTACACGAACTTATGTGGACCAATGTAAGCCTTCAAGAATCTTCATGTAGGTGTGGACCTATTTTAGAACCACTTAGAATAATGATTCAAGTAATATTTTTTCACCACACAATGATCCAACTGAGTGTCGATTTCATACTTAAGTATACTCTTAACCTTGTTGTCTGTCATAACACAACTTCTAATGTGGACCACACTGGACTCCAAAATTCATATCAAACATTCATTATGCATCACCAATCATAACTTTATAACCACAGGTTATAATATTCTTATATGGCGAGATGCAGATCTCTGAACTAATGACTCTGTCTTTGTGAAACATTGTCAAACTAAATGCCAACGCTTGGGAACTTGTAGATGTTCTTCTGGTGAACTTCAAAATCTACAAATCTTGAAGTAGATACTTCTCATATGTATTTACAATACCTCCAAACCGCACATCAAAACAATCATTACCGAAGGAATGTGGACCGAAATACTCAGGTGTTCTTCACTGTTTATAACTGGACTCTGCTTACCCAGACTTGGGCAATTCACATTATGACTTTTGGAGATTGTCAGGATATAAAACTTGGAATATAATATCATCAAACAATTGTATGCAACATACCAAAACCACAAACCAAAGTCTTCTTCGGACGAGTATCAATCAATTCTATGTCACTGACTCAATGAGCCACCAACACTTAGTCAATTTGACTAAGTTATTCTTACCGGACCAAAAATACTATGCATAACCTGTCTCAAGAACTGTCTCCAATCATATCTAGTTGTTTCCATCAATGACAATCATCAAATCTTCAACATGTTAGTAGTGTCTCTTAACCATGTTGCTAACATGCTTCATGTATTCCATGTTTGCTCCGTGTATTCCATGTTTGCTTTGTGTATTCCATGGTTGCTTCATGTATCCTATGAGCTTGTTTCATGTATACCATGTGTCTTTCGTGAATGTTTTGTGTTCTTTATGTATGATCATGTTGTTGACTTGTAGGATCCTAAGCTTGGGGGATAGGGCATCTCTCAACTTAGTAACATTCTATGGCTCCAACATCTTGGTAAATAGATCTTTGTCTTCTCCATACTTTAGTAAGAGTATGAGTGTAAGTTCATACCCTCACGAAAGTGGGGGCTTAATGTACTATTAGAAATTGTATACCCTTTACAATTTCACACTACGTTTGGCACCCTTTTCAACATAATGTTCACCCCTATTTTTAGTATGCAATTTCTAATACTTCTATGAGAATCTAGGTTAAGTCCTCTAGTATCTAGCTTTTGGATGTCTCAAATCACTAGGACTAGGGTGCCCAATGCTAGATTCCTATTAATGTGGCACTGATAACTTATATCTTATTGTTGGCCTCAATTCTATTGGTCCCCCGAGAAGTAATTAGGTAAACAAGTCTTAAATACTCATTAAGCCCCTGAATCTTTCTCTAAGGTTTTGAATGCTAACAAAATTATATGATATTTCTCTATCTACAAGATCTCTATTTCTGTAGGTTACTATTGCAGGCATTCACCCTAGTTGTAGGTAGTCAAGGAATCCTTCTTCCTACATCTACACCCTGTGGATGATCCATGTTGTGACATACATCCACATAGGGTTTCAAGGTCATGGTAACTCTTGTCATTTTATTTGATTACAACAGTCTTTGTTGTATGTTTTACCTCTACCTACCCAGGGCACACACTCTCTATCACACTTATCTCTATTGTTGTGGAAGTGGGAACACTTACACAAGGTTTGAGTGAGACAAGCCTCTATACAACACAAACATATTTCCCCTCTTTCATGTGTACAAGTCACATAAAGAATTTTAGACATTTGACAGATGACTGAGAGATAGAAGTACTAGATGTAATTACACACAAATTTTGTCTACCATGAAACCCTGGGACCTGGGTGCCCAATGCCCTAGTCCTCTAGCTCTGGCCTCTATTTTTGGCTGGGATCTCTGATAGCTCTACTCTGCTCCTTCTAGGCTCTACTTTCTAGGTTTTCTACTTTGTCAGATCTGTAAACTCTATTTTGGCATACTTCATCATTAAAACCCTAGCTCTAGCTCGCGAGCCTCAATCTTTTCAATTACAACAAAAGGACAGACTCCCCACCATAATGTTAAATGTTAAAAGAGTTTAACCCATTCAATTCATAATTGATTAGGCATCTCTTTTCCACCTTAACAAAGATGAAGCTTCCTTAAGAATGATAGAAGTCTCATCAACCACATTTGCATGAATTGGGGTGGTATTGGGTTATTCCTCCCATGGCACATATCCTGTCCCATGAGTGCCACTACTTGGTGTTTCTTGTAGAGGATCAAGGGTGCCTTGCTCATGGAGGTCAAGGCCTTTGCATGTGTATTTCATGTTGCAACACATACATAGTGGTATGTGATACTTTTTCTTTTAAAACAAGATGCATATTCTTCATCATTTTAGAACCATATATTCTTGGAGTCTTCAATAGTTTCTTCAACTAAAGAACTATTTTAGATGAAAGTAGTAGTGCCACATTGTAGCATTTTAGAGAGATTATTTGGTGGGGTACGGGGTTGACCATAGGATTAGGGATGTTGGGTCCCAAAACTGTAGGTCCAAAATCCTAGAGTATTTCTCCTCCTTCCAGGCTAGGGGTGTTGTCAAGAAGGTGACAAAGAGGATCATCCATAAATTAAGGATGGTTAAGGCCAACTTACAAGAGTGGGTATGCTCTCCAACACTTCAGACTCAACTAGACCCAAGATGGATATTCCTAGAGGTATTCCTCAACAAGAATTGAGAACAACATAAAATACGTTTAGACTTACAACATTGCAACAATACCCAAGTTGCAATTTTAGTCCCCAATACTGTCACTGGATTAAAAAAATCTTCTTACACTATAAAATCTCTTTCTAAGTTGATGTCTGCATCTATAAAACATAAAAGATGCAAAGGGCATACATTTGGTCTGAGAAACTTGAACGTTAATGAAATTATATTAGATTTTCTTTGGTTAAAACAGAACCAAATAATGCATACATGTGCTTATAGGGTGTAGGCATGCATGAACATGATTCCAAATGATTTAAACAATTTTATATTGCTTCAGATTTATCCGTTGTTATTATACTAGATCATGAATAACATGTGGAACCTAATCTAATCCTACTCCTACTCCTACAGCTAATAGGATGAGGGTGATAAATGAAAGGTGATTCATCCTTCCCTAATATGGATTAGTGCCTACTCCATTAGGCAACAAAGTCATGAACAATAAAGAGGAAGGAGATGCATCCAATAAAACATCAACATAAATAGATGTGTATTTGCATACATATCAAAGATTACATCCCACATATAATGGACATACTTAGTGATCCATAATAGAAATACAACTACCCACATGCAACAAAGGAAAGACTAATACAAAGGACTTTGTATTAAATTAAATGTTGTCACATATTATCAAATCTCAATTACATTCACACAAACAAGTGTGGTGAAAGAAAATATATATCTGTGAATATACATTCCCTTGACCTATTACATATCTGCCATGGAGACATACCAATGCATATAGATGTGCATTGGGGACCATTCCTAAATTGAATCAAAGGCATTCCTTCATTTGTAGCCCAGACATTTGCTTTTCTTGATGCCCTAAAATCATCATGAGCTATTGTACCTCCAAATTGGCTCAGAGCCCAACCTTTTTACATCTTATTTTCGTGTATATATAGCATTACCTTTTTCCTCTTATTTCTTGATGGGATTTTTGGGTGGGAAAATAAATTAGGGCATTTAAATGCTGCAATAAATCTCACCTACCCACTCACCCACCTTCATACCTATTGCATGCAATCCCACCTACCCCTAATTTGCATATACTAGGTATTAATGGCATTTTTGGGAGGTAGGTAGGTATTCAAATTGAAGAACCCATGAAAAAACATCTTTAAAATACTTTAAAAACTTTAATTCTATATTTTTGAAACTTTCAGGCTCATCAGGGACTTTATCGCTGAGTTCCAACCCACTGGGAACTCACTAAAATCCTCTTTCTTCCTTCTTTTTCTTCTTTTTCAGTGATTTCCTATGAACCAAGAGCTCACCAAAATATTCTTTCTTCTTCTTTCTTGCCTTTTGTGTTTCTCTCATTTTCTCTTTGTTTATCCTTATCCTTTACATGGTCAACGATCTGCTAGGAACAATTGCTATTCCACTTTACCAGTGATTTCTTGCTCATTAGAAACTCACCGAAAACTTCATCTTCTTATATTTCCTTTCTATAGCCACCTTTTTCTATTTTTCCCCAAGTATGTCAGCACTTTTGACTCCACTGGGAACAACATCAATGATTTCCTTGGTTCTAGGAACCAAGGGAATCACTAAAATTATCTTCTTTGCTTCCTTTGTCGGTGAGTTCCTGACCACCTAGAACTTGCCAAAATCTTTTTTCTTTGCCTTCGAAGCATTTTTTCCTTGTTGGAAATTTTTTTTGGGGGGGGACCAGGAACACTGCCAATGATTCCTTGGTTTTATCAACCAAGGGAATCACCAAAAATTCTTTTTCTTCACACTTGTTTAGGGATCGGGGACTGACTAGCAACTAGGAACCCATCGGGATTTTCCATGGTTACCCCCAAAAAAGTTCATTGGAACACCCAAAAGGCCAAAAAAGGCCAATTAACACTTAGAATTTTAGGATCTTTTTACGATTTTCAAAGAATTTTAAAGGCACCGAAGCAAGGAAAGACATAAGGGGTGAATAGTTAGGATTTTTTATGGACTTTGGGCACAATTAATGCAAATTTGGGAGCCAAAAAATATGGGCATCAACATGTTAGTGTGAAAAGGTTCTTTATCTATCTAGTTAGCTTTTAGCTTGTCTATGTGAGTGCTATTCACACTAGTTAAATCTCAACTTAGGAATTTTAATGTTTTGTCTCACCTCATGTGGTTGAGACATGTGTACTCATCCTTGGGAGACACCTATTGCATGCAAACTTGCCACTTTCTCAAACATGTGTCACTTGAGCTAGACAAGTGTTGCACCTTTGGAGGGTTACTCATTTGTTGTGTTTGACCATCTCACCTCCTCATCCATTCCTATTTAATTAAGGATTCTATGTACATTCTATTCTTCTTTTGGTAATATTATATGCCTTATTGTGTGCTCATAGCTGGTGGTAGTGTTGTTTCTTGTTGATCTTGGCTAATCCCAACATGGTATCAGAGCCATGCTAGAAAAATCCTTCCCTTTATAGTGAATCTCAAACATAGCCTAGCCAAGAGTTCCTCATAGAGACAAACGAACATCACCATTAAGTCCAGAAATCCTGAGATAGACAAAATAGCTTGTCATTTTGTTAAAATTGACAAAGGCAAAATTTTGCTATTTTTTCCCCTACCCTTGTATCATATGACCTGTGTGGTACTATACAGAAATTTTTGCAAAAAATGCAAAATTGATTTTGAAAAATTAACATTTTTTGTAGATCTGGATGTTTTGGGAATTTTCTTTTAAGTTTTTGGTGATGTTATGAAGAAATTTGGTTGATTTTCATCAAATATGTTAGGAAAGGTGTCTCAACCTTACAACTGTATTTCTTTTGTGTTGAAGACCAGAGTATGAAATTTGGATATGTTTTTAGAGAAGTGTTTGAAGATGATAAATCTAGAATTTGGTGATTCAGATCACTGTACAGTTGAAGTTGTGTTCACAAGTTTGAAAACTGTATTTGACAGAGCTTCAGTGTTGTGTAGGGGTGTCTGAGAGAAAGTATTTTGCTCCGGATTTCTCCGCATAATGGTTTTAGGTGATGCAGTTCTGGACATATGTTTATAATGTCCTTAGCTATCTTAATTCCTAAGGATTTGTGATTTGGTGCTCCAAAAAGTAAGTTATTGAATAGTAGAATATAGAATTGTTGTTTGTAAGCTGTCTTCAAGTGAGATTTGTTGTCTTCAAGTGAAACTTGTTGTAGCTAGATTTGTTGGCTCTCAGGTGATTTTATGTTGTTCATGGATGTCTCTAGATTTTGTTAAAGTGTTGTGCCTAGTCCACAAGTCATGCTTTTGTTCATGGAAGTGTGTCTCTAAGTGTTCATGGTGTTTACACCAGTTCTGGTTGACTTGGTTGTGGTAGAACTATGTAAAATTTTTTAGGTTCTTGCATTTTACCAAGTCTTGTGCCATCTTTCTAAGGATCTCTAAACTTAGGGTTTACTTGTTACAAACACTGAACAATACCCTTAAACCCTGAACCCTAGTGTTGTTCAATGCAAGTAGTAAAGTTACTTTTGTTATAATTTTAGGTTGATTGTTGATCACCCGCGTCAAGTATTTTAAGTTATTAGACTGATGTCTTGGAGCACATTGTTGATTGACCCCTTGCTTTTGTCCACCACTTGTGGCCCATATCTAAACTTTTCAATATGCCATGGTTTTAAATATTGACCCCTTGATGATTCTCATGGCCCCTTTCTCCCTAGTAGATGAAGGTTCTTTTAAAGGTTTTTTGTGTGGCTGGGTCCCATTTTGTTAGGATCCCATGTTAACCCTTCTCTTTACTTTGTTATTATATTGCTGTTAGACTCTTATGCTATGTAAGTCATCCTGTCAGTATATTGTATTATCCCACATTCATGGCAAGTAATAGTTGTTTAGATTAGACTTAGTATATAAGTACGTGTTGAGGCCAATGATTGCATCCACAAATTTATTGTATTGAGCTTGCTCAAAGGAGGTTACCCCCTCGAAGTGGCATGTGATCAATAAATTCCTTCTGTGTTATGATATTTCTGTTATTTCATGCATTTTTCATTATATTGTTGCAGGAGGTTCCTCTCATCTGGTATCAGAGTGCTTTCTTGGGCTCGCTAGGTGGAAATTCTAAGAAATTTTTTTTCTGTAGTGGCCTCCAGACACTATGATTATTGCAGTAGTTCTTTTTTTTTACATCTATATTGTTCATTTCAATTAGAGGTTCAGATCTAGGAATAATCCCTATCTGCTTAACTGTGGGAAGTGCCTGGGCATAGCCCTAAAACTCATTGTGAGGAGTACCACAGGAACTCCAAAGTAGCTGGCCCATTGAGAGGACCTGCCAGCGAAAAGGGCAAGGGCCCCTACCTGATTAACAAGTTCCCATCCGTGTGAAAAACCAAGAGCTGTCATTTGTGGCAAAGTGGTTATCAGTTTTACTTGAGTCGTGGAGTGAGGGGTACTGCCCCAATACACAAGGCATTAGATAGTATTGGTAGCCGAGTGAATCCCCTGAACCTTTAGGAATCTGAACATACCTGGGGCCCATATCTATTGCCAGCTGATAAATCACAGATTGACTCTGTCCAGAGCCATTTACAGATCCTGTCTAGAGCCGTTTCCAGAAAAAAAAATACAAAACTTCCTTTCTTTAGCTCTGTTTCCCCTCAAACTCTGCTGGAACCCCTAAAATTCCATTCTGCATATTTCCTTCCTTGAGGACCCTATCCCAAATTCCACTTATCGAAGCCAAAATCCCATATTTGTCTATTTTTAGGGTTTGCCATAACTTCTTCATTTCTCACCCAATATCCTTCAAATCTTGCCACTGTGTTCATTTCATATTTCTTCTTCTTTGTCCCTCTTGGACAAATTTGCCAATTCTTTCACCTCACTTCTAAAATCCCCATTTTCTTCTCCCCTTTCCCTTAGAAAGTGTCCAAAACCTAGTCAAACCCCAATTACCCATCAGAGTTTTTCCCAAATCCAAATTTTCCTTTACTAAAAAAGTTTTCATTTTTTCTTTTCTACCCATTCCCCAAAAAAACAAATCCTAGTTATGGTTGTCACCCACGCAGGAGCAAAAAACATGGAGGAGGAACTTGCAACTCTCAAGACCAAACTCCAAGATTTGGATGAAAAAATCCTCGGCCTCAATCTTCAGCATTCAGCCATGAACAATATGTTGGCAAGAGACACTGTGTGGCTTCATGAGTGTTGTCATTGATGGCAACAAAGTCCATCCCACACATCCACAAGACACGGTATGTCTATACCGAAAGTCAGATTGAAGAGTATTTTGGTCTGGTGAGCAAGAATAGAGCATGCAACAAGGTCCAACAAATAGGTCCGGATCTCTCAGAGAAAGTATCTCAGTAAAGTGCAGAATTGGGGAAGTCAAGAGGAGTACCATGACTAATACATTCCAGAGATTGAGCCTCTGGTGATGAAAGAGTGAAAAGATATGAACACCTAAGTGTTGGGTTCCTGTTTGGCAGAATAGACCGAGGAAGAACTAACCAGCAGAGCATCAGACCTTAATATGGATGAGATATTGATAGTGATCAAGCTTCTTAAGGGATCATTCATGATTGGCTAACATGTTTGATGACTTCTATAAGTATCTCTTTGATACGCATCACTTGGTAAGCAAGAATTCAGCCGACAGACCAGAGTTTGCGAAATATTGAGTATTCCGGATGCCGACTAGAAAGATGTTGAAATCCTTTGTGCAAATATATATACTAGATGGATTACGATGTGTGGGTGTGTGTGTGTGATATGAGATTGTGCAAAGAAAGGTAGAGATAGGTGTGGGAGTTATAATACAAGTCTAGTATGTAACAGAATAACAATGCTAAAGGAGTGGAAGAATGAAATGCAGTAGATCAGTTTATTGAGCCTAACTGGAACTGAATCTCAGCATATGTAGATGCCTCTAATCAGTTCAAACACTTGGTTACTTTCTTCATAACTTGTAGACAGTGAGTCTCTTGTAGGTAGTGAGCCTCTTGTGAGCAATGTGCTCAGGCAGTGAGCCCTAATTGGCAAGTGCCATTTTATACTTCTTATTCTTCTAATAGAGTATACAATCTTGGGTTAGTCACCCCGTGGTTTTTCCCTTAATAGGGTTTTCCATGTGAAAAATATTGTGTTATGTGTGTTGAGTTTATTTCTGCTTCCATGGTTATGTATGCTTATATGTTTTGATATTGCACTAATTGCTAAAGAAGAAAAGAAAGTCAAATAATTAGATAACTGATTCACCCCCCTCTCAGTTATCAACAATTGGTATCAGAGCTAAGTTCCTTCTAACAGAGCCTAACAGCTTGAGGAAGTTCTGGGAATCTCAATGGATATGTATGGTATGAGGGAACAACTTCAGTCTGCCCTAGATGATCTTGATCAATCTCACTCTGAAGTCAATGACCTAAGGGAAAGACTCAAACAAGTTGATGATTTCATAAATGAACTCAAAGAAAAACTAAGTATCTCAATGAAGAAAAGAAAGGAACTTCTTCAACAATTAGCAAGTCAAAATGAAGCCAATGATACTAATGAAGATCTGAATGAGAAAACCAAGTTATGTGAGAAGTTATCAAAAGAGGTCATTATGGTAAGACATGAAATGAAATCAAGAGTTATGAAATTCACCCAAGAAATTGAAGAGAAAAGAAAAAGTGAAGATAATATAAAACAATCTCTTAAGGAGAAGTCAAAAGACTACTACAAAATGGATAGAATAATTAGGCATCCAGAATCTGATCTTGAAGAAGCTAAAGACAATGAAGAACAACTTAAGAATCAGATAGACACTCTTAAAAGGGATCTTCAAATAACAAATGAATACAAAGAGAAATTCAAGATAAGCTTTTCTCAACTTAAAGTTCTTCTTGAAAGCCAAAGGAGGGTAGATGACAAGCAAGGCTTGGGGTATGAGAAAGGGGAAATCTCTGGATCCGGTCAGAAGAACTCTGGATTAGGAAATCTAAGGAAAAGACCTAGAAGACCTCTGGTAAGGTAACCAAATGCTCAAAGATATCCATCCTTCAATGGATACTGCCACAATTACAATAACTTTGGTCATAAAGCAAATAAGTGTAGAAGAAGAATGAATCAGACTAATTCATCCTTCTCCGGATGGTGTTTTAATTGCAAAAGGTATGGTCACAAATCTCAAGAATGTAGAAATATGCAAATGAACAATTCATTCAATGGTAGATGCATTACATGCAATAGAATGGGACATATGGCTAATCAATGTAGATCAAGAGGATATTAGTCAAATCTGCAAAGAAATGTTATTTTCTACAATTGCAATAGATCCAGTCATATTGCCAAATTCTGTAGAAGTAAGAATCAAGATAAAAGGGATCCGGTGCATCATAATCAAAATCAAGACAAAGGAAAAGGAAAAGTGAATGTGGATGAAACTCAAAGGGAGATGAACAAGATTTGGGTAAAGAGAAGTACATAAAATGTTGGGGATGGATCCGCACCAGAATTTGGTACTGATATTCCTTTCGGAAACTAAATAAGATGAGCTATGGCTCAGGGGGAGTCAAAAAAGAAAACAAATTCCCCCAGCCAGTTAATTGGTGCTTGAAATTGGCACATGGAAAGTTGTGGATTAAAGGGTTTATAGAGAAACATATAAATAAGCCTTGGTAAAGATTTGGAAGATCCACAAGAAGTTTAGAAGAGGTTAATCTTCCAAGATTAATTTGGTTTAACAGTCATCCAGTAAGAAGCAAGATTTTCACACTTAGATCTGATATGATTCAAATTTGAGGAATCTTGATCTGTGGATAGATGAAATGATTGGAGAAAGGAAGATAGATTGTCAATAATCACCGAGAATAACTCTAAGTGCATCTCAGTGATCTGAAAAAGATCTTTCTCAGAACAAAGAGAACAAGGCAACCAGAATGACTTAAGTTGCACATTTATTGCAATGTGGAATTAGGGTTTGCACATAAATATAAGGGTTCTCTTATTAAACATTTGCACATTTACATTCGAGAAGAAGAGAGAAGGAGCTCTACAACAAAATTGCCTCAAACCTCTCAAAGATCAACTGCAGAAGTCAATTTGTCCAGCAATCCTATCCAGCTCATATCCTGAACCCTAGAGGCGTAAAAAGATATTTTCACTCTTGAATATCTCTCTCTGAATCTTTTGAAAGATGGCTACTCTGAATGTTGTCAAAATCACTAATAGACCACACCCTAAATTCAAGAAAACCCCTACAAATCTCTGGAAGTTGATCCCTTGGGTGCATTCTCTAGCATTCCACATGGGGTTTTGCATGTAAAAGATGTTAGGGTTTACATACACACAAATCTGTGAGTGAGGCTACTAGATCAAAATTTGACAAGAGAGCAATGATAATAGAAGATATCACTGATTCGAATATCAAGTTTTCCTCCATGATAATTGGCTACAAGATATATCAATCCACTAGGGAAAATTTAGTACCCAGAACTGTAATTTACACTGCTTATCAGATGCTAAGAGAAAATGCTGACTATGATCTTTGTGAGCTTCTCTTGAACCAACTATTAGAAAATTTGTAGAAAATAAAGAAGGATAACAAGAATTCATTTAAGTACGGTGGCTTGATACTTTGCCCATTCTTCTACTATATGAATGAGCTACCTAGAACTAGTGGATGGATATGGCAAAATGACAGACCTGTTACCATACAAATCAGGGTGTATATGTATGGTCTTGGTGATACCAAGGCACAAAATATAGCACTATGGGGTTACTTCAAAAACTTCCAAAGCATGATGCAGGCTAGAGAGAGAATCCCCCAATCTCTAGTTGAAAAATACAAAGATACAGTGTGCTTCATGGTAGACATTGATCAATGCCTAATGGAGGCAGTGGAACCAAGAATAGTGTGGATTATGCCAATGGGTTATGAGGTGGATGAGAAATTTCTGAAACTGCATGTCCAACATCTACTAAGTCAACCTAAGGACCCTAAGGTAGAAAGGTTTGGAACCTTTCGAGAGTTGAGTGTAAAAGTTCATGTTGAACTAAGATAGCCTGAGATCAAGAGAAAAGTGAGAAGAGAAGTAGAGGAAGTTGCCAAAAGATTTGGCATTTCTAAAGAAGCAGTCGATGCAAATAGAGAGAAATTAGAAAGAGATGAGAAGGAAAGACAAGAAGCAGAAAAGGAAAGTAATCCGGTACAAGCCCCCTCCCAGACTAGATCCTCCAAAAGTTCTGCACCAACCACCTCTAAGAGTAAAAAAGCATCAAAACTGGAGTCAGGACATCTGAAAAGGGAGAGAAGAGAACTAAGACAAAGGCCACAAGGTCTTACACCAGTCAGAAGGATGATGAAGAGATAGAATTAGATGAGGAGATCAAGAAAATGAAAAAGAAGAAGAAAATATCAAGTGAATCCTCTACCGATCAAGGCAAGGAAGAAAAGGCAGAAGAATTTGTTGAAAAGCCACTCTCTGCATTAATGATATCATCAAATTAGTCACTATGGATGGGAACCTAAAACTAATGACTAAATTTTATGATGAATATAATGAAGCTGACCATAAGATCTTACAAGATGCTACAGTCAGGTATCTTAACATTTATAACAAAGCATTCATTGAAATCATATCTTTGATTCCCAAAAGCTTAGAGAAGGAACTTGAAATAAGAAAAAACAATGCCAAGGCAAAAGACCTAGAAATCTGGGAGTAGATTGCTATCCAACTCTATCCTTCCATTACCCCTCAACAAAAGAACATGATCTTCAAGGACTACAAGGATGAGTTTCGAAGCAAAGCAAGAATGAACCAGCTTATGCTTGGAGAAACTAACAAAGTGGCAAAAGAAATAGAAGATATCCTCTGGAATGCTTTTAAAAGATTCAATCTTCCTATTATAGAGGACTTAGGTGATGAACCCTCTGCGATGGATGACAAAGGAGAATCCACTATGAAAAATGGAGAAGAGCCAAAGGACATAGGTGAGGAAAGGACTTAGGACTTGGATTCCTCTATTCTGGAAGAGGAAGTCCATGAAGAAGTAAATATCTCTCATCCGGATTCCCTAGCAGACTCCAGATCTAAAGGAGAAGAAAGAATAGAGGAGAAAATCAATCAAGAAAAAGAGGTAAAGGGAAGAGAAGAAGATTAAATAAAGAAGAACCCAAGAGACGGTTCTGAGACTTCAAAAGGAAAGAAGACTCTGTCTCTGGAAAGAGACACTACAGAAACTATTAAAGAATTCTTGACAAAAGAAATGATGGAGATTGATGAACCAGAACTGCTTCAAGGGCCATTCAATTTTGATTCCCTCTCCCCAGTTCAAACAATGAAGATAGCATCCTTTGCCCAAGCAAAGGCAAAAGAAAAACTTCTGAAGTCTCACATGGAAGACTGTGAGTTGATAGAGATTGCATCTGGTGTGTTGAAGAAGATCATGCCATCCTTCCAGAAGGATCTTTTAGCCTCTTCATCTGGTAATCTAAAATCTCTTGTTAATTCTGTTAGCACACATTTTGATTGTTTGGAAAAAGCAGTAGAAGAGAAAGTATGGAAAGAATTTTTGGACAAGAGAGTATCCGAGATACAAGGACTTATATAACAAATGATAGGAGAAATTTGGACATTGGGATAAAGAGCTTAGAAAATGCTCTTAAAAATGGCAGAGAAATATATAAATTTTGTTTATCCTGATCTAAGGTGACAATGGATATTGAGAAGAAAGTTAAAGAACAAGAGGGTAAACTGTTAAGTTTATCTCAAAATTTTGATCCTCTCACCACATCCATAATAAACCAAGAATGTTAGACTATTTCCATTCTAAATGAACTAAAGAAATTTGAAAAGGAAAGGAAGAATATAATAAGTAGGATGGGTGAACTTAGAGGGATAATTATCCCTAAGTTAGAGGCCATGCATGAGGCCCTAACTGATGCTCAGACCACAGCCCGGACCAGTGATCCGAAAGATCTAAAGAGGGAAGAATCTTTTGCATTCTTGTTGAGTGGTCACATCTCAATTTTGGATAGGATGAAGTAGAGTTGGGCAACATAATTTGTCCAGTTGAAGACAACTTTTGCAGATATACTTTAGTATATGTAAGTATAACATGTATATATATTTATGCAGCCAAGTATAGATTATTTTTGGGAAATTTTTGTGTGCGGAGCCTACCCTTTGCCATTGATTTCAAAGGGGGAGTGAGGAGTAGTGAAAAATGTGGAATCTAGCTAAGGGGAAGCTCCAGAAAAATGTACATAAGAATAGAGCATCAACCAAGGGGGAGTAAGCTATAACACTTAGTCATTTTTCACTAAGTGTTGCCATCAATGCCAAAGGGGGAGATTGTTGGCAAGAGACACTATGTGGCTTCATGAGTGTTGTCATTGATGGCAACAAAGTCCATCCCACACATCTGCAGGACATGGTATGTCTATACTGGAAGTCAGATTGAAGAGTATTTTGGTCTGGTGAGCAAGAACAGAGCATGCAGCAAGGTCCGACAATCAGGTCTAGATCTCTCAGAGAAAGTATGTCAGTAAAGTATGAACTTGGGGAAGTCAAGAGGAGTACCATGACTAATACATTCCAGAGATTGAGCCTCCGATGATGAAAGAGTGAAAAGATATGAACACCTAAGTGTTGGGTTCCTGTTTGGCATAATAGACTGAGGAAGAACTAATCGATAGAGCATCAGACCTTAATCCGGATGAGATATTGATGGTGATCAAGCTTCTTAAGGGATCATTTATTATTGGCTGACATGTTTGATGACTTCTATAAGTATCTCTTTGATACGCATCACTTGGTAAGCAAGAATTCAGCCGATAGACAAGAGTTTGCGAAATATTGAGTATTCCGGATGTCGACTAGAAAAATGTTGAAATCCTTTGTGCAGATATATATACCAGATGGATTACAATGTGAGGGCGTGTGTGTGATATGACATTGTGTGAAGAAAGGTAGAGATAGGTGTGGGAGTTATAATACAAGTCCGGTATATAACAGAATAGCATCACTAAAGGAGTGGAAGAATGAAATGCAGTAGATCAGTTTATTGAGCCTAACTGGAACTGAACCTCAGCATATGTGGATGCCTTTGATTAGTTCAAACACTTGGTTACTTTCTTCATAACTTGTAGACAGTGAGTCTCTTGTAGGCAGTGAGCCTCTTGTGAGCAGTGTGCTTAGGTAGTGAGCCCTAATTGGCAAGTGCCATTTTGTACTTCTTATTCTTCTAATAGAGAATACAATCTTGGGTTAGTCACCCCGCGGTTTTTCCCTTAACAGGGTTTTCCACGTGAAAAATATTGTGTTATGTGTGTTGAGTTTATTTCTGCTTCCATGGTTATCTATGCTTATAGGTTTTGATAGTGCACTAATTGCCAAAGAAGAAAAGAAAGTCAAATAATTAGATAACTAATTCACCCCCCCTCTCAGTTATCAACACAATAGACGACAACTAGACTCTTCTGCAGACACTGGGTTCTCTTCTTCCATCAATTTTTGTGGGCCGAAGCTTGATTTTCTGCACTTCAACGATGATGATCCGACTAGATGGATATACTGGGTAGAACAATATTTCAGTCTACATAATACTTTTGAGGTAAATAAAGTCCCCCTTGCATCCTTTCATTTAGAACATGAAGCCCTTCAATGGTTCCATTGGTACATCAAGGCTCATGAAGAGCCAAAATGGATAGATTTTTGCAAACTCATTTTGCAACGATTTGGTCCTAGTGCTTTTGATGACTTCATAGGAGCACTCACTAAACTGCACCAAACAGGCACTGTGAGAGAATATCAAACAGAGTTTGAAAAATTGGCCAATCATATAGAGGGATTGTCTGATGATTTCTTTAGGAGTTGTTTTGTCAGTGGTCAAAAGGATGCAATTTGCTCTAAGGTTAAAATGTTCCGTCCAAGCACAATGATGGAAGCCTTAGGGTTGCCAAAGTTAGCGGAGGACAAGATCACAACTCAACAATGCTCGAAATCCAATTTTGTTCCATTCAGAAATACGGCTTCCCAACAACCTCAAATAACGCCAACTCCTAGAACAACTCCTATCAAGCAATTGATTGAAGTAGAGATGCGGGCACGTAGAGAAAAAGAGATTTGTTATAATTGTGATGCATTGAGAAAAAATTCTTTCTCTTGGATGTGGATTTTCTGCCTAAAACTAAAGTTTCTGTAGATGCTCATGATGCAGTAGATGATCAGGTTGATACTCAGCAGCCGCTTGTTGACCCTGCTTCTCAAGAAGACCACCCAAAGATCTCTCTCCATACTTTAGCAGGAGTCACCACCCCACAAACCATGCAGGTCAAGGGTTACTTCAAGAAGCTCTCTCTTACAATTCTCATTGATTCTGGAAGCACTCATAACTTCATTGACCCTCAGATCACCAAACAAGCTGATTGTTTTGTCCATCCTTGCTCCAGCTTTGAAGTCATGATTGCCAATGGGGGCACATTACCTTGCAAAGGGAAGTGTCGCAATGTGCATATCTCTATTGGAGATTATAACTTGCACTCCGACATGTTTTCCTTGCCCTGAGGTGGATGTGATGTGGTTTTGGGTGCTCAATGGTTACGCACACTTGGACCCATATTATGGGATTTTGCTGAACTTTGGATGTAGTTTTTAGACAATGGGCAAAAATACACATTGAAAGGCTTACAAACAGGGTCTCTTAGCATCATCAGTTCACATCGCATGGAAAATCTTATCAAGAAGAATTCACATGGTGTCATCGCTTAGCTCCATTCCATTCAGATACAACCATCAGTGGTCTCCACTACTCCTTCAAATCTACAACAAACTTTGGATAGATATGCATGTGTCTTTGCCAAACCAGCAGGATTACCACCTTCACAACCAGAGGACCATCGTATTCAGCTCCTTCCTAGAAGTGTTTCTCCCAACATTAGGCTGTACCGCTACCCATTTCACCAAAAGACAGAGATTGAGATGCTCATTTGGGACTTACTGAAGCAAGGTATTATTCGCCCTAGTACCAGTTCTTTTTGTTCACCAGTTCTTGTCTGAAAAAAAGATGGGTCATGGTGCCTATGCATTGACTTCCGAGCACTTAATCACATCACAATCAAGGATAAGTTTCTGATTCCTATTGTTGATGAGCTTCATGGTACTCATTTTTTCTCCAAGTTGGACCTTCGTTCTGGGTATCACCAAATTCAGGTTCATGAGGATGATATCCCTAAAATAGCTTTCTGCACGCATGATGGCCACTATGAGTTTTTGGTCATGCCCTTTGTCCTCACTAATGCTCCTTCCACATTCCAGGCATTGATGAATAGAATATTTCAGCCCTACTTGTGAAAATTCATTCTGGTCTTCTTTGATGATATCCTCATCTATAGTAAAACATGAGCTGAGCATCTCCAACATCTGGATCTTGTTCTGCAACTTCCCTCTGATCATCAACTCTGTGCAAAACAGTCTAAATGTGTGTTTGGGCAGGAGGAAGTGGAGTATCTCAGGCATATTGTTTCAGCCCAAGGGGTTCAAGTGGATCCTACCAAAATAGATGCCATGAAAAATTGGACGCATCCTCAGACACTCAAAAGCCTCTGTGGTTTTCTGGAACTGACTGGCTACTATCGCAAGTTTGTCAAGGATTACAGGAAGATTGTTCCATTAGCAACTATGTTGAAAAAGGATGCTTTTACATGGACACATACTGTTGAGTGTGCATTTGAAAAACTGAAAAAAGCTATGTGTACTACACCTGTTCTAGCTATACTAGATTTTTCCAAGACCTTCACTATTGAGAGTGATGCTTGCGGCAATGGACTTAGTGTTGTTCTCCTTCAAGATGAACATCCCATTGCGTTCACCAGCAAAGCCCTTTCTGGTAAGCATTTAGTACTCTCTACATATGAGAAGGAAATGATGGCTATTTTGCATGCAGTACAGAAGTGGCGGCCATACCTACTAGGGAATCATTTCTGCATCAAGACTGATCACCAGAGTCTGAAATATTTCCTCGAACAATGAGTCTCCTCCCCAGCACAACAAAAATGGGTTAGCAAACTCATGGGTTATGACTATGAGATCACATATAAGAAGCGTAAGGACAATATTGTGGTGGATGCTCTTTCTCACACATTTGATGACCAAGCTTCTCTTTCAACTATTTCTATGCCTGTTCCAAATTGGTTGGAATCTGTCTAACAGGGCTATGTCAATAACTCTTCATTATCTCAAATCATCCAAAAGTTGGCCAATAACCCTTTTGCTATACCACATTACTCTTGGGATGGTGCTTCGCTCAGATACAAGGGTCATCTAGTGCTTCCCCAGAGTACAAATCTTCACCAAGCTGTCTTCTATGAACTCCATGCTTCTCCATCAGTAGGGCACTCTGGGCTCCTCAAAACTTATGAGTGGGCACGACGTAAATTCTATTGGAAGGGAATGAAAAGGGAAATTCAACAGATGGTGGTTGAATGTGATACCTTCCAATGCAACAAGGGTGAAACGACACTCCTTCTTGGATTGTTCGAACCCTTACCCATCCCTACACATATTTGGATAGATATTTCTATGGATTTCATTGAGGTGATACCTAAATCTAGAGGGAAGATAGTGATCTTGGTTGTGGTTGATCGCCTCTCCAAATATAGTCATTTTTGTGCCCTTAGCCATCCCTATATTGCCTTCTCAGTCGTACAAATTTTCATGGACCAAATCTTTCGTCTTCATGGCATCCCTTCTTCCATTGTCTCAGATCATGATGCAACTTTCACTAGTCATTTTTTGACAGAACTATTTCGACACACTGGCACCAAGCTAAAGATGAGTTTAGGGTATCACCCACAAATAGATGGTCAGATTGAAATTGTCAACAAATTTTTGGAAACTTATCTTCATTGCTTCACTTCAGAACAACAACATCAGTGGGCAAAGTGGCTTCTGCTCGCTGCATGGTGGCACAATACCTCCTACCACACTGCATCTAAAATGTCTCCATATGAAGCAATCTATGGTGAGGCACCACCAGTGCTCCTTCCATACACCCCCAGCAGTTCACCAGTTCAGGCAATTGACACGGTTCTCTAAACCCGAGATTAGACTCTTTGCATATTGCAGGACAATCTTCACATGGCCCGAAATCAAATGAAACAACAAGCCGATCAACACTGTTCTAAGCACACTTTTCAAGTAGGTGATATGGTTTTTCTTTGTCTACAACCATATAAGAAATCATCCCTAAAACTCAAAGGGTGTCATAAGCTAGCTCCAAAGTTCTATGGGCCATATAAGATTCTTCAGAAGATTGGGTCAGTTTCTTATAAATTGGAGCTTCCTCCTTCCCGCGTTCATCCAGTATTTCATGTCTCTTGTCTAAAGAAAGTTCTTGGCACCAACATCAGAGTGCAAACTATTTTACTAGAACTGGATAACTAAGGATCCATCATTTTGGAGCTAGAGGCAATCCTCGACAGGCGCACTCCTCAACTTCACTATCGATCCATCACAGAGGTATTAATTCAGTGGCACGGAATGCAACTAGAGGATGCTACATGGGAACCACTCCTTCAGATTTAGTAACAATTTCCACATCTTAAGCTTTAAGGACAAAGCTTTTCTAAGAGGGAGGGGATGTTAGGAACCTGTGTTAACCCTTCTCTTTACTTTGTTAGTATATTATTGTTGGACACATATGCTTTGTAAGTCGTCCCGTCAGTATATTGTATTATCCCGCATTCATGGCAAGTAATTGTTGTTTAGATTAGACTTAGTATATAAGTACATGTTGAGGCCAATGAAGGCATCCATGAATTTATTGTATTGAGCTTGCTCAAAGGTGGTTACCCCCTCGAAGTGGCCTGGGATCAATAAATTCCTTCTATGTTCTTCTATTTCTATTATTTGGTGCATTTTTCATTATATTGTTGTAGGAGGTTCCTCTCACATTTTCTAGGTGACATGTTATTTGTTTTTTCCATTCCATAGGGTATAAAATATTATGGAAATAGACATCCACAGAATGGTGGAAGGGTGCCACGTGCTATCTTCATCGCATCAGACTTCATCAATAGAAGGAGGATGCGTACCCGACGTCTAGGTGGGAGATTCTTATGTTTTCCTCTATTTTGTTGATCTTCAGGGGTGAGCCCTTACAACTCTTGTAGAAATGTGGGATGATGCTGCGTGTCTTCCTTCTAGGTTGATGAGTTTGTATTCACCAATTTCATGCCACGTGGTAGATTCTTTGTGGGCTGTAGGGTATTTTGGGGGTCCAACCCATACTACATGGCAAATCTAATGGTTTTCGTCATTCCGTAGAGTGCCATCTCTGGCCAAATCTTATTACTCTGGAAGCATGGAAAGTTGCATCGCTGGCACTATCTAAAAATTCTTCTCGAGGTTGTGGCTTAGGTGGCAGTCTGGATGGCATGCTATTGTTGGCCCGTGCTCATTTGGCATTGTGACAAGTTTTCTTTCCCTTGTTGACTGCATTGGCGTCGCTGATTTAGACTATCTACCATACTAATTGATAACTCATTCAAATCTAAAAAGTAACGTGGTGGCACGTGAAAAGGAGTAAAATGGTGTTGAATCAATTTCCCAGGTGTGTGCTCCACTGGAAGAGAATTAACAAACTTGAGGGATTGTCATGATGCAGGATTGACCCTTGGGGATATGTGCTCATACCAGAAGTGATCTTTTCCCTGCTTCATGACGTGTTATAACAGGATGAGTGAATACAATGTAATTAAGTGCTGAAATTGAGACAACTGATTCAGAGGTTTTAATGTAGGAATTAACGTTTCCAGTTATGTAGTATCAATGAGATGATGAAATGCTATATGTCTGCCCATTTCTGGCAATCATTAAAGGATTTCCATTTATGGCTAGTATGCCATGGAAGTGACTAGAATTAATTGATCAGGGACATATCAGAGTGTGTGAAATCTATCAAAATTTTCTATAAATAGGTGCTTCTGATACTGTTCTATAAACCATTTCTTCCATGCAGACAATATGGATATTCATTGGTTTGGTGTGATTTTCTTGCTTCCCTATGCCGTAGGATTTTCTTCTCTATACTCATAGTTGATACTCTATTCTTATAGAATTGAGAGAGTGAAGGATTTTTCTTCTATGGAATAGGTGGTACAAGGAAGAATCAAGGACTATAGAAGCATCCATTGAGTTCTTGTGAGCTTTTCTCCTTCCTATTTTTTCATTTGGATGAGGGCTCTGAGCCTTAATCTCAAGACTCTAGGAGTTCCTTATTTCTAGGAGTTGGCAGATTAAGTTCTTAGGCAGAGAGGAATCATTTCTCTCTCTACCCCTACCTCACATCTACTTTTCCTAACAGAGCAACAATTCTAGATGTGGGACCTGTTGCCCCTCCGGATGGAACATGTGGAGGCAGAAAGAAATTTTGTGGTTGTTGCTACTGCTCTCCTAGTTGGTTTTTTGGCACTGGCAAGACCATATCTATGTGATTTCCTCTTGTTTTTGTCTAGTTGAGCTAGTTGGCAACCTCTCAATTAGAAGTGAGGAGTCACACCCTTGCAAAGGACATTGGGCAAAATGAGATGGACTCTAGTTTATGGAGTTTTCTTCTGATATTATTCTTTGAAAGTATTCTCACTCTTGGGTGTATTGCTGGAATAGGTAGAGCAGTGAATGCTCTTATTGAACAATTAGATGGTACATGAAGGGTGTCTGAGCTCTAACAATATCTAACAAATGACCACCCATCAGCATCATAGCCTGAAATCCCAACCAAAGTGAGGATCAACATGCAAATCATAATAAATATCTCAGCATGATGGAGGTATTTTGTTATAAGGCATCTCTTGTTAGTAAACAGATGGTTACATTTACATTCCACTACTATTGTCAACTATCAAATGAAAATATGACATCTGTCATTTCATCCTAAAGCTTGTTGCTCCCTTGTTCTTATAAAAGGGAATTTAGGGCTTATTGATAATGATTGGTTCTAGGTCATACTCCCTAGACACAGTTTAAAGTATAGGGATCAATCTGATCTCAGAGAAGTTTTGTATAGTAGTACATGGAAATAGAGTTAGTTTTCCCAATTTAGGTGTTGTTTTGAGTTCATAGTTTTGATGTATTTTGCAGAACTATTTGTAATTCAATATCAGTCCATTATATAGAATGTTGTTATTTTTTAGATTATATTGTCTCCTACTCATGTATAGTTTGTTACATTTATGAATATATTTTGGTTAAGGATCAATTTATTTATCATCGCAATCTCCCCTATGTATGCATATTTATCTTATCGCATTTACTCAAGTGGTAAAATAATTGCTCTAAGAAAATATTGAATGTTGTATTAGTTTGCAAGGATACTAAGTAAATCTTGAAATTGGTGAAATATAATAATGTAACGCATTGTTGTATTGTCACAGTGGATTGAGTAAATACTGATTACAATAAGGTTTTCATTTATATCTATTTTTGACTCTATGACCCAGGAATTAGCGATTAACCCTATAGAAGAGTTGTTCTATGTAACTGCCTGATCATTTCTATCTTCAAAGAATTTTTCATTTTAGTTATAGGTTTTAGGCATTAGTTTACCCACATGTTCTTCTACAAAGAATTATGTTAAAGCTTGAGAATCTAGCCCATTTGTTTCACTATATCAATAATTCTTTAAGTGTTTTAGAAAGAACATATCTGTTTAAAATATTCAGTATTTTGAGAAAAGTAGCAAGAAATCCATAGTCAAATACTATTAGGAACACCCTCCTTAGGTTTTACAGAGCCTAAAGTGTAGAGGAAAAGGATTGAAAACCCATTTCCTATTCGTTGGCCAATCCCTCAAGGAAAATCCATTATTAGAATTGACTATTTTATAGATTTGTCCTTTGAGATCAGGTTGGGAATTTTAAAACAACCAATAGATTGGTGACTCTACTAATGAGTTTTAGTTATAAATGTGAAGATTTGTCCTGTAGTCTGTCATAGGTATTTAGAGTTTGCATAACTACATTATCATTATTATTCATTGTAAAGGGTGGAGACTCTACTCTTTTCTTCTCAATTGATCAAAGAAGGAACATACTATGTGCAAAACTTGTATATGTGAAGATGTTTTTTGTGGCTTTACTATGGGAGAAAGCCTAGAATGAAAGGAGGGCTTTAATGAGTTATATGCTTTTAAAGTCCAAATCCTCTGAGAGAAGAGGTGCTAGCTCTATGAAGGAAGAATCCAGTAAAATATATATGAAGGATATTCCAGCATTTCTAAGTTTCCAGTCAAGATAGATTTTACACCAGCAACAACACAATTTCCTAGGTATTTTACAAAGTTGAAGAAATTTTTAAAACTACAATATATGCAAAATTGATAAAGGAAAGTTTCCATAAAATTTTTTTGTTATCAATGTATATATCTCTATATAGATCCAATTATAAAAAATGTGTACTATACAGCCTCACTTGTGTTATCAGGGGGTTTCTCATGGAAAGGTATAGAGCTATAAATTTTAGTAACATTTGTGGTTTTCTAAACCATATCCCACTTGAAATCAGAGATTAGATACCAAAGTTCAGTAATGACAGGTCCAATTTAGCTAGCAGTAATTTGAACAAGTTTTGTGACCTAATGGGAGATTATGAGTTAAATTTTGAGGCTATGGTCATAAAATTATTTGTTAAGTATCTGAAGGAAGATGCTAGAGATGGGTTTACATATTTACCCACTCACTACATTTCTTTATAGCAAGATCTAAAAGTAGCTTTTATGGAATAGTTTGGTGAAAGGGTTAAAGCTAGCTTATTAATTAATAAGCTTTTTCATGCTGAAAAAGATGAAGAAGAATCAATTCCATCTTTTAACCTGAGATTTGCCAAAATAATAAGGGACATCCTTGAAAATATTAGGCCAAATGATGCTATGTGCTTGGTTATATATCTAGGTGCATTTAATGAAGAAGATATCTATCTTCTAAGAGATAGAGGTCCCACTGTACTATGAGACAAGCATATTCTATGGCTATGAATATTGAGAACAATTAAAGCATATGAGGATAAGATAGTGATTCACAACTATAGACTCTGTTATGAGAAATAAGTCCAATAATATTGATGTTTGCCATAAAGGCAAAGATTAGGATATTTATAGAAAATCGTCATTTGGTCAATGAAGAAAAGAGGGTCAACTTTTAAGAATAGAGGATGGAAATATTGCCTATTACTCATGTAATGAAAATCAGGTCCTCTCTAAAACCACTGCTTATCTTGACCCTCCTAGTCAAGAGAGGTGGACGTATCCAAGTTCCTAACTTAATAAGGTAGCTCATAAAATAGATAATACTCAGACATTTGGGGAATGTAGGCCAATAATAAATGAAGAATCAAATCATATCCTTCAAATAGATGAATCTGTTAATTTTAATAGTTATGTATGTGGTGAAAAGATTTCTCAGTCTCATGAGTGCTTGTTGAAATCAAAGGTGGATTTTCCTTTTTGTAAGGGGATATATCTTCTTTTAGATGGTGAGGTTTCATCACCTGATGAGTCATTTGGTCATGAGCACGAGTATGAAGTAGAATCAATTATTACCAGCAACACTAAAAATAGTGATCAACTATCAGAGTGTTCTACTCAAGACTTTGACAGCTTTGAGTCTGATAATGATATGGGCTGTTAGGATAATAAAATAGGAAAAGTGTATGGAAACAATGCATATAATGTATAATTTATTGTATGATGAGCCTCTAGACTTATCATAAATAAAGGGTACTAACCCTTATTGGTGTAGAGATAACCCAATCTTTGCAAAGAATCCAAAAGAAGACACACAACTGGAAGAATTTGAAGAAGGATTCTTTGAAATTCACAAATACACTAGTAATATTGAGGATCTTTTATTATATAAGGATGATGGTCTGTTAGAAGAAAAGGGAAATGAGACAATATTAATTTTGAATGAAGGGGAATTTGAAGATTTGAATTCTTTGTTGACAGAACAAAAATTAGATGTTTGTTCTATTAGGACTTTTAAATCCTTTACTTTTGATCAGATTGATTTATTAGACACAATACTAAAATGTAGCTTCAAGCTTTCAGAGCATCATGTTAAAGAGATTCTAAAAGAGGTTGAGTATGAGTGTTTTAGGTTTTGATACTGATTCAATAAACAAGGAAGATGCCACCAATACAAGTCATCTAGTGGAATATGAATGCTTTCACTTCCTAGATCTATCTAATGAACTTAAAAAAGACCAACAAATAAAACACCATAATTATTTTAGCTGGCTGGATATGATGGAACCATATGTTGGCCCCATGCTTAATGAAAATATATTCCAACTATCATTTGATTACAGTGATCAAAGGAACATAAGGTATCTTGGAGACAATGGACTTAAGTGTCCTAATAGTTTCTAAACATCCATATTGGAAACAAGATGAGTTTTGGTAAAGTTTTTAGATATGGATTAATAAAGTTATTAGAAGACAAGATGTTTGATAGAGGTAAATCTTGTTTCTTCCTTTCATGATAGCCTAGGGCTATCATGTGGTTATTAAATGTTGTTCTGTGGTCTGCTTCTTTAGAGTTTTTTGTGATCTCGCTCTATTCTAGTCGAATAAACCTCCCCAAATAGAGCCACTGGTAGAACCATGCAAAATTTTCTAGGTTCTTGCATTTTACCAAGTCTTGTACCATCTTTCTAAGGATCTTTGACTTAGGGTTTACTTGTTACAAACACTGAATGATACCCTTAAACCCTGAACCCCAGTGTTGTTCAATGCAAGTGGTAAAGTTACTTTTGTTATAATTTTAGGTTGACCGTTGATTGCCCATGTCTAGTATTTTAAGTTATTGGAGTGATGTCTTGGAGCACGTTGTTGGCTGGCTCTTTGCCTTTTGTCCATCACTTGTGGCCCATATTTAAAATTTTCAATATGCCATGGTTTTAAATATTGACCCCTTGATGAGTCTCATGGCCCCTTTCTCCCTAGTAAACAAAGGTTGTTTTAAAGGATTTTTGTGTGGTCGGGTTCCATTTTCCAGGTGGCATGTTGTTATTTGTTTCCACCATTTCATAGGGGATAAAATATTATGGAAATAGACATCCATGGAATGGTGAAAGGGCACCACGTGGCATCTTCATCGCATCAGGCTTCATCAACAGAAGGAGGGTGGGTCCCCGGCCTCTAGGTGGGAGGTTCTTATGTTTTTTGTTGTTCCACTGATCCTCGCTGGTGGACCCTCACAGCTCTTGCAGAAATGGGGGATGATGTCACGCATCTGCCTTCTATGTTGCTAAGTTTGTATTCACTGATTCCTTGCTATGTGGCAGATTCTTTGTGTGCCGTGGAGTATTTTGGGGGATCTACCCCATATTACATGGAAAATCTAATGGTTTCCTCCATTCTGTAGAGCGCCATCTCCCACCAAATCTTGTTACTATGGAAGCACAGAAAGCTACCTTACTGGTGCTATTTGAAAATTCTTCTTGATATCCTAGCTCAGGTGGTAGTCTAGATGGCATGCTATTATTGACCTGTGCTCATTTGGCATTGTGACAAGTTTTCTTTCCCTTGTTGATTGCATTGCCGTCCTTGATTCAGACTATCTACCATACTAATCAATGACTCATATTCAAATCTAAAAAGTAACATGGTGGCACATGACAAGGGCTAAAATGGTGCTAAATTAATTTCTAAGGCGTGTGCCTAGTGTCCATCGTCATCACTGCAAGAGAATTAACAAACTTGAGGGATTAGGATGATGTAGGATTGACCCTTGGGGATCTGTACTCATACCAGAAGTGATCTTTTGCCTACTTCATGATGTGTTTTGACATGAGTGAATAAAATGTAGTTAAGTGCTGAAATCAAGACAACTGATATGGCAACTTCAATGAGGGAATTGATGTTTCTAGTTATGTAGTATCAATGAGATGATGAAATACTATATGTTTGCCCATTTCTAGAATTCATCAAAGGATTTTTGTTTATGGCCAGTATGCCATGGAAGTGACTAGAATTAATTGATCAGGGACATATCAGAGTGTGAAATCTATCAAAATTTTCTATAAATAGGTGCTTCTGATGTTGTTCCATATACTATTTCTTGCATGTAGACAATATGGATATTCATTGGTTTGGTATGCTTTTCTTACTTCCCTGCTCTGTAGGATTTTCTTCTCTATACTCATAGTTGATACTCTATTTTTAAAAAATTAAGAGAGTGAAGGATTTTTCTTCTATGGAATAGGTGGTGCAGGGAAGATTCGATGTATGTTGCAGCATCCATTGAGCTCCTATGATCTTTTATCCTTCCTATTTTTTCATCTAGATGAGGGCTCTGAGCCTTAATCTCAAGGCTCCAAGAGTTCCTTATTTCTATGAGTTGGTGGATTAAGTTCTTAGGCAGAGAGGAATCATTTCTCTCTCTGCCCCTCCCTCACATCTAATTTTCCTAACAGAGCAAAAATTCTAGATGTGGGAGTGTTGCCCCTCCGGATGGAACATGTGGAGGCAGAAAGGAGTTTTGTAGCTGCTGCTACTACTCTCCTAGCTAGTTTTTTGGCACTACCAAGACCAACTCTGTGTGATTTCCTTTGCTTTTTGTCTGGTTGAGCTAGTTGGTAACCTCTCAATTAGAAGTGAGGAGTCACACCCTTGCAAATGACACTAGGTAAAATGAGAGGGACTCCAATTTATGGGGTTTTCTTCTGATATTGTTGTTTGCAAGTATTCTCACTCTTGGGTCCATTTTTGGAATAGGTAGAGTAGTGAATGCTCTTATTGAATAATTAGATGGCACATGAAGGGTGTCTAAGCTCTAACAACATTTGACAAATGGCCACCCATTAACATCACAACCTAAAATTCACGCCAGAGTGAGGACCAACATGCAAATCAAAACAAATATCTTAGCATGATGGAGATATTTTGTAATAAAGGCATCTCTTGAAAGTAAAGAGACGGTTAGATTTACATTCCACTACTATTGTCAACTGTCAAATGAAAATATGACATCTGTCATTTCATCTTGAAGCTTGTTGCTCCCTTTTTCTTATAAAAGGGAATTCAAGGCTTATTGATGAACATTGGTTCTAGGTCATACTCCCTAGACACAGTCTAAAGTATAGGGATCAATATGATCTCAGAGAAGTTTTGTATAGTAGTACATGGAAATAGAGTTAGTTTTCCCAATTTAGGTGTTATTTTGAGTTCATAGTTTTATGTATTTTGCATAAATGTTTGTAATTTAGTATCAGTCCATTATATAGAATGCTGCTATGTTTCAGATTATACTATCTCCTACTCATGCATACTTCACTACATTTATGAATATATTTTGGTTAAGGATCAATTTATTCATCATCACAGTCTTCCCTATGTATGCATATTTATCTTATGGCATTTACTCGAATATATTTTGGTTAAGGATCAATTTATTCATCATCACAGTCTTCCCTATGTATGCATATTTATCTTATGGCATTTACTCAAGTGGTAAAAAATTGCTCTAAGAAAATATTGAATGTTGTATTAGTTTGCAAGGATACTAAGTAGAGTTAATCTTGAAACTGGTGAAATATAATAATGTAACACATTGTTGTATTGTCACAGTGGATTGAGTAAATACTGATTACAATAAGGTTTTCATTTATATCTATTTTCAACTTTATGACTCAGGAATTAGTGAGTGATCCTGTAGACGTGTTGTTCTATGCAACTCCTTGATCATTCCTATCTTAAAAGAATTTTTCATTTTGGTTATAGGTTATAGGCATTAGTTTACCCACATGTTCTTCTGCAAAGAATTATGTTAAAGCTTGAGAATCTAGCCCATTTGTTTCACTATATCAATAATTCTTTAAGCATTTTAGAAAGAACATATATGTTTAAAATGTTCACTATTTTGAGACAAGTAGCAAGAAATCCATAGTCAAATGTTTAAAATGTTCACTATGTTGGTTTTACAGAGCCTAAAGTGCAGAGGAAAAGGATTGAAAACCCATTTCCTATTCGTTGGCCAATCCCTCAAGGAAAATCCATTATTAGAATTGGCTATTTTATAGATTTGTCCTTTGAGATCATGTTGGGAATTTTAAAACAACCAATAGATTGGCAACTCTACCGAGGAGTTTTAGTTATAAATGTGAAGATTTGTCTAGTAGTCTGTCATAGGTATTTATAGTTTGCATAACTACATTACCATTGTTATTCCCTGTAAAGGGTGGCGACTCTATTTTTTTCTTCCCAGTTGATCAAAGAAGGAACATACTTCGTGCGAAACTTGTATGTGTGAAGATGTTTTGTGTGGCTCTATTGTGGGAGAAAGCCTAGAATGAAAGGAGGGCTTTAATAAATTATATGATTTTAAAGTCCAAATCTTCTGAGAGAAGAGGTGGCAGCTCTATGAAGGAAGAATCTGGTAAAATATATACGAAGGATATTCCATCATTTTTGAGTTTCCAGTCAAGGCAGATTTTACACCAGTAACATCACAATTTCCCAGGTATTTTACAAAGTTGAAGAAATTTTCAAAATTATAATATATGCAAAATTGATAAAGGAAAGTTTCCATAAGAAAAATTGTGTTATCAATGTATATATCTCTACAAAGATCTAGTTATAAAAAATGTGTACTATACAGCCCCATTTGTGTTATTATTGTGTGGTTACACAACACGCTCCATTTTGACTTGACAAAATAGGGACCCAACTTTTTGTTTGGTTTTGCTTGTGTTTTCTGCTTGCTGGCGGTCTGGTAAAAGTAAGTCAATGCAGATGATCCTGCATAAAGGGGACTGGGTAAGTCATCATGATGAGGTCAGTTTTTTTAAAGTTAACATTTCATGTTAATAACCTAATGGGTGGATAGAGTACAAAATTTCATGTTGGTTTGCCTTTTGGATCACCTCGATATTCCTTAGGGAACAAAAGGTATGATGAGTCAAAGATTTGGTCAAACCTGATATTCTAAGGGGAGGATCATATTTCTCAACATTAGTCATCTTACAAAAGATCACCCCTATCTAATATTATCACCCAATAAAATCATTTGCTCTGAACATCCAGACGTCAATTTTAGGTGATAACAGTATCTACCCGTCGAACAATGTCATATATTTTGCAAAAGTCATATTCCTAAACATTACCCCGATATTTGAATATCACCCCGATATTTGAATATTAGCCTGTCGCAAAATATCACCCTGAGCTAATATCCTACTGACGTCATCCAAATACAGTAAATGAAGAAATAAACATACTGATGTCATCACCATCCCTTTTTGCCTCGCAGAGGTATATTTCCAAGCGTGACCTTTCTTACATAACATGATGATGATGTCATAAAGCCACAATGCTGAACTAAGTCATTATCCCAATGACATCATCTTGATATTTTGATAGAAGGTCATCTTAGTCTAAGGGGGTGATATTACAAACATCACCAGACGTTCCGAACATCCCCTGATATTTTGACATCACCTGATATTCTCAACCCAACCCGATGTTTCGACATCAGCCTTTTCACCTAAAACAGATGATCATATTATACCAAGGAGGTGATATTCTCAATATCACCCGATATTCAGAATATCACCTGATCTTTAGAGATCATCCCGCGCCTTGCCGCCATAACATTAAATGCATACAGATGTGGTAGGTGGTTCCCACTGATTATGAACCTGATACATACACCCAGCGGGATCGGCAGTTACGTACGAGGAAATCAACTATTGCATTTAATTTGCATTTAATTTGCCCTAGGTGACCCGATGCATAGGTCTAAAATGAATTTACTGAGTCATTTTGCACTTATCTTGCGATAAACAAGTTTTTACAGAGCAGAGTTCACAAATCCTCATAAGGTCACCTGTGGACGCATATAGCTTGTACCAGAGCGGGATACGAGAGCACTGTTGGTAATTAAATTCATTTCAGATGATCATTAGCATAATCAAGAGGATAAGCGCATCAGGTAGGTAATTTGAAACCCTCTGGTTGTCATCTTTCGCATATCCAAGTATCATGGTGTTTACTGGTTTGAAGTCATGCATATCAAGATAAACTAGATGATGGAAAACTATAATATGCATGGTGATTAATAAAATATAATGTATATGCATGCATGTGGTATAAAATTGTAAGACAAGCCTTGATTCTATTGCAGGCACTCATGGCAGACAAGCGGTTAGTTAAGTAGAGGTAGAATTCCTAAAACTGATGTTTGCTCATCCTGGGGGTGTTCAATCCAAATACGGGGCCATTACAAATACACAACAGGGAAATGCAGATCTGGCTGCCTGGTTAGTAAAAATGAGTGATGAGAAGAATAATAGCACCCTACTAGATGTAGTTTTTGTATCTGGGATGTGGAATGCGGCCGATTTTCCCTACTCCATGGAAACCCCTAAGCTGGTTGTTGAGTGTGCAAGAAACTATAACCCAGAAACAAGGAGGGTAGAGAAGCATGGCAGAATATATGTTGATCTATCAATCAAGGGTATTGCTGCCACTTTGAGTTTACCATTAGGCAAGAAAGCTGCCAACATAGATTTGAGGAAGTCAAAAGCACAATATGAGAACAACAAGAAGTCTGCTAGGAAGAAAATGTATCAATGGAGGGTGAAGAATAGTCCTTATCCTGCAGCAACTAAACTTCCTATACATTTATATAAATTTGACTTTGATGATGAGTACTAGTACATGATAGCATTGCTAAGCAGAGTGACAGGCTAGCCTGATGTTGAAAGTTTTAAGGATTGGATGTATGTAGTCATCCTGATGTGTCTCTACACAGACAACAAGCCAATGTGGGCCAAGATGATAAGTGATGCTCTGGACGAGTAGCTAATGAACCTAGGAGTTCCAGATTGTTCCTTCCATATGACCTCGTATATAGTTTATTCATGTGCCTACAAGGGTACATTTGATGCATTGATTACAGATTGAAAAATTGGAGGCACAACCAATGATGCACACATATGGGATCATCATCCCCAACTGTAAAGAGTGAATTACCTCTAGGATTACAAGCTGGTAAATGATGCATTCTCAATGCACCTGGTGAGAACAATGGAAGAAGATAGAACCAAGAGATTGAGCATGGAGGCTCAGGAAGTTATCTACAGGAATGGAGCCTGGTTTATCCAATTTGTCACTTTCTCCTATATCAGGATTGAATGTTTTGAGGGGGAGCTTCTCATGCTCCCAAGGTACCCTACATATGCAATTGTCTTAATGGATTTTCTAAGACAAATCTCTACAATACTGAATGCCTATAAGGCAAACAACAAGCTTCCACCAGTTTTGTTTCTAATTACAATGGGCTGGTATATGTGCCCAGATTCTGAGAATATAAAGAGGGCCATAGATGGTCTAGCAATGATGAATTTCCAGCCTTTTCCATTAGTAAGATCATATGATCCATATGGGAGGATGCAGAAGATCATGGGGAAACCATCCATCGAAGGAACCTTGAAGACTTTTGGGCAGATTGTGAAGATGAAGCTGAAGCCCAAAGAAGAAGGTATCAAAGGTTAACACTGAATCAAATCAAGACCTTTGATTGCATCTCCATCCCAGCACAACTAAAGAAGGATGATGGAATGATAATGGTTGATGAATATGAAGAGAAAAATATATATAATGATACAATCTCTACGTCGGATCTCACTATACAGAGGATATCTCCTTTGATCTATTCATAGGTAGCATATTACAGCTAACCCAAGCTTGGGTGGATGAATAGATAAATGTACTAAAGAAAAAGAATGTTGTCATCACAGTAGACAACAAGAAGAAAAGATAGGAAATTGCTGAAGATGAATATGATGACTTCTTAATTGAGAAGAGAAAGACTAAAGGAGAAAAGGTACCACCTCCTGAGAAAAGCAAAAGACCTCCAAGAGGTAAGAAAATTGATACTGAACCCAAAGGGGTTATAGTGGAAAGGGTGATAGTGCAAGTTGAAGATGCATCAGGATCCAGACAAGCATCAGCATCATCAGCACAACCTCCTCAGGATAAACAAAAGGTTAAATAGATCTAGAAGCCAACCATACAACCTACTATTGCATATGAGGAGGATCAAGCCTCACATAAGAATAAAGAGAAGGATATCCCTTTAGAAGAAGAATCTGAAGAAGAGGGAGGCCCTATATCCTTCACAAGGAAAAGAAAAGCACCTCAGGTGGTAGCCACTATGCCTAAGAAACCAAGGACTTCTATGAGAGGTGAAATAAAACAAACTCCCATAATGTTGAGGGGAGCAGGTGGAGAAGTATTTAAAAAGGAATTGCAACATAACGTTCCACTTCCCACCATTGTGAAGTTTAAAATTGAGCAAGTAGAAGAATAAGTAAAAGGAACCTTTAAAACACTTCAAAGTGGTTTAATCTCATTAGATGAGACAGTCGACCTATCTGATGATGAGGTGGTGAAGGATGTAACTTCACAAAGAATGGAAATCCTTGCTGGTGGCACTCAGAAAACTCCTCATGGAACTCCATCAGTACAAAGAGTGTTAGAGGAGATGAAGCAAGTGGAATCAAGGAAAGAGAAGAGCCCAGAAAAGGTAGCCCAAGAGATGGGGCTTGATACATTGGTTGACCAGGTAACCAGTCCTGCAGTAATTGATCTCATCTATAGACAGGATGCAAGTCCTGAAAATCAAGGAAGTATTCAGGATAAAGAAGAAAATGCTGAGGAAGTAAAGATGGTAGAGATAGAGAGCCACACTTTGGATATGGGTAAGCAACAACAAAAGGAAGTACCTATTGGACCCAAGATAGTTGAAGTCCAGGATAAGGGAGGAGAAGAAAGGGATACATCAAATCATCCTGCCCTAAAGGTACAAGAGGTAATTGTTACAACTATGGAACAAATTACAGTTCCAGATCAGGTTGGTATAGCTAAGATAGATACAGGGACATCCACAGAACCTAACATTCCTCATGATGAGGAAATCACTAAGGTGGATGAGAAGCCCATGGAGGAAGCAAAAGACCAAGATCAAGATAAACATGAAGAAGATCAACAGGATCACCCTCCAGAAAAGGAAGCTCCTCAACAAGAGGATATACCTAAAGATCACCTTCATGAGGAACGTCATGAGGAAGAAAAGAGAAGATCAGCCTCACCAACGAACATGATGGTGGATACCATAGATCAAGATGATCATCATGATGGAGACCAACAGTCAAAGGATCCAATTCCTCAGTGGCTCGAGAAAGAAATTGGCGAAGAGTCAAGCATAGGGATACAAGAATTTGATGTATCCACATTATTTACAGAAACCCTAATAAAGCTAAAGAGGAAGGCCAGAATAACTTTTGCAATATGAAGGGATCTTGATACAGGCAGGAGAACAACCCAGGTAGTTGTTCCTACAGTTGATAAAGAAAAGGGCAAGATCACTCTGGATGGATTCCAGATTACTATAGTAGATTTGGGATTTGCCAATGAGGATCAGGAAGGTCAGGAAGGTAAGGACATTATTGATTCATTAACTCAAAGAGTTAAAAAAGAGAAAGAGAAGAATAAGTAGCATAAAGAGCACATTGCTCAACTGCATGCATATATAAGAGGGTTAATTAACCCTGACGATACATCTAGTGATCATGTAGTCCCATTGACTGCTATTTCTCAGGAGGAGGTCAACAAGTTGAACCTCATGAGACATGAATCAATAATAATGTTGAAATGGATGTCATCCGCACTCAATGGAGCTGAAGAAGTGGCAAAGGCCTCTTTAAAGAGGTGGAATTCTTTGGGCACCTCTAGGAGAAAAGTAGATAAATTGCAGATGGAGATCGGTAGGAGGTCATTTCAGTTAGAAAAGGTCATGAGCATTTTGGATGAAATGAAGAGGATTGATCCATAGATTTTAATAAAGAATCAAGTATTGAATAATAACACAGCCCTATTGATTAATATTTGGAATAAAGACATCAGGTTCGAATGTGATGTGCTTAAACGATGCAACAGTAAACTAAGGAATATCAGCATGAAGCTACATGATATGATGTCCCATGAGGCTGATGTTTTGGAAACATTAGAAGGAAAGGTTGAAGGAAAGATAGAAAATCAAGATGAAGAGTTTGTCATCAAAGCTCTACATAGTAATTTCCAGCTAGTTGTTGAAGATCCTATCAACCACCTGATAGAAGAAGTGCTGGATAAAATAATGAGAATAAAGGTCAAGGCGGAAGATAATAATGAAACATCCAGTAGTAGGAGGAGTAAATTGGAATCTCTCCAGAACAAATATAAGGTGCATAAACATGCCATCGCCAAAGTGAGAACTCAAGATGGCGGAGAAGTGGAGAAGATGGTGCAAGCATATGAGAACATCAGGACAACTACGTAGGTCCATATTCAAGAAGACAATCATCATGATGATGAAGATAGCGAAAGCATTGAAAGTGATGATCATGACAATAAGGATGATGATGAGGATGCATCATAAAGGGAATATATGCATCAGGTACTTATGAAAATATAGGTTGCCTAGATGATTGCCAGTTGGCAACTTGTGCCATGTGGAAAAGATTGACTTAGTCAATGAAATGTAAACCTTAGATTTTTATAGATAAATCTTGATCGTGGATCAATTGTAACTGCTCCCTCATCTTGTTCTATAAAAGATGCAGGGATGCCTCATTTTAAACATTGGAAACTTAATTGAAATCTATTTTTTGAAATATTCAGGGCTCATTTCAAAGTTGTTATATACCTATATGTTCCTGCATACTTAATGAATGAGAAGACTGATTTGATTACAATCCATCATAAATCTTGAGTAATCAGTGTGTGAATTCTTGATATTTGCTTTGATTTGTTGCGTCCCTTGGAGTGTATATCAGCTTGCATGTGTTGTCTTCATACCTTTCCTTTGAAGTTAGCATCGACTGTATCTAGCTGTGGAATGTCCTGGTGAACATATTGTTTGATTTCTTCTCTTCATGACTATATCTGATTGTATATGTAGCTCAATGGTTGAATGTTTAACTTTAATTTGAAGCATTTCTTTCAATTTCTTTCAATTTCAGAGCATTTCATCATCATAATTGCAAATAATTGACAATCTTAAGCAAATAATACAAATATGCAGACATCCCATAGATAACTAAACATATTAAGCATATTTGAGGTTAAAGCATGCCAAAATGACAAATATCATGCAAAGATTTAAAGATAGACACAATATTTGAAGCATATACTATGTAGAATAATTCTTTGTGCAACATCATTATAGGAAACATTATCTTACTGATGAGATCTACGTAAGGCCCCAAAATGGAAACAGCAACACACATCAACCTTTGAGTAACGTCAGAAGATTAAGACCTAATCAACAGAGACTTGGGATCATGAATTCTCTGAATTCATTGTATCTTTCAAGATGAATAAAGGTTAATGTGTACTTTTATTCTATGTTTGTTTATGAATAACATCATGATCAATAGTTATCAGGAGGGTTTGTCATGGAAATGTATAGAGCTATAAATTTCAATAACATTTGTGGTTTTCTAAACCATATCCCACCTGAAATCAAAGATCACATACCAAAGTTCAATAATGATAGGTCCAAATCAGATAGCATTAATTTGTAGGATTTTTTTGACCTAATGGGGGATTATGAGTTAATTTTTGAGGATGTGGTCATAAAATTATTTTTTCAGTATCTGAAGGAAGATGCTAGAGATTGGTTTACATATTTACCCACTCAATACATTTCTTCATGGAAAGATCTAAAAGTATCTTTTATGGAATAGTTTGGTGAAAGGGTTAATGCTATCTTATTAATTAGTAAGCTTTTTCATGCTGAAAAAGATGAAGAAGAATCAGTTCTAGCTTTTAACCTGAGATTTGCCAAAATAATAAGGGACATTCTTGAAAATATTAGGCCAAATGATGCTATGTGTTTTGTTATATATCTAGGTGCATTTAATGAAGAAGATAGCTATCTTCTAAGAGATAGAGGTCCCACTACTATGAGACAAGTATATTCTATGGCTATGAATATTGAGAACAATCTAAAGCATATAAGGATAAGAGAGTGATTCACAACTATAAACTTTGTTATGAGAAATAAGTCCATTAGTATTGATGTTTACCATAAAGGCAAGGATCAAGATATTTCAAGAAAGTCGTCATTTGATCAGTTAAGAAAAGAGGCTCAACTGTTAAGAAGAGAGGATGGAAATATTGCTTATTACGCATGTAATAAAAATCAGGGCTTCTCTAAAACTAGTGCTTATCTTGACCGCCCTAGTCAGGAGAGGTGGACATATCCAAGTTCCCAACTTAATAAGGCATCTCAGAAAATAGATAATATTCAAACATTTGGGGAGTGTAGGCCAATAATAAATGAAGAATCAGATCATATCCTTGCAATAGATGAATTCGTTAATTTTAACAGTTTTGTATGTGATGAAAAGATTTCTCAATCTCATGACTGCTTGTTGAAATTAAAGGTGGATTCTCCTTTTTGTGAGATGATATATTTGCTTTCAGATGGTGAGGTTTCATTACTTGATGAGTCATCTAGTCATGAGCATGAGTAAGAAATAGAATTAGTTGTTACCAGCAACATTGAAAATAGTGATCAGCTGTCAGAGTGTTCTTCTCAAGACTTTGAGAACTCTGAGTCTGATAATGATAATAAAGTAGAAAAATGTACATGGAAACAATGCATATAATGTATAATCTATTGTATGATGAGCCTCTAGACTTATAAAAAATAAATGGTACTAACCCTTATTAGTGTAGAGATAACCCAATCTTTGCAAAGAATCCAAAAGAAGACACACAACTGGAAGAATTTGAAGAAGGATCATGAGAAATTCACAAATACATTAGTAAGACCGAGGATCTTTTATTATATAAGGATGATGGTCTATCTGAAGAAAAGGGAAATGAGCCAATATTAATTCAGAATGAAGGGGTATTTGAAAATATGAATTCTTTGTTGATAGAACAAAAATTAGATGTTTGTTCTATTAGCTCTTTTCAATCCTTTACTTTTGATCAGACTGATTTATCAGACACAATACTAAAATGTAGCTTCAAGATTTCAGAGCATCATGTTAAAGAGATTCAAAAAGAGGTTGAGTATGAGTGTTTTAGGTTTTGATACTGATTCAATAAACAAGGAAGATGCCACCAAAACAATCCATCTAGTGGAATATGAATGCTTTCACTTCCAGTATGTATCTAATGAACTTAAAAAAGACCAACAAATAAAACATAATAATTATTTTAGCTGGATGTATATGATGGAACCATATGTTGGCCCCATGCTTAATTAAAATATATTGCACCCATCATTTGATTACAGTGATCAACGGAACATAAGGTATCTTGGAGAGAATGGACTTAAGTGTCCTAATAGTTCTCTATGGAAACAAGATGAGTTTTGGTAAAGTTTTCAGATATGGCTAAATAAAGTTATTAGAAATCAAGATGTTTGATAGAGGTAGATCTTGTTTCTTCCTTTCATGATAGCCTAGGGCTGTCATGTGGTTATTAAATGTTGTTTTGTGGTCTGGTTCTCTAGAGTTTTCTGTGATCTCTCTCTGTTCTGGTCGAACAAACATCCCCAACTAGAGCCACTGGTAGAACCATGTAAAATTTTCTAGGTTCTTGCATTTTACCAAGTCTTGTGCCATCTTTCTAAGGATCTTTGACTTAGGGTTTACTTGTTACAAACACTAAATGGTACCCTTAAACCCTGAACCCTAGTGTTGTTCAATGGCAAGCGGTAAAGTTACTTTTGTTACAATTTTAGGTTGATCATTGATCACCTGTGTCAATTATTTTAAGTTGTTGGACTGATGTCTTGGAGCACGTTGTTGACTAGCCCCTTGCCTTTTGTCCATCGCCTGTGGTCCATATTAAAAATTTTCAATATGCCATGGTTTTAAATATTGACCCCTTGATGAGTCTTGTGGCCCCTTTCTCCCTAGTAGACAAAGGTTGTTCTAAAGGATTTTTATGTGGCCAGGTCCCATTTTCGAGGTGGCATGTTGTTATTTGTTTCCGCCATTTCATAGGGGATAAAATATTATGGAAATAGACATCCACAGAATGGTGGAAGGGCGTCATGTGGCGTCTTCATCGCATCAGGCTTCATCAATAGAAGGAGGGTGGATCCCCGGCGTCTAGGTGGGAGGTTCTTATGTTTTTTGTTGTTCTGCTGATTGTCAGTGGTGGGCCCTCATAGCTCTTACAGAAATGTGGGATGATGCCGCGTGTCCACCTTCTAGGTTGATGAGTTTGTATTTGCCAATTCGTTGCTATGTGGCAGATTCTTTATGGGCTGTGGGGTATTTTGTTGTATTCGCCCCATATTACATGGAAAATCTAGCAGTTTCTGCCATTTTGCAGAGTGCCATCTCCCGCCAAATCTTATTACTATGGAAGCACAGAAAGCTGCCTCACTGGCCCTATTTGAAAATTTCTCTCAAGGTTGTGGCTTAGGTGGTAGTCTGAATGGTGTGCTATTATTGGCCTGTGCTCATTTTCCATTGTGAAAAGTTTTCTTTCCCTTGGTGACTGCATTGGCGCCACTGATTCAGAATATCTACCATACTAATCAATGACTCATATTCAAATCTAAAAAGTAACATGGTGGCACGTGACAAGGGGTAAAATGGTGTTGAATTAATTTCTCAGGCATGTGCCTAGTCTCCATCGCCACCACTGCAAGAGAATTAACAAACTTGAGGGATTGTCATGATGCAGGATTGACCCTTGGGGATATGTGCTCATACCAGAAGTGACCTTTCACCTGCTTCATGACGTGTTTTGACAGGATGAGTGAATAAAATGTAATTAAGTGCTGAAATCGAGACAACTAATTTGGCGACTTCAATGTAGGAATTGGTGTTTCCAGTTATGTAGTATCAATGAGATGATGAAATGCTATCTGTCTGCCCATTTTTGGTAATCATCAAAGGATTTCCATTTATGGCTAGTATGTTGTGGAAATGACTAGAATTAATTGATCAGGGACATATCAGTGTGTGAAATCTATCAAATTTTTCTATAAATAGGTGCTTCTGATGCTATTCCATATACCATTTCTTCCATGTAGACAATATGGATATTCATTGGTTTGGTGTGCTTTTCTTGTTGCCCTGCTCTATAGGATTTTCTTCTCTATACTCATAGTTGATACTCTATTCTTGCAAAATTAAGAGAGTGAAGGATTTTTCTTCTATGGAATAGGTGGTGCAAGGAAGATTTGGGGACTGTAGTAGCATCCATTGAGCTCCTGTGAGCTTTTCTCCTTCCTATTTTTTCAATTGGATGAGGGCTCTGAGCCTTAATATCAAGACTCTAGGAGTTCCTTATTTCTATGAGTTGGTGGATTAAGTTCTCAGGTAAAAAGGAACCATTGCTCTCTCTACCCCTCCCTCATATCTAATTTTTTGAACAGAGCAACAATTCTAGTTGTGGGACTATTGCCCCTCTGGATGGAACATGTGGAGGTAGAAAGGAGTTTTGTGGCTATTGCTACTGCTCTCCTAGTTGGTTTTTTGACGCTGCCAAGACCATCTCTATGTGATTTCCTCTGGTTTTTGTCTGGTTGAGCTAGTTGGTAACCTCTTAATTAGAAGTGAGGAGTCACACCCTTGCAAAGGACATTGGGCAAAATGAGAGGGACTCTAGTTTATGGGTTTTTCTTCTGATATTTTTCATTGTAATTACTCTCACTCTTGGGCTCGTGGCTGGAATAGGTAGAGTAGTGAATGCTCTTATTGAACAATTAGATGGTACATGAAGGATGTCTGATCTCTAACATCTGACAAACAACCACCCATTAGCATCACAACCTTAAATCCCCACTAGTGTGAGGACCAACATGCAAATCAAAACAAATATCTTACCATGATGGAGGTATTTTGTTAAAAAGGCATCTCTTGTCAGTAAAGAGATGGTTACATTTACATTCCACTACTGTTGCTAACTGTCAAATGAAAATATGACATCTATCATTTTAGCCTGAAGCTTGTTGCTCCCCTATTCTTATAAAAGGGAATTCAGGGTTTATTGATAATCATTGGTTCTAGGTCATTCTCCCCAGACATAGTTTGAAGTATAGGGATCAATCTAATCTCAGAGAAGTTTTGTATAGTAGTTCATGGAAATAGAGTTAGTTTTCCCAATATGGGTGTTGTTTTAATTTCATAGTTTTGATGTATTTTGCAGAACTATTTGTAATTCAGCATCAGTCCATTATACAGAATGTTGTTAAGTTTCAAATTATACTATCTCCTACTCATGTATACTTTGCTACATTTATGAATATATTTTGGTTAAGGGTCAATTTATTCATCATCACAGTCTTCCCTATGTATGCATACTTATCTTATGGCATTTACTCAAGTAGTAAAATAATTGCTCTAAGAAAATATTGAATTTTGTATTAGTTTGTAATGATACTAAGTAGAGTTAATCTTGAAACTGATGAAATATAATAATGTAATGCATTGTTGTATTGTCACAGTGGATTAAGTAAATACTGATTACAATGAGGTTTTCATTTATATCTATTTTTGACTTTATGACCCAGGAATTAGCAACTGATCCTGTAGAAATTTTGTTCTATGTAACTCCCTAATCATTCCTATCTTAAAAGAATATTTCACTTTAGTTATAGGTTATAGGCATTATTTTACCCACATGTTCTTCTACAAAGACTTATGTTAAAGCTTGAGAATCTAGCTCATTTGTTTCACTATATCAATAATTCTTTAAGCATTTTAGAAAGAACATATCTGTTTAAAATAGTACTTTGAGAAAAGTAGCAAGAAATCCATAGTCAAATAATGTTAGGAACACACTCCTTGGTTTTACAGAGCCTAAAGTGTAGAGGAAAAGGATTGAAAACCCATTTCATGTATGTTGGCCAATCCCTCAAGGAAAATTCATTATTAGAACTCGTTATTTTATAGATTTGTGCTTTGAGATCAGGTTGGGAATTTTAAAACAACCAACAGGTTGTTTAAACTTGTTGCAGAGGTGCTTTGTGGATTGTGGAAGCATGTTCAAGCATGTGAAAATGTATTTTGGTCTAAGCTAAGCCGTGAAGTGTTCTTTCTTCATTCATTTGCTTCACAATTTTTTTTAGGTCCAGACCTAATTTGAATTATGTATGTTTACCGACCTTGGAGACTATTCCAAATGTTGTAGATTCTATTGCTAACCTTGATGTATGTTCCTAGGTTGATGATAGGTATAAATAAATGTAATGAATTCTTGTGTAATGGGTGAGTGAGTGAGGATGTGAAGATGAAAGTGTTTGTGTTGTAAGGTAGCGAAGGTGATATGTATTGTGATTCAATGGAACTGAACTTAAGCATGTTGTAGATGCTATTAAATTAGTTCATGGCAATGAGCCACCCCTCCAGCAGTGAGCCACACCTTGGCAGTGATCCACCCCTTGGTAGTGAGCCTTTCTGTAGTGAGTATTTATGGATAGTTAGTCCTTAAGGGCAGTGAGCCTCTTTTGTTATTCGGTATTGTGAATACATTATATTGTGAGCTAACACTCACCGTGGTTTTTCCCTTTTATGGGTTTCCATGTAAAATCTGGTGTTCATGTGTGTATGGTGTTGATGTGTTTAAGTTTTGATTCTGCATTACATGTTTAATCTTCATAACAGTTAAAGGGGTTAAAGTAAGTGAATGTGAATATGATTTTGTTCAAGAGAATTTAAGGTTTTTGATACAACTCATTTACCCCCCTTTTAGTTGTCTTGTGCCTTTAACAATTGGTATTAAAGCAAGGTTCTTTGGAAGAAAGCCTAACAAATTAATGTAGATCTGAGATGGCACACAAGAAATACATTCCTCAGTTTGATGGATTTCATTATGCCTTTTGGCAGGTATGAATGGAAAGTTATCTTGTTTCTATTGGTTTTATTGTTTGGGAAATAGTTGAAGATAAATATATTATTCCTAAGGGAGGTCTGATAGCTAAAATTGATATTAGGGCCTATGAGACTAATGGAAAAGCTAAAAATGCTCTAGTAAATGCTTTATCTAAAACTAAAATGGTGAAAGTTGTGAATTTGGAAACTACTCATGAGAGTTGGGTGAAATTGAAAAACATCTTTGAAGGTGACCGATCTATCAAGAAGGCTAAGTTGTAGAACTTGAAGACTAGATATGAAACTATGTGGATGGCTAAAGATGAGAACATAACAAGTTACATACAAAAGATTGATGAAGTTGTTAGCAACATCGAGGGTTTTGGTGGAATGATAGATGATAAGGATGTTGTATGTAAGGTACTCAGAACTCTTCCCAAATCTTATAGTCACAAGGTGGCTACCATTGAAAAATTGTTTGATATGGATAAGCTTTCAAAAGATCAATTACTTGGTAAACTAACTTCTTTTGAGATGATATAATTTGGTACTATTAATGGCCCTGTGAAAACTGAGATTGCTTTTATAGCCAAGGAAGAAAAGACTGCTAGATTAGATAAGTATGTTGTGGAATTAGATGAAGAAGACTTTCATGAGCTTGAGGAAAAATTTGCAAGCAAAATGAAAAGAGGCAGTGGAAAGTTCAGAGGTAAGTTACCTTTCAAATGTTTCAATTGTGGTAAGATTGGTCACTATGCTTCAAGATGTCCTGACAGAGCTTTGAAGATCAAGAACAATGGAAGTAAAGGTAGGATTGTAAGAAAGAGTTACTATGTTAGAGATGATGATGGTGTAACTGATGATGAACTTGATTTTGAATATGGTAATGCTAGTGAATGCTTGTTTATTTCTCTAAGAGAAGAACATGTTTCTGCTAACCTTGCAAGCTGTGAGAAGAAAAGAAGTTCGGGAGAGTTGTCTGCATTTCATGCCAAAAAGGAAGATGAATGGATAATTGATAGTGGATGTTTAAATCACATGATAGGAGATAAGAGTAAGTTTGTTAAATTGGAAAAGTATGATGGAGGACTAGTTAGGTTTGGTGATGATGCAAATGGTATGATTTGTAGAAAAGGGTCGATGGAAAGCATAATACAAATGATATAGATTTATGTCAAAGGCTTAAAACACAATCTTCTAAGTGTTGGACAGATGTGTGAGAAAGGATATAATCTGATGTTTAAGGATAATGGATGTGAGATATTGAAAATCTTTGGAACTATAATTGCTTCTGGTAAGAAGACTCATGGTAATGTTTATCACTTGAAAGGTACTAACAATTGTTGTTTGTTGGCTCCAAAAAATGAAATTTGGTTATGACATAGGAGAATGTGTCATATTAACTTTGATAATTTGGTAAGAATAAGCTCAATCCAAAATGTAAGAGACCTACCTAAGATTGTGAAGCTTGCTAATGCCATTTGCAAAGAATGTTAGTTTGGGAAGCAAACAAAGATAAGTTTCAAGAGCTAGGAACAATCCTCTACTAATCTGTTGGAGTTGGTTCATATAGATCTGTGTGGTCCTACAAGAACAAGAAGTCTACAAGGTGACATGTATTTCATGCTTCTTCTTGATGATTATTCAAGAATGACTTGCGTTACTTTCCTTAAGGAAAAAACAAAAGCCCTAGATAAGATCAAGGCATTCAAAGAAATGTTTGAAAATGAAATGGATTTGAGAATCAAGTGTCTGAGATCTGATAGAGGTGGTGATTTTACTTCAAATGAATTCAATGCTTTTTGTGAAGAACATGGAATAAAGAGATAATTGTCTGCCTCTAGAACTCCTCAGCAAAATGGAGTAGTTGAAAGGAAGAATAGAATAGTTCAGGAAGCTGCTAGAACAATGATCAAATAAACTGACCTTCTAGAAGTTTATTGGAAAGAAGCTATTCATACTGCCATCTACATTCAAAATAGAGTGCAAGTCAAAGTAAATGGAACAAAGACACCTTATGAGTTGTCATATGGAAGAACTCCTATCAGGTATTTCAAGGTTTTTGGAAGTAGATGCTATATCAGAATAAATGAAGAGTTGGGAAAGTTTGATGCTAGATGTGATGGAAGAATATTCCTTGGGTACTCCACTAAGATAAAAGCCTACTGGTGCTACAACAAAAGGTTAAGAAAGATTATTGAGAGTGTAAATGTGAAGGTAGATGAAGATATTCAAAAAAACTCAGAGCCTGATGGATATGAGGTAGACGAGTTTGCTGATAGAGAAGCAGTTGAAGAAGTCAATGAAAATGAAGTTCAGAGTGAGGAAGAAGAAGCTCTAGAAAGAGTTCCTAAGACCCCCAAGTATGTGCAAAAGAATCACTTAGAGGATCAAATCATTGGTGACAAAACCAAAGGAGTTTTGACAAGAAGAAGAATTGCATAAGAACAGGTAAATCTCTGTTTAATTTCAAAGGTTGAACCTACGACTGTTTCTGAAGCATATAAAGATGAACATTGGATCAAGGCTATGGAATAAGAATTGATGCAAATTGAGAAGAATAAGACTTGGGAACTTGTCCCTAGACCTGCAGATAAAAAAGTGATAGGAACAAAGTGGGTTTTTAGGAATAAGTTGAATGAGAATGGAGTAGTAAGAAACAAAGAAAGAATTGTTGGCAAAGGCTCCTCACAGGTGGAAAGAATCATTAGAAATGAAAGAAACGCTACTTCAATGGAAATCTGATTTAAGATAAATTTCAGCAATCTTTAAGTGTGCATTAACAATGGAGATTGTAACAAAACATAAAACCCACTATAGAGAAAATGCCAAACATGAAGAACTCAACACAAGACACAATGACATAGTGTTAAACATGGAGAAAAACCTTGCATGTAAAAACATCCACATAGGAAAGAGGTTCAATGTTTGTATTAATCTACAAAAGATTGTACAATACAACACCACCACCAATCTCTCCTTCAGTCTTCAATCCGACAACATTCCTGCAACACATGAGTACCTAAAATATGTATTGTAGCAACAAAATACATGGCAAATACTTATAGAAATGTTTTCCAACTCAACCTAGGTGTTCACCTTCTCTTTGATGAGATTCCCCAACATGCAAACATTAAATGCCATCTCACAAGGACCTTCCACTTGTAGAAAAATAGCTATGCAAAAGGTTGGGTGCCCAAGACTAAATCTAGCCACTTACAACATCTTATGATGTGTCATTACCATCATAGATTCTGTAAAAGAGTATCTTTCAAAGATAGGAACCTTAGGCTAAAAATAGCAAATATACAACTAATATATCCGTCATATGCATCATAGAATCACGAAATCTTATGACAACTCGCAACTGTCATAGATCCACTTACCAAACATTATGACAGTTGTCATACATGTCAAATATAGTAGATTCCTCAAGGGAAAATGCCTACCCTCATTTACTTTGAGTTTTTACATTTGCTAATAGTCGAAGTCACTCCGTAATTACCTCCGGTTACTCTAAAATTACTCCTGCCAGTGAAACTAGTACATCTCCTCATGGATAATTATAAATTACATATAATAAATGGAATAAATAAAATATTGGGATTTACAAGGTTAATGGCACCTTATCCCAACATTCTCCCACTTGACATTATACATTGTAAATCAACCCATAGGAAATCAAAAGAAAATAATTAGGCACTAGAAACAAGGCTCATGGCCTCTCTGCACCATATGAACTTCTTTGTGCTCACAGGCTTGGCCAATGAATCTATAACATTCTCCTGAGTGTCTATCTTCTTCAGTTCAATCTCTCCATTTGCAACCAACTCTCGAACAAAGTGATACTGAACATCAACATGCTTAGTTTGAGCATGATACATGGGATTCTTGGCCAAATAGATAGTACTCTGGCTATCACAACCAATCTGAATGATCTTGCAATCAAATCCAATACCTATACACCATCTCCTCAACCAAGCTGCCTCCTTAGAGACATGCGTAGCAGCCATATACTTTTCTTTTGTGGTGGACAAAGAAACTATGGGCTGCCTCTTACTCATCCAACTCACTGTACCTCCAAACAAAGTAAATACATAACGATTAGTGGACCTTCGACTATCCAAGTCACCTGCCCAATCTGCATCAACAAAACCCTGTATGTCCAAAGATTTATCAGCACTATCAGTACCAGAATAAACCAAACAATGATTAGGAGTACTTGGAAGATATTTAAATACCCTCTTCACATAGTTCCAATGTTGTCTACCAGGGTTAGACATAAATCTGCTCAAAACTCCCACTGCTTGGGCAATATCTGGTCTAGTGCAAACCATTGCATACATCAAACTCCTTATAACACTAGAACATGGCACATTAGACATATCCTCAGGATCATCCTCAGTCTTTTGACACATATCTAATGAAATCTTAGTACCAATGGGTAAAGGAACTCTAACTGGGTTCCAATCTTGCAAACTAAAGCTTTGCAAAATAGTATTCACATACTTACTTTGTGACAACCAAAGCTTTCTGTTAACTCCATTCCTCCTTATCTCCATTCCCAAAATATACCTTTCAGCACCAAGATCCTTCATCTCAAATGCACCTGAAAGTTGAGCTTTAAGCTCACTGATCATACCCTTAGTATTGCTGAAAAACAACATATCATCAACATACAAAGAAATAACCAATATAGAATCATAAACATAATAAATGTAAACATAGTGATCCTCCTCTCTTCTAACAAAACCTAATTTTGAAATAAATGATTCAAACTTTTGATACCACATTCTGGGGGACTATTTCAGACCATAAAGAGACCTCTTCAACCTGCAAACCCAATGTTCTTTTCCTTTTACCTCAAAACCTGTAGGCTGTTTGCATATAAATTTCTTCTTCAAGATCTCCATGCTAAAAGGTAGTCTTAACATCCATTTGCTCAATCTCCCAATCATAATCTGCAACAATGGATAAAAGAAATCTAATAGAAGTCAATTTAGCAACAAGAGAGAATACCTCACCAAAATCAACTCACTCTTTGGGAGTAGCCCTTGGCTACTAGTCTAGCATTGTTCTTCTCCAATGACCTATCTACTCCAAACTTCTTCTTGAAGACCCACTTACAACCTATGGCCTTTCTTCCTTTGGGAAAATGAACAAGATCCTAGGTGTTACAAGAGTCTAAAGCCATCATCTCCTCATGCATGGCTAATTGCCAAGACTCACTATCATATGCAAAAATAGCTTCCCTGTAGGATCTAGGCTGATTGTTAGTACTCAATAAAGCATATAGACAATGGAAATCTGGTGGGCTATACCTGTCAAATCAATTCTGTTGTCTTGTGGATCTCCTCAAGGGTGGACTAAGAGACTCCACTCGTTCTTCTGCGTGATCATCTGTACAAACTTCTTCTGTAACAATAGACTCATCTTCATTAGAACTACTCGAATCTTCTTCTTCTTTACCCCCCAATCCATCATTCTATTCTTTCTGAGGTGCATCTTGCTTCTCTAAATCAAAGTACACCTTATTTACCTTTTCTTCTTTTTCTTTTGGCTGCTTAGGTTTAGAAATAGCTCTAAGTTCCTTGAAAATAACATCTCTAGAAAAGATAATCTTGTGGGTTAGTGGATTCCAAAGCTTATAACCTTTCACATTATCACTATATCCAATGAATGTACACTTTTCAGCCTTTGGATCCAACTTAGATCACTTTTCCTTAGGCACATGAACAAAAGCCTCATAACCAAAAACCCTTAAATGTGAAACATAAGGTTTCTTACCTGTCCACACTTCATAAGGTATCAAATCAAGATCCTTACAAGAAGATCTATTTATCAAGTAGCAAGCAGTACACATAGCCTCTGCCCAAAAGCATTTATCCAACTGTGCATCACTAAGCATACTTCTGGCCCTTTCCATAATTGTTCGGTTCATCATTTCTATAATACCATTCTATTGTGGTGTATATGAAGTTGTCTTTTGTCTGCTTATACCTACATGCTTGCAAAACTCATCAAATTCTTTAGAGCAATATTCTCCTCCATTGTCAGATCTTGATATTTTTATCTTTAAACCTGATTGGTTCTCAACTAAGACTTTGAATTCCTTAATATTAGTGAACACTTGAGATTTATGTTTCATAAAATAAATCCATGTAAATATGGATACATCATCAATGAAGGTGACAAAATAACGAGATTTTCCAATAGATTCATTATCCACAGGTCCAAACACATCCGCATGAATAATTTCTAATTTCTCTTTTGCTCTATTGCTTCCTGAAGGAAATGATTTTTTGTTTTGTTTACCAAACACACAATGCTCACAGAAATTAAAGTGCTCTTCAGAATAAGAGAAATTGTCCAACAATTCTTTATTCTTAATAGTTTTTAATACATTATTACTTGTGTGGCCCAATCTGTGGTGCCACAACATACAAGTGTTTTTATAAGCCTCAAAAACGTAAGAGTCATTACAAATTGTAGTGGCTTCAAGCTTAAACAAGTTCCTAAATCTCTTCCCTTTCACTACCATCAAGTTCCCTCTCACCAATCTGTAGCCATGCTTGTCAAATATTAGATGCATTCCCAAATCATTCAACTTCAAAATTGAAATTAGATTTCTAGCTAATCCAAGAATATGATAAACATTAGGGAGGGTTTTAATCCTCCCATCACTGAAACACAACAATACCTTTCATTTCCTGACAATCAGATATGAAGAGTTGTCACCAAGGTAGATATTACCTCCATCATATTCTTCATATGTGGAGAACTATTCCTTATGCAGGGTCATATGTGTTAGACTTAGGGCATACAACTGAGGGGGGGGTGAATCAGTTGTGCAAAACTTTCTCAATTTAAACACTTGAATCTTCTTTAGTGATTAGCATAATATTAATCATGAACCACAATGCATTCAAATCAAAAGCAGAAACATATCAACACATATGACACCAAGATTTTGACGTAGAAAACTCAGTTAAGGGAAAAACCACGAGGTGATTAACCCAAGAATGTATTCTCTGTTAGAAGAATAGAAAGAACAAAATGGCACATGCCAATTAGGGCTCACTGTGCAAGCACACTGCTCACAAGAGGCTCACTGCCTACAAGAGACACACTGTCTACAAAGGAATTAGTATCACCTTTATGAACTGGAGAATAGCATCTTCAGCATGCTTGAATCAGTTCCATTTAAGCCCAATACTTCTACTCTGCCTTTCACACTTCTCTTCGCTACCAAACACTCATCACCACAAGACACACTTCAAAATGACTTCACAATCCCTTATTTATACAAGGCATCAACTTAGGAACAATCATCTAAGTCGGCAAACACCTACAAGAACATCCGCAAGACGTGTAATACATCCATTCGGCCAGTCTCAAGAAGAACACCAATATTCGTGGTTATTCTTCAAATGCAAACTCTAACTTCAATGTGGACCACCAACATGAACTAGACATGATCCAACAATCATCATAACCTTCCCTGAATCACCAAGAACATCCGCACTTCATCATCCTACTGGTATTCTTCTCTCCTTCATCTGGAGCTTCAAGAACACAGTTTGTCATCACTGTCACAAATGAATAGGCTCTTCCGGACCTTCAACCCATGAACTAATCTAGTTGATACTTCGCAGGAACATCCTCAACACTCCCTCAAATCTGTAGAATGGGATAATAAAATTCCAGATCTCACTGGACCTATCTGTGGCACTCTGTCACCTCTGAACACTTGCTAGAACTGGTTCTACTTGAGGGACCATAACCTCTTCAGATCTTCATGCGGACCTCTAAAAACTTGACTAGAGCATCTCAAGACTTAAATCTACAAACCCTTTAAACCGCAACCTTTGATCCTCAACCTATTGAGGACTTTTAGCTTCTTGTCACCACTGTTCTTCACTATTCCTGATTGAGACTTATTTTCTCAATATCCTTAGCACATAGCTCATCTAATCCTTCTCATTAATGCAACATGAGTATGTTGACATCAATGACAACACCGGTTAGGCCCATACTTGCAACAATCTCCCCCTTTGTCATTGATGGCAACATATGATGTGAAAAACCATCAAAACAAGAACTTCTCCTTGCTGTCACAACTCTCCCTAATAGCAACAACTATTCACATGTCTTCTCTTCCTTTATTTCTCCCCCTTTGATCATCAACCACTTGTTTTTCACATGTCTTCTCTCCCCCTTTGACATCAATGGCAAAGGGCTCATACTTGCAAATCTATTACTTCATAACATACCAGCTGCTCCCCCTGAGTAGCAGCTTCCTTATCATCAATCTGGATCACAAGATATGACTATAATATCCACTAGATTGATGCACATCAGTGCATCCTAGTTCATCAGCGGAGGGGAAATAACCCCTAACTTCTCCCTGAGATACTCAAAAGAGTCCTTGGGAAGAGGTTTAGTAAAAATATCTGTAATCTAATCCTTGGAGGGCACATACTCCAATCTGACTTCATCCTTGTTCACTTGCTCTCTCAGAAAGTGAAACTTGATAGATATATGCTTAGTCTTAGAATGCAACACCGGATTCTTAGAAATATTTATTGCACTTGAATTATCACAGAAAATTGTGATAGGCTCCTCATATTCTACTTTAATATCTCTTAGCATCTGCTTCATCCACAAAACTTGAGTGCAACTACCTGCTGCTACAATGTATTCTACTTCAGTTGTGGACAGGGATATTGCCTCTTATTTCTTGGTTAGCCAGGAAACTAATCTTTTTCCCAAAAAGAATGCTCCTCCACTGGTACTCTTCCTGTCATCCACATCTCCTGCCCAATCTGCATCTGTATATGCATGAAGAGAAAAATTATGATCTCTAGGATACCACAGACCATACTCAACTGTTCCTTTTAGGTACCTAAAAATCCTTTTGATTGCCATGACATGAGATTCTCTGGGATCAGCCTGGAATCTCGCCACAAGACCAATAGCCTACATTATATCTGGTCTAGTTTGAGTGAGATACAATAATCCTCCAATCATTGATCTGCACTTTGTCTGATCTGCCTTAGGAGAGTCATCATATTTGCTCAACTTACATCCAGTTGTCATGGGAGTGTTCATTGGCTTTGAATCTTCCATTCCAAATTTCCTCAACAATTCTTTCACATATTTGGTCTGAGAAACAAAGATTCCTTTCTTTGTCTGAGTAATTTGTAGATCCAAGAAAAAATTCATTTCACCAAGCATTAACATCTCAAATTCACTTTTCATTTGATTTGCAAAGGTTTTACTCATACTATCTCCTCCTCCAAAGATGATATCATCAACAAATACTTCAACAATCAAAATGTTTTCATGATCAATTTTGAAATATAGGTTACTATCAGTAGTACCTTTGTTGAAACCAATCTTCAAAAGATGTTTGTCCAGTCTTTCATACCATGCTCTTGGGGCTTGCTTTAGTCCATACAGTGCCTTCTTTAATTTGCAGACCATATCACCATGCTCAGATAATTGAAATCCATCTGGTTGTTCAATGTACACTTCTTCTAAGTCACCATTCAGGAAAGCAGATTTGACATCCATCTGATACACCTTAAAATCCTTGAAGGCAGCAAATGTAAGAAATAATCTGACTACTTCAATTCTTGCTACTGGAGCAAAGGTTTCTTCAAAATCAATTTCTTCTATTCGAGAGTAGCCTTTGCAGACCAATCTAGCTTTATTTCTGATTACTTCACCAACTTCATTTAGTTTGTTCCGGAAGACCCAATTGGTTCCAATCACATTCTTGTTTCTAGGTCTGGGAACAAGATCCCAAGTGTGATTTTTCTCAATTTGCATCAATTCTTCCTCCATTACAGGCTTCATTTATTGTCTTAGGTTCAATCTTTGAAATCAGACAATATTCATTTGAATTTTGAGCAATTTTCCTTCTAGTTTGCACACCTTTGCTTTTGTCACCTATCATCTGATCTTCAAAGTGGTTCAGTCTTACATACCTTGGAACTTTGGGAGTTTCTTGCACTTCTGCTTCTTGATCAGGCCCATTCAGACCTATCTCTTCTTCCTGATTTACCGGATCAGTCTGAATCTGATTTTTAGAAGAGGATTGAGCTTCTTGAACTAGAACACCATTCTGATCATCTTCATCATATTCATAAAACCTTGAGGGTTTCTCTATTCCCTCATCAACCTTTACATTTGTACTTTCTATCATCTTTCTTAGTCTCTTGTTATAACACCGGTATGCTTTGCTTTGAGTAGAGTAACCGAAGAATATTCCTTCATCACTTCTAACATCAAACTTACCTAAATCTTCATCTCTTTTGATGTAACATTTGCTACCAAAGACTCTGAAATATCTTACAGTAGGAGTAATGCTAAACCAGAGTTCATAAGGGGTCTTACCGGTATTGCTTTTGATTTGAACTCGATTAAGAGTATAGACTGCAGTGCTGACAACTTCTCTCCAATAGATCTAAGGAACATTTGCTTCCATCAGCATAGTCCTAGATGCTTCTTGGATGGTCCGGTTCTTTCTCTCCACTACTCCATTCTGTTGTGGAGTCCTCGGAGTAGACAACTGTCTCTTAATTCCATGTTTCTCACAGAATTCTAGGAACTCACCGGATGTGAATTCTCCACCTTGATCAGACCTCAGACATTTCAACTTTAATCCAGTTTCATTCTCTACCATAGCCTTGAATATTTTGAATTTCTCAAGAGCTTCTGATTTCTCCTTTAGAAAGGTTACCCACATCATCCGGGAATAGTCATCTATTAGCAGCACAAAGTATCTATCACCTTGAATACTTTTGGTTCTTACCGGACCACAAAGATCGGTGTGAACTAAGTCTAATAGTCTGGTAGAAGACAATTCCTTGCTTTTGAATGTGACTCTTCTCAGCTTACCCAACTGACATTCCTTGCACAAGCTATTAGTAGGTTTCACCAATTTTGGAAGATCTCTTACAGCCTGAGTATTGCTTATCTTGATGATATTATCAAAATTCACATGACACATCCTTCTATGCCATAACCAACTCTGACCAACTTGAACAAATAAGCAGCTTTTACTAGTACCAACCAAGTGGAGGATATTACCTTTAGTTTGAGTACCGGATGCAATCTCTGTTCTGGATCTTTCAAAGATTTTGCATTTTCCATCCTTGAATCAGAGATCATAGCCTTTGTCCACCAATTGTCCAACACTGAGAAAATTGTGCTTCAAACCTTCAACATATAGTACATTACCAGTTTTGTTTCTTCCATTAAAAGAAATAGTTCCTCTTCCTTTGATTCTTCCAGCAAAATTATCACCAAACTTCACCACTCCTCCTTCATACCTTTCCAAATCTATGAACTTATTCTTGTCACCTATCATGTGGTGAGAGCAACCACTGTCAATGACCCAATCATTCTTTTCTTCAACTTGGGTAGCTAGAGCTCTTTCTACAACTTTAGGATTGATAGATACAGAGGATATTGGTTCTTTTTCCTTGATGGCAATAAACACCCATTCACTTCCGGATTTGTTTCCTGTCTTTGATTCATCATCTGTTACTCCATTATCATCTTCTTCATGAACATAGTAACAATTCTTTTGGAACATTGATCTGTTAGGATTTGGCTTTGAAAATATTTCCAGACATTTTGAGGCAAAATGACCAATCTTATTGTAGTTAAAACACTTAAAAGGCAATTTTCCTTCATACTTACCAGATCCTCTTGGCAGTCTCTTTGCAATGAGGGCTTCAAGTTGAGCAGTTTCTACTTCTTCTTCTTCCAGGTCTTTTCTTACTTTTCCATACCATGACAATTTCCTTGATGAGTTCTCTCCTAGATCAAATCCTTGTTTACCTTTCACAAAGGCACTAGCTTTGAATGCAGATTCAGTTTTGGGGGGATCATCTCCAAATTCAGTCATTTCAAAAGTAGCCAGTTTGCCAGCCAATTGGTCTCTTGTGATAGTTGTATGGGCTCTGAATTCATCAATGGCAGCAACCTTGATTTTGAAGAGGCAGGAAGGGATCTGAGAATCTTACCAACAATCTCATTTTCATCCAATACTCCACCAGAATTTCTAATTCCACAAACCAACTTATTCACTCTTGGCATAAAAGTGGTAATATTTTCATCATCTCTCATCTTCAGCTTTTCAAATTTCCCTTTTAGACTCTGTAACCTTGCACATTTAACATACTCGTCTCCTTCATGCAGAAGTTCCAGTTTAATCCAGATGTCATAGGCAGTTCGTAGGTCAATAACATTTGAGAGCTCTGAGTCAGTTAATGCACTTAGAAGAGCCTCTTTGGTTCGCAGATTGTTTTCAGTATCTGTGATTTCATTTAGGGTTGTCGGACCACCCTGTGGAGGTACATACACTTTTGTGACCATGAACTAGTACACCATTCTCATACACTGCAAGTGACATTTCATGCAACCTTTCCAAAGAGAAAAGTTAGTTCCATCAAACTTCAGACTATCCTTCTTGTATGACAACATCCTGGATCTCCTCAAGCGGTTAAGCTCTTTTTAGAGGAACTTAGCTCTAATACCAATTGTTAGACTTAAGGCATACAACTGAGAGGGGGGGGTGAATCAGTTGTGCAAAACTTTCTCAATTCAAACACTTGAATCTTCTTTAGTGATTAGCATAATATTAATCATGAACCATAATGCATTCAAATCAAAAATAGAAACATATCAACACATATGACACCAAGATTTTGACATGGAAAACCCGGTTAAGGGAAAAACCACTGGGTGATTAACCCAAGAATGTATTCTCTATTAGAAGAATAGAAAGAACAAAATGGCACATGCCAATTAGGGCTCACTACCCAAGCACACTACTCACAAGAGGCTCATTGTCTACAAAGGAATTAGTATCACCTTTATGAACTGGAGAATAACATCTTCAGCATGCTTGAATCAGTTCCATTTAAGCCCAATACTTCTGCTCTGCCTTTCACACTTCTCTTCGCTACCACACACTCATCACCGCAAGACACACTTCAAAATGACTTCACAATCTCTTATTTATACAAGGCATTGACTTAGGAACAATCATCTAAGTCAGCAAACACCTACAAGAACATCCGCAAGACGTGTAATACATCAGGTCGGCCAGTCTCAAGGCGAACACCAATATCCATGGTTATTCTTCAAATGCAAACTCTAACTTCAATGCGAACCACCAACATGACCTGGACATGATCCAGCAATCATCATAACCTTCCCTGAATCACCAAGAACATCCACACTTCATCATCCTACTGGAATTCTTCTCTCCTTCATCTGGAGCTTCAAGAACACAGTCTATCATCACTGTCACAAATGAATAGGCTCTTTCAGACCTTCAACCCACGAACCAATCTAGTTGATACTTCCTAGGAACATCCTCAACACTCCCTCAAATCCGCAAAACAGGATAATGAAATTCTGGACCTCAATGGACCTATCTGTGGCACTCTGTCACCTCTGAACACCTGCCAGAACCGGTTCTACTTGAGTGACCATAACTTCTTCAGATCTTCAGGCGGACCTCTGAAAACTTGACTGGAGCATCTCAAGACTTATATCTACAAACCCTTTAAACCGCATCCTCTGATCCTCAACCTATTGAGGACTTTACCTTCTTGTCATCACTGTTCTTCACTGTTCCTGATTGAGACTTATTTTCTCAATATCCTCAGCACATAGCTCATCTAATCCTTCTCATTAATGTAACATGAGTATGTTGAGATCAATGACAACACCGGTTAGGCCCATACTTACAACAATATGAAATGAGCATCCTGAGTCAATTAACCAATGATCATTAGAAACAACATTACATGCAAAAAGTAAAACATCTTCACTTGCATTTGAGGATTTATCTAAAGCACTCTCCCACTATTTATTGGGGTTTTGCACTCCTTCACATGTCCCCTTTTACCACATTTCCAACACTTAACTTTGTTCTTTTTACCATGACTGTTAGACTGGCCCTTGGACTTGTCCTTAGCCCCTTTCTAATCTCCCTTTGGTCCTCTTTCCTTAGACCTTCCCCTGACACTGAGAGCATCCCTTGAACTATCCAAGCTCTTCTTCCTCAATTCTTGTGATAGTAAGACTACAACAAGGGCATCCAACTTTCAATCTATGAGGTTAGTACTGATAGCAAGGATAACATTCTCCCAAGAATCAGGTAAAGAACAAAGAAGAAAGATACATTTATCTTCCTCATCAACCTCAATATCTACTGAAGCAAGCTGACTCATCAACAAATTAAATGAATTTAAATGCTCTGCAACTGACTCACCCTCTTTCATTTTCAAGGAAAACAATTTTATTTTTAAGTAAAGTTTATTTACCATACTATTGGCTTGATAGATCTCACCCAACCATTTCCACAACTTATGTGCAGTCTCTTCCTTTGTGACATTCAACATGATAGAATTAGATAGACACAAATGAATGGTTTCCATGCCTTCTTATCTAGTTTTGCCCACCCATCCAGAGAGACATCATTAGGTTACTTTTTTTTTTGAATAGCCAACCATTGGTTTCTTTCTTCCAAAAAATCTTCCATTTTTAGCTTCCACAACTCATACCCCATTCCGTTGAACTTCTCAATATCCAATCGAGAGGTTGATGCAATGGTGGATGCAGCCATAATATCAACACAAGATCTACAAAACAAATACAAGCAAATCTCCTAGTACAACTACAACTTCCACACTACCACCCAAGAGTCAAATCTAGCCAAACTCTGATACCAAATGTTAGAAATGAAAGAAACACTACTTCAATGGAAATCTAATTCAAGATAAATTTCAACAATCTTTAAGTGTGCATTAACAATTGAGATTGTAACAAATCATAAAACCCACTACAGAGAAAATGCCAAACATGAAGAACTAAACACAAGACACAATGACACAATGTTTAACATGGAGAAAACTCTTGCGAGTAAAAAAATCCACATAGGAAAGAGGCCCAATGTTTGTATTAGTCTGTAAAAGATTGTACAATACAACACCACGAATCTCTCCTTCAGTCTTCAATCTGACAACATTCCTGCAACACCTGAGTACCTAAAATCTATATTGCAGCAACAAAATACATTGCAAATACTTATAGAAATTTTTTTCAACTCATCTTAGGTATTCACCTTCTCTCTCATGAGATTCCCCAACATGCAAACATTAAATTCCATCTTACAAGCACCTTCCACTTATCCAAAAACAACCATGCAAAAGGTTGGGTGCGCAAGACTAAATCTGGCCTCTTATAGCATCTTATGATGCATCATAACAGTCATAGATTCCACAAAAGAGTATATTTCTAAGATAGGAACCTTGGGCTAAAAATAACAAATATACAACTAACATTTCCGTCATGTGCATCATAGAATCATAGAATCTTATGACAACTTGCAGCTATCATAGATCCACTTACCAAACATTATGACAGTTGTCATACATGGCAAATATAGTAGATTCCTCAAGGGAAAATGCCTACCCTCATTTACTTTGAGTTTTTACATTTGCTAAAAGTAAAAGTCACTCCGTAATTAGCTCTGGTTACTTCAAAATTACCCCTGCCAGTGAAACTAGTACATCTCCTCATGGATAATTACAAATTACATATAATAAATGGAATAAATACAATATTGGGATTTAAAAGGTTAATAGAACCTTATCCCAATAGGAATAGATTATTTGGAAACTTTTTCTTCGTTGGCAAGACTGGAAGCTATTAGGTTGTTTCTAGCTTGTACACAAAGATTTCAAAGTATATCAGATGGATGTAAACTCTGCTTTTGTGAATGGTGAGTTGGAAGAGGAAGTATATATTGAGCAACTGGATGGACTTTAGTTATCGAAAAACCAGACATGGTATGCATATTGAAGAAGACATTATATGGACTGAAGCGAGCTCTTAGAGCTTGGTATGCAAGATTGGATAGGTATTTGTTGTAGTAGGGATTCAGTAAAGGGTCTATAGATAGTAATTTGTACATCAAGGTATGCAAAGATCAAATCCTGATTATTGAGGTCTATGTAGATGATATAATGTTTGGTGGAAATGAAGATATGTGTAAGAACATTACAGATGAAATACAAAAAGAATTTGAGATGTCGATGTGTGGTGAGATGAACTTCTTTCTTGGACTGCAAATTAATCAGATAGATAAGGGTATTTTCATTTCACAATCAAAGTATGTCAAGTAATTGTTGAAGAAGTTTGGAATGGAAGAATCTAAACCAGTTTTTACTCCCATGAAAATTGGTTGCAAGCTAAGCAAAGATGATGAATCTCCTAAGGCTGATTAGAGCAAATATAGATCAATGATTGGAGGACTATTATACCTAACTACTACTAGACTAGATATCATGCATGCAGTTTGTCTTGGTGCAAGATTTCAAGCAGATCCTAGAGAGTCACATGTCATGGCAGTAAAAAGAATATTTAGGTATTTGAAGGGCACTCTAGATCATGGTTTGTGGAAGCCTAAGAACAATGATTTCAGTCTAAGTGCCTACACAAATGCAGATTGGGTTGGATATGTAGATGATAGAAGAAGTACAAGTGGTGGTGTGTTCTTTCTTGGAGATAGAGCTATGTCATGGTAGAGCAAGAAGCAAGATTCATTGTCTTTATCTACTATAGAGGTAGAGTACATAGAAACAACATCATGTTGTACACAAGTTCTATGGATGAGATAAACTCTGAAGGATATCAAAGTTGAGTATGATGATCCAATTCTAATCTTCTATGATAATACTAGTGCCATCAACATTTCAAAGAATCCAGTGATGTACATTCAAGGACAAGGCATATTTCTATCAAGTATCACTTTTTGAGAGAGAAGGTTGCAGAGAAAGAAGTGAAGCTTGAGTATGTGTCTACAAAAGATTAGATTGCTAACATTTTCACCAATGCTCTTCCTAAAGACAAATTTGAGTATGGGAGAAGTTAGGGGTTATTGCCCCTCATGTGTTAAACTAGATGCATGTGGAAGTGCCTTGATCCAGTGTGTTTTAGGAGTCATTTATTTTCTAGATTGGTGGTGGAGGCTACCTCTTAGGGGAGCAGGCAGTGGCTTGAAGAGTAAGAGTTGGTACAAGATGATGTGTACTCCAAAGGGGGAGGTATTCAGAGTAGTTGAGAGTTGTGCAAGTATGTGCAGTGTCAAATTGAAAGGGAGAAAGATTGAAGAAGGTATGCCACCCTTTGCCATTGATGTCAAAGGGGAAGAGAGTTCATGTGAAAAATAAAGAGAGAGTAAGATGTATAAAAGAAAGGGAGAGAATGAGATCAGTGGAGGTTTGTATCATGATGGTTTTTCACATCATATCTTGCCATCAATGACAAAGGGGAAATTATTACAAGTATCTGTTAAAATATGATTATGTTGTAATTGGTGTCAATTGTGTCTTTTGATATTGACTGATTGTTGCTTGATTGAGTTGTCATGCTAAAGTGATTTGAATGACTTGAAGAAGTGCTGATAATGATAGCATATTGGTCATGTTTTTGAATTTCTAAGTGCTTTTGAGAAGATTTGGTCTCCAAGTGGAAACAGTGTGTTGCAGATTATTTTGGCTTGCAGGATACTGTCAGAGTTTTTTCTCCACATTTCTTCTATGTTGAAGACTAGAGTATGAGATTTGGATATGTTTTAGAGAAGTGTTTGAAGATGCTAAATCTAGAATTTGGTGGTCTAGATCACTGTGCAGTAGAAGTTGTGTTCACCAGTTTGAAGACTGTATTTGATAAAGCTTCAGTGTTGTGCAGAGGTATCTGAGAGAAAGTATTTTTGTCATGCCCGCATTTCCCATGCGGTCACGACACACAAACACGCGTTTCATACCCACATTTGCCATGTGGTCATGACACGAACCACGAAAAAACTTTTCTCCCTAACCCTAAGAACCACCTCGCACGCGCTTGCATGCTCGGTGGCAATACGCCTAAGGCGTAACCATGACAACACAGTCGATGAAGGTGAAGGCCGACAATGGAGTATGCAACAAGTAAGGTGTCACTTCTAGGGTTAGACTATTTAAAATCAGAACCCTAGTTTCCTAGGTGGGATAGTTTTGCCGACTTGAACCCTAACTAATCTCGGATCAATAAGGCGAAGTTATATGATGACATAATGGCGCATGGTTGATGGTGAAAAAAAATGGAATGGAATAGATATAACTTCGCATCAAAATTACCCTAGGAATTTAGCATAACGCGCTTTTGATAAACATAAGGAATAAGAATTTTAAAATAATTCGTCAGCAAGAAAATAAACTTCATAAGTAAAATTAAAATAAAACCCAAGAACAAATTATAAATAAATCACCAATAGGAAGGACTAATAAAATATACGATTAAAATATTTAAATAAAAATAATAATTAAGCAAAATAATACGTTTGTATATTAAGTTAGTTGAGAACAAAAATTGATGAAAATGGTAAATAATAAAATTAATTAAAATGTCGAGACGTCAGTTATATTCAGCTCTATCAATTTAATTGTCGATATATACTATTGACAAGGATTTATAGCCCCTACTTACTTTTGTTCTAAAAGGCTTCTCTTTTTTTTTCTTTTTTTTTACATAACAAACGTTAAATAATACTTATGTAATTAAATATTTATTATACAAACAACATGAATTTATCGGTTATATATATATTTATTTTATAAATGGAATTATCAATTTATATCAAAACAATATTATATATATCTATATATATAATTCACACACACACACACACACACACACACATATAAAGGGATTCTATTGTTTGAATGTTATAAATAAATAATGATTCATTTGTTGAAACATATAAGATGTAATTCTCTTAAATATATCCATGAGAATTAAAACAAAATTCAAGTGAAGTCTAAAAAAAAATAGGTTAAAATTTAAACCCTCATTATTTAAAGCCATCTCACTAAAAATATGAGCCTATGCTAACCTCCAACTCAAAATAACCCTAAACCTATTGATTTTTTTTTATACTTTTTTTTTTAAATTCTTTTCTCAAGCAAAATTGCCCTAACTTATTTTCTCTTATCAATTCTCCTAATGCCCTAATCTCTTTTCCCCTTCCTTCCTTTCTGCTGGTGTGCAGGCTAGGGTTTCGTGTGCAAGGAAAGCCAAAGGAGGTATCCATTCATCCCACAGTCTATGCACATGTTGGAGAAGAATGCATTTTTTTCTTTTTTTTTTTTAAAATGGAGGGGTGAAAAATCTCTGAAGTGCTATGAGTTTTTTTCTTTTTTTTTGTTTGCTATGTTGCAGGCTAGAGGGAAGAGGTAGGACAGACAGGAGGAAGGCAACAACGGAGGTAGCCATGGTGGCAGCTATGTGAGAGGTTCTGCTTGCAAAAGGAAGGTGTTCTGGGTGGTGACGGAGTCATGGGGCAGAGCTCACGGTAGGAGTCGCGTGGGTGATCTGCGGTGGAGGTGTGTGGCCTGCGGAGGCCACGTTGTAAGCGACGGAAGGGGGGGTTAAGGGTTTTAAATGGGGCAGGGGACTATGTTTAGGGGGAGTGGAAGCCGCAACAGGTGGCAGGAGCGCTGAGGGAGGAGGGTGCATGGAGGGCAGTGGGAGGCTCGCGAGGGGGGGGAGTTCGGGGCTGTGAGGGTTCGGGGGTGTGGGGGAGGTGGTGCCTCCACCCACACCCATGGGTGTCGGTGGAGGCACTGCCTCCCCCACACCTCTATCCACTGTGGTAAGTGAGGGGGCTGTGGGTGTTGCGGCCCATAGTCCCCGTTTTCTATTTTTTTTTTTCTAATTTTTTTTGTTATATATTTTTTTTTTGTATAATTTTTTTTTTGATGTAAAATTTATTTATTCATATGCAAATATATTTGTATATATTCATATGAATATATGAAGTAAATTTTTTTTTACCAGGAAGTAAATCTATATTATTTTTTTTTATCTTTATTTCAGCATCACAAATAAATGTATTATAAATAAATAAATAAATAAATATATATATATATATATATATATATATATATATATATATATATATATATATATATATATATATATATATATATATATATATATATATATATATATATAGTCCGAAGTGAATAACTAGTTTGATGAATACAATGTCATAGAATCTAAAAAAAAATTTTGAACAGGAAGCAACAGAAATACTTATCTCCTGTTTTTGACAAAAATAAATACTATAAGCACCAAATACACAAATCATAAACTAGAATTAATCTTTCCTTTCCTTCTACATTTTTCTGTATCATACACAATGGTAAGAAAATATACTGAGCAGCACTATATTTTTCTATTTCATACACAGTTTAACCTTCATGAACAGAAGCATATCTTCTTATGTTATTTTATATATATATATATATATTTTACAAATCTACAGCTTTCAAATTTGACAGTAAAGAGATAACAGCAACTATTTCCATTCTATGTTCCTTAACAAATTTAAATTTCCAAGCCTCTAAATTTATGTTTGACATAGTAGCAAATACTTTAATATGGAAAGAACCATCCTACTTGCATTTATTCATAACTGGAAAAAGAGTGTGATTTAATTACAATTTCTTTCCCATTCAAAGGCATAACTTTTTAAATACCTCAAATCTGATTAAGTTCAACATTTCTACTAAACATTGCAACAGAAATATTTTAACAAATCTAACATCATTTTTAAACAAAGTTTCATCTTTCTTTTCTCCCACATGATAAAATGAAATAGTTGTAATTTCACAACTAACAACAGGATAAGGGACAACTCCCAAATATCAACTTTTACAACTTCAGAGAGATATAATCTCTCCTCAAGAAAATCAACTAGGATATGATTTTAGGAGGCCAAGCTCTCTTTACAAGTAAAGGAACATTGTCCTTAAATAGAAAACTCCACCATTATCCCCAATAAACTCCAAGAGAAACATGTAACTAAACACATCAATGAAGCTACAAAACAAACAACCACTGAGAAAGGAAAGCTCTCCTCCCTGTCGTTGACCCGCAAGAGGGTCACCCCCGAGCTAGGGAGGTAGGGGATTTCACACAAGTGTATCAAACCACAACAGAATCAAACACGTCCACTCAAGACAACCCAAAGGCTTAACACAATACTCAACTCATGTAAATGAGTTTGGTGAGAGTAGAGGTTAGACCTCTCAACTTAAAGGGGCTCCCAAATGATAAAGAAAATCTCAACACATGGCCTCAAGCCAAAATCCCCCAAACACCACAATCCACAAGAATCACAACAAATAGAATGGCACTCTTGCCTTTTAGCTATCTCCTCCTCAAATGATGATAAGCCCTCAAGGCATAAACTCATAAACACATACTATGGGAGAGCCCCCAAGGATTGTTCCTCTCCCCTACCCATACAAGTTGAGCATTACCTCCATTGGAGGTGCTCTCACCATAACACCCAACCCAGCATCAAATGCAAAACATCACAATGCAAACACACTTACAATCAAAATTCAAACATGGGACATCATAAAAGAAAAGCAAGAAACAAGATAAGGGGCCTACCTTCAAGGCCTTGACAATGGAAGTAGAAATTGGTGAAGAGCTCCAAGCCTTCCCAAGCCTTCCAACTTTCAAAAATTCTCTAACCTTCTCTAACTCCTCCCACTAGAAAGAAAAAATTCAAATTTGCAAGAAGTCTCCAATTGCAAGGAAAAAGAATAGAAGAGAAGAACCCTCACTCCTCTACAAGAGGAGCTATTATAGGCCATCCACCTGGCCTTGAGGGAATGAGAAGGTGACATTTGTCACCATCTCTTCCCTCCTCCAAAGCCACTAGTAAGAGTGAGAAGGTAGGAGGATGACAAATGTCCTCCTCTCACTCCACCTCCATCTCCACCTCATCCACTTGTGCTTCCACACAAGTGGGAGGGGGACAAGTGGTGAGTTGGATTCCCACTCACACCTCAAGAAGACAATGGCCTTGAGTGGTGCTCCCACTCACTTGGGAGTTTGGGAGGACTCTTGGAGACCTCCCTAGTCTTCCTTGGGAATGCTTCCCAAAACATAGGGATGGGAGATGGGTCCTTCCCAAGGCAAGGCCCATCCCTCATCTTCCCTTTTTCCAATTTTCGTCACTTTGACTCAACCATGGTTTAGGGTGACCTAAGGTGAGTCAAAACTAGGGTTATGTGGTCCAAGTTGACCCTAGACTCATGGTTGACCACCTAGGGTAACTTTTGGGACCCTAGGGGTCATGAAAGGGGTAAAAAATCCACATATAAATGGCCCAAAAAAAATAATAAAAATACCAATTGACATAAATCAATTAAAATTTTACAACACTTAATATTAATCAAAATAAGAAAGAGAAGGGGTACTAAGGCTTAAAAATAATGAAAATTTAAACCAAGTACAATAAATCATCATTCAATTACACACGTGATACTTATCCCTCTTGGGAATGGATCGGCTTAACCGGGAATAACATGGTGTGAATCCTACCTCCAATTTCCCGTGGCTAGGGAACGTAAAACTTGCACATCTCGATCAAGTGTCAGTCCTGTTAGAAAAATCATAGCCGAAGCAACTGAAATTAATTCCACGCAATCGAAATAAACATCAATACATAACTACAAGTTAAACTACATTTTCCATAACATGTCAAATAGTTCACATCACATAAATAACTAGAATCTCATAACACAATAACATCTAATATAAATCCCATATATTGAACTACAACATATCATCCAATATGATTGAATCAAATCACATGTATCAAATCAGTGAGATAAAACATCAAGTCTGCATAGCATAATGATCAAAATATGGGAAGTAAAATAATCAGCCTCACAATTTTGCTCTGCATTTCTCTACAAAATGGTTTCAAGAGATACGATTTTGGACATATGTCAATAATGTCCTTAGCTATCTTCATTCCAAAGGATTTGTGATTTGGTGCTCCGGAAAGAAAGCTACTAAATAGTAGAACTTAGCAGTGTTGTTTGTAAGTTGTCTTCAAGTGAGATTTGTTGTCTTCAAGTGAAACTTGTTGTAGTTGGATTTTTTGGCTCTCGGGTGATTTTATGTTGTTTGTGGATGTCTCTAGATTGTGTTGAAGTGTTGTACCTAGTCCACAAGTCATGCTTGTGTTCATGGAAGTATGTGCCTAAGTGTTCTTGGTGTTTACACCAGGTTTAGCCAACTTGGTTGTTTACACTTGTTGTGAAGGTACTTTGTGGATTGTGGAAGCATGTTGAAGCGTGTGAAAATGCATTTTGGTTTGACCTAAGCTGTGAAGTGTTCTTCCCTCATTCATTTTCTCCACAAGTTTGTTTAGGTCTAGAGCTAATTTAAATTATGTATGTTTGTCGACCTTGGAGATTGTTCAAAAGGTTGTAGATTATACTTCTAACCTTGATGTGTGTTCTAAGGTTGAGATCAGGTTGGGAATTTTAAACAACCAACAAGTTGTTTAAACTTGTTGCGGAGGTACTTTGTGGATTGTGGAAGTGTGTTCAAGCATGTGAAAATCTATTTTGGTCTGAGCTAAGTCGTGAAGTGTTCTTTCTTCATTCATTTGCTCTGCAAGTTTGTTTAGGTCTAGACTTAATTTGAATTATGTATGTTTGCCAACCTTAGAAACTATTCCAAAGGTTTTAGATTCTACTGTTGACCTTGATGTATGTTACCAGGTTGATGATAAGTATAAATAAATGTAATGAATTTGTGTGTAATGGGTGAGTGAGCGAGGATGTGAAGATAAAGGTTTTTGTGTTGTAAGGTAGTGAAGGTGATATGTATTGTGTTTAAATGGAGCTGAACTCGGGCATATTGTAGATGTTATTAAATAAGTTCATGGCAGTGAGCCACCCCTTGGCAGTGAGCCTTTTTGTAGTGAGCATTTATGGACAGTGAGTCCTTAAGGCAGTGAGCCCTGGGCAGTGAGCCTCTTTTGTTATTTAGTATTGTTACTACATTATATTGTGAGCTAACACTCACTGTTGTTTTTCCCTTTTAATGTTTTCCACCTAAAAATCTAGTGTTCATGTGTGTATGGTGTTGATGTGTTTAAGTTTTGATTTTACATTACATGTTTAATCTTCATAAAAATTAAAGGGGTTAAAGTATGTGAATGTGAATGTGATTTTGTTGAAGAGAACTTAAGGTTTTTGATACAATTGATTCACCCCCCCTCTTAGTTGTCTTGTTCCTTCAACAGTTCATCAATTAGACACCTAGATCAAAAGTTATGGCCTCCAGAAGTTGACCTCCTATTTTGGGAAATATGAAAACATGTTGGACACCTAAAATAGTTGTAAGGGGGAGAGTTATACATGTTGGTGTGTGATTTGGCATATCACATGGCATCTTTGAATGAAGATAATTTGGGCACCACTTTTGGGTGACTTTGGCTCATGGTTTTGTAATTACCATTGTCGGTTTACTATATTATATCTCCTATATATTAGAATCTTGAGATGGAGGTTGTGTGTAAGAGTCTTATAGATGTTGAGTTTCCTTCAAATTTCTAGTTGGTTATACTCCTTTGAAAGATTTCTCTACAAGTATATTGTAATCTTCTTGATTCCTAAATAATATATTGGATGGCTTTGGAGTGTGGGGTTTTTCTTCCTAAAGGGTTTCCCCACGTAATTAATGTGTCGTGGTATGATTGATATTTGTGTTTATTTCTATAATTGTTATAAAGATCTAAAATGTTTTACATAATCCTCCCTAGAGATTAGCGGAGGAAGTTGTTCCACTACCTTATCTTCCTTACAAGTGGTATCAGAGATTGATCACCTTTGGTTTCGGTTGTGGGTTGTTGGGTTTTTTGAACTAATCTAGTTTTGAGTGGGAGCTTCTGTAGAAGATAGTTTGTGATATTGTTGTAAGAATTTTTGGATGGTGAGAACATCAGGGAGAATAGATGTAGAAAATTTATTTCGTAACAATTTTGAGATGTGGAAGTTGAAGATGGAGGATCTGTTAATTGATAGAGATCTATGGGATGCTATTGATGAGAAAGTCTCAAGGCCCATAGATGCTACTTTGGCTATTGAATATGATGTTATGGACTGTAAAGCCAAGGGTCTAATCAGATTGTGCCTGACCAAATCTATTTTAATCAATGTCCATGAAGATCCCTTTACAAAGAAACTATGGAAGAAACTCTGTGAAATATATCAATCCAAATCTTTAGTGAACAATATTTTCTTGAGGAAGAAATTATTTTCCTTAAGAATAGAAGAGGGTGGATGAATTTCAAACCACCTAGAAGAATTTAATATGCTGGTGGCTCAATTGGCATCAGTTGGTGTAAAAATGGATGAGGAGGAGAGATGTTAGATCCTGCTTTGTTCTTTTCCTAATTCATGGGATTCTCTTGTCATGACGGTTGAGAGTACTTTTGTTATCTTGAAAGTTGAAGATGTCGTAGGTTGTTTTCTTTCCAAAGAATAAGGAGGAAGGTATCTATTAGTGCCAAATAAGCCCTCAGTGTTCATGGAAGACCTAAATAATAAGGCAAGAAGAGCGACAAATCCAAGTCCAAGGGGAGATCCAAATCTCCCGAAAAGTCCAAAGTTATTTGTTGGAATTGTGGTAAGCCTGGACACTTTCATAAGGAGTGTAAAGAAGAAAAGAAGAATAAAAAGAAGAAGAAGAAGAAGAAGAAGAAAAAAGAAGAAAAAGAAGAAATTTGATTCTAATTCTGAGTCCGAGAAGGAAGATGGTGATGTGTTCATTGCAACTTTGGCCACTTGTGTAGTAAATGATACATGGTTAATTGACTCAGGTGCATCTTTCCATATGACCCCAATAGAGATTGGTTTTCTGAGAATGAAGAATTTGATGGAGGTAAGGTGTACTTGGGTGATAATTCTCATTTAAATATTGTTGGCCATGGTAAAGTTAAAATCATATTTCATAATAGTAGAATAAAAAGGATTAATGGTGTGTTGCATATCCCTGGAATAGCACAAAACTTATTATCTATGAGAAAACTAATAGATGCAAGTGTGCAGGTAGTACTTTTGATACATGATGCAAAATGGTTAGAGGTGCTATGGTGATCAATAGAGGTGTCAGATTTGGCACAATGTATAAGCTTGATGTATATACTGTTTAGTGCAATAGTACTTCTGTGAAAAATAAATCTATGACTTCTTCATTGGAAAAGGAGAAGGTTCAATTTTCAATGGATTGTCATGGATTTCGGGTACCTAAGGGTGCTCTTTATTTTGAATCAAAATTGCCTACAGAGAATACTATGTTATGGCATCAGAGATTAGGCCACATAGGAGAAAAGGGTTTAGGGACCTTGAAAACTAAAAACCTTGTTGAAGGTTTAATTGATTGTAATCTTGAGTTTGATTTCTATGAGCATTGCATTTATGGTAAACAAACCCATGTTTAGTTTTACTTAAGTTCTCATAAATCATGTGGTGTATAGGATCTTATTCATTCTAATGTGTTTGGTCTTGTAGATGTTCCTTCCACTGCAAATTCCACATATTATGTTTCATTTATTAATGATTACAACAAAAGGACATGGGTATATTTTCAAAAGAGTAAATCTAAAGCTTTTAGTCGATTTAAATAATTTAAAGCAATGGTTGAGTTGTAGACTAGAAAGAAAATAAAATTTTTGAGGACTGATAATTGTGGTGAATTTTTCTCTAATGATTTTGATAGATTCTATAAATATTGTGGCATTCAGAGACAAAAGACAACTCCGTATTCTATTAAGGTACTCCAACCATCACAAAAGTTACATGAAGTAAATAATCCACTTAATTACAACATCTCAAGTAAAAGATAAATATCATAAATATGAATTAATAAAAGTCAATAAATCTTACAAAAATCACGTGCTTAATCCAAGTAATAGTACTATAAAATAATATACAAAGTCTAATTGGCTTTCATGCCATAATTCATCCAACAAGGTACTACAAGATACAATAATCATGTACAATATAAGAAATAATACATCAAACAAACTCTCCAGTCATCAAGAACCCACATGGTTCTCTTGTAAGCAGAGAGATAGGAACATGGCTCAGGTGCTTTTCAACCCAACCAAGATCCAATTACACTTCACTGGATCCCTTCATGACATGAAGGAAACTCAACCTTGCATGAAATGTCTATCTACCTAGAAACAACTGGCATGAGGGAACACCTGATGCACCCCGAAGTCTAATGTGCAAATGAAAATAATGATATGCAAATTGTCTCACAACAGGATGTGGCAGAGATTTATATAAATATAGTTTGCTAGACAAATATTCATCTTTTTCAATGACTGCTCATTTAGATCTAAGCGTTAAAAAAATAGTTACAGGTTCAATTCTTGAAAAGAGGAAAATCCATCTCTGATAATCCACATTCGACATCCTACCCCAAAAGCCACCCCAAACACACATAATAGATAATATCCCATATTCTCCTAAACCATTCTAATCCCTTTCCCATTGCACAATCAATGGAAATACAATTCAAGAAATAAAATTAATAATGATGTATGCCAACTCCACTTTTAACAACGTGTTTCCATGCATAATCAACAGAAAAACAATTCAATTTTAAATAGAATATTCGCCAACAATATTTAAGATGGCGTTCACATAAATATACATATGGTAAATATGCTCACTAGTTTCAAAGGTTTGAGTTCTGATTTCATATCCAAGTCAATAACACATACTTTATCCTAATATAGTTTATTAATTCCTTTCTTTGCTTAACCAACGAGTACACCTTCAAGCAAGTAATTCATCAAAGAAACATCATTTAGTGATGCAAATTGCATCTATAGGTCTATTAATTGATTTTATTTTCCTACTCCTCATTTCATTCGAATATTAATAACATGATAAGTTTTCTAAGTCATTCAACAATCTTATTGCCACAATTGTGATAGGAATTGTAATAGGAAGTTAAAAATAAAGCAACAAAACTCACAAAGAGGTGTACCATCTCAATAATGATAGTAACTAAATAGATCTAAAACAAAATAAAAAATGAAAAGATAGCTTACAATAGAAACTAAAATCTAAGATAGGAGAGTTTAAACTTGCTGAAATGGAACCTTACAAGTAGTTTTAAATCAACATTAATTAAATAGTGACTAGGTATTCAATTCATAGCTACAGGAACAACATTACCAGACCTACAATAGGGACCCTATACTTTAGATTGCAAGAGTTTAAAATAGAATTTAAATGATTTGTGACAGGATCCTAACACTGTCACCTAAGTCCAAGACTTATTTTCAACAAGTCACATAGTTCAACCAAGAAGAAGAGGTCGATACCAAGTAACAAAGTAACTTCTAACAAAAAAACAAAGAAGAAAGGATTTATGAATGCCAGAGGATAATTTATCAATGACCAGAAATTTGGTTAATTATGGTTTTAGTTGTTTGAGACAAGGACCAATAAAAAGGGTCGATTCACTTTGCATAAAATCAAGAAAACAACAAATGGCAAAGACAATAACAAGAACATAATTAAGAACTAGCAATTAGGCTAAAATGCATAGGTCAATTCACACTAATTCAAGAGATCATAAACAACTACTTAATTGAGTAAGGGATTGAAGAGAAGGTCAATCCCCAACAGATAATTAATCATCAGCTAGAAAACTAAAGTTTACTCTATGAAATATTGTCTTTGAATGCTAATGAGGACGACAGTTAAAAACTCCATGGTAATTGAAAAGTTTTTGTGCCAGAAGAGATTTATTCAATAGTAAGAAGGATTTGAATAGATCAGGGGTACAGGTTAGAAAGAAATTGCCACAGATAAATAGTCAAAGAAGAAGTTGTGATAGGAAAATAGCTAGATCCAAAGATTAGCACAAACCAAACAGGTAGAAATGACCAGCAAAAGGTGATAAGAAAGCTGATCCATATCAGGGCAGCCAAGAGAAGGTAACTCAGGCTAACAAAACAACTAAATTATAAACTAAATAAAAAGTGAACTATGCCATTTTCATTACAATTCACTTAATTAATTTTTAGGCACAGTATATACTTTGCAAAACAAGAAAATTACCTGGTTTTTCAAAGTCATTCTCCCTTCTGATGTCAATCACTGATCTCCTAATTTTCTCCCCCTGTCACTAAAAAGAATAATCGTCCTTCTCCTTCACAACGATAATGGTCTGCCTCTATTGATGCTAAGATAATAATCTACCCTACGTTCCTTTTGTTACTGGAAAGGAATAATTGCCATTATTCTATTGTAAAATGATGGAGTCCCTCTCTCTGTTGCTGCTGAAGAAGAGATTCAGATCACTCCCCACAATAATACTCTCTTTTCTACTATTCCTTCTTTTATAAAAATAATGCCCTCTTCTCAAATTGGCTTCCAATAGATTTGGCCTGTGCTTTTTGTTCAACTCCTACTACCTTTAGTTTGCATGAGATTTGCTTCTCAAAGCTTTCATTTCTTTTTCAAAGAATAGAATATAATAATCTAATTTAAATTTGTCGCTTGTATGACAATAACCTCTATATCCCTGTCACTTGCATGACAATAATTTCTTTTAATTATTTTATTTTGATTCTAAATATAATATTAATATAATTTATCTATTTTTGATAAAACACAATCACTTAGATCAAGAAGTATTCGAACTAATAATAATATATATATCTATTGTAATTAAATATAATTGTTTAAATCTAAATTAGTTATTGTTTTTCAAACATAAATATTTATATAATTAGGAAAACACTTATTATTATTTATTATTAAATAATTTAAAATACACCATTTTAAATCTAAATCGAAAGGACATTAATATTTATGACTAAATCATGCAATCGAAATGGACTTATTGTGGTAATTAAAACACATGTTTATCTACTCCCAAATGATAAATCGCATTTATTGACTAATTAATAATGCATAAAAGATCATTCAAAAAATGTAATATGACACAAGACTATGTGAGTGTGTGAGTGCATCAAGGTTATCCATCCCAAACAGTTCTTGCCAAGTGGCTAGAACATCTCTACCTCAACCATGTTCTCATCTTTGGCATTTCCCTACACTCATTCACACTTAAATCTTCATTAATAGGTTAGTTCCCCAAAATCATAGCCAAAGAAAAACAAAATGTACATCCATAATCATACCAAAAATATTCAATTATTAAATCGAATTTCACAATTATGCAATTATAACTTTCACGATAGTTACTTTTGCATACGTGGAATCACCCATAGTAAATCAATCATAGTAAAAAAATGTTCAATAAAATAAAGTCATAAAATGAGATGTGACATCCCTCTGCACTAGGAAGAGACATCATCCCGATGTCTTATCACACACCTACTAAAATAATAGAAGTATAACACTTGTATCAATTAATGTATCATCAAATTATTTATAAAGCATCTTTACTAATGCCCTTTACATCCTCCCATGTGGCACCATCCATAAAAATATTTGTCCTACTCAACCCTATATAGAACAACATCTTTATTTCACTTTTTAACAATGCATCTATTAATAAAATCCAAGTATATAATCAATCAATCAATTCACATGGCACAACTGCCAATTCAATATCTAATCCAACACATGGCACAACTACCACTCAATTACATTCATTCTAGCATAAGAATAATAATCACATCTTTAATGCACACCAAAGGAGGCATAAATTAATTCATCATAGGCACATACAAACATGAATCAATCATCACAATGCACATGTAGTCTTATGGTAACACAATATAATATCAAAAGATCATTCCTCCAAACAAACATTGACTGAGATCACAAAACAAAACTCCCAAGGTACACCAACTAGGTCACAACCAACCATTGTGCAATCAACTCTTCTAAGACTACTCTGCTCCCTCCTTCAACTACTATTGCAATGAAAGAGGCCCTAGCCAAAGGTGCAACAAATTATAAGAAAGTCAAGTCTGCAAAACTTAGGATAACAACTATACTAGGATAACATCCCAAGCTATCTACTAAGTCTAAGGAAACTCTCGAGGCTATCATACCCATTCTCAAACAAAAGATTACTCTCTCAACATTTCTTCTTCAGGCACTACTTGCAACCAAAGAACTCCAGGTTCATGAAAATATAACTCAAAAGGTTATAGGCATCACTACTGCACCTTTATCTTGATCAAAAGCATGCCTCAACTCTAGACATGGTTCCTCCAAATGAGGTACTTCCTCACGTTTCAATCCTAAAAGAGAGGGTTTATCTACCACTCAAAGCTCTATACTACCAAAACTAGGATCATCCAATAGGTTCTTAAAGGGAAGAATCTAACCACATAAGCCTTTCCAATGAGAAAAGCTCAGCAATCTATTACTACTAGGAGCACATCTACATCTGCTACAATGCACCAACAAGGTGCAAAACTACTCTCAACACCACTTCAATTCTTAATCTAGCTAGACCTAAAGGGTCAACAAAAGTAAGAAGACAACTATAATGCCATAAATATATATATTACGTGCTTATGCACTAACTAAGGTTCTATCTCACCCTATGCTATGTCAAAACATACTTCGTAGTTATGAAACTCTCAAACAAGGAACACACCAACACAACACTCTCCAAAAGCAAGATTCAATCCAATAATCTCTCTACATATCTCATACACATAAACAACATTTAACTTCACACAAAATTCAAGTCACATTAAGTGATCCATAGAGACACAAAATTCTATTTCATAACTTCCTCAATACTTCAAACAATGTTTAATGCATCTAACAATAATTAATGAATTCAATCTACCAAAGCTCTTAGCAACACACACGTTACAAAACAATATATTCTCTGCATCCTACCTCCTTATATAACCTATCAGAGTCCCATCATGGACATGATAGAAAACATAACATGATATATGACCAACAGTTTAGAACATTCAAGCATAGCCTCCAATAATAAATAAATAAATTCTAAAGAAAAGAAAAAGTCAATTCCAACATTAAGGCATAAAATACATGCAATTTCAATAGTAAATCCAACATGACCATCAACGTCACAAGATAAGTAAATATCAAATTTTGATGGCTATACTTTTTCAGAAATAAGAATAAAATTTCAATGTTGTTCCTTACAATGTTAGAGAATTACCAAAGTCAAATGAATAAATATCAAAATTCAAAAGTTTCACATTACATAAACTATGTGACTAATTCTAGCCACTAGAGAGGGAGTACGATGCTACACTATTCCTGGTACCAAATTTGGGGTGAGTAAGAGAACATAATCAATCACACCAAACAAACGAGTCCTCTAAGGCTCCAAACACATCTATAACATAAGATCATTTCTACTTAACCACACAAACATCTTTTAATGATGCTAGCAACAAAAGTTTCATCCCGTTCAAGGGAATCACAATCATCATGCAAAGATATACAGTCATACACTAGAAAACATTCAACAATAAAGATTTAAGCTAGGACAAAAATCAGGTTCACAAACCAAGATATCTCAACACATCCATCTTTCCAACAAGCAGCAATTGACACTTCTCACCAGTCAAGGATTCACCAATCATATGGATAATGCATTAATAAAACATTTTCATGAGACAACATGATGATAAGCAAACTAAATGTGCCCTAAGCAATGAGGGAATCATAACTCAAAGTCACAAGATATAGGGTTTGCTAATTCACTTAAGATTCTAACACCTCAACATCACAAGGACTAAGAAAATGACCCTTTTCACACCCTTTTTTTTTTTAACTCTTCAAATAATGCAACACAAAATTACACCCAGGTTCCCACATGAATCCTAGGGAAGAATGCAATCTAAGAACATAAGTCCTTACCCTAAATGATCTATCTAGCAATGCAATGCAATTCTATCTTTCTTACAACTTCACAATGAATCCATACTCAGGGACATGCTCTCAATAAGACAATTCAATATGCATTTCAAGTAAGCATTATCAGTCACTATATAGAGGCAATTATTAAAATATGACAAGCATATGTTCAAACATTTGCTGTCACATACTAATGCATAACTCTTAAAAGAGTGTACCAAGTTCAATCACACTCAAGAACATAGTATTTTCTTTCACACAAGGTTCTCCTAATTTTACTGTCAAAGGTGGTCACACAAGCATGAACATGACCCTACAAAGGTCACTCGAGTATGCTCATACACTACAAAGGCTCAAGCCAAGCCTTTAGGACATAAAGAAGGTGATGCAAGATCATCTAGTGGTGTAAGGGAAATCTTGCATCACCCAAAAATAAGTTGATTCAAAATAATTGTAGTTGTTTTCATTTCATTCCATAATTAGTGTTTTTGGTTCCATAATCTCTTGAATAATGATGTAGGACTTTCAGTTTTTCCAAACTGCTAAAAATAACAACCTGCCTATTTTGGAAAGTCTAACTGCCATTTTAGGAAAGTTTGCATTTGGGCACGGATTGAAGTAAAAACTTACAGAAAGCTTCATAACTAAAATATAAGACCTTTGGTGAAGGAATCAGGCAAAGACCATTTGTGAGTTGAAAGATATTAAAGTTTCTATTTTCCACAAAGCCCTTAGATTTTTTTGAAATGAGATATGAGGCACTAAAACATCCCATAACATCTTGAAAAGTTGATGCAAATCCATTTACAGATTTTCGGTATGATAGTTCACATCATGAGCTTTCCAGCACTTAAAACAGTTCATCAATTGGACACCCGGATCAAAAGTTATGCTTCCCGGAAGTTGACCTACTTTTGGAGGGAGTTGCAAATTTCAAAATTTAGCTGGAGGCCGCTAGAAAGTGCTATTTATGACTATTTTGGGAACCTTGGGTGATAGTAGAGTTAAGGGGGGAAAGTGTTGAGTCAAGAATAGGTGGTAAAATAGAAACCCTAGCTGATTTGGGGTTATAGAAGGCAGAAGATTCCAGAGCCTGGTGAGGGTAGCTATAGTGTGTTGCAGCCTATGGAGGATTGATTCCTCTGATTGTAATTGAGCTTCTGTAATGTAATAAGTTGTCCAAATCAATAAAGAAATATTCTATTTTCTGTGTGTCATTTCTGTTGTTGTGTGTTTTATGACTTACCCCTTTCATCAAGTGGTATCAGAGCAAGGGTTCCTGAGTGTGTAGATAGATCGCCGATCGTGAGGTAGTTTGCACGAGGACCTGAGGTTGTGGGTTTGCTATAGAGATCAAGATGCCTCCATGAAGAAATTGTATTGGGAGGAATACTTTGACAGAAGAGGGTTTTAGATCCCTATAAAGGCAAATTGATGCATTACAAGAGGAGCTACGAAGAGGGTTTGAGTTGAGAACAAGAGAAGAAAGAGAAGACGAAGCTGAAGAAGAGCTATCTGAGGAAGAATAAGAAGCTGCAGGAGATCCTAAAGAAGTTAGGTTGTTGAGGGCCATTTTGAAGATCGGAAAGAGGCCCAGGATTGAAGTTTCTACATATTCTAGAGATTTGAATCTAAAACAACTTATTGATTGGATCAATGACATGGAGGACCTAGATCAGGTCAAGTTTGCAAAAACAAAGTTGAAGGGCCACACCAGTCTTTGGTGGAAGCAGGTCCAATTAGAGAGGAACAAAAGAGGAAAAGGAAAGATCACCAGATGGGATCGGATGGTGGAGAAACTGAAGAAGCAGTTCATTCTTGTGGACTATGAGATGGAGTTGCTGAAGAAGATGCAAGGACTAAAGCAAGGAACAAGTCTATTAAGGAGTATATAGAAGAGTTTTATAAAATTACTGTTAGGATAGGCCATGTAGAGCCCAACAAAGAGAAGGTAGCCTGTTACATTAATGGGTTGAGGCTGAGTATTCAAGAGGAGCTGAGCCTAGTCAGAATGACAACCATAGAAGATGCATACTAGTTTTCCCTAAAGGTGGAAGAGACGATGGATAAAAGATTTGATAGCAAGAAAAGGGGAAGAGGTCAACGTTGAAGGACTGGTGGAAGACCCTATGGAGGCCGTAATGAAGATCAAAAGAAAAGTGAAGAAGCTAGCAGCAGTTAAAATTAGAGAGGGGATAATGCCTACCGCCCTCATGACCAGAACAATGGTGAGCAAAGAGGAAGAGGAAGAGGCAGACCTAGATAAGGACCCAGAAGAGGAGGTTTCAGAAGACCCTATTTCCAATGTGGAGAAGAAGGGCATCAAGCATACGAGTGTCCGCAAAATCAAGGAAGGATGAATAGAATACCTAAAGGTAATGCACGAGTTGCACATGTAGATGAAAATGCACAATCTGAGCACTCTAAAGATGCTAAAAGGGGAGAAACCCTAGTTATTAGAAGAACTTTGTTGAATGAGGAGAAAGAACCCAATCAAAGGAAGAGTTTATTCCGCACAAGGTACAAATGTGAAGGTAAGTGTTGTGATATTATTATTGATAGTGGGAGCATTGATAATCTTGTTTTAGAGGAGATGGATGAGAAGAAGAAAGTATCCACATCCATATCGGATTGCATGGTTGCAGAAGGACCATAGAGCTTTGGTCAATGAGTAGTGTTTAGTGAAGTTCAAGATTGGAGACTACCATGATGAGGTGCTGTGTGATATCATACCAATGGATGCATGTCATATGTTGTTGGGGAGGACATGGCAGTATGATAGGAGTGTTGTCCATGATGGCCGTGCAAACACATATTCCCTAACAAAGGATGGATTTCATCATAAGTTGAAGCCCTTGAAGGAGGTGGAAGAAAAGGTATGTAGTATTGCCAGAATTTGCTTGGTAGATGGTAGGAAATTTTTGGAGGGTATGAAGCATGAACGTCATTGCTTTGCATTGATTCCTAAGATTAGTCAAGATAAATGTGAAGATGTACCAGTAGAAGTTTTAGATATGTTGGAAGAATTTTTAGGACATTATCTCTGATAATGTACCAGAAGGTTTACCACAGGCGAGGAAGATAAGTCATCAAATGGATTTCATACCAGGAGCTAGTTTGCTAAATAAGGCAGCCCACAGAATGACCCCTGCAGAGAGTGAAGAGTTGAACAGACAAGTTCAAGAGATGTTAAGGAAGGGATTGATAAGAGAGAGCCTAAGTCCATGTGCGGTACCTGTAGTACTAGCACTGAAGAAAGATGGAGAGTGGAGAATGTGTATAGATTCTTGAGCCATCAACAAGATCATGATCAAGTATAGCTTTTCATTACCTAGAATGGATGACATAATGGATTGTTTGAGTGGAGCCAAGTACTTCATGAAGATTGATCTGAAGAGTGGGTATCACCAGATCTGAATCAAAGAAGGAGACGAATGGAAGACAGCCTTCAAGAGCAAGGAAGGTTTGTATGAGTGGTTAGTCATGCCATTTGGGCTAACCAATGCACTGAGTACATTCATGTGGCTCATGAACGAGGTATTGAAAGAATTTTTGGGAAGTTTTTTTATTGTTTATTTAGATGATATTTTGATTTTTAGTAAGACTTGGGATGAGCATATGATGCATATGAAAAGAGTTTTGGAGAAGCTGAGGGAGGAGAAGTTGTTGATGAATCTGAAGAAATGTAGCTTTGTAAAGGAGTTGGTATACCTGGGATTTGTTGTCTCAGAAGAAGGTCTTAAGATGGACCTAGAGAAGGTGAGGGCTATCATTGAATGGCCTATGCCAAGGAGTGCTTCCGAGGTAAGATCTTTTCATGGTTTGGCAAGTTTTTACAGAAAGTTTATTAGAAATTTTAGTAGCATTTGTGTACCCCTAATTGAGACAATGAGAAGGCATAGACAAGAGTTTATATGGACTAAAAGAGCAGACAAAAACTTCGATGCATTAAAGAAAAAAGTCATAGAGAAACCTATTTTGGTACTTCTAGATTTCAATAAGGTGTTTCAGGTAGATTGTGATGCTAGTGGTAGTGCTATAGGAGCTATTTTGAGTCAAGAAGGTAAGCTCATTGCCTATTTTAGTGAGAAGCTTAATGATGCCAAAAATAAGTATTCTGTTTATGATAAGGAATTTTATGCAATAGTTCAGGCCTTAAAGAAATGTAAACATTATTTGTTGCCAAAAGAGTTTGTTTTATATACTGATCATCAGGCTTTGCAGTATCTTAATAGTCAAGGAAAGTTGAACTAAAGGCATTTAAAATGGGTTGAGTTTCTACAAAGTTATACTTTTGTTTTGAAGCACAAGAGTGGGAAGTCCAACAGAGTTACAGATGTCTTGAGCAGAAGGTAAAATTTGTTGACAGAAATGAAGATATAGGTTGTTGGGTTCGATGAGCTCAAGAGTTTGTATCCGAAAGATCCAGATTTTGCAGAGGCTTGGAAAGCTTGTTTGGAACCTGTTACTTTGGACAGGAAAAAATGGTTGGATTTCATAGTCCAAAATGACATGTTGTTTAGAGGAAGCTAGTTGTGCATTCTGAGGAGTTGCATGAGAGAAAACCTGATTAAGGAGAAGCATAGTGGGGGATTAGCTGGACACTTTGGTTGAGATAAGACCATTGCTATTGTTGGTGAAAATTATTATTAGCAACAGTTGCAACATGATGTGAGGAAACTTGTGCAGAGTTGCTGAGTGTGTCAGATGGCAAAAGGAAGAAGTCAGAATACGTGGTTGTATCAGCCACTACCTGTACCCGAGAAGCCATGGGATTATATTAGTATAGATTTTGTTCTTGGTTTACCAAGGACACAGAGATGACATGATTCTATTTTTGTGGTGGTGGACAGATTCTCGAAGATGACACATTTTATTCCTTGCAAGAAGACTAATGATGCTATTCATATTGCTGAATTATTTTTCAAAGAGGTGGTGAGATTACACAGTTTACCAAAGAGCATAGTTTCAGATCGAGATACCAAGTTTGTTGGTTATTTCTTGAGGACATTGTGGAAGAAGTTGAAGACAGATTTGAAGTTCAGTTCTGCACAACATCCACAAACTAATGGACAAATGGAAGTGGTGAATAGGAGTTTGGGTAAAATATTACGATGCTTAGTAGGAGATAAGCCCAAGGGATGGGATTTGATTTTACCACAGGAAAAAATTTCTTACAACAATTCTGTCAATAGGAGTATTGGTAAATCACCATTCTAAATTGTATATGGCAATAGCCCAAGAAATGCTTCTAAGTTAAGGAAGCTGGACAAAGGAGAAAAGACAAGTGGCGAAGCTGAAGACTTCGCAGAACATTTGAAGAATTTGCATGAAGAGGTGAGAAAGCACATTAATAAGATGAATATTCAGTACAAGGCTAAGGAAGATTAGAAGAGGAGATATAAGGAGTTCTAGGTAGGAGATGAAGTCATGGTTCACTTGAGAAAAGAAAGGTTCCCAATTGGAACTTATAATAAGTTGAAAATGAAGAAATTTGGACCATGCAGAAGCCTGAAGAAGCATGATTCAGGAAATGCATATGAGGTAGAGATACCGAGTGGGATCAATATTTCCCTTGTTTTCAACATTGTTGATTTATCAGAATATCATGAGGGTGGAACAGAGGATGGACCAATAGAAGAACAGTGGAGTATTCCAGCATCTACTTCAATGGAGGAGATAAAAGAGATCTTGGATAGCCATTTGGGAAGAAGAAATCAAAACATGCAATATGAAGAATATCTAGTGAAATTGAAAGGAAGGCCTATTGAAGATTCTTCTTGGTTGTCTAAGGTAGAGGTTGACCATTTGGGTTTTCCTCAAACAAACACCTAAGATGTGACAGGGTCACTTCTCAAATTACCCTGGGTGTCTGATGCAGGAGCATCCAGTGGTGTAAGGGCAATCTTGCATCACCCAAAAATAAGTTGATTCAAAATCATTGTAGTTGTTTTCATTTCATTCTATAATTAGTGTTTTTGGTTCCATAATCTCTTGAATAATGATGTAGGACTTTCAGTTTTTCCAAATTGCTAAAAATAGCAACCTGTCTATTTTGGAAAGTCTAATTGCCATTTTAGGAAAGTTTGCATTTGGGAATGGATTGAAGTGAAAAATTAAAGAAATCTTCATAACTAAAATATAAGACCTTTGGCAAAGGAATTAGGCAAAGATCATTTGTGAGATAAAAGATATTAAAGTTTCTGTTTTTCAAAAAGCCCCTGAAATTTTTTGAAATGAGATATGATGCACTAAAACATCCCATAACATCCCAAAAAGTTTATAGAAATTTGTTTATGAATTTTTGGCATGATAGATCACATCGTGAGCTTTTTGACACTTAAAACAATTCATCAATCGGACACCCGGATCAAAAGTTATGCTTCTCAGAAGTTGACCTACTTTTGGAGGGAATTGTAAATTTCAAAATTTACCTGGAGGCCACCAAAAAGTGCTATTTATGACTATTTTGGGAACCATAGGTGGTAGTAGATTTAATGGGGGAAAGTGTTAGTCAAGAATAGGTAGGAAAATAGAAACCCTAGCTAATTTAGGGTTACAAAAGGTAGAAGATTCCAGAGCCTGGTGAGGGTAGCTGTAGTGTGTTGCAGCCTGTGGATGATTGATTCCTTTGATTGTAATTGAGCTTCTGTAATGTAATAAGTTGTCCAAATCAATAAAGAAATATTCTATTTTCTGTGTGCCTTTTTTGTTTTTGTAGGTTTTATGATTTACCCCCTTCATCAGAAGGTAACACACATAAGCAAATTCTAAGCAACCACTAAGGTCTATCTAACCTCGAGATCAATGTATCCCTCATGACACACATGCAAGGGAGACACAACAAAAGAAGACACATGCTACTCACATCATGCCACCACACAAGGCCCACACATGCTTGATCAAATCAAGCAACACACACAGCTAGAGCTCCCAATGCTGGAACTGTGCTCTGATAGCAAATGTAGGGTACTCAAACCATCACAAAAGTTATATGAAGTAAATAATCCACTAAATTACAATTGTTAGGGTAAAATAGGGTCAACAATGAATATGCAATGATAAAAAATCAAATACCCATAACTCAATAGAATAATGAAACTAAGAAGATTGAATGAAATGAAGCAATGAATAAAACAATGCAAACCTTCCTTGAATCGAGACTTCTATTGTTCCCTATCAAGATTGTCCTTGCTTGTGTGAAGTAGGCCCTCAGAGAGTGCACTCTTTTGTTGTGTTTAAGGATGTCGATAGTGAATGGCTGTGATAATGAATATGCCAAGAAGATGAGCTTCGAAGCAACAATGGTGATCTCAAGCAAATAGTATTGGGGTGCCAAAGGCGCACTGGTGGAATTCTGTAGAGTAACAATACAAATAGCTTGGATGAATAGAATGGAGGGATGAGGTTCCATTTATAGACTTAGAAGAATGAAGATCAACGGTAGAGAAGAAGTATGATGATCAATGGCTGAGAATGGTTGAAGAATGTGCACAAATAGAAAGAAGACAAGTGTCCAAGCTCCATCCTGCAACAGGGGAGTTAACTAAATTGACTGAATAGTTAACAAAATAAACTAATCAGTTAAGTGAATTGATTAGGGAGTTGATTGAATTGATTGATCAGTTACCCGAATAGATCGAGGAGCTGACATAATTGATTGATTAGTTAACAATTTTGATTGGTGAGTTAACTAATTTTGATTAGAGAAGAAATAGGACATGTGGGTGAGAGAATATTAGGTAATTAAATATTTGAAATATTTAATTACATGTGCAACATGGTGAGGTGGCAAAGGTGAGGTGGATTTATAGAATTAGGACTTAGCATAGAGGATTTGATGATTAATTAAATAATGTAGGATTATTTAATTATGTGAGACATTAGAAGAATTTAGGGAATTTAATTAAATAAATTGATTTTATTTAATTATGGGATAATGAAACAATCAAATAGATTTAGAATATTTATTTAACTGATAGAAGAAATAAGAAGGGAATAAATATTAAGAATATTTATTTAGAATGAATCATGTCATTTTTAGGCGTATACATTTTATCCCTCTTTGATGCAATGTAGTTTACGACATTGCCTCAAAGAAATCAATAGTCTGATAATGATACATGCCCCAGTTTGCCCCTGGTACAAGTTTGACGATAGGATGCCCCCTTGGGATATTAGACGAGAAGAAGGCAAAAGGCATGAGATGGACAATCTCATGAAGAAGAAGGCTAGGTTTGAAGAAAACAAGATGCGTTTTAGGGAAACGGGAAGAAACTAGAAGAAAAATAGGTGCGGGAAGTAGTCACAGTCACCACCTAGCTAGATTTAGGGTTTGCAAGCTATATATAAGAGCTGGGTCCACAAGATAAGTCATTTGTACACTTGTTTGATCTGAATTCTTCTGAGAGAGCTTAGAGCAAAATTGGAGCAGCATGGCAGCTAGAGAGGCAGATATTCCATGCAAGGAGAACTGATTCAAGCGAGTCCGTCGATTTACCCGGCCAGCAGAGGCAGGACCCCTGGTATGTACCTCAAAAAATTTCCCCTAGGGTCGAGTTAGGGTGTCATAAATGCTAGGGAAAAACTATGGAAATAGATGCGCTGAAATGCAGAACGACGCATATGTCGCGCAAAATGGTGCATATGTCATTTTATGGCGCATATGCTGATTTGTGTGGCGCATGCGTGAAAGCTGCGCATATGTGGATGTTGGCGGCACATATGTGAATCAGCGGCGCATTTACCGAATGTAGCGGTGCATATAGTGAAGTTGCGCATATGTAGAATAGAGCGGCGCATCCATGATTCTATAGCACACTTACCGACTGTAGTGGCACATTTGCAAGAAGTGGCGCATGTGTGAAGAAATGGCGCATTTACCACCTGTAGTGGCGCATATGAAATGGACAAGCAAAAGATTTAGCAAATTGACTCGATTGGTGCCCTGCTTGACATGTCAATCGATAAGCTATCTCTGAGATTACAGGAATCTAGGCGAGAGACGTAGTGTGCTATTTTGATCAATGTTGAATGCTAAGTTAGTTGATATGTTTCTATAGATACATTGAGTATGGGACTTGCAGTGTTGGATTGATGCCTTGCTTTGCGTGTTTGCAAGAGGAGATATGGGATACGCTACAGTCTAGGGAGCAGTTCCCTATGTCCTTGTTGCAGAGATATATGTTGACTGAGATAGATAGAGAGGCACTTGGTGCTATGGGACTAGATTATGTATGCTTCATGCCTGAGGTGCGGGTGAACCATGGATTACTGACTGCTGCAGTGGAGAGATTCCACAGTGAGGATGGGACTTTCCACCTCCCTATTGGCGAGATGACCATCACCCTGGAGGATGTCTACTAGATCTTACACTTGCCCATTGATGGCGAGCTTGTGGAGTACGACCCACAGAGAGGTGCAGGACTCGTTGAGTGCAGGTGAGTATTTGATGACCCGGAGTTGGTAGGACAAGTCATCCTGTGGCACAATATCTATGATTGTTACGACTACTTCCCTGGGATTGTGGTAGGATTGATCAGAGGCATTATGTACCCCAACAGGAGATTGCATGGATTCCCCATTGGATGGGGTAGGATCATGGAGAAGATGGTGACAAAGGACACCTGATATGCATGGGGTTTCTATGTATTGGCCCACTTGTATCATGACATGCACCAGGTAGTATACCACTGGAGCACGAGCCTTTCAGCCGGTGTGTCACTTTTACAGTTTTGGCTATGGGAGCACATAGCGATCATGAGACCAATTTGTGTTTTTGCTAGACAGAGAGGGGAGCCATATAGCTATGGCTACGCAGGGGTGATTTCCCAGCATAGGCTGGGGAAGCTGGAGTACTGGAGGCATGCCTTGGATGGGGTAGATGTGGTCATCTGGTGACCATATCTAGACTGTGAGCTGTGGGATGATGAGGCAGATGAGTTACCTTACTACTTTCAGGTGAGATGGCTGATAGGACAGACCCGCCACATACTAGAGGCAGATTGTCGGTAGAGTCCTGAGACAGTTCGAAAGGAGGCAGGGCATGCCACAGGGGTAGGCCTACTTTGCATGGACACATGCGGAGCGGGTCAGATGTGGGCCGATGGCATCCTATAAGGAGGCCCTAGCAAAGTTTCGGCAGACACCGTATGTCACCTGGGATATGAGGATGGAGATAGTAGATGCATGGATGATGCAGGATTAAGAGGACTGGATGACTACACACCCCTTTCTGAGATACTTAGGGCCTGGGATGTTGGTGCCTTGCATAGATGAGGCAGACTCAGATGATGAGGGCCAGGTGGGCTGGAGGAGGAAGAGGGGGAGGAGAGGAGGACGAGGGGGTCGAGGGGGTGGCCGAGATGGAGGAGATGATGGAGATGATGGAGACGATGGAGACGACGGAGGTCAAGCTAGACATAGGAGGAGAGTGGAGCAGGTAGTACCATCACAGGTTGCACAGCAGGAGTAGATGCCACCACCCTAGCAGGGACCTTAGACACAGGGGCAGAGACAGGTAGAGGCAGCTCAGGGTCCTACACAGCTAGATGTGTAGGAGAGGGTGATAGCCACCCTGAGGGGAGAGATTAGACAGCTGAGGGCACAGCTCAGGAGAGCTGATAGTCTGTGAGAGATAGATGCAAAGGTGATTGTGGGACTGGCCAGAGAGAGAGATATGGTAGATGCATGGATACGAGTCATCCATGTAGAGCGGGATACTACATTGGCAGCCCTGGGGATAGACGCAGCGACCAGTTTCTTGGTTGGGTAGGTGCAGTAGGCACAGGCACAGTTAGGCCAGTCACAGACAACTATCACAGGTGTAGGCTAAGCTTGTTAGAACGTAGGCTCAGGTTCAGTATTATCGAGGTTTATACGATGGTGCCGTGCCAGCGAGCCAGAGGGCCTCTAGCTACAGGAGTCAGTCTGCAGCCTCCCAGAGAGCAGGTCCATCGAGGTCAGGGGCTTCTATGATGGGCCCACAACAATCAGAGGTTGGCAGAGGGGGAGACACTATTGGCAGTGGTGGTCCACAGCAGCAGGGGTAGACCTGTACCACACTTGTATTTTTGAGACATGTATTATCATCCATTGGGATGTATTTTTGTATATGACTTTGATTTAGAGACAGATACTATGATATTGTACATTTGGACTCATTTTATGATATGTATATGATGATGCAGCTATGTGACTTACTCTATATGTTATGAGTTTATGATTATTTTCAATTATACGATGTGATGCGTATGCAGACTTAAATGTTTTATCTGATGCTATATGAGATGTTAGCTGGATGTAACTTTTTGATATGATGCTATGTGATGTCTATGTGATCTAATGCATTTTGAAATGATTTATCTGATGTGTGTGTAATGTATGTGAATGCAAAAATGATATTTATATGACTATGCAATTGTATGTGAGGTTCTTAGCTATGTTTTTTATTTTTGACACTATATGGATGAACTAATGCACTGTATTATGTATGCAACTGATTTAATCATGTAAATGACTATCTCATATGATATGATATGCAACTATATGCTTTGTTTTTGTGATGTCCAAATGTACGCTATCAACACAGAAATGACAGGATGATAGATAGAAAGATTCCCAAGCTTCACTTTGTATTGTTACTTTGCCTTGTTTGGATTTTTATTGCATGGGAAACGGGTGCATGGATGTGTAAATGGATGTATTGATTTTGACATCTTGACGGTGCAAATAGTTTGGAGTGCTTTATTTCATCATTGGGCGATTTTTTTTTGGTATTTTTCTGAAATGTTATAAGTTAACACAAGCATCTAGGTATAATTGAACTGAGATGACCTGAGCATAGCTCACATGGATTTTGATTTAGCAAGTGAATACAAGAATCGAGGTATAATTGAACCGAGATGACCTGAGTATTTCTTGCATATCAACAAACAAGGATTGCCCTTGTTCATGTTAGACCTTTGATGTCCTCGATGATCTTTTGTCGATCATGTCCTTAGACAAGGCTTCACATTACTAAAGTTCATTCCACAAAAAACAAACAAAGAAAATAATCATGCCCCCATCATAGCATCTCTCGCTTTTGGCATCCTCGAGTAGCATAGGAAGGCATGATAGAAAAAATAAAGACTCTGTAATTTGTTTAACCTAACCAACACAAACCATTCTTGCATTTAAATGTGTTTGTTTCTTGCCATAATTTGAGTAAAATCATTTTAGAAGACCTTAGGTGTTGTTCTGGTTTGCCTTGGATAGGTTAAGTGCCTTGTGTCAAAATTTCTGCTTTGGAGAGTGGTTCTGCTTGCACTTTCTTGCTTGGTGAGAAGGTTTCACAATCCTGATTGGTGAGATGGACCCTAAGGGACTGACCTAGTGCCTCGGGGGCTCATTGCTAAATGGCCTTACCTATGTGACGACGCAGAGACAATGTAGTTTGGGGTAAACCCTAATGGACCATGGATGGACTAGAAGAAAGATGACAAGAAAGATGACAAGAAATGGGACCGTGGGAGCCTCGGGGGTGCATAGCAATATGGCCTTGCCTATGTGACAACGCAGAGGCAACGTAGTTCATGGATTTGGACCGTGAAAAACTGACGAGAGACACTATGCTAGGCTTACGCGATGGATATGGTATGGGACAAAACCTTGGTTGACAAGGCCAACAAAGAGATAGAGTATCAAGCCACGATAGGTAACTGTCAGGAGTTTATTATTGGGACAGATATGGGTTGAATGGGACACAAGGAAGAATGGAATCAAGGTGATTGGTTTCCCAAAGATGGATAAGGCGGTTTATCACAAGTAATGCCTGTTTACCAGGTTTTCACCACTTGCTTTTATTTGCACGAAAGCTAGAAAGTATACATGATGCCTATTTGCTAGGTTTTCATCATGATACCTATCCAAGGCATCTGATTGCCAGGTTTTCACCAAAGGATGATTTTTTGTGCTTTTCTAATTTTTTTTATTTTTTTGTATTTTTCTGATGTTTTGGATTTTTTTGTATTTTTCTGATGTTTTGGATTTTTTTGTATTTTTCTGATGTTTTTGATTTTTTTTGTATTTTATGCCCCCCTTACATTTGGGGTTCTCCTAGGTATAGAATTGGCGAAGATGCATGCTGTTGATTGGATCATCAAACAGCTCACCCTCTGATGTTGCCAACTGATATGCCCCCGATCCGTATGTTGCTACAATTACATAAGGCCCAAGCAAGTTGGGTTCGAACTTGCCTTTCTTTTCTCTATCTTGCTGATTGCGAGAATTCTCCTTAAGAACGAGATCACCAACCTTAAAGATTCTTGGGCGAACCTTGTGGTTATAGCTTCTTGACATCATTTGTTGATATGCCTTGAGATGATCAAAGGCTTTTTGTTGCCTTTCTTCTAGCAACTCTAGTTCTTGTAACCTAGAGAATCTGTATTCTTCATCTGATATGAGACCTTTTAGCGACACCCTGAGAGATGGTAATTCGACCTCAATGGGGAGGATAGCTTCTTAGCCATAGACAGGGGTGTAGGTTGTAGCACTTGTGGGAGTGCGTATACTGATTCTGTAGGCCCACAGAGCGGGATTGAGTTGGATATGCCAATCACGGCCAGCATTATTGTTTGTCTTCTTGAGGAGTTTCAAGATGGTCTTGTTGGATGCTTTAGCTTGGCCTTTACCTTGGGGGTAATATGCAGTGGAGAAACAATGTTGGATCTTGAATCGTTCATAGAGTTCTTGGACATCCTAGTTTTTGAATGGTCTTTTGTAATCTATAATAATGGATGAAGGAATTCCATATCTATAGATGAGGTAATTCAGGATGAATGAGGAGATTTACTTACCTGTGACGGTGGTGAGGGGAACAGCTTCAATCCACTTTATGAAATACTTAGTGGTAGTTATGATGAATTTGTGGCTGTTGGATGAGGGTGGATGGATCTTTCCCACAAGGTCAAGTCCCCATTGGCAAAAGGGCCAAGGTGTCATTAAAGGTCTCAACTCTTGAGCTGGTGCATGTATCAGGTCCCCATGTATTTGGCACTGCTTGCACTTCTTGACAAACTGATATGAATCCATTTCCATGTTTGACCAGTAATAACCCAAATGCATGAGTTTCTTGGCTAAGGACTGCTAGAATGTGTTCCGCAGATCCCTTCGTGTACGTCTTGCAAGGTAGTTATGGATTCTTCTTGTTCTAAACAATGGAGTAGAGTACCATCGAGACCACGTCGGTACAGGGTATCGGCAATGATGGTATAGCAAGAGGTTTGGCATATAAAAGTTTGTTGTTGGTTAGAAGATAGGTCTGGTGGGAGGATGTTGTCCTTGAGGTAAGTGTAAATCTTACCATACCAAAGTGAATCAGATCCAACTAGAAGGCAGATGGAATGGGTCTCAAGAAGATCATAAGCTGGTTGTCGGATAGTTTCCACTAAGAACTCGTACCATGACTCATTCTCAGGTATTTCCAGAAGAGAGGCAATGGTGGCCATGGCATCTGCTGCTTTGTTCTCGATCCTAGGTATCTATTTGAAAGAGATGATTGGAAAGTGTTCTTTGATGTCATCGGCCATCCTCTTGTATGGGACAAGCTTTTCATCCTTGGTTTGATAGTCATCGTTGACTTGATTGATTATAAGTTGAGAATCACCGTAGACATGTAGCTCTTAGATTTTCCACTCAGTTACCATCTTGAGACTAATTACTAAGGATTCATATTCTACTATGTTATTGGTGCATGGGAATAACAAACGGTAGGACTTTGGAATTGTGTTGCCATGAGGAGTCACAAACAAGATTCCTGCCCCCGCTCCATGATTTGTGTAGGACCCATCGAAGTAGAGTTTCTAGGAATGTGTTGATATGTTGAATAGGGATTCATCCAGAAACTCAAATTGCATCGGTGTGGTGTCCTGTAATGGTGCATCTACTAGTTGATCAGCAATGATATGTCCTTTGATAGCTTTTTTGTCTACATACTCAATGTCGTATTTGCTCAAGAGCATTACCATTTAGCTAGGCGACCTGTGAGAGCTGCCTTGCTTAGTAGGTACTTCAGTGGGTCTATTTTTGCAATGAGTTTAACTGGATGTGTAAGCATGTAATGTCAGAGTTTTTGTGAAGCAAAAACTACCACAAGACATGATCTTTCTATCTGTGAGTATTACAATTCATAGCCCACTAATGTTCGGCTGATGTAGTAGACGGCTCTTTCTTTATTCTTGTAATCTTGTTGTGCTAGAAGGGCTCCAAGAGCTGTAGGTGTAGCAGATATGTAGAGTATCAGTGGTTTACCTTTAATAGGAGGCATGAGAATGGGTGGATTTGTAAGATATTCTTTCAGTTTGTTGAATGCCTCTACACACCTTTTGTCCCATCTGAATGGAATGTTCTTGTGCAGGAGATGACTGAATGGTTGGCACTTGTCTGCTAGATGGGATATGAATCTGTGGATTGCTTGTAGCTTGCCCTATAGTGATCTTAACTAAGTAAGAGTCTTGGGTGGTGGCATGTCCATGATAGCCTTGACTTTGGTGAGGTCCACCTCTATTCCATTTGCTGACATGATGAAGCCTAGTAGCTTGCCTGCAGTGACTCCAAACACACATTTCTTTGGGTTCATCTTGACTTGGAATTGGTCCAATCTCTGAAAGACTTTTTCTAATATATCCAGGTGTGATTCCCTTGTGAGCGACTTTGCTAGGATATCATCGACATAGTCCTCCATTGTTACATGCATCATATCATGGAATATAGTCGTCATAGCACGTTGATATGTGGCTCCTGCATTTTTTAGCCCAAATGGCATGACATTCTAGTAGAAAGTGCCCCATGGACAAGTAAAAGCTGTCTTGTGTTGGTCTTCTAGTGCTATCCTGATCTGATTATAACCCAAGAATCCATCCATGAGAGACAACATGGTATGCCCTGCAGTTAAGTCGACTATGATATCTATGTTTGGCAATGGAAAGTCATCCTTACGACATGCTTTGTTTAGATCTCTAAAATTATTGCATAGTCTGACTCGGCCATCAGGTTTGGACACTGGTACAATGTTGGATATCCACTCTAGGTAGTCTATAGCTCTGATGAACCCTACATCTAGTAATTTCTTGAGTTCTTCTTTGACCAATAGTGCTATGTGTGGATGCATCTTTCTTAGTTTTTGCTTCACTGGTTTTACTCCAGGATCTAAAGGAAGATGATGTAGAATCAAGTTTGGGTCTAGACCTGGCATGTCTGCATATGACCAAGTGAAGCTACCCCTCTTTTTCTTGAAGAATGGTACAAACCTGGTCTTTTCTAGTGGAGTAAGGGATTTAGCAAAGTGAATGATCTTAGGCTATTCCTCTGTACCAATATTAACAGGTTCTGTCAGTTCCACAACAATTTGGGACTTCTCTTGGTGCATGTCTGTGGGGAGAGTGTCAAGCCTTCCATCATCAGGTGCCACAGTTGGGTTTTCACCTTCAGATGCATCTTTTCTTTTTACTGTTTTGGGATCTGACACTGCCGCAAAATGGTTTTCACCGTCACATCTAGTTTTTATCTTGATATTTTTGCGACTAGAAGGCTTGGCACCCTCTCTGAAGTAAGCCATGGTATTAAGTTCAATAGAGAAACTACCTTTATTATCTCCTTTGGGTAGGTGGTCCCTAAGTTCCATATAGTCAATGTAAGCATCATCATTTTGGAACATATCTAGTTGGGGAGTTCCTCGCAGATCCCAGTCAATAAGCTCAGGATGCACGAGGGGAAGGGAGTCAGAGGATGGACCTGATTCATTGATACTTTGAATGGATATGCTAGGGGTATAGGTAGGGGGAGTGTTCGGGATGGTACTTTCCTCCAAGTTGTTTATTGTGATGGAACCCAAACCTTCCTCGAAAGTTGTATTCTCAGATATAGGCAAATCAGACTCTATTGGTCTATGCAGTAGCATTTGTCCCTCATGGTAGGGCCTAAAGATTTGGATGGCATCGACCTCTTTGTCATCATAGGAATGCTCTATTAGCTCGCCCCATTCATATTCATTAGAGTCTATGTCACTATCCTCTTGAAATGTGTGGATCATTTCTATAAGACAAGCATTTTCTTTAGTTTTGCCCTTGCCTTTGTATCCTAGACCATTTGTATTTCTATCCAATGAGGATGAAGAAGGTTGAATAGGTTCTATGATTCCTTATTTTTTGAGGCCAATGGGGCCTTGTCCTTCATAGCCCATTCTGTGTAGGATAGTTTCACCTCGCCGATAGAGTTCTATTGGGAGCCTAGGTGATTCTTGTGATGTGCTCTCTTCTTCTGTATAAAGCCACTGTAGGAGATCTCTTTCTTCTGTTTCATCAGATAAGGTCTCCCATTTTACAAAGGCAGTTGCGGGAGCTATAGGAGGAGCGGATGGCTTTGGAAAATGTTTTGGTTGGCTAAAAGATCGAGGAGACAAAGGCATCTTGGCTAGATCGAGGCTATGCTCTATGGAGTATTCTCCCACTCCGCTTTCTTTTATGGTGATTTTCTACTCTTTGGGCCTTGATGAGGAGGCTTTGGTGGTATGATCATGCTGTGGGATGGGGGATATAGATGCTCTGTTGTTTGGTATGATGTAATCAGGTTTGGTAAGGAAGGAGTTGCAATGCTGAAAGGGGTCAGGGTCGCCTTGGATGGTGAGCTGCTTGCCATTGTGCGGGAATTTTATGCATTGGTGATAGGTTGAGGGTACTGCTTTCATGGCGTGAATCCATGGTCTCCCTAGGAGAATATTATAAGTGAGCTCCCTATCAAGGACTTGGCACACAACATCTTTTATTACTGGTCCCACTTGTATGGGTAGGACTACTGTTCCCTTTGTAGTTTGCTCTTCTTCATCATATGCTTTGATAGTAATCTTCTTCCTTGGATCAACTACCTATTCGGAGAACCCCAATGCAAGGACTAGCTTTAATGTGCAAATATTTAAACTGGCCTCCCCATCAATGAGAACCCTCTTGATGCGGTGCTTGTGGATGAAGGCGACAATATGTAGAGGGGTGTTATGGGGTTGAGATACAGAGAGGTCATCTTGCTCGGTAAATGATATGGAACTTGAGGAGGTCAGATTACCTACCATGGCCTGAAACTTCTCTTGGGCCAAGTTAGTGGGGACAGTGGTTTCCACTAAGGCTTTTTCAAGGATCTCTTTATGGGAAGGAGATAGATGCAACAACTCCAAGATAGAAATGTGGGCTAGAGTTTTCTATAATTGGTCTATGACATTATACTGGCGGAAGTTGGATTGAGAAGGTGACGACCTTGGAGGGGCGGTATTGAGCGTGACTTTACCACTGCGGGTAATGATACTACAACTAGTTCTGTTAGGTCCTGATTGTTGGTTGGGTGTGATGACATTGATTTGCGGGATATGGTCAGAAATGCAATTAATGGTATAGTCAAATGGCACACTTGCATAGTTGGCATTACTATTCCCACTATTTTGATTTGGCCTGTTGCGATTGTTGTTGGTGTTGTTGTTATGGTGATTGCCATTGTTGTTATTGCCATTATGGTGATTGCTGTTGTTGTTATTTTTGTTGTATGGCCTGTTGTGATTTAGAAGTGGATCCTTGTAGGCCACATGTATCTCATTGGAGGTATGCTATTGGGTTCCTCCTTGACTTTGATCAAGCACATCTTGGATAACATTTTTGAGATGGATACAATTGTTGGTTGTATACCCCCTTCCTCTATGATATTCACAATAATCTGTATCCTTCTAATAGGGAGGTTTGACTATAGGCTCATAATCACTTGTTGGCGGTAGAGAAATTTCATTGTTAGCCAACAACTTCCTTAATGAGGATTCTTGAGACTCACCCAGCGGTGGGAACTTTCACCTTAGATTTGAGCTGAACCATGGTCTTGGTTCCCGTGAGAATGGTTTGTTGGGTGCACCATTGTTTGCTTCTCCTTTGAGAGTGAATATGGGTTGTTGCTTGGGGGCTGCCACCTTGGCATCCACTACCCCATCTTTGACAACATTCTTATTCTTGGTCCAAAACTTTGATTTGTCTGTCGTGTAGTTGGAGGTAGGTGTGTCCTTGTATAACTTGATTGCCCCCTTAGCGAGCATAGCTTTTTCTATCAACAATCCCATTTCAATGACTTTTGAGAATGATGTAGGGCATTGTATTTGTATTTGATAGCTAAGATCGGTATTGAGGTTATCGACAAACATCTCCAATAGCTGCTTCTTAGGTATATCGTAAGAACACTTACTTGCTAGTTGTCTCCATCGTTGTAGGAAGGTGGCGAATGACTGACCACTCTTTTGTTTGGCGTTGCATAGATCTAGCATAGATACTTCGTGTTCGATATTGTAAGAAAAGTGCATGATAAATTTGTTGACTAGTTCATCAAAAGTTTTGATGCCTGGTGGAAGCCGTGAGAACCACTCCATAGCTTGGCTGCCTAGAGACCTAGGGAATAATCTCATTAAGTACGTCTCATTGTGAGCTACTTCCAAACATGCTGTGTTGAATTCCCTTATATGGTCTCTAGGGTCCCCTTTCCCTTTGTACTTCTCAAACTTAGGAAATTAGAATCGATAGGGGAATGGTTTCATGATCAAACTTTTGTCAAAGGGGTATGGTGCAATATCTTCCAAGGAGTAGTTTTTGGCATTTGTACCCATCTTGAGATTCGATATTTGTTGTGTTAGGCTCTCAAGTTGTTTCCGCATTTCTTCCATAGGAGGATTTTGGTCCATGGTTCTCTTTCCTCTATCATTTGCGTTTGGGTCTATGGCATTCTTTCCTTTTCGTGATCATTTTCAATGGTTTCCATAATTGAGCTTATATCAAAATTCCTGGGAAGTTTAATTCCAAGACTAGCAAGATGATAGAAATACTTATGAGGGTCTTCATGGAGTACCTTCTCTATTAGGCGTTGGAATTTCTGATTTTGGATGCTTCCTTGATAATCCTCGTAAGAGATTTCTTCATCACTATCATGAGGTGTGATGATGTGGTTGGATGAGCCGGCCATTTCAAGTTGCTTCTTCTACTAAGATCTAGTAAGGACCATGCAAGGTGACGTGGGATGAAGTGGACTGGGACTAGAAATTTTGGCAAGGTGCCGATGGAGACTGCTATGGATAGGATACCTAGGACAAGACTTGGATGAAGGACTTTCTTGCTCAATGATTTCAAATAAGATGGCTGATACAAGACGGTAGCCACTAGTAAGGGTACTCGATACTAGTCTTACTATGTAGGGACTAGTTGTGTAACAAACCCCTAGCAAGGTTTTGTGACCTACTAGGTTTACTTGATTTCACAATGATACGAAGAGGGGACCTACACTGATCTGATATGGAATATTCTGACTTTGGGACTAGAAAGACATGATAGAAGGTAGATGTGACAATTGATGAAAGAGAGACTTTTTGGATAGAATGGATGAAAAATGACTGCAAGGTAGAACCTAATCTCTGATCTTGGAGCTAAGCTGAAATGGGTACTCAGAACCGGTAAAATTTTTCCCTTGAAAATTGTGCAAGTGCTCACTGTTGTGTATGCATGGAAACAGATGCACAACAGAATTTGACAAATGCGCATCAAGTTGGAATAGATGCACCGGACTGGTGAAAGATGTATGCGTAGCAACAAACAACAAAAGTGCAAGAAGTCTAAACAGATGCGCCGCAAGTCGGCACAGATGCGCAAGAACAGAGGTTGGATGCACCGCTCTGGCTTTCTTCAGTGTTTTTGCAATTTTTGGAATTTTTTCGATGTTTTCGGTACTTTGGTTGCAAAAAAAGGTCTTCTTGATTTGATTTTCTGATATAATGGCAAGAAAACATAGCAAACACAAAGAATTTTTATGATTTTTTAACTTTTTAAGTGATTTTTCTGACTCTTTTCTAGACTAAAAAGAACAAAAGCAAGTACAAAACTCCTAGGCTAGAAATGGATTACAAAGGTTTTGGCCCACTAGAACAAGAGGTGTTTAATGCGGGCAACCGTTCAAGTGGTTACACATGTGGTAGTACTACTCTCCATTATGGAGTCTCCTAGCCTCAAAGGGTTGCGCCTTAGAGGGTTTTGGGGGAGGTTAGCCGTCGGTGTAACATAGCAGCACATGTTGCAGGAGGTTTTCACCTCAAGCACATTTATTTTAAGTGGATTGGTAGGCTTGGCATCTAGCCTATTTCCACTCAAGGTCGTTCCCACTTGGATAGGCGTGCATCCAAGGGCAGGCCCCTCTAAAGGTTAAACAGATGGAATAACAGGTCTGGCACTTTGGTCACCCAGTAAAGGGGAGAGCATAGGCCTATTGTTATTTGATAAAGCATGGAAGACACTGATTAATCCAACCTACTTAAAAGTAGAAAAACAAAATGGGCTAATCTACTTGGGCAAGCACAAAACTTTGAAGTGATTTAGCAAGATATCAATGGTTCAATTTTTAACCCAGAAAGCAATGGTGAGTTCAGTTTTAATCCATGTAGCATGAATAGTTAACTTTGAAATGTTAGTCAATCAAGATAGCAGTGGTTCAGTTTTAACCCCAAATATCAGTGATGAGTTCATTTTTATACCACGATAGCACGAGCTGTTAACTTTGAAATGTTGGTCAATCGAGATAGCAGTGATTCAGTTTTAACCCTAAATATCAGTGATGAGTTCAGTTTTATACCACGATAGCATGAGTTGTTAACTTTGAAATGTTGGTCAATTGAGATAGCAGTGGTTCAGTTTTAACCTCAAATATCAGTGATGAGTTCAGTTTTATACCAGATAGCAATAACTTTGAAAAGATAATAATGTTTGCAATGCGAGATAGCAATGATCCAGTTACTTCTTTCCTAATTAAGAACTACGTGGAAGTTTGCATGAGCATTTGTTTTACTATCCCTTTAGAAAGTGAAGTGTGAGCTATCAAAAATGCAACTACATGAAACTGAACCTGAACCTATCCTACAAAACAGCTCTAGAGAATACCTGCAAAGATGTCAACGTTATCAAATCTTCTTAGAAAAACCCTAAAATCATTGCCTACCATAGAAGTGCCACTTCAGTGACTAAATGCACAGAAATAGTCAACAGAAGCACAATAAAAACAAATGTACTATAACAGTAATTAAAAGTGCAGTAAGAAAGAACAGATGCACAGGAATAACATATGCGCAGGAATAGGGTTTAAAAGCACCGTAAGACAGAACATATGCACAGGTATAACGTATGCGCAACGGAAATGGGCATATGTACCGGAACAGTGTTTAAAAGTGCCGTATGATTATAAGCATTGAAACAGAGGACAAAAGCACCATGGAATTGTTTAAATGTGCCAGATTAGCCTGTACGATGCCTGTACGGAACCTGTCTTCAAAAAAGCTTAGATTTTGATGAGATAAAGGGGCAAGGCCCCATGGTGGGCGCCAAAAATGTTAGGGTAAAATAGGATCAACAATGAATATGCAATGATAAACAATCAAATACCCATAACTCAATAGAATAATGAAATTAAGAAGATTGAATGAAATGAAGCAATGAATAAAACAATGCAAACCTTCCTTGAATCGAGACTTCTATTGTTGCCTATCAAGATTGTCCTTGCTTGTGTGAAGTAGGCCCTTAGAGAGTGCACTCTTTTGCTGTGTTTAAGGATGTCGATAGTGAATGGTTGTGATAATGAATATGCCAAGAAGATGAGCTTCGAAGCAACAATGGTGATCTCAAGCAAATAGTATTGGGGTGCCAAAGGTGCGCTGGTGAATTTCTGTAGAGTAACAATACGAATAGCCTGGATGAATAGAATGGAGGGACGAGGTTCCATTTATAGACTTAGAAGAATGAAGATCAACGGTTGAGAAGAAGTATGATGATCAATGGTTGAGAATGGTTTAAGAATGTGCGCGAATAGAAAGAAGACAAGTGTCCAAGCTCCATCCTGCAACAGGGGAGTTAACTGAATTGACTGAATAGTTAACAGAATAAACCAATCAGTTAAGTGAATTGATTGGGGAGTTGATTGAATTGATTGATCAGTTACCTGAATAGATTGAGGAGCTGACATAATTGATTGATTAGTTAACAATTTTGATTGGTGAGTTAACTAATTTTGATTAGAGAAGAAATAGGACATGTGGGTGAGAGAATATTAGGTAATTAAATATTTGAAATATTTAATTACATGTGCAACATGGTGAGGTGGCAAAGGTGAGGTGGATTTATGGAATTAGGACTTAGGATAGAGGATTTTATGATTAATTAAATAATGTAGGATTATTTAATTATGTGAGACATTAGAAGAATTAGGGAATTTAATTAAATAAATTGATTTTATTTAATTATGGGATAATGAACCAATCAAATAGACTTAGAATATTTATTTAATTGATAGAAGAAACAAGAAGGGAATAAATATTAAGAATATTTATTTAGAATGAATTGTGTCATTTTTAGGCATATACAATAACATCTCAAGTAAAAGATAAATATCATAAATATGAATTAATAAAATTTAATATATCTTACAAAAATCATGTGCTTAATCCAAGTAATAGCACTATAAAATAATATACAAAGTCCAATTGGCTTTCATACCATAATTCATCCAAGAAGGTACTACAAGATACAATAATCATGTACAAAGAATAAATAATAAATCAAACAAACTCTCTAGTCACCATGAACCCACATGGTTCTCTTGCAAGCTGAGAAATGGGAACATGGCTCAGGCTCTTTTCCACCCAACCATGATGCAATTGTGCTTCTCTAGATCCCTTCATGACATGAAGGAAACCCAACCCTACACAAAATGTCTAGCTACTTGGAAACAATTTGCAAGAGGGAACACCTGATGTGACCTGAAGTCTAATGTGCAAATCCAAATAATGATATACAAATTGGCTTACAATAGGATGTGGTAGAGATATATATAAATATTTTTTTCTAGACAAATATTCATCTTTTTCAATGATTGCTCCCTTAGATCTAAGCCTTAGAAAATAGTTACAGATTCAATTCTCATAAAGAGGAAAAACCATCTCTGATAATCCACATTTAGCATTCTAGCCCAAAAGCCACCCCAAACACACATAATAGATAATATCCCATATTTGCCTAAACCATTCTAATCCCTTTCCCATTGCACAATCAATGGAAATATAATTCAAGCAATAAAACCAATAATGATGTATGCCAACTCCGCTTTTAACAACGTGTTTGCTTGCATAATCAACGGAAAAAAAAATTCAATTTTAAATATGAATAGTTGCCAATAATATTTAAGATGGCGTTCACATAAATATACATATGGTAAACATGCTCACTGGTTTCAAAGGTTTGAGTTATGATTTCATATCCAAGTCAATAAGACATACTTTATCCTAATACAGTTTATTAATTCGTTTCTTTGCTTAACCAACAAGAGTACACCTTCAAGCAAGTAATTCATCAAAGAAGCATCATTTACTCGTGCAAATTGCATCTATAGGACTATTAATTGATTTTATTTTCCTAGTCCTTATTTCATTTAAAAATTCATAACATGATAAGTTTTCTAGGTCATTCAACGATCTTACTGTCACAACTGTGAGAGGAAGTTAAAAATAAAGCAATAGAACTCACAAATAGGTTTACTTTCTGACTAATGACAATAACTAAATAGATTTGAAACAACATTAAAAATGAAACGACAACTTACAACAGAAACTAAAATCTAAGATAGGAGAGTTTAAACTTGCTGAAACAAAATCTTACAAGTAGTTTTAAATCAACATTAATTAAACAGTGACTGGGTATTGAATTCACAGCTGTAGGAACAACATTACCAGACATGCGACAGGGACCCTATACTTCAGACTGCAAGAGTTTAAAATAGAATTTAAATGATCTGCAATAGGATCCTAACACCATCACCTAAGTCCAAGATTTTTTTTTAGCAAGTCACACAATTCAACCAAGAAGAAGAGACCGATACCTAGTAACAAAGTAACTTCTAACAACAAAATAGAGAAGAAAGGATTTATGACTGCCAGAGGATAAATTATCAATGACCAAAAATTTGGTTAATTATGGTTTCAATTGGTTGAGACAATGGCCAAGAAAAAGGGCTGATTCACTTTGCATAAAATCAAGAAAACAATGAATGGCAGAGACAAGAACAAGAACATAATTAAGAACTGGCGGTGAGGCTAAAATGCACAGGCTGATTCACACTAATTCAAGAGATTATAAATGATTACTTAATCAACTAAGGTATTGAAGAGAAGGCTGATCCCCAAAAGATAATTAATAATCAACTAGAAAATTAAAGTTTACTCTGTGAAAGATTGTCTTTGAACGCTAATGGAGACAACACTTAAAAACTCCAAGGTAATTGAAAAATTGTTCTACCAAAAGGGATTTATGTAGCAGTAAGAAGGATTTGAATAGATCGGGGGTATGGGTTGGAAAGAAATTGCCACAGATAAATAGTTAAAGAAGAAGTTGCGACATGAAAATGACTAGATCCAAAGATTAAACTAGACCAAACAGGTTGAAACAACCAGCAAAAGGTGATAAGAAAGTCAATCCATACCAAACAACTAGGTGACCAAGAGAAGGTAACTCAGGCTAACGAAACAACTAAACTATAAACTAAATAAAAAGTAAACTATGTCGTTTTCATGAAAATTTGCTTAATTAATTTTTAGGCATAGTATATACTTTGCAAATCAAGAAAATTACTTTATTTTTCAAAGTCATTCTCCCTTCTAATGTCAATTACTGATCTCCTAATTTTCTTCCCCAGTCATTAAAAGAATGATTGTCCTTCTCTTTCACAAGGATAATGGTCCACCTCTATTGTTGCTAAGATAATAACCTGCCCTACGTTTCTTCTATCGTTGGCAAGAAATAATTGCTATTTTTCTATTGTAAAACGATGGAGTCCCTCTCTATTGCTGTTGAAGAAGAGATTCAGATCGCTCCCCCCAATAATACTCTCCTTTCTACTATGCCTTCTTTTATAAAAATAATGCCCTCTTCTCAAATTTGCATCCAATATATTTAGACCATCCTTTTTGTTCAACTCCTGCTACCTTCAGTTTGCATGAGATTGATTCTCAAAGATTTCATTTCTTTTTCAAGGAATAGAATATAATAATCTAATTTAAATTTCTGTCACTTACATGATAGTAACCTCTATATTTATGTCACTTGCATGACAATAATTTCTTTTAATTCTTTTATTTTGATTCTAAATATAATAATAAAATTATTAATATAATTTATCTATTTTTAATAAAACACAATCACTTATAACTTTCACCTTAGTTTCTTTCACAAATGTGAAATCACCCAAAGTAAATAAATCATAGTAAATAAGTGTTCAATAAAATAAAGTCAAAAAATGAGATGTGACAATTCTCCACAATAGAATGGATTTATAGAAAGAATGAACAAGACACTGATGGAGAAGGCTAGGAGTATGCTTAGTGGTGCTGGTCTAGAATAAAGGTTATGGGATGAAGCTATTGCTATTGCTTTCTACTTGATTAACATGTCTCCTACGTCAATGCTTGTTGATAAAATACTTATGGAGGTGTGGTCAGGGCACAAGCCTTCACTAAGACATCTTAGAGGTTTTGGTTGTGAGGCATATGCACATGTACCAAAGGATAAGTGAACAAAGTTGGAGAACAAGGTTGTGAAATGTATCTTCATTGGGAATATTTATGGTGTGAAAGGATACAAGCTTTGGGACCCTATTGCACATAAGGTAATATATAGTAGAAGTGTTATTTTTAGAGAAACTAAGCATTCTTCTATTATATTGCAGCTAGAACAAAATGAACAAAAAGATGTGATTCAACTCCCTTCTACGCTTTAGAAAGTTGAATCGAGGCCCCTAGATAGACACGAAGTTGAGGAGAGCTCATCTAGCCCTGAATCTTTAGAAGAGGAGGAAGAACCTCTGAATCAACTTGTTCGAAGGTCTACAAGGCATATACAACCACCTAAAAGGTATTCACCTGATGACTAGAGATGTATTTTTTCTTTGAATTCTAACATAGATGAACCTAGATTTTTAGTAGAGGCATTAGGGATGATTGATGTAGAGTCTTGAAAGATTGCTATGGATGAAGAAATGACAGCTTTAAAATAGAATGATATATGGGACCTAGTGCCATTGCCTGAAGGATGAAAACCTATTGGTTGCAAATGGGTGTTCAAGAAAAAGATTGGTTCAGATGGAGGTATTGAGAAGTATAAAGCACGGTTGGTTGCAAAAGGTTACTCTTAGGTTGAGGGTGTTGAATACAGTGAGATAGTTTCTCCTATTGCAAGAATGACATTCATTGGATTCTTTCTTTCTATTGTTGCTTCTTATGATCTAGAGGTTGAGCAAATAAATGTGAAAATGACATTCCTTTATGGTGATTTGGAGGAGGATATTTATATGACATAGCCAAAACACTACAAGGTGAAAGGTAAAAGTGATTTGGTTTATAAATTGAAGAAATCTTTGTATGGCCTCAAACAAAGTCATAGGCTGTGGTACCAAAAATTTGATACATATGTGTTGAGTTTAGGATTTGAGCATTATAAATCTAATCACTATGTTTATTATAAATCGGATGGCGATCATTTTGAGTTTATTACATTATATGTTATTTATTGGTAAAGGGAAAGGAATGATTTCAAAACTAAAGTCTCAACTTACAACTTAATTTAAAATGAAAGATCTTGGTGCAGCTAAACACATTCTTGGGATGGAAATAAGAAGAGATAGAGTCAACACAAAACTATGGCTTGGCTAGAGTAAATATGTCAATTCAGTTTTACAGAGGTTTAACATGCAGTATTGTAGACCATTATGTGTTACTTTTATAGTTGGAATGAAGTTAACTACTTCATAATGTCTAAAATCCCCATTAGAGATGGGATACATGAATAGAGTGCCTTACCAAAGTACAGTCAAAAGTTTGATGTACATGTTATGGTCTTTATTAGACCAGACATTGCCCAAGTAGTGGGATTTCTTTCCAGATATATGTCTAATCCTGGTAGAGTTCATTGGGATGCGGTTAAAAGAGTCTTAAGATATTTGTAGGGTACCTTAGATTATTCATTATGTTATCATGGTAATTTGATAGGAGACATGCATTCCCTTGATATTCATGGATATGTGGATTCAAACTTGGTAGGTGATGCTGATAGCAGACAATCCACCAGTGCTTATGTATTTATTTTATTTGTTGGTGCAATTAGTTGGATGAGTAAGAAACACGATGTGGCTGCTTTGTCAATTATTGAAGCTAGGCATATGGCAACTACTCATTCTTGTAAAGAAGCCATTTGGCTTAAGATATCATGTTCAGATATCAAAATAAAATAAGGTGTAGTGATAGTTTATTGCGATAGTTAGAGTGACATCTATCTAGCTAAGAACCCAACATTTCATGCTAAGAACAAGCACATTGATGCACAATATCATTTTGTTAGAGATATGGTCAAGGATGGCAGGGTGAATCTAGTTAAGGTAGAGACTTTGATGAATGTTACAGATTCATTAACTAAGCCTTTAAGCATAGATAAGTTTAGATGGTGTTTAGAGTCTATGGGCCTATCTTCCCCTAGCAATTAAATCATGGTGTTGATACTCCCTTTTCCCTTGAAAGGTGTTTGACAAGTGGGAGAATGTTTAGAAAGTTTTCTCAACCTCTCAACTACAAAAGGTTTCTATTCTTCCCAATTTTGGTGTTTTCGAATACCCTTTATCTTGAAGAATGGTTTAGAACTTTCAAAGTTTCCAAAAGGGCTAAAAATGGCAGGAGTTACTATTTTTAGTAAGTCTACATTTGAGCACGGATGGACCTAGAATTTTCTCAAAATGTGCAGAACTACCAAGTAAACATCTTGGGTGAGTTTCGACTCAAGATCATACCTGGATTGCAAGATATTAAAGTTTCTATTTTTTGAAACTCATGAAAAAAGTTTTGAACTTAGATTTGAGGCACTTAGAGGCCCCTAAATTCCCCAAAAGTTATTGTTACTAGAAAAGCAAGTTATATCTTTATAGATCTCTTCATGAGCTTTCTGATGCATCAAGCAGTTCCTCAATCTGACACTTGCATCATAAGTTATGGCCTCTACAAGTTGGACCTCACGTTTTGGGAAATGTGAAAATGTGTTGGACACTTTTAAAAGAGCTTTAAAGGGGAGAGTTACACATGTTGGTGTGTGATTTGGCATATCACAAGACATCTTTTATTGGAGATAATTTGGGTGCCACTTTTGGGTGGTTTTGGCTCATGGTTTTGTAATTACCGTTGGCAGTTTACTGTATTGTATCTCCTATATATCAAGAGCTTGAGATGGAGGTTGTGTGTAAAAGTCTTATAGATTTTGAGTTGCCTCCGGATCTCTAGTTGGTTATACTCCTGTGAAAGCTTTCTTTGCAAGTATATTATAATCTTCTTGATTCTTAAATAATATATTGGGCAGCTTTGGAGTGTGGGGTTTTTCTCCCGAAAGGGTTTCCCCACGTAATTACTGTGTCATGTTATGATTGCTATTTATGTTTATTTTTGTTATTATATGGAGCTTGATCAAACTCAGAGGTTAAATTTTCCCCATCAGCATGGTTTCCCCCCAAATTATTTAGTGGGGGTTTGGGGGCAATATAAAAAAACTCTATTTTTGTAATAGACATAAGGCTTGATAAAAGCAACTAAGGGTTAGGGTTTTCATTGAGTTGTAGCATTTGCTACAGTATTGAGTTGAAAGGATTGCTAGTTATAATTGGTTTGATTTTCTATAATAATATTGGACTCTCTGTTGGTGGATGTAGCCCGAGTTTGGGTGAACCATGTTAAAATTGTCTCTCACTGTTATTATTTCTGTGTTTTTTTTCATTCCTCTATTTAATCTTTATTGACATTTAATTCATATCTTCTGCATACAATTCCTAACAAGTGGTATCAAAGTGGGTTGTGTTCAATTATCGTCTGTAAGAAAGTCTCACGATTGAGTGGGAGCAATGGTGGATGAGGGTAAATTGAAGGTAGACAAATTCAATGGGTAGAACTATCAGTTATGAAAGATGCAGATGGAGGATTATCTCTATCAGAAAGATTTATGGAGGCCGCTGGAAGCAATAGCCACAAAACTAGTAGCAATGACTGATGAGGATTAGAATCTTCTAGATAGAAAGGCATTGGGAACCATTAGGATGTGCCTGGCACCATCTGTGGCATTCAATATAATAGAAGTGAAGACAATAGATGAACTAATGAAAGCTTTGGCTAAATTGTATGAAAAACCCTCAGCCTCAAATAAGGTATTTCTCATGAAGTGTTTGTTTAATCTGAAAATGATTGAAGGTGGATCTGTGACAGATCATTTAAATGAGTTTAATATGATTACTAGTCAATTAACTTCTGTAAAAGTGAAATTTGATGAAGAAGTGAGGGCTCTCTTGGTTTTATGTTCTTTTCCAGAAAGCTAGAATAGCTTGGTAATGGCTATAAATAACTTTGTCTCTGGTTCAAATACTTTGAAATTTTATGATATTGTTGGTGTTATCCTTAGCAAGGAAATATGATAGAAAAGCTCAGGAGGGTCCACATCAAGTAGTGTTTTGAATGCAGAAAGCAGGGTAGATCAAAGGAGAGGAAAATGTTCTGGAGGTCATGGGAAGTCACGAGGAAAATCAAAGAACAAGAGATCCCAATCCAAAGGACAGAAGGATTATTGGTACTATGGGAAACCAGGTCATCTGAAGAAAGATTGTGGGTCTCAGAAGAATAAAGGAGACAAACAAGAAGGCAATTTGAAGGGAAATGTGGTAAGTAATAAATCTGAAGATGATGCTTTGATTCTTTCCCTAGATAATGTTGACGATTCATGGGTTTTAGATTCAAAGGCCTAATTTCATGCTACGCCCCATAGAAGTTATTTTCTTGATTATGTCCAAGGGAATTTTGGGTTGGTTTATTTGGGAGATAACAAACTTTACCAGATTGTTGGAAAGGGAAGAATCAAGATTAAGTTGTAGAATGAGAATCATTGGCTACTACAAGAGGTAAGGATGTTCCAAGGCTAAGTAGGAATATAATTTCAATAGGGCATCTAGCTAATGAAGGCTGCATAGTTACTTTCAGCGATAAGAATTGGAAGGTTTCAAGATGTGCCTTAATAGTAGCAAAAAGTGTGAAAGTAGGCATCTTATATCTTTGTACAGGTCATACTATTCCTTCTACTTTAGTTGTTGCGAAGAAAAATCAAATAGTTTCAGGAACAGTTGCTGTAGGTTTGTAGGAAGAGGCTAAAACAGTTGCTATAGGTTCTGAGACAACATTGTGGCATAATAGACTTGGGCATATGAGTGAAAAAGGTATGAAGGTACTTCATTCTAAGAAAGTTTTACCAGGTCTAAAATGTATTCATATGGATTTATGTGAAAGTTGTGTGTATGGAAAATACAAGAGAGTTAGTTTTGTCAAGGATGGGAAGAAAAAGAAAGATGAAAAGTTGGAGCTTGTGCATACATATGTATGGGGACCGGCTCAGGTATCTTCTCTCAGTGGCTCTTGGTATTATGTTACATTCATAGATGATGCAACTAGGAAGGTTTAGATTTATTTCCTTAGGTAGAAATCTGATGTATTTGAATCATTTAAGAAATGGAGAATATTGGTTGAGAATGAGATAGGTAAAAGATTAAAATGTCTCAGATCGAATAATGGTGGTGAGTATTGCAGCAAAGAATTTGAGGATTATTGTTCCTTTAATGGAATTCGTAGGCAGAAAATGGTTCTAGGGACTCCATAGGAGAATGGAGTGGCTGAGAGCATAAATAGGACAATAATGGAGCGTGAAAGGACCATCAGATTGCATGCTGGGCTGTCTTTAAACATGTGGGTAGAGGCTGTCAACACTACTGTATATTTAATTAACAAAGGTCCTTCAGTTCCTTTGGGCTGTGGTATTCTAGAGGAAGCATGGACAGGTAAGAAGATGAGTTATTCTTTTCTCAAAACCTTCATATGTGAAGCATTTTCACATGTAGATTCTAAAAATAAAACCAAGCTAGATGCAAAATCAAAAAAATGTACCTTCGTTGGATATGGCATTGATGAATTTGGTTATAGGCTTTGAGATTTTGAAAATCAAAAAATTGTGAGAAGTAGGGATGTTGTATTCAATGAGGTGTTGTACAAAGATTAGTTGCAATAGCATGAGAAGAAAGAAAAGGATTATGTGGTGCTAGATGATACTCTAGATAATGATGTTCCAGTGGTTCCTCATCCTCTACAATAGAAACAAGAAATACCACAAACTCCAGTGAATGTTAGATGGTCAACAAGGCTAAGTAGACCTCTTGAAAGGTTTTCTCCCTCTTTGTATTCTATTTTGTTAACAGATGCTAGTGAATGTGAAGGGTATGATGAAGCTATGTGGGTGGATACAAAGGTTCAGTGGGAGCTTGTAATGAAAGAAGAAATAGACTCCTTGATGAAAAATTAGACCTGGGAATTATGTAAGTTGTCTACAGGTAAAAAGCCTTTACCAAACAAATGGGTTTATAGGCTGAAAGAGGAAGATGGAGGTAAGAAAAGATTTAAATCCAGGTTAGTTGTAAAAGGATTCGCATAGAAAAAGGGCATTGATTTTGATGCGATATTTTCTCCGGTTGTCAAGATGACTTCTATTCGTACTATTTTAAGTATTGTGGCTACTGAAGATGTGAAAACTACCTTTCTCCATGGTGATTTGGAGGAGGAGATATATATGGAACAACCATAGGGATTTGAGGTCAAAGGTAAGAAGAAATTGTTGTGCAAATTGAAGAAGAGTTTATATCGCTCAAAACAAGCACCTCGGCAATAGTATTTAAAATTTGATAGTTTTATGGTTGAGCAAGGCTAGCCGGTGTAATTTTGACCATTGTGTTTATTTTAAGAGGTTGGATAATCACAGCTACATTATTTTATGTTTATATGTTGATGACATGCTTGTAGCAGGGTCTAACATGGATCACATAAGAGAGTTAAAACAACAGTTAGCACAATCATTTGCTATGAAGGATTTTGGGCCATCACAAGAAATCCTTGGTATGAAAATTTGCACAAATAGGAAGAATAGAAAATTGACTCTATCTCAAGCTAATTATGTTGAAAAGGTGTTGTAGAGATTCCATATGGAGAATGCAAAAGCTGTCAGCACACCTTTGCCTAGTCATTTGAAATTAACTAAGGAGATGTGTCTTAAGACACAAGAGGAGGAAGAAAAAATGTCCAAAGTACCATATGCTTCAGTTGTAGGAAGTTTCATGTATGCCATGATATGCACGAGACCAGATGTTGCACATGTTGTAGGAGTCGTAAGCAGGTATACGAGTAATCTTGGATTGGAGCATTGGAATGCGGTAAAATAGATTCTTAGATATTTGAGAGGTACATCCAATAAACATTTATGTTTTGGGGGCTCTAATACTGATTTAACAGGCTATGTGGACTCAGATTTGGCAGGGGATATTGATACTAGGTGGAGTACTACATGTTATGTCTTTATTGTAGGTGGGACACGATGAGTTGGATCTCTAGGTTGCAAAAGGTTGTTGCTTTATCCACCATGGAGGTAGAGTATGTAGTTGCAATAGAGGCAAACACGGAGATGATTTGGCTGCAATCTTTCATGGAAGAATTGGGCAAACATCAGGTTAATAGTTATTTGTATACAGACAGTCAGAGTGCCATAAATCTTGCAAAGAATTCTGACTTGCATTCAAAGACCAAACATATATAGCTAAGGTATCGCTTCATCTGGTCGGTGTTGGATGATGGATAGTTAAGGCTGGGAAAGATACATGCAGATGAAAATCTAGCGGATATGTTTACAAAGGCAATGACAAGGGAGAAGTTGAGCTCCTCTTCAGCTTCGGTTGGTCTTCAAGATTAAAGACAATAAAATTAGAATAGTAGGATCTAGGGTGCTTATTTTCAGTGGGAGCTACAGGGTCATCGGTGTTATGATCAGTCTCCAATTGGGAGATGATATGTTATGGAGTCTGATCAATCTCCAAGTGGGAGATTGTTGTTATATGGAGCCTGATCAGACTGAGAGGTTGAATTTTCTCCACTTTTATTGGTGTGGTTTCCCCCCAAATTATTTAATGGGGGTTTGGGGGTAGTACCCCCAAGATGGTGTCAAGGGGCAATGCCCCTTGCGGGGTCTAGGGGTAGTGCCCCTAGCGCGCTCCCTGTCATGATACAGGGTGGGGTCGAGGGGCAGCGCCCCTGAAACCTCAAACAATTTTTTTATTATTTTATAAAGGTGTCAGGATTTATTGTTCTATTGGCCGACATAAAAAAACCCTATTTTTGTAACTGACATAAGGCTTGATAAAAGTGGCTAAGGGTTAGGGTTTCCATTGATCTATTGTATTGTAGCATTTGTAGCGGTATTGAGTTGCAAGGATTGTTGGTTGTAATCAGTTTGATTTATTGGATAATAATATTGGACTCTTTGTTGGTGGATGTAGCCCAAGTTTGGGTGAACCACATTAAAATTGTCTCTCATTGTTATTATTTCTATGTATTTTTTTATTCCTCTATTTAATCTTTATTTGCATTTAATTGATATCTTCTGCATACAATTCCTAACAATTTTTGTAACTATTGTAAAGATCTAAAAGGTTTTGCATATCCCTCCCCTCAAGATTAGTGTAGGAATTTGTTCTGCTACCTTAGCTTCCTTACAATATTTCCCCTATTCATGGATCCGGTTGAAGGTTTGTTGGTCCTATTAGATCCTTCTCAACACAGCCTTATTTTGGCTACCTTTGTCAGGTCCTTATTTGCACAATTTGCGCTTGGTGTTCTTGGAAAGTATTTAGTGTGATCAATGAAGTATTGGTCTTGGATTGTTTTGGCCATTATCAGCCCCTACGACTACCATGACCTCCCTCCTTTTCATCGGGCCTTCTTCTTGTTTTGGGATCCTTTGCCTATGTTTGAAAAGGTCAAGATCTTTGTGTCTATGGTTATTGATCTACCAACATCATAGGTCATGACTTTGGGTTTTCTTCCACCATTAATAGGGCCTCTTCCACCCTATTACCCACTAACATATAGCATTTGCAGGCCCAAAACCAACAAGGCAGCTATGAGACACAAGCTACAGTGGTGGCATTAAATATTGTTTTTCAAAGGTTTTTTGCATTCTTTGGAGTGACCGTCTACACATTGTAGGTTGAAAACTTGTTTGCAGTTTGTTGGTTCATTAGCAAGGTTGTAGTTTATAATGCTAGAGTTGAAGTCTCCAAAATTCCTAGCATTCACCTCTACGAATTCACTAATAGGTGATCTGCAATCTCAAAGGACTGATGCCTTCAATATGGTCATCAACATTCAACAACCTTTGTAGTGAATTTAACACCACTCACAATATTTCCAATAGTCCCCTTCGTATTGGCTTTTGCAGGTCTTTCAAGCCACTAACGGCATTGTACATGGTTGACATCTATTGTAAACAATACACAACAACATTTTATGTTTAATTTGGGCTGACTATTTCTTGTTGGAATTTGTTGCTAACCATAGTTTCTCACTATTTTTTAATTTTCTAACCTTATAAGATTTGTAATGCAGTAGCTTTTATGCCTATATTTCCTAGGTACTAACTTTTATGTTAGTCTTAATAACCCTTTCATCTGATGCTAACTACACATTGTAACATTATATGTCACAAACCTTCAAACCATTAGCATTAGCTACTCTACATAACTTTTTTGTTAACTATGGATAGTAACATTTAACTGCTAGGGGTTACCACAAATTGCCTAAGTTAACATGCTCATAAGGGGGAGCACTTTTTCTTTTTTCCATAATTTTCACCCATGGAGGAAAAATTTGACAAATTTATAGTCGACGGGAAGTTGGTTTCAGTGTTGACAAAGTAGCATTGAGACAATTTAGAAATTGTGTCATTTTTAACACATTTGTTACCCTTCCTTTGTAAAGAAAGATAGGCAACTACTAAAATTATTGTATCTTTTGATTGGCAACTTGAAAGTGAGTAATTTTTTGAGCTTGATCTATTGAAAATGACTTCACATTATCATTATAAAGTGACTTTTTCATTCCACATAGACTTTCTTATGCACTATAGTTATAAACTCACAAATTCATAGGGATAAAAAATATTGAATTATGGGGGGTGCATTTAGTTGTGTCTAGAACACTTATAAGTTGTGTTGAGAACACTTTTGTTGTGTTGTGTCAAGAGCACTTCCACAGAGTCGTGTCAAGATCACTTCCATAGAGCTGTGTCAAGAGCACTTCCACATCACCTCCACCATCACCTATTACTACACCAGAATCCAGAGTTGCTTCTTTGAGGACTTCCATAGATTCCTTGCAGTAAAACATTGATATTAGTTCCTTTACTTGTAAAAAGTTCATAGAGGCTTCACAGAAGGCTTTTAGAGATTCTTCATAACAAAACTTCACGTGGGATTTGGATTGTAGCCACATGGCATGCAATTGACATTCCACACATCGATCTTGTAAGGATTACAAGACTATCACCTTCAGGTGTTTTGTACAATGTCTAGTACACCTTCTCTATTTTCTCTACTATGGGAGGAACATTTATTGTACATTAGTGATAGAAGTAGTCCTTGGGGGGTCTTGTTGAATCCTCCTTCTATCCTCTTCTTCTTATTCACTTGTACAATTTTATCATGTATCATTTCTCTTTTGTAGAGGGTTTTTTCCAAGAGGGTTTTCTCCTTTACTCTATTTATGAGAAACTTATTTGTACATGGGTACCTAACATGGTCTAGTAAGTCGGACCCATCATTGTATGACTACTCCCTAAGTTGCACTTAAGGGGGGTGTTAGTGTGAAAAGGTTCTTTATCTATCTAGTTAGCTTTTAGCTTGTCTAGGTGAGTCCTATTCACACTAATTAAGTCTCAACTTAGGAATTTTAGAGTTGAGTTTTGTCTCACCTCATGTGGTTGAGACATGTGTAATCATCCTTGTTAGACACCCATTGTATGCAAACTTGTCACTTGCTCAAACATGTGTCACTTGAGCTCGAGAAGTGTTGCACCTTTGGAGGGTTACTCAGTTGTTGTGTTCAACCATCTCACCTCCTCATCCTTTCCTATTTAAGAAAAGCTTCTATGTACATTCTATTCATCTTTTGGAAATATTATATGGCTTATTGTGTGCTCGTATCTTGTGGTAGTGTACTTTCTTGTTGATCTTGGCTAATCCCAACCCAACAGTGGCTCTTGTTGGGGATGTGTGCCAAATTTGGCATAATGAGAACCAACTATCTTTGGGGTAGACCATAAAAACCAATACAATAGGGAGAAACAAATCAATGTATTTACAACGAGGGCATATAAACAGAGAAATTATAGTCATGGGCATGAAAGCACAAAAGGAAAGATGAGTGTAAACAAAATTATAACACAATGTAGGCCAACCTTGCAAAAGTAGGATAATGCTACTTACCTCTGTCAAAGTCAAGCTAAATGAAGGAGTTGATCTCCCTCAAACCAAATCTACACTCACAATCTAGCTACAACAAAAGATGGCTGCCACCTTCCTGCACCAAACTACAACCACTACTCATGAAGTGAAGGCTAGATCCACCACAAACAACACCAATGCATGGCAACCACAAATAATAGGTGCTTGACCTATTCCATGTCAAATCGAGCATGCTTATAGAAAGAGGGGGTGAAAATTTGAAAAGCAAGTCACCATCAAAATAAATGGATGGAAACAAGTATCCATTATTAACTGTCACGTTGTCACACTTACTAACCTCTTCATGCAAATTGAGGGAATAGGAGAAAGTATCCAATTCACATTGCAAAAATAAAGTGCTTAACTGCACTATTGATCTACAAAAAGAAACACACCTTCTTACAAACCAAACTGAAAAAGTTGTAGCTCTAACATATCTTCAAGTTGAGCTGCAACATGTTGATCTTCTACTTGGCATTTGGGTTACTGCTGAAAATTATTATCACTTGTATGTTGGGCACACTTGATTGACTCAAATTTAGGAACAACACCATCATCCATAGTATTTGAAGTACAACCTTAAAAAGGAAAGCTTCATAGTCAACCAAGTCATCAAAGTCTTGGACAATAGGTGGCCAATATACACCACTTTAATTTGTGGTGATATAATCACCAATATTTCAAACATGAGCATGATTCAATTCAAAATTCAAATCATTGTCACACAAATCAAGATCATGAGACACCTCAAGTGAAGAATCAAGTTCTTTAAATTTTCCCACTATTTGGAGCTCATTCTAGCAACCTGTTGTGCCACATTTACTGCAGCAAACTGACTGATGACACATTTCTTCTTCCTCATTTATTTTTCTATCATTTCCTTGTGGCCTATATGAAGCACACTCAACATGTGGGAGACAACAAACTTTACACCACATGAGTAATTCTCATATGGTTCCACATGATCACCATCTTCAACATCTTCAAGGGAAAATTCTTCATACTAACATTCCATGGTTGCACTAACACTTGTCTTTAATTTGTTATCATCATGTGCAGCCACCTCCATGTCATCCTCATGCAAACAAATACTAGCTGCTTCATCATCACTAACAGGAACAAAAGAGGACATCACATCAAACAAGAAACTAGTTTCTTACTCACCTTTTGTATCACATACTTCATTGTCCACTGGGCCATATACCTCAATATCAAGCTAGAAATTATCATGGATGTCATCATTTTCATTTTGCACCAATGGACTATCTAGATGAAGGTGGATGCACACAGTGTTTTGATCATCCGCATCATTGTCATACAATGCACTACCTTCATCTTCTACCCTTCTAACTACACAATCATCAAGATTTGATGCTACCTCATTTGATTAGTTTTATCCACATGAATGTTGTTCATATTAGTTTGTTCATTACTAGCAATGCTCATAGTTGCAGATAACAACCTCACTATGTAATCATCTTTTACTCTTTCCATGGAGTCTAGGCATAAATATGCTTGTTGCATACTTCTTAATATCAAATCTTCTCGCACTAATCTCAATCCAACTTCACATGCTTCAAAAAAATATCAATGTAGGTGGGAGTGTTAGGTATGAAATTATTTGGAATATCGAAAAAGAGAAACTACAAACCTATGACCAAAATCAATGTTAGACTCTCTCTCTTATCTTCTGATTTTTTCCAATTTCATGACAAGACCAATAGGGTCTAAACCTTTTGCAAATTATTCTTCAAATGCAGCCACAAGTTCATTCCATGAGGCAAATGATTGCTCTAGAAAAATCTGAATCCATTCTTTTTCCTTTCCACGTAAGGACCTAACAAAAAACCTCATCCACATGTCCTCATCCTCAAATTGAAGCTCATCCATAAAATCAAAGAAGTCATCAATATGTGTGTCCCCTTATCAAATGTTGTACCCATCAAACCTGGGCATCTAACTGTAGACCTTTCTTGGTATGTTTTACATTTTGTAGTTAGCCCCAGAGAGGTCTAGCTATTTATAAATTTGATCTATGGGAATGACAGGATATTAAGCAATTAAATTTTTAAAGGTAGCAGAGCAAGCATGGGACTGTGTTCTAGACTCTATTGGCCTAATATGATTTTTTGTATACACCTAAAAATGACACGACTCTGTCCAAATAAATATTCTTAATATTTATTTAAGTCTAATTCCTCTATCAATAAATAAACAAACAAATTTGTTTATTTGATTCATATCCTTCCAACAATTAAATAAAATCAATTTATTTAATTAAATTCCTAAATTCTTGTAATCCCTCCAACAAATTAAATAATCTCAATTATTTAATTAGTTCTTCCAAGTCCATTCTAAATTAAATAATACCAATTATTTAATTGTTTCTTCCAATAATATCTTCTCTAAATTTAAATAAATCAAATATTTTTTCAAGTTGTCTATTTCTTTTAAATTGAGTTATCTCTAAATATAATTCAATCCTTGTGCAAATGCAATTGAATATTCCAAATATTTAATTGAGCAAAATATCTTCTCATCCTCATGCAATTTCCATCCTCTAGTTCTATTCAGTTAACTGATTAATCTATTTTGTTAATTGATTAATCTCTTCAGTTAACTCGTTCTTCTATTTTATTAATTCATCTCATGCAAAATAGAGCAGGACACATGTCTTCTTTCTATTCACGCACATTCCTCAATCGTTCTCAACCATTGATCTTCTCATTCTTTCTATACCGTTGATCTTCTCTCTCTCAAGTCTATAAATTGAACCTTATTCTTTGATTTCATTTATCCAAGCTTTAAGTGAACTTACTCTGCAGGAATTATAGCACGCCTTTGGCACCAATTCCTTCATTTCTTGCGATCAAACTTGTTACCATATCATTATCATTGTTGTGAAGCTCATCTTCATTGCAATAAAATATCACAGTCATTCTCCATTGACAATCTTGGAAAATAGCAAGGAAGTGTACCTTCTGAGGGCCATATTCATACACAAGATCGATTGATATAGGCAACCAATGGAATCTATGAAGTATTGAGGTTTGCAACGGTTTTTTTCTTTGTTTGTTTGATCTTGATTCTTTCCCTTTTCATTGAGTTTTAGGTATTATTGATATATTATATTAATTATTCATTTACACCAATTTTCCGTTCACATTTTTGGCACCCATCGTGGGGCCTAGCCTCAATTTAACCCAAAAACTGAGTTTTTGTGTGTTAGGAAGCCATACACATGAGGAATCTATGCATCTGAGCCATTCTAACATGCATCTACTATTTGTTCTATCTGATCTTTCAGCACATACAGTCTCTATTTTGGTGCATATAACCTCTAATACGACACATCTACTGATTCTGTCCATATATTCCATCTTCCTGTGCTCTTGACCTCTATCTCAATGCATTTGTAATACTGTGCTTCTAAGCTCTGTTTCTGCACATTCAAGCTCTGAAGCTATGCATCTGTTCTGGGCAGTGATTTTAGGGTATTTCTTGTGGTTTTTGCTAATGCTAACACTTTTTCATAGGAATATTCTTTGATCTACTTATAGGCTAGGCACTGGTTTAGTCATATAGCTACATTTGTTAAACTCACCTCTTGATTTCTAAAGGAAAGTAAATGGATGTTCATGCAAATCTCATTTAGTTCTAACTAGGAAGGATTGTAATTTAATCTTATTGCATCAACAAATTGAATAAAGTCCCAATGCTAGGAGGATAAAATTGAACCATTACTATCTTGCTCTCAAAGTTAACAAATTGTGTGTGTGCCCAAGTACATAGCTCATTTAGTCTTTTTCATTTTAACTAGGGGAAAAGAAACCACTGTCTTTCTTGTTTTTGGGAATGATACTAGGCTTATGCTCTCCCCTATCTTGGGTGACCAAAATGCCAGACATATCATTTTCACATGTGTTTTTTCTTTGGAGAGGCCTGCCCTTGGATATCCTTCTGTCCTTGGGGAATGACCTTAAGTGGTAACAAGCTAAAGCCAAGCTCTACCAAGCCACTATAAATAAATTGTATCTGGAGTGAAAGATTCAAACAACGAGTGAAGTTGTGTTATACCGACAGCCAACCTCCCCCAAAACCCTCCAAGGCACAACCCTTGCAGGTTGGGAGACTCCATAATGGAGAGTAGTGTTGCCGCATGTATAACCACTCGAACGGTTGCACTTATTAATCATCCTTTGTTTTTAGTAGCCAAAAATCCCTATAAGCCAATGCAGGGAAGGGCAATTATTACCTCCTGAAGATGCCTCAACTAGAAATAGTGAGAATTCAATTTATATTGTCCCAGCCAGCCTAGGATTTGTACTTGCTTTTTAGTCAAAAAGAGTCCAAAAATTACAAAAAAATCTAAAAAACCATGAAATCATTCTTTGTGTTTGTTGTGTCTTTTTGCCATAATTGACAAAATCAAATCAAAAAGACCAACTTGCAAACAAGAAACCAAAAAACACCTAAAAATGTGTCAAAAATTGCAAAAAGAGTCAAGAAAACTAGAGTTGTGCATTTACCCTCTGAAGCTGCGCATTTGTACCAACTTTCTGCGCATTTATTGTGACTTCCTGCACTTTTATCATCTATTACTATGCATTTGCCTTTTACCAGAACTGCGTATTTACTGCGACTTGTTGCGCATTTGTCCTCTGTTTCAGCACATCTGTTCTTGCGCATGCGTGACGTGAGCACTTCCACATATTTTGAGATAAACTTTCCACCATTTCTAGGTACCCATGTAAGCCTTGTTTAGGTTTCTAAGGTCAGATTTTACCATGCAGTCACTTTTTCCATCCATTTCCATAGCATACCCTCTCTTTCATCAGTTGTCTTATCCACCTTCTACTAGATCTTCCAAAAACAAGCCAAAGTATCCTATATTAGATTAGTAAAAGATCTTTTTTAGATCATTTTAGGATTCAAGTAACCCTAGTAGGTCACAGAACTTCGCTAGTGGTCTTGGTGCATGACTAGTCTCTACACAGTAAACGGGTATTGATTACCCTTACTTGTGGCTATCATCTTGTATCGACCGTCTTTCTTGGAATCATTGATCAAAAGAGTCCCTTATTCAAATCTCGTCCAAACAAGTATCCCCTTCTCACCAACCTACGCAAGCACCTTTCCAAAGTCTCTAGTTTCACCCCACTTCTTCCTGCATCAGGTTGCATGGTCTTAACTAGATCCCAATACCAAAAATAAATGGCTAGAACATCTAACAGAATGGTGTCCCCTCACAATAGTGATGAGGAAATTTCTCACGAAGAATTCCACACGACCCTCCAAGATCGCAAATGCTAACGAATGCTAGACAAAGTAGTCCATGAGGACCCTCAAAAGTACTTTCTTCACCTTGCAAGCTTAGGACTCAAACTCCCTGCCGACTTTGACATCAATGCATTAAGAGAACTAGGAGAAGAAAGAATTCCTGAAAAGAGTACAAATGAGGAAAACTCCCTTGACAAAGGCAAAAGTAAGCAAACAACAGACCAAAACGTACTTATAGACATGCTGACAAAGCAAGTTCAAGATTTACAACAGCAATACACATAACTCAAAACAGGGCCACCCACTAAGACTTATTCCTTGGGAGACATCACACCATACCCTTTTGACAAAAGATTAAACATGGTACCCTTCCCCTTTCGATTCGAAGTTCCTAAATTTGACAAATACAAAGGGAAAGGGGAACCAAGAGATCACATTAGGGAGTTTAGCGTATCATGCTTAGAAGTAGCTCATAATGAAACTTTCCTAATGAGACTATTCCCTAGATCTCTAGGTGGTCAAGCCATGGAATGGTTCTCAAGACTTCCTCCGAGTATCAAAACTTTTGATGAGTTAGTGAACTTGTTTGTCACACACTTCTCGTACAACATTGAGCACGAAGTCTCCATGCTAGACCTATGTAACACAAAGCAAAAGAGTGGTGAATCCTTCACTGCCTTCTTACAAAGGTGGAGACATTTCGCAAGCAAATGCTCATATCATGGGTTTGAGAAGCAAATGACGGGGATGTTCGTCCACAACATCAACCCTGATCTAAGTTATCAAATCCAAATACAATGCCCTACATCATTCACAAAAGTCATTGAGATTGGATTATTTATTGAAAAAGCTATGATCGCCAAGGGGCAAATCAAGTTGTACAAAGACACACCTAACTCAAACTACACCACAAACAAGTCAAAGTTTTGGACAAAAAATAAGAATGTCATCAATGATGGAGTGGTAGATGCCAAGGTAGCGGCTCCTAAACAACAGTAACCAATCTTCACTCTCAAAGGAGAGGGAAGCAATGCTACACCCAATAAAACATTCTCTCATGAGCCAAAGCCATGGTTCACCTCAAATCCTAGATGAAAATTCACACCCCTAGGGGAGTCCCAAGAGTCTGCGTTAAGAAAGTTGTTAGCCAACAATGAGATCACTCTTCCCCTCACTAGTGACTATGAACCTCAAGTGAAACCTCACTATTGGAAAGACACTTATTTTTGTGAGTATCATAGAGGAAGAGGGCACACGACCAACAACTGTATCTGTCTGAAACATGTCATTCAAGACATACTTGACCAAAATTAGGTAGGCACTCAACAACATACCTCTAATGAGACACATGTGGCATACAAGGATCCACTCCTAAACCATGACAGGCCATGTAACAACAACAACAATAACAATTGCAATAGGAAGAATCAAAACAATGAACAAAACAATGCCAACTATGCAAATGTGTCATTCGACTATACCGTCAACTGTATATCAGAGCACACACCACAAATCAACATGATCACATCCAACCAATAGTCAGGACCCAACAAAAATGATTACATCATCATCATCCATAGTGGTAAGGGCACTTTGAACATGCTCCCTCCAAGTTCATCACCTTCTTTGTCTTACCCTCATACGTATAGTGTCAGACCAACTCCAAAAAACCCCTACCCACATATCTATCTTAGAGTTGTTGCATCTGTCTCCCTCCCACAAAGAAATTCTTGACAAAGCCCTAGTGGAAACAACTGTGCCCACGAACCTGGCCTAAGAGAAGTTTCAAGCCATGGTAGGAAATCTAACCTCCTCAAGCACATTCTCATTTACCGAACAGGATGGCCTATCAGTATCCCAGCCTCATAACACACCCTTGCATATCATTGCCTTCATTCACAAACATTGTATCAAGAGAGTTCTCATTGATGGAGGAGCTGGTTTAAATATTTGCATGCTCAAGCTAGTCCTTACATTGGGGTTCTCGGAAGCTGTAGTGGATCCTAGGAAAAAGATCACTATCAAATCCTCTGATCAAGAAGAAAGAACTACAAAAGGAATAGTGGTGTTACCCATACAGATTGGACCAGTAATAAAGGATGTTGTTTTCCAAGTCTTAGACAGGGAGCTAGCCTACAACATCCTCGTAGGTAGACCATGGATTCATGCCATGAAAGTTGTGCCTTCTACCTATCACCAATGCATAAAATTTCCTCATATGGTAAACAAATCACCATCCAAGGATATCCTAATCCCTTTCAGCATTGCAATACTATCCACTCTAATCCTGATTACATCATCCCTAACAATAGATCCTATACATCCCCTATCTCACAGCATGACTATACCTCCGAAGCTTCCTCATCCAAGCCCAAAGAGTAGAAAATTACCATCAAAGAAATAGGAGTAGGAGAATACTCTATTGAGCATAGTCTCAACCTAGCTAAAATGCCTCTATTGCTAATATCCTTTGGATGACCTAAACCTTTTCCAAAGCCATCTTCTCCTCTTGAACCTCCCGTAGCTCCCTTTGTAAAATGGGGGACCCTATCAGATGAAACTGAGGAAAGAGATGTCTTACAGTTGCTCTAAACATAAGAAGATGACACACCACAAGAACCACCTAAGCTCCTAACTGAACTCTCTAGGCGTGGTGAGTCTATCTTGCATAGAATGGGTTATGAAGGACAAGGCCCCATCAGTCTAAGAAAAGAAGGCATAATAGAACCCATTCAACCCTCCTCTTCCTCATTAGCAAGAAATACGAGAGGGCTAGGCTACCAAGACAAAGGCAAGGCTAAAACAAATGCTTTTTTTGTAGAGCAGATCCATGCCCTCTCAGATGATAGTGACACAGATTCCAATGAATATGAGTGGGAGAAACTCACAAAACACTCCAATGAGGACAAAGCATTTGACACCATTCAAACCTATAGCCCATACCGTGAGGGACAAATGTTAAAGCATAGACCATTAGAGTGTGATTTGTTAATTCCTGAGAGTACGACTTTCGAGGAAGGTCAAAGTTCTATCACAATAAACAATTTGGAGGAAAGTACCATCCCGGATCCTATCCCTATCAACCACAATACTCCTCACATATCCATTAAAAATATCAATGAATTAGATCTATCCTCCGACTCCCTCCCCCTTGTACATCCTGAACTTATCGACGAGGATTTACGAGGAACCCCGCAACTAGACATGTTCCAAAATGATGATGCCTATATTGACTACATGGAACTTAGGGACCACTTACCTAAAGGAGATCATAAAGATTGCTTTGCCATTGAACTCAATACTGTGGCTTATTTTGGAGAGGGTGCCAAGCCTTCCAGTTGCAAAAATATCAAAATCAAAATTGGATCTAATGGTGAAAACTAGTCTGTGGCAGTGTCAGATCCCAAAATAGTAGAAAGAAAGAACGCATCCGATGGTGAAAACCCAATTGTGGCACCTGACGATGGAAGGCTTGACACTCTCCCCAATGACATGCACTAGGAGAAGTCTTAGATTGTTGTGGAACCTACAGAACCTGTCAACATTGGAAAAGAGGAACGACCTAAGATCATTCACTTTGCAAAGTCTCTAACTCCACCAGAAAAGACCAAATTTGTACCATTCTTCAAGAAAAAGTAAGTCAACTCTACTTGGTCATACGTAGATATGCCCGGTCTAGATCCAGATTTGATCCTACATCATCTTCCACTAGATCCAGGAGTCAAACCAGTCAAATAGAAGATTAGAAAGATGCATCCACACATAGCATTACTAGTGAAAGAGGAACTCAAGAAATTGTTGGATGTAGGGTACATCAGAGCAATAGACTATCTAGAGTGGGTATCCAACATAGTGCCATTATCCAAACCTGATGGCAGAGTCAGATTATGCAATGATTTCTAAGATGTAAACAAATCTTGCCACAAGGATGACTTTCTGTTGCGTAATATTGATATCATAGTCAACTTAACAGAAAGGCATACCATGTTGTCTCTTATGGATGGCTTCTCCGGGTATAATCAAATCAGGATAGCACCAAAAGACCAACATAAAATGTATTTCACTTGTCCATGGGGCACTTTCTGCTGGAATGTCATGCCATTTGGGTTAAATAACATCGAGGCAACATATCAACGAGCTATGACCACTATCTTCCATGATATGATGCATGTCACAATGGAGGACTATGTAGATGACATCCTTGCAAAGTCACTAACAAGAGAATCACACTTGGATATACTAGAGAAGGTCTTTTAGAGACTTGAACACTTCAAAGTCAGGTTGAACCCAAAGAAATGTGTGTTTAGAGTCACCTCAGGCAAGCTCTTAGGCTTCATTGTATCAGCAAATGGGATAGAAGTGGATCTTGCCAAGGTCAAAGCTATTATGGAAATGCCACCACTGAAGAACATCACTCAACTATGGTCCCTACAAGGTAAGCTATAGTCTATTAGGCGGTTCATCTCACAACTACCAAACAAGTGCCAACCTTTCAGTCATCTCTTACATAAAAACATTCCATTTAGATGTGATGAGAAGTGTGAAGAAGCATCTGGCAAACTAAAGGAGTATCTTATGAATCCACTCATCTTGATGCCTCCTATATAAGGCAAGCCGCTATTACTTTACATTTCTGCTATGCCAACAGTTCTTGGAGCCCTATTAGTACAAGATTATGAAGGTAAAGAAAGGGCTATCTACTACATCAGTCGCATATTAGTAGGCTATGTACTACAATACTCCTAAATAGAAATATCATGTCTTGCTGTGGTTTTTGCTTCCCAAAAACTACGACATTACATGCTAGTACATTTAGTCAAGCTTATTGCAAAGATAGATCCACTCATGTACCTATTAAGCAAAGCAACTCTAACAGGTCCTAGCCAAGTGGGTAATGTTGTTAAGTGAATATGACATCAAGTATGTAGAAAGGAAAGCCATCAAAGGTCAAATCATTGCCGATTAGTTAGCAGAAGCTCTATTGCAAGACAACACACCAATGACATTTGAGTTCCTAGATGAATCCATTTTCAGTGTCGCAGCATACTCATGGAAACTCTATTTGATGGATCCTACACAAACCATGGATTAGGGGCAGGAATCATGTTGCTCACTCCTCATGGAGACACCATACTTAAGTCTTATTGTCTGCTATTCCCATGCACAAATGATATAGAAGAATATGAAGCCTTGGTCATTGGTCTCAAAATGGTAGCAGAATGGAAAATAAAAGAGCTACATGTCTATGGTGATTCCCAACTTGTGATCAATCAAGTCAACGATGACTATCAGACCAAATATGAGAAGCTTATCCCATACAAGCGAATGGTCAATGACTTTAAAGAATACTTTGTGATCATCTCCTTTGAGTAGATACCTCACATTGAAAACAAAGCAGCATATGCCATGGCTACCATTGCCTCGCTCCTCGAGATCCCAGAGAATGAGTCATGGTATGAGTTCTTGGTGGAGTCAATTCGGTAACTAGCTTATGATCTTCTTGAAACACACTCCATATGCCTATTAGTTGGATCTGATTCACCCTTGTATGGTAAGATTTACACTTACCTCAAGGATAATACCCTCCCACCTAACTTGTCTTCTAACCAACACTGAACCTTCATAAGCCAAACCTCTCGATACACCATTATTGTTGATACCCTATACCACTGAGGCCTGGATGGTACTTTACTCTGATGTTTAGAATGTGAAGAATCTCAAACCGCCTTATGTGATGTGCACGAAGGAATTTGTGAAACACACTCTAGCGGTCCTTCTTTAGCTAAGAAACTCATGTGTTTGGGCTATTATTGGCTGAACATGGAAACTAATTCATATCAGTTTGTGAAGAAATACAAGCAGTGCTAGATACATGGCAACCTTATCCATGTACCAACTCAAGAGCTACAACCTTTAATGCCACCTTGGCCCTTTTGTCAATGAGGACTCGACCTTGTGGGAAAAATTCACCCACCATCATCCAATGACCACAAATTCTTAATAACTGCCACTGAATACTTTACCAAGTGGATTGAAGCCATTCCTGTAACCACCGTCACAGGTAAACAGATCTCCTCATTCATCCTCAATTACCTCATTTGTAGATATAGAATTCCCTCATCCATTATCATGGATAATAGTAGACCTTTTAAGAACCAAGATGTACAAGAACTTTGTGACAAATTCAAAATCCATAACTATTTTTGTACTCCCTACTATCCACAAGGCAACGGCCAAGCAAAAGCATCCAACAAGACTATTATGAAGATCCTCAAGAAAATAGTCAATGATGTTGGCCATGATTGGCACATACAACTGAATTCTGCTCTGTGGGCCTATCAAACCAGTATACACACTCCCATAGGTGTTACCCCTTATGCCCTTGTCTATGGATCAGAAACCATTTGGCCCATCAAGGTAAAGTTACCATCCCTAAGGGTGTCGTTAAAAGATCTTATCACTGATCAAGACTATAGAGTTTCCAAACTGTAAGAGCTAGAACTATTGGAAGAGAGAAGGCAACAGGCCTTTAACCATCTCAAAGCCTATCAATAGAGAATGTCATGAAGTTACAACCATAGGGTCCGTCTAAGGGTCTTCAATGTTGGTGATCTAGTACTCAAGGAAAATCCCCACAATCAGCAGGATCGAGAAAAGAAAGGTAAGTTTGAACCCAACTAGCTTGGTCCTTATGTCATCATTGTAGCCTATGGGTCAGGAGCATATCAATTAGCAACATCAGAGGGTGAGTTGTTCAATGACCCAATCAATAGTATGCATCTTTGCTGATTCTATACCTAAGAGAACCCCAATGTAAGGGGGCTAAATATCAAAAAATTAAAAAAATGAAAAAATAAAAAAAACAAAAAAATCAAAAAATGGAAAAACAAAAAAAAAACCATCCTTTAATGAAAACCTGGAAAACAAGAGCCTCTGATAGGTACCATGATGAAAACCTAGTAAACAGGCATCATGTGTACTTCTAGCTTCCATGCAAATAAAAGAAAGTGGTAAAAACCTGGTAAACAGGTGCTACTTGTGATAAACCACTTCCTCCATCTTTGGGAAACCAATCACCTTGTATCATTCCCCCTACCATCATTTCTCATTCGATCCATATATATTCCATAATAAAAACCTAATGATAACCTATCATGGCTTGATACTCTATCTCTTTTGTCGCCTTGTCAACCAAGGTCTTATCTAGTATCCTATCCACAGTGTCAGCCTAACACAGCATCTGTCATCAGTATCATAGGTCCTACCTCAAACTACATTGCCTTTGTGTTGTTATGTAGGCAAGGCCATTATCAATACACCTCCAAGTCTTCCCCATCCATCCCATATCTTGTCATCTTTCGTCTAGTCCATCCGCATCCGTGGTCCAAGTCCCGAACTATGTTGCCTCTACATCGTTGGTGCAGGAGCACCCGTACATGATCAGGATAAAGGTTAATTGTCCACATAATGACAGGGCATTAGTCTATTTTTAGTATGTTTGACTTCATCATGTAATAAGGTCCATTGGACCAATGCTATGTAATAGATCAGCCTAGGAGTGTGTGTAGGCAGTTAGAGATTAGTTACAGATCGTGATCAGGTAGTCTGAGCTGTCCTTCTCCCAGCCGCTTGGAAGCTCCCAGCCGCTGGGAAGTGAGTTGGTATTACTCGAAGGATTTTGCTATGTATACCTTCGATCTGTTAGGGTTTAGGATATGGACAGATGTTATGTTAGTTGCGTTATGTATTGGTGTTGTGATTGAGTTGAGATTCAGGAGAACAGTTCAGACATTGTGAAGCTGTATTCAGAACTTTTGAATTTCATTTGAATAAGATCTCATCATTTGCATTATCTGAGTTTATCAGTTGTATCTGTTTTGATTTCCTTTCTGTTTGCAAGTTGATGGATACTTTCAACCCTTCCACCGGTTGATCCTGTGAATCGGTGGAATGGTCCTGTATTATAGCTTAGTTTGCATTTTTGTTTTCTGTTTATGCATTGCATTGTTCAAGAGATCAGTTAGGAGCATGCTGTGAATCAGCCTAGCATCCTCATGTGCTAGGTCTAGAAAGATAAGCTGTTAAATTTTGGTTTGAAGGTGATCCGGCCCAATCATCATATTGTCTTTGTGAAATTGAGCGGTTCTGAGTGTTTACATGCAGCGGACGGATATACAGGAGTCTGCATGTGCGTTTCCAGTCAGAACGAGCTGCATTGTCATCTGCGAATGCATCACCATCAGGATCGGGTCATGAAACTGTTGAAGTTTGCATGTTGCAAGTGCATCAGGATGTTTTAAGTCGGATATATACTCAGTGTATATATCACCGTCAGGGTCATCTCTCGGGGGTGCCCATCATCCGCATATCGTTATCGGATGCGGGAGTGAAAGTTCATTTTTTTGACTAAGTGTTGAAGAGGTCATCAGGATATGACGTCATCGTCATCAGGATATTAAGATATCTCTCTATGCAAGTTTATCCTGCTATCGCTAAGTACTTAGGTATCGGCGTAGGTCCTCGGCAGAAAGTTGGGTTAACATCATCAGGAGGTTTCGAGAGAACCGGATAAATCATATCATGATGCTGTTGCTTGTATCGTCGGCTATCGGGGCATCGAAGGGAAGGTGCTGAAGTTGTCGTCATCAGGATATTTGGAGCAACCGGATATTTGATATCCTGCTGACGAAGGTGGTGTTGCATATCATGATGATGCTGATAGAGTTTGGCGCCCGATGAACAGTGCAACAGGAGGATGTTTGCGCTCGTTGAGTATCATGATGATGATGATAGGCAGAAGACGGAGGAAGTGAACAATAGTCGGCAGGAGGATAATTCTGCTCATCCGAAATATGATGATGCTGTTGGTGTTTGTAGGAATTATGATGATGATGCTGAGCCGATAGGGATTTTTATCATGCTGTTTGTATTATTGGCTCCTCCTTCCTGTTAGTAAGCTCCCGTTGCGTTTACCTCTGCATCATAGTGGTATCAGAGCAAAGGTTAGGATCTTCTGGAAAAGATAAGCAGGATGTCAGACGAAGAAGGAACATCGGAGGTTCCGGCAAGGATGACCAACGCTGAGTTGGCAGTTCTGGTGAAGAAACAGATTGCAGAAAGCAAGGCCGTGAAGGCTCAGAATCAGGAGTTGAAAGATGAGTTAGCAAAGTTGAGGAGCAGAGTAGGTTCTGGTAGAGAAGAAGATAGGGAAGAAGAAGAGATCCCTAATTGGAGCGAGGAGGTCGTTCCTACAGACCAGAGACCACTGTTGAACGCCCTCAAGGCCATGGAGAGGAGAACCATGGATGTGAAACTGCATTTGCCAGTGTTTACAGGCAAGATGGACCCTGATTCAGTGATGGAGTGGATAGACTCCTTGAACAATTTCTTTGTAACAGAGGAGATACCAGAACAACAGAGAGTGAAGATAGCACAGTCAAAGATGAAGGAAGCTGCCTTGACATGGTGGAATTTTGTCCAAGATGATAGAGTACAGGAAGGAAAACGTAGAGTTGCCACATGGAAGAAGATGATGGCATTAGTAAAAGAAGCTTATGTCCCATTGGATTACAGTATCCAATTACACAAAAGGAAGCAAAACCTGAAGCAGAAGGAGCTAGATGTCAGCTCATATACAGAAGAATTCATGAAACTCTGTATGAAGACAAAGGTAAAAGAAAGTGAAGAAGAGAAGGTAGCCAGATACCTTAATGGATTGAGGTTCAACATTCAGGATGATTTAAGTCTGCATAATCCAGATACAGTTCAGAAATGTTTCCAGTTGGCATTGAAAGTGGAAGAGAAGTTAAAGAGAAAACAAGGACAACACAATATGAGGGGAAGAGGATCAGCCCATACAACAAGGCAAACCAATGAGGATCAAGAAGACACTGGTAAAGGACAGGGACAGTCTGATTTCAGAGGTGGATGGAAAGGTAATAAAGGCAGATTTGGAAGTGGTAGAGGTTCTACTACATTTTCAGGAAAGTGTTACACCTGTGGTGAGTTTGGACATCCATCTTTCAAATGTCCAGAAAACAAAGGTTCATCATCTAGAGATGATAGAGTGAATGACAAGAGAGTACAACTTGTGCAAGAAGAGAAAGTAGAGCAAAGTGTGCAGAGTTCAAACACTTATCAAAAGGATAAGGAGCCTGATAATTATGCATACCCAGAGAGTGGAGAGTCTCTGATGATGAGAAGAACAGTGACTACCATGAAGGTACCTGACAAAGAATCCCCACAAAGGAGAGCTCTTTTCAAGACCACATGTAAGAGCAAAGGTAAAGTATGTAAGGTTGTCATTGATACTGGTTCAACAGACAACATGGTATCTCAGGAAATGGTGGATAAACTAAATTTGGAAAGGATTCCACATCAACACCCTTACAAGGCATCTTGGGTGAGTGATAGTCAATCACTTTGGGTATATGAACAGGCATATGTGGATTTTCAGATTGGAGCATATCAGGATAGAGTTTTGTGTGATATTTTGCCTATGGAATGTTGTCACCTACTGTTGGGTAGACCATGGCAATTTGATAGGAGGGTACTATATGATGGGTATGCTAATACCTACACCATCAAGAAAGATGGGAAGACTATTATGTTGATGCCATTACAGGAAGATGCTGCAACACAGAAGGCAGCCCAAGTCATTTTAATGGGAAAGAAGGAATTTGTGCAGAAGCCTATAGGAGCAGGCATGAAGGCAGTTCAGGACACTGCAAGGAAAGAAGTTGTTCAGGACAACAGGTTGAAGAAAGTTTTAGTTGTGACTGACAGAGGTCAGCAGCAGGTGCAGAAACAGGTTTGCACACAGCAGCCAGTTGAGAGGAATGACAAGGATGTTGTCATAGTTGGGACTATTGTTTGTCCTATAAAGATTGATAGGAAGACAGAATTGAACATTTCAGAAGTTCAAGAGGCAGTTCAGACAGAGGTTCTGGTCAGACAACCTGACAAACAAAGGGCATGTGAGAAAAAGGCCTACATTGACAGGCATGAGGATTTACTTGCCAGAAAGCCAGTTACAGTTCAGAAGTCTTGGAGCAGCCAAGAGCCAGCAGCGGACAAAGCTGGAGCAGATCAGTATATTGCTAAGGCAAAGTGTAAAGGTGGAGGACTTCCACAACCCAAACTCATGGGACATGAGTTCTTTTCTGTTGGGGAGTATGGTGCAGGAGCACCCGTACATGATCAGGATAAAGGTTAATTGTCCACATAATGACAGGGCATTAGTCTATTTTTAGTATGTTTGACTTCATCATGTAATAAGGTCCATTGGACCAATGCTATGTAATAGATCAGCCTAGGAGTGTGTGTAGGTAGTTAGAGATCAGTTACAGATCGTGATCAGGTAGTCTGAGCTGTCCTTCTCCCAGCCGCTTGGAAGCTCCCAGCCGCTGGGAAGTGAGTTGGTAGTACTCGAAGGATTTTGCTATGTATACCTTCGATCTGTTAGGGTTTAGGATATGGACAGATGTTATGTTAGTTGCGTTATGTATTGGTGTTGTGATTGAGTTGAGATTCAGGAGAACAGTTCAGACATTGTGAAGCTGTATTCAGAACTTTTGAATTTCATTTGAATAAGATCTCATCATTTGCATTATCTGAGTTTATCAGCTGTATCTGTTTTGATTTCCTTTCTGTTTGCAAGTTGATGGATACTTTCAACCCTTCCACCGGTTGATCCTGTGAATCGGTGGAATGGTCCTGTATTATAGCTTAGTTTGCATTTTTGTTTTCTGTTTATGCATTGCATTGTTCAAGAGATCAGTTAGGAGCATGCTGTGAATCAGCCTAGCATCTTCATGTGCTAGGTCTAGAAAGATAAGCTGTTAAATTTTGGTTTCAAGGTGATCCAGCCCAATCATCATATTATCTTTGTGAAATTGAGCGGTTTTGAGTGTTTACATGCAGCGGACGGATATACAGGAGTCTGCATGTGCGTTTCCAGTCGGAACGAGCCGCATTGTCATCTGCGAATGCATCACCATCAGGATCGGGTCATGAAACTGTTGAAGTTTGCATGTTGCAAGTGCATCAGGATGTTTTAAGTCGGATATATACTCAGTGTATATATCGCCGTCAGGATCATCTCTCAGGGGTGCCCATCATCCGCATATCGTTATCGGATGCAGGAGTGAAAGTTTGTTTTTTTGACTAAGTGTTGAAGAGGTCATCAGGATATTGTGTGACGTCATCGTCATCAGGATATGACGTCATCGTCATCAGGATATTAAGATATCTCTCTATGCAAGTTTATCCTGCTGTCGCTAAGTGCTTAGGTATCGGCGTAGGTCCTCGGCAGAAAGTTGGGTTAACATCATCAGGAGGTTTCGAGAGAACTGGATAAATCATATCATGATGCTGTTGCTTGTATCGTCGGCTATCAGGGCATCGAAGGGAAGGTGCTGAAGTTGTCGTCATCAGGATATTTGGAGCAACCGGATATTTGATATCCTGCTGACGAAGGTGGTGTTGCATATCATGATGATGCCGATAGAGTTTGGCGCCCGATGAACAGTGCAACAGGAGGATGTTTGCGCTCGTTGAGTATCATGATGATGATGATAGGCGGAAGACGGAGGAAGTGAACAGTAGTCGGCAGGAGGATAATTCTGCTCATCCGAAATATGATGATGCTGTTGGTGTTTGTAGGAATTATGATGATGATGCTGAGCTGATAGGGATTTTTATCATGCTGTTTATATTATTGGCTCCTCCTTCCTATTAGTAAGCTCCCGTTGCGTTTACCTCTGCATCAATCGTCATGTAGGCAAGGTCATTTTCAATGCACCCCCGAGGCACTAGGTCAGTCCCTTAGGGTCCATTTTCCCCCAATAAGGATTGTGGAACCTTTCACCAAATGCAAGCGCGCGCAAGAAAAGCCCATTTCCAAGAAAAAGTTTTGACGCAAGACATCAACTTATCCAAAGCAAAGCAAAAGCAAGAACAAACTGATACAAATGATTCTATCAAATTATGGCAAGAAAGATACATCTAAATGCACAAGAATGTTTTGTTTCAAGTTATAGTTGTGTCTAAATGGTCTTCACTTTTGTTATCATGTCTCCTATGCTACTCAAGGATGCCAAAAGCTAGAGATACTATGATGGGGGCACGATTCTTTTCTTTGTTTGCTGCTTGTGGGTTCTATCTTTAGTAATGTGAAACCTTGTCTAAGGACATGATCAACTCAATGATCATAGAGGACATTAGAAGACTAATATGAAACAGGTATAATCCTTCTCTGTTGATACGCAAGAAATAGTCAAGTCATCTCAGTTCAATTATACCTAGATGCTTGTATTAACTTGCTAAATCAAAATACATGTAAGTGATGCTCAGGTCATCTCAGTTTAATTATAGCTAGATGCTTGTATTTTCTTACAACATTTCAAAAACACACAAAAATAAAAAAAGCCCAATGATGAAATAAGCACTTCAAAATAATTGCAATATCAAGATGGCAAAAAAAAATCATTCACCTCCAAAAGAATCCATAAGGCATCCATATCATATCCCATACAATAAAGATCCAAAAATGTAGAGTATCAATATTTACAAGTAAAATCTTGGAATCCTTCCATTAGTCAGTCTTCTATCTATCATGGTGTCATTTCTGTGTCAATTGAGTACATTTGGACATAACAAAAACATAGCATAAGTTGCATATCATATCACATGAGATAGTCATTAACATGATTACATCATTTGCATACATAATAGGTGCATTAGATCATCCATTTACAGTTACATGAACATAACATAATATCCACAAAAAAAATCAAAAACATAGGCAAAGACATGTAGAGCATCGCATAAACTGCATCACCATATAGCTAACATATCACATTTTGCATATTAGAACATCAAGTAAACATCTAAGTCTGCATTAGATTATCATTGCATTAGGTCATCATAATCATCACATAGCCTCATATAGACATAATAAAAGTATGCATCACATGTGTAAACATCATAAAATAGAATGCATCTATGACATATAGCATAAACAATTGCATATAGATCATCAATATCTGCCTCATCATATACACAACATAAAAACATGTCCAAATGTACAATATATCAAAGTGTCTGTCCATCTCTCTAAGTCAGAGTCATATCAAGTGTATACATAAAAAAAATAATGATACATGTCTCAGTGCAAAATGCTACAAAATATATACATATCAGGCTATCTAAGCCATCAAAAATGTGTACATGAGCCAAAATCAGTACAAGTATAATGACTAGCCCTACTGCCGTGGAGCACTGCTCCCTACACTATCCTCTCCACCTCCTCCTCTACCTGACCCAGACTGTTGTAGGCCCATATCTGATGCTCTGGAGTGTGAACCACTTGCCCTTTGAGAAGCCAATGACTGACTCCTAAAACTAGGTGCCCTCTGGTCTACTGGCATAGCCCCATGATAAAGACCCATGTAATACTGCATCTGTACCTATGTTTTGGCAAGCTCACCCTGAACCTGCACAAGCTACGCCTGAGCCTGTTGCAACTGTGTAACCAAGAATATAGTAGTACCGTCTGTCCCCATAGCTGCTAAGGCTGAGTCCCTCTCCAGTATAATGGCCCACACCCTCGCCAATGATGTGTCTCACTCTCTAGTGAGCCTTGATATGATACCTGCATCAGCCTCTCTCTGCGACTCTATCATCCTAAGCTTTGCCCTAAGTTGTCTAATCTACCCCCTCAACATGGCAATGGCCTGCTGTTGTACATCTAGCTGGACATGACCTTGAGGAACCTGAACCTATGCCTACACCTGTTGTTTTGCCACCTGCTAGGGCACCTACTATGGTGGAGGCATCTGAACCTGCAGTGCAACCTGTGGCTACACTACCTGCTGCTACTAGGAGGGTCCCTCCCTAGCTCTCCTCCTCTACCTCTGTCCATCTCCACCCCCTCTTCCACCTCCATCTCCCCATCCTCCTCTACCCCTCCTCCATCTCCTCTTCCTCTTGTTGACCCCATCCTCATCATCTGAATCCTCCTCGTTTATGCGAGGAACCAACTCTCCGGGTCCTGAATATCTCAGGAACGGATGAGCAGCAAACCACTCCTCATAATCAGGAGTCATCCTTGCATTTTCCACCTCCCTCCTCATAGGCCAAGCCACATAAGGTATCTGCTGAAACTCGGCTAATGCCTCATAAGATACTACTAGGCCCCATCTGAGCCACTATGTATGTGTCTGTGCAAACTAGGCCTGCCCCTGCGGTCGACCCTATATCCTCCCAAACTATCTCAACACCCGGCTAACAATATTCCTCTATAATAAACTGTGTCCTCCCAATGAGCCGTCAAGTCCGAAAGCAATACGGCAGCTCATCATCCTCGTCATCCCAAGGCTTACAGTCCAGAGAGGGACACCAGACAACTCTATCTACATTGTCCAGCGCGTGTCTCCAATACTTGAGCTTTCCTAGCAAATGCTGGGAAATAACTCTTGCATATCCATAGCTGTACAGATCACCCCTCTGTCTAGCAAAGACACACATCGGCTGAGTGATCGCAATATGCTCCCATAGCTGAAACTGTAATACTGAGACCCCTGCTGACAAACTAGCACCCCTGTGGTATACCACCTGATGCATATCATGGTATAAGTGAGCCAGAAAGTAGACACCCCATGCATAATGGGTGCCCTTTGTGATCATCCTCTCCATAATCCATCCCGAACCAATAGGGAACCCATGCAACCTCCTATCAGGACATACAATGCCTCCAATCAGCCCTGCTACTATTCCTAGGAAGTAGTCATAATAGTCATGAATATCCTGCCAAGAGATAACCTGACCCTCTAAATCTAGGTTATCAAACACTCACCTGCACTGTGCAAGTCTAGCATCCCGCTGAGGATCATACTCTACAAGCTCACCCTGTATCAGAGTATAGAATCCTATAGACTTCCTTGAGAGTAATTGCCATCTCACCAGTCGGCAAGTGAAAGGTCCCATCCTCGTTGTGGAAATGTTCCACTGCTATAGTCAACAAACTGAGGTTCGCATGAACCTTAGGCATGAAGCAAACATAGTCTAGGCCCATAGCGCTAAGAGCCTCGCGATCTATCTCAGTGAGCATGTACCACTGCAACATGGGCAAGGGAAACTGCTCAACATATCTAAAGCATCATATCACTAACTTAACATGTCAAATTGATCAAAACAACATACAACATCTCTTGACTAGATTCCTACAATCTCAGAGATAGCTTATCGATTGACACATCGAGCAAGATGCCAATCGAGTCAATTTAGTTAAGTAAACTAACTATCTAAAACATATGCGCCAAACTAGAAGGTACATGTGCCATTTCACAGTAAATACGCCACTTCTAACAGATGTGCCGTGACATTTCTTAAATGCACATATCCATATCAAATGCGCAACCATACCTAGTATATGCGCAATCTTAACACATGCGTAGGAAGACAACCTAAATGCACCATTTCATACTGTATGCGCCGACTTATATCATGCATGTGCAGCTTTGTCATATGCACCGTTCCAAACACAAATGCACCAAATCATTACATATGCGTGGTTTCAGAGCGTATATGTGCCGAAATGCAAATTAGTGCATCTATCCTAGCTAACTTTCCCTAGCATTTATTGCTCAAATAAATGGCCCTAGGTGAAGTTTTTCAAACTATGTACCAGTGGTCTTGCCTCAACTAGCTGATCAAACAGTCAAACTCGCTCAAAGCGGTGCTCCTCGTGTGGAATATTTATCTCAATTCCAACTGCTCTATGCTCCTCTGCTCTCCTAAGCTCTCAAGGACAAATCAACTAAAGCCAAGTGTACAAATGACTAATATTGTGGACCCAGCTCCTATTTATAGCAAGTGAACCCTAACTGGCTATGTGGCGACTGTGACTACTTCCCAAGCCTATTTCTTCTTGTTTCTCTGAACTGTAACCCATTTTCTTCACCTAACCTATTTTTCACCTTCTTCTTCATGAGATTGTCTATCTTACACCCTTTTATCTTCTTCTTGTCCAATCTCCTGAGGGGGCATCCTACCATCGTTAAACCTGTACCAGGGGCAAACTGGGGCATGTATCATTATCAAAAAATTTATTCTTTGAAGTAACGTGATAAAACACATTACATCAAAGAGGGGCAAAATGTATACACCTAAAAATGACACGACTCTATCCAAATAAATATTCTTAATATTTATTTAAGTCTAATTCCTCTATCAATAAATAAATAAACAAATTTATTTATTTGATTCATATTCTTCCAACAATTAAATAAAATCAATTTATTTAATTAAATTCCTAAATTCTTCTAATCCCTCCAACAAATTAAATAATCTCAATTATTTAATTAGTTCTTCTAGGTCCATTCTAAATTAAATAATACCAATTATTTAATTATTTCTTCCAATAATATCTTCTCTAAATTTAAATAAATCAAATATTTATTTAAGTTGTCTATTTCTTCTAAATTGAGTTATCTCTAAATATAATTCAATCCTTGTGCACATGCAATTGAATATTCCAAATATTTAATTGAGTAAAATATCTTCTCATCCTCATGCAATTTCCATCCTCTAGTTCTATTCAGTTAACTGATTAATCTATTTTGTTAATTTATTAATCTCTTCAGTTAACTCATTCTTCTATTTTATTAATTCTTCTCATGCAAAATAGAGTAGGACACATGTCTTCTTTCTATTCGTGCACATTCCTCAATCATTCTCGACCATTGATCTTCTCATTCTTTCTATACCATTGATCTTCTCTCTCTCTCTCTCAAGTCTATAAATTGAACCCTATTCTTCCATTTCATTCATCCAAGCTTTAAGTAAACTTACTCTGCAGGAATTACATCATGCCATTGGCACTAATTCCTTCATTTCTTGTGATCAAACTTGTTACCATATCATTACCATTGTTGTGAAGGTCATCTTCATTGCAATGAACTATCACAGCCATTCTCTGTTGATAGTCTTGGAAAATAGCAAGGACGTGTACCTTCTGAGGGCCATATTCATACACAAGAGTGATTAAGATAGGCAACCAATGGAAGCTATGAAGTATTGAGGTTTGCAAATGTTTTTGTCTTTGTTTTTTTTATCTTGATTATTTCCCTTGTCATTGAGTTGTGGGTATTATTGATATATTATATTGATTATTCATTTACACCAAGTTTCCCGTAACATTTTCTATTTCTTTTTCTTGCTTCAACATGGACTCTATCAGCTACTTATTTCTTTCAAATTCATATTTCTACCTAGCTAGTTTATTATGATTTTGTATGGGTGCATATAGGTTTGGGCTTGTATAAATTGCAAAGCCATGACTAGGACAAGCATCACTATAATGGTCAAAGACATCATAGTTTCTAGGGTTTGAAACATAGGAAGATGCATATGAAGGGGCATCCCTAGAGTCTTCAAATTCATACCTAAAGGCCGTGACTAAGACATTCTATGATGCAAGGTGGAAAATAGAGATATTACAAATATATGTTCCTTCACCATGATAGGAACTCAATCTCCAAAAGGTAGGAAGAAAACCATGTACCTCTGAACATTAGTTACTGCACATTGAGATGGGGTCTTCAAATCACCAACAACAAACACAACAACAACAATAACAAATTTTGTTTTTGATAGTAGAGTCACCACACCTCCATCAAAGATCAATTCCTTGAAGTGTGACTGATCTTCAAGGCTACAAACAGGTTTGGGTTCAACTAACCAATAGAATGTTTAAATTCATTTCAACCCAACAATGATTTTCTTCCCCAACAATGACGCCATTATGTTTGGTCCCAAAACTGTAGGTCCAAAACCTGAGTATTTCTCCTCCTTCTAGGATAGGGGTGTCATCAAGAAGGTGAGAAAGAGGCTCATCCATAGATTGAGGATGGTTAAGTGATTCGACCAACAAGAGTGGGTATGCTCTCCTACACTTCAGTCTCAGCTAGACCTAGGAGGGATATTCCTAGAAGTATCTCTTAACAGGGTCTAAGAATAACATAAAACACTATTAGACTTACAACATTTCATTGATACCCAAGTTGTAGTTTTAATCACCATTGGTATCACTAGATTAAATCAAGCTTATTCCACTATAAAACATGAGTCTTTCTAAGTTGATGACCACATCTCTAAAACATAAAAGATGCAAAGTGCATATATTTTGTCTAAGAAAATTGAACATTAATGAACTTATACTAGATTTTCCTTGGTCAAAATAGAACAAAATAATTCATACACATTTACAGGGTGTAGACATGCATAAACATGATTCCAAATTTGATTTAAACAGTTTTATATTTCTTCACATTTATCCATGGTTATTATAATGAATCATGAACAACATGTAGAACCTAATCTAATCCTACTCCTACTTCTACAACTAACAGGATGAGGGTGATAAATGAAAGGTGATTGATCCTTGCCCAATATGGAACCATGCCTACTCTATTGGGCAACATAGTCATGAACAACAAAGAGGAAGGATATACATCCAATAAAACATCAATAGAAATAGATGTGTATTTATATACATATCAAAGATTACATCCTACATTCAATGGACATACTTAGTGATCCAAAACAAAATTACAACTTGACCCACATGTAACAAATAAAAGACTAGTACAAAGGACTTTGTATTAAATTAAATGTTATCACACATTGTCATATCTTAGTTACATTCACACTAGCAAGTTTGGTGAAAGAAAAATAAATATATATATATATATGAATATACATTCCTTAGAGTTATTACAAAACTGCCACAGAGACATACCATTGCATATAGATGTGCATTGTGGACCCTTCCTACATTGAATCAGACACATTCCTTCATTTTACATAGCCCAGACATTTGCTTGGCTTGATGCCCTAAAATCATCATAATTTCTTGCACCTCTAAATTGTCTCAGAGACCAACCTTTTTTACATCTTATTTTCATGTTTATATAGCATTACCTTTTTCCTCTTGTTTTTGAATGATATTTTTGAGTGAGAAAATAAATTAGGGCATTTAGATGCTACAATAAATCTCACCTACCCAATCACCCAACTTCATACCTATTGCATTCAATCTCACCTACCCCTAATCTACATAATTGGGCATTAATGGTATTTTGTGAGATAGGTATGCGTTAAAACTAAAGAACCCACAAAAAAATATTTAAAACACTTTAAAAACTTTAATTATATGTTTTTAGAAATTTCATGCTCATCAAGAACCTTATCAGTGAGTTCCAACCCATTGGGAACTCGCTGAAATATTCTTTCTTCCATCTTTTTCTTCTTTGTCTTCTTTGTCAATGATTTCTTGCTAACCAGGAACTCATTGAAATCTTATTTCTTCTTCTTTCTTGCCTTTTGTCTTTTTTTTTCTCTATTTTCCTCTTTCTTAATCCTTGTCTTTCACTTGGTCGGTGATCTGCTAGGAACCAAGAACTAGGAATAGTTGTTGTTCCACTCTGTCGATGATTTCTTGCCCACTGGAAATTTGCCAAAAACTTCATCTTCTTATCTTTCCTTTCCCTGGCCATTTTTTAAATATTTCCTCAAGCATGTTGATGCTTTTGACTCCATTGGGAACAATGTTGGTGATTTCCTTGGTTCTAGGAACTAATGGAATTACTACAATCTTCTTTGCTTCCTTTGTCGATGAGTTCCTACATTCCTTAGAGTTATTACAAAACTGCCACGGAGACATACCATTGCATATAGATGTGCATTGGTACCCTTCCTACATTGAATTAGACACATTCCTTCATTTGTACCCCAGACATTTTCTTGTCTTGATGCCCTAAAATCATGACAAGTTCTTGCACCTATAAATTGGCTCAGAGACCAACCTTTTTTACATCTTATTTTCATGTATATATAGCATTACCTTTTTCCTCTTGTTTTTGAATGATATTTTTGAGTGAGAAAATAAATTAGGGCATTTAGCTACTACAATAAATCTCACCTACCTACCCACTCACCCAACTTCATACCTACTGTATTCAATCTCACCTACCCCTAATTTGCATAACTAGGCATTAATGACATTTTTGTGAGATAGGTATGCATTAAAACTGAAGAACCCACAAAAAAATATTTAGAACACTTTAAAAAATTTAATTCTATGTTTTTAGAAATTTCATGCTCATCAAGAACCTTATCAGTGAATTCTAACCTAATGGGAACTCACTAAAATATTTTTTCTTCCGTCTTTTTCTTCTGTCTTCTTTATCGGTGATTTCCTGCTGACTAGGAACTCATTGAAATCTTATCTCTTCATCTTTCTCACCTTTTGTCTTTCTTTCTCTATTTTCCTCTTTCTTAATCCTTATTTTTCACTTGGTCGGTGATCTTCTAGGAACCAAGAATTAGGAATAGTTGATGTTCCACTCTGTCAATGATTTCTTGCCCACTGGAAATTCATCAAAAACTTCATCTTCTTATCTTTCCTTTCCCTAGCCATTTTTTAAATCTTTCCTCAAGCATGTCGATGCTTTTAACTCCATTGGGAACAATGCTGGTGATTTCCTTGGTTCTGGGAACCAATGGAATTACTAAAATCTTCTTTTCTTACTTTGTCAATGAGTTCCTAACCACTTGGAACTCGTTGACAATCTTTTTTATTTTCCTTAGAAATATTTTTTCCATGTCAACAATTTGAGGGGAACCAAGAACACTATCAAAGATTTCCCTAGTTTATACAACCAAGGTAATCACCAAAAACTCTTTTGCTTCACACTTGGTTGGGGTTTGGGGGCTGACTAAGAACCAGGAACTCGTTAGGATTTTCTATGGTTCCAGGAACTATGGAAACCCTTGAAAAAGTTCCTGGGAGCACCCAAAAGGCCGAAAAAGGATGAACACTTAGAATTTTAGGATCTTTTCAAGATTTTCAAGGAATTTTGTAGGCACTGAAGCAATGCAAGACATAAGGGGGAATATTTGGGATTGTTGATAGATTTTGGGCACAATAAATACAAGTTTGGAAGCTTCTAGAAAATTGGGCACTAATAGGAGGAAACGGGAAGCTTGGAAATATGGAAGGCATCATGGATTTGGTACTCACAAAACCCTTTATAAATAATTTTTAATGTGGATATTAGTGATTTCTATTTAGAAGGTGGAGTGAAAGATGTGGAGGGTAGATCTCTAGGTTCAATGTATGAATTGGGTTTTGTAGAGGCAGATTTGGAAACAACCTGAGAGGATGGATAATAATTATCATATTGACCTTCCAACTTTTGGAAATATTGAAAGGGACAAAGGTCTACAGGAATAGTAACTATTGTACTATTTTGCCCTCTTGGCTAAATAATCTAAAGAATCCTTAATTCTGGTGTTTTCCTTCTCTAGTATGTAGGCCGAACTGTCCAAACCCTCCAAGTCTCTTAGGGTTTCCTTTGTTTCCCCTTAAACCCTAAGGTTTCATGGTCAAATCTCACCTTTGTTATAAATCTGAGTTGACTGCCTATTGCCCATGTAAATTCCTTTAAGTTATAACTCTGAGTCTAGGCGGGTCGTTATTTTACTGGCCCCATCGATTAAGTCATTGGCCTCAAGCCTTTTATTTTCGTGTGTTGTCAGGGGATCTTTATGTCTTAGAACCTAAGTCGGCAGGTTCGAAAGTCCGCGAACCACCTGACTTCCCGACTAGTCTCCAAGTCTTGCAAAGGAAGCCTTTCTTGTTGGGAGGTTAGGAGTTCTTCAAAATTTTGAACTCTCATCTTATGGTTTGAAAGTTCCTTAAACCCCTGACTCGCTAACTGAACATGCTTGCTACTCCCTTGGCACCTTTATCATGGTGCCACCTAGAAGGCTTAGAATGCTTCCACGAAGCCCAAATGAAGATGGCTCATTTCCTTCCGCGCGGCTCCAAAATCATGACATGTGTAAAGTGCATTGGGGAAGGGCCTATGACTCCATCAGATGGTAGCACGGTGTTGGCACAAAGTAAAAGCTAAAGGTATACTGCGGAGCTCATGGGGTTGTCGATCTTCTAACCATTCCTTCATCCTACAGTCCCAATTCAAACTCAAGTTTTTCAAACTTCCCAGTGGCACCAAAAGCATTCAACCAAATTGGTGGGCTTTGTAGAGGCTGATTATTCAAAGGAATCAACTTGGACTGATGAGGATGCAGATGTAGTGACTGAAGAGTTAAAAATTTAAAGTGTTGTAAAAGTTGCCCCTCCCTACCAACTCAGCATTCAATTTTTGTGGACTTAGGCTAATGGGGGTAGATGAAATGGTGAACCCTTCAATGCTAGGGTACAGATGCAGATGCAAGGTCTATTCGTAATGGAAAATCAAAGACTTTCTACATCTCCTAATCATTCACACAAGCAACCTATTTGTAGAATTGCATGCCTGACAGGGGTATGGGATCCACCCTAATTTGCAGGGGGTTTCTGAGCAAGTTCAATGCAACATGGTTGATGTCTCTTCTCATTGACATCTCCTTTTCCCACCATGGCTACTACAACAGAGTACTGAAATGATATATATACATGTCTCAAAGATGTATTTAGGGTTGGTTGTTCATCTGGGCTACTATAGGATAGAGAATTATTGTAATCAGACCTTTGTAATGTAATTGCAGGAACAACTAGATTTGATGGACTATGCTCTTCTACTGAGCCTCTCATGTCTCTAGTCTTGTTCAACAATGAATGTAATTGAGCACTCTGTGTCTATATTTCTTGCATCATTCTCTCTTTTGTAATAGTTATTTGACCTCTATAATCAATATAAGCTGTTATTTTTGCATCTCTTTTGATTTTAGCACTATGTCTACTCTTTGGATTGGTGTGAGCTATGTATTGTAGATAAAACAGGCCCTTTCATTTCTCTACTTCTCTATCCTGGCCTCTGTTGGAATCAATCTAGTTAGTGTAAGTCCTTCCAACTGTGAGATTATTACTGTGTTGAGTCAGGTGCACCCGACCTAGTAATCTGGTGCATCACCCTTATTTCAATTCAATTTCTTCCTAACCCTTTTCCTCTACAATATTAGCACTAGGTTTAGACATTGTTCTCTAGGCATTAGGCTTACAATGAGTAACCAACCTTCTCTAGAGGTCTAATCTCAACTTGCAAGGCCCACACCTTGAGATCATTCCCATTGTGTCATTAGAATGCTTGGACTCTCTCCAAGCTAGGTGCAATTCTATGTGACAACACTAACCTCTACACAATTATATAGAAACTTAAGACACTGATGATAGGTGGATGATATAGCTTTCATCGTATGGAGCCATGGTCAACCAAGAAGGAGATTGTATGATAGGTCAAAATCTAGGACATGACATAGGGTATGTTGTAATGAGGGTTCTACTTAATTAGGAAGGTAGATAGTGCCAACTAATTCTCAATTTACATTATCATAAGCTTTGATAGTGATAGTTTGAGAACCCAAAGCTTCTTTTTGATAGCCCAAATTATGCACCAATCAAAGTGTACAAATATTCAAGATAGACCCATTGTTTATGAGAACAAACTTTATTTTATGCTTGGATATGATAACTTCGATATGAACGGGATGGTTGTGTGATGGAGCATGGGAAGAAAAGTCATTTGGAGTGCAGGTGAGGCAATGATCAATGGAAAGGTGCACAACAAGGGCCTAGAAGTGCAAAGGGTCAATGTTATTAGGCACTTGGGATTCTTGGAGGATGTGGTTTACAATGTCCCTATGAGTCAGGGATGTTCGAAGGGTTCAAGGATAGAAATTTGGATAGGTGTTCACTCAAGGTGGTCAATGAGATCATATTGTTTGCTAGAATTAGGATTGGCTAGAGTGGGGCCTTAGATAGTGACTCTACCATGTCGAGTCATGACAACACAATCGAATGTTTTGATTTTTATGGCTTGAACTCATTCATCATATTTAGCAAGTCAGCCCACAATACTATGTTCCACTTTTTGGCCAAAGTGGGACATTGAAATCAACATTTTTAACCAAATCTTCACTTTCTAACACCTATAATAGCTAGACCATTAAGAATTCAAAGATGATGCGAACTAGTGATTTGTGAGATTTTTTGTGTAGATTCTAAATATATTTTTAAAAATAATTTAAAAATAAATTGTGATTTTCTTATCTAATTTTTATTATCTTCTTTTTTATAGTAAACGACATTTTAAAAAAGTGTCGTTTATGTCGTAATGCATAAATTGTTTTATAGAAAGGATAAATTTATAATTTTTAAAATATAGATTTGTAACACTGATATCTAGGGCATGGATATTTTTTCATAGTTTTTTGTTGCATGTATTTTTTTAATTAATTTTTAAAGTGAGATTAATTATAATTTGGACAAAGGTTTATGTCGTAACACATAACTCATTTTGTATGTATCAAAGTTTAATTTTCTTCTTTTTTTCTAAAACAAGGACATCAATACTTAGGGCACATATTTTTTTAGAATTTTTTTTCTTAATTTTTTAAGTTTTCTACTTGCATGGAAGAGATGTTGTTCGGTGAAAAACTTATGTTCACTAGAAAACATAAAATAAATATAAATATAATAATCAAATTAAATTATTCAAAATTATACTTTTTTGAAAATGTATACAAAGGGATACATAATTAAAAAATATAATTTATAAATGACTTCATTTGACCCCCCAAAAGGTGAAGCAAAGTTGGTCTTTATCAACATTTTCATAGGTGTAGAGGAGACTCCATCGAAGGTTTAATTTAAGACTAGGAGGGTACTATCCAATGGGGTTTGATCTAAGGGGGTTTTATGCAGCTCCTTTCAATTAAACCCCATTAGATGGAACCTCTCAAGGCTTAAATCATTAATTTTTCTAAAACATATGTGATTTCAAGAAAAACTCAAGATGTCCCATAAGTGGGACACAATATTACGTAATGATAGAATCATAGGTGTGAGGGACTTTATGTTAATGTATGGTGTTTGTGTAGAAGTCTTGTTCTTGATTTTTCTTAGAGGAGTGTTGCTAACCGTGTTTAGGGAATGGATTTTGATAGATCCCTAGGTCTTGTTTGGGCAAGGTATTGGATGGTCCTTCAACTTCAATCTCACCTCTATCTATAAGATTTTGGATGTAATGTTTTAATTTCATGTATTTGCTGGTGACATGACCTGTAATTTAGTGATAATTGTAATATTCATCCTCATACCAAGAGGGTTTAGTTTGGCTTTCATCAAAGTGTTTTTTGAGCTGAAAGGTGATCATGTTGGCTTTGACCAATTGATGGAAGATTACTTCGATAGGTTTTCCTAATGGTGTGTATTGTCTCCTCTTTATTTTGGGTTTGGGAGGTGTGAATAGAATGGTGATGGATGAAGGTTGTTGGACATGTTGAGAGTCAATAACCCCATCACCAACAACATTTTGTTTGTTGCTAAAGTATTTGGGTTTATCATTGGAAAATTTTGATTTGTCATTTTGATTGTGATCTTTCGAATAAAGTTTTATTAGGCACCCTTTTAGCAATGAAGGTTTTTTCAATTTGAATTCCCCTTTCAATGAGCTCATAAAGAAAAGTGACACATTGGAATTGTAAATGAATTGCCAATTCTAGGTCAAGATTTGTGACAAAGATGTAAACAAGTTTCTTTTATGGTATTGGCCATGGAAATCTACTAACCAAGGCTCTCCATCATTGAAGGAATAATGAAAAGCTCTCCCTTGATTTTTGTTTGGTGTTGCATAGGTCCATCATAGTTAATTCATGGTCCATATTATAGGATAAGTGTTTAATTTTTATTTTAACTAGGTCTCCAAAGGATGTGATGGACCCCTTAGGTTGGTGTAGGAACCACTCAAGTGCTTTCCCACCTAGACTATGAGTGAAAAGGTGTAGTAAGCACATGTCCTAATTTTCTACTTCTTGGCTTGCCATGCTGAATTCTTTGACATTCCCTAGGATCCCCCTTTCCCTTGTATTTGTCATATTTTGGAAATTCAAAGGAGGTAGGAAATGGGAGTTGTGAGATGGATCGATAAAAAAGATAAGACATAATTCTTTGAAAGTATATGATTTTTTTGGGTCCCATTTTGAAGTCCTTTGACCATATCTTTCATGGCTTTCCATTATTGATCAAAAGATGAGATAAGTGGTGGTTGGGGTGGATAGGTGTATTGATAATGTTTCATGTTGTAGTTCTTTGGAGGGGTGAAGTGTTGGTGTTGGTTTATGTTTCCTAGGGAATTGATGTTGTTCTTAGGTGGAAGCCGAAGGTTATGAATGGTTACATTGGAAGTGGGAACATAAGAAATGATTTGGTTTGATATGGGAATGGAAATGTACTCCACATGGGAAGTATGGTATTTAGGTCTAGATTGGGTGTATATGGCTGATGTGACCTGACAAGTGAATGGGGGATTTTGGGACTCATTATGAAGGGATGTGTCTTAGGTGCAAGTGATTCTTAATAGAGAGGGTTACTCCTAATTGAAAGGGATTTTTTTTCATGAGAGGGATTGTTTTAGTCTAAGTGGGGGTTGATGTGGTCATGAGAAGGACGAAGGATGACTTTCCCTTTGATGGTGAAAGATCACGTGGTTTCGGATGTGATGTTGGGGTTTATATGGAGGTTAGTGTGGTCATGAGAAGTGATGGGATTTCCCTCATGGGCATGACCATGATCTAGAGGATCAAGGTACATTATGTGATCAACATGGGAGAGGTCATAATTAGGAGGTAATTTAACTCTTGATTCAATGACTTGTCTAAGGATTTCATTTTTATTTATTTCAATGAATTTCTTCATGAATTAATATCCTTGTTCAGAATTAAATAGAGTGTTGGGATCACTAGGGTACTCGATTTGATCAAGAGGGTCCTCATCGGTTTCATTATCATCATGTGGGGGTTGAGATGGCCCTCCTAAGAAGGGAAATTGTTCTATGAGGGATTGGTTATGGAAGGGATTTTCTTAGTCATTCCCATTCTAGCAGTTACCCTAGTGACAAGAGCCATTAATCTTGACTTAGGACTTGAGGTGGTAGAGGATGGGTGTGGATGAATTGATGGGATTGAATATGGATCAAATGAGTGACAAAGAGGAAACCACTTTGGACTCAAAGGCTTATGGTTGGATTTGGATGATTATTTTAAGAGAGGGATATCAAATCTCAAACGGATGATGGCCTTAGGTGATCTTATGAGTGACTTTAGGGATGACTTGGATAGATAATTTTGATGGATGATCTTGATGGATAGGATGATTTTCAAAGGTGGCAATAGATGATTTGGATGAATTTTGTAGATAAGACGATTGGTTTTCTAAACTTGGAGTAAGTGTGTATCAAACTATTTTGAATCCTAAAGATGTTTTGGTGTTCTTCAATATTGTTGGAATCCATGGATAGCTTTAGAGCTATAAATGATCTATTATGGGCCCTAAGATAGTTAAGGGTCCCAAGGATTTTATACCCTATGATGATTAAGGGTCCTAAATGATGGATAGGATGATTTTGACTACAAAGGGATCTAAAAGTGAGGTTTAAATTGTCTAAGGATTGCTATGATAGATGATGGATTTGGATGACAATGGTTTCTATGGATAAGTTGTGTAAATGAGCTATTGGTTTGAGTGAAACAAGGGATGGAATAAGGTATAAAATGGATGGAGTGATTAGGAAAAAAGTGTTAAGGTTTAGATTAATTTAAGGTTGGATGAGGATTGATATGGGAAGGGTGATGTATGGATGCTATAGACTATAGAATTGAATGAACAAAGGATGAATGTTTGGGAAATGGGCGAAGGACTTAAAGATAGTGGATATGAACTATGGATTATGGATTGAAATGGGGCTGGACTTGTTTTGATGATAGACAAGTGAAATTATGGTTTGGACTAAGACAAGATGAAATGGTTTTTGGATGAACTTTAGACTAAGGTTGTGAATTATGGTTGTTCTAAGATTGGATTCAATTTTTTTTTCAAGGATACCAATTGGATAGTGTTTTCAAAAAAACAAAAGGCTTTCAAAAACTTGACTAGGTATGAAATGTTTACAATCAAGCACTTTGGTATTCACAACACCTAATAAAAAAGACAACCACAAGCCTAGATTTAATCAAGAAAGGAGTGTCAATCCTTGTAGGCCCACCAATAATGTTATATTCCAAGTGAAGGATAGCTAGGAAATGTAAGGTCATGGACCACCTATGTACCCCTTACCATGGAGGCCAAAGCCTTTCCCATAGTGATCTCTATCTCAACAACTTGAAAGCACATGTGTGTGTATCTTCTGAGGCCTAACTGGCATCTAATGCACCATGAAGAAAGATGGCTAAAAGGTTCCTATTTAGGTTGAACAAGGATCCTAGGGGATATCCTCAAGCTACCTAAAGGTACATGAGGCCTAGTTTTATGTACTGGAAAAAGTGTATGTGTAAGAATTGGTGTGAGAGGGTAACCCACTCTCCACCTTCATGATGCCAAGGTATAAAGTTTTTGGGTGCTTAGCCAAAAAATGACTAATGTCCTTTTCTAGGAGGCATGTCTTTCAATTCATCCTTTGCTTTTCATACTCCCCTAAAAAGAAATTTGGAAAGATAATTTTTGGTTCTAATCCTCAAGTTTGCCCAAGGGTGCAAGGAGAGCATATGTAAGATATCACTTCAAGATTAAAAAACACACATAAATTCATTAATCCAAATCTAAATCTGAAGGTTAATTTTAATCCCAATTTTTAATGTGATTAAACAAGAAAAGAAGACAAATCATATAAAAATATAAAATGTCTATAATAAATGTCTTCCACAAGACGTCTTGTAAAACCACCAAGTTACTAGGATAAAACTTATCTAAGAGGGCTAGTATGAAAATTTGGTTGATGATGCAGACTTTGGGGATGGGAATTTTTAATTAGAGGAAATAGGTGATGTGGATTTGGTCTAGTTAATTAAATAAACTAATTTACTTAATTAAATAACATTAGTATGTTATGAAACATTAGGATAAATGGAAGAGAAATAATTAGTTGATTGATGGCCTAATTAATTAAGCAATTAATCAATTAGTTCAATGACATATGCGAGATTAATAGGGTGATTTTGGTTATGATGTAGTGGACAATTTAGGTGTCTACATTTTTTCGTCTGAGGTGGTGTTGTGACTAAAAGGAGTAACAATATTTCAAAGAAGATAAAATATAGGAGGTGATGTGCCCCAGTTGGTTAAAGGAAAATAGAGTTGGTAAATAGATAATGGATGCTCCCTTGAGACCTCTACAAGTAGGTTGGAAGAACATGTGTGTTCTCTCAAAAGGAATGAAGAGAGGGGAATGTTAAAATGGGGGAGTGGTGAGAATAAGGTGAGTGGGGTGGATGGGAAATGATTGAGTGAAGAAATGGAAGAGGTGATTGGATGATTGGTCATGCTGTATTAGGTTAATAAACTATTGTCACTTGGATTTACACCCTATTTTGAAGCCCGTTTGCTGCAAAAATCTAGTGAAACATGGGAGTGATCTCAAGGTGTGGGACCTTGCATATGAGATCAAACCTCCAAAGAAGGTTGGTTCCTCTTTCTGAATAGAAGATTCAGAGAAAATTATAGACTAAACCTAATCTAACAGTAGTGGAAAAAGGGAAGAAGGAGAAAACTAAAAGGGAAAAGGTGATACACCAGGTTTAATATGAAGAACACCCACAAAGCTAAGATGCATAGAATAATCTCACATAGTTGATAAAATCAAAGAAATCCTGTAAATGCTAACAAAGGTAAAGGATAAGAATAGGAATGCAAGGAAATAAACATTCACAAGAAATAACTAGTTCTAGATCACACAATGCTAAAATAGTATGAAAAGTAAAAATAACCAGTATTATATTGATTAAAAGTCATGATTACAACAAGATAGGGTTCTATTTGGAGCATGAAAATAATCCTCTGCATCCAAGACTCATTACATTGATTTCATCCATATATAGTATTTTATCACATTTATAACACATTAACCCAGGTCATCCACTGCAATAAATTTACTCATAGGCCTATTAGAAGATATTCCTATAAGGGAATGTCCACTTAGATATGTCTTACAAAACATAAATGTAGAAAAGAACCCGATTTGATCTACAACAATAAAAATGAAAATATTTGGATGATGAAGTCACTACAAAAATATTTGCATTAATTACCAGCACCTGACTCACCCATCTGCATCAATTAAAACACCCAAAAACTACTTCCAGCTGGGGAGTTGACCTAATCCTGCAATCATGGCGACTGGAAAGAAGATGGAAATTTTAAAATATAATGCCCACCAAAAGTACCTATGTAAAGATTTTACAAAACTATAAAATATTTTAAAGCACTACATCTATATTAGACACTTTACATTTACATTGATTTTCACTTGAATTTTACTTCTTTCATTTTTCCTTAATGGCAAATCTCATCTATCACAAACATTGGAACTATCTTGTTTTTTCTCCTCTCTTTGGCACTTTCATTGTTGGTGCATCTCTTTGTTGGTGAACTTTACAGTTCACAAACTTTTGACTTCACTGACTACCAAGCCAATTTTCTCTCTTTTACTCCTTTTGTCTTTTATCGACAAAATCACCTTTTGGAAAACCATTTCCTTTAGCTGATTTTATTTCTATTCTTTGTCTTTGTCTTCTTTATCTTTTACTTCTCTTCCTTCCTATTAGAGATTTCTCTAATCGATAAAACCTATGGTTGGCAAAATTGGTGGTTTGTGAACCATCAAGTTTGCCGATAACTTAACTTTTCTTCCTTTGACTTGTCTCTTTTATCCCTTCTAAATTTATTTTCCTTGTTTTCCTCTACTTTAGTCAGTGATTCCCACCATCGTTGAACCAGTAGGTTTGAGAACCACACATTTTTCTTACAAAGGCTTACTTTTCCTTGTTTTTCCTTAGAATAAATTTATTTATCATCTTTTTCACCTTTGAATAAAATATTCTTGTTTTATCGACAATTTTGTTGATCAGCGAACCTGTCGATCAGCGAAATTTTTAGTTCGCCAACTCTCATGTTTGCTGATTAGGAAAAAAGACTAAGGTAAAACTTAGAAATTTTTTGGGATTTTTGAAGGGAGACTCTCTTCCATTTAGGCTATCTCAGATCAGATATTTTTATGGAAGAAGTGCAACGTTTTAGGTAGACCATTTTAGATCTGGAGGGCTAGAAAGGTCAACATAAACCTTATTTAATATAGTATGAGATGTTATGCACCAAGGTATAAAGAACCAAGGTGACAATGTATCCCATGCATAGAACTACCAAAAGGATATCCCAACACATGCAAGGTACATGATGACCTTGGTTGGAACTGTGATGAGACAACCAACAAGCAAAAGGATGCCCCATCACATCCAAGTTATGTGAGCACCTTGGTTGGAACTGTGATGAGACAACCAACAAGAAAAAGGATGCCCCAACACATCCAAAGTACATGATGATATTGGTTGGAGCTATGATTGTTATGATCCTAATATCATATATTCCTAATTATAATAAGTAAGCACTTGTGCCATGATTGACCTTATTATAATTAGGAATATATGATGTTAGGATCATAACAATGATGAGATAGCCAACGAGAAAAAGGATGCCCCAATAGATCCAAGGTACGTGATGACCTTGTTTAGAATTATGATGAGACAATCCTTAAGCAAAAGGATGCCCTAACACATCCAAGGTATTTGATGACCTTGGTTGGAATTGTGATGAGACAACCAACAGGCATGACACACACAAAAATGGATGCATGCCCCATTATACACTATTCAAAACACACCATGATATAAAGGATCGTGGTGTCCTTGAAGAGGTGTGATGTGGAACAAAAGATAAAACAAGATAAACAAAGATCAAAAAGTAATAGTCAATCTACATGCAAGAGGTGACCCTTTTTCCAAAGTGTTGGTGATGGAGAAGATGATGATTACTGATGAATGATTATCCTATAAAGGAAAATTATAAGATAGGACATGTATGAGAGGATGTTAGATGATGAATTGATGCATGTTGTCGAGGTTGCATTTATATTTTTTGTCAAAGCATTCAAGTGATAAAATTATAGGTGTGGGATTGATGTTTGTACAAGTGCATAAAGCTTGAAACTAGGAAGGAAACTCATCCAAACCACTAAATAAGCAACAGGGAGAATGCCAAAAACCCATTCCAAACCATGGCAGAATCTTGTGCCCCTAGCATACAACCAAGGCAATGGGAAAACAAACTAGGATGGGAATGGTAAATGAGGGAATGATATTATAGAGGACCTGAAGGATAATGAAATTTGACTATACACATGGTGCATACAACAAAGTTTTCACTATGCTACTTGTAGAGAAAAGGCCTACATTTTGATGCATTCTTTATTTTGTTAGATGTTGGGGTTGGAGTCATTTTTTGGAGTGTATACTATTTTGTGTCTTAAGGAATTAATACAAAAAATGAATAAAAGATACGCAGGAGCCCAAGGCATTAAAAGAGTCAGTGATAGTTTCATCTTCCCATCAAAGTTTTAGTGAAGTCAAAGAAAGGAAGAAATCTCCACATGTCACCTTGGCGCTCTGTGTTGAGTTTTGATAGTCGAGACAAAGTTTCTTTTGCAATTTTAGTAGGAGGATGAAATGTGATGCATAAGCATCCTAGGTTGCAAAACAATCTTGCATCAACCAAAATATTTACATTCTTTCTTTTCTTGCATTTTCAGTTCAGATCAGTCATTTGCAATTTCAACATTTTGTACCGCATTTTGCCTCATCTTCATATTAGAGCTTGCAGAGTAGGAATTAGAATATTCATAGTGTCATCTACATCATATTCATATTTCAAGTGATTTGGATTTGTTTCCTGAAAGTTATCTCTATCAGAAGATCATTAGTTTTCACAGAATAGAGCATCCAGACAGTCAATTGAAGGAGAAGGTTTGCGGAGCACTTCCATGACTTGTAGAGCCTAATGAAACATCATACATGATGCATATGGATCAGATAGACCTTCCTTGAGGTCTGCACCAAGTTTCATCCATTTACAGAGTGATACCACATGGTGTAGGCCAACCTACATGTTTTCACATGCTACATGTTTCATTGGAGTTTGTAACCTCTTGTGGCCAATGCAGAGGATTCCCAGAGCTTGAAGATGATATATATATATATAGATCTCTTAGATGCATCAAGAAGTCAGTTCTTAGTTAGAAGTTATATGATATGATTTGGATAGTTTTAGAAGTTAGATTCTTTTTGGGTAGGCACTTCAATGCCATATCTTGCATATTAGTTGTAACCTAGAAAGTAGGCCTACGAGCCCTTTGATTGTAGCCCGCATGTTGTTAGAATATGAGCATTGTAATTCTTTGATATTATGAATATATAAATCTTCCATTACATTCTATGATCCTATTGCTTCTGAGTGCTGCCACAATAATGGGTTACACTTTTTGGGACATCCTTATTTTTGCTGAAATCACATATTTTTATAAAATATAATGATTTAAGCCTTGAAAGGTTCCATTTAAAGGATTTTAATTGAAGAGGGTTTGATCAAACCCCCTTCGATTCAAACCCCCTTGGATAGAACCCTGGTAGTTTTAAACCATACCTATAATGGAGTCTCCTCTACACCTATCAAAATGCTGATAAAAAACCACTTTTGATTTACCTTTTGGGGAATCAAATGAATTCATTTAAAATTTATGTTTTGTAAGTATGTAGTCCTTATTATTAGCTTCCCAAAAAGTATAATTTTGAATATATTTAATTTGATTATTATATTTATTTTTTATTTCTTGTGAATGTAGGTTTCTCACCAAACATCAAGTTCTATGTTCTGCACACATAGAAAATTAGTAAATTAGTGAAAAAAAATTCTAAAAAATATCTATGCCCTAGGTATTGATATCCTAGTTTCAACCAAAAAAAATTGAATTATGATACATACAAAAAATGTTATGTTTTACGGAATATGCCTATGCCTAAATTATAATTGGTTTGACAACAAAACTTAATTAAAAAATAAACATTCAACAAAACATTATAAAACCAAATGCATGCCCTATATATTGGTGTTACCAATCTAAATTCAAAAGAATCATAATTTTATCCCTTATAGAAAAAAATTTATGTGCTGTATAGAATACACATTACTTTAAAAAAATGTTGTTTACGATTAAAAACTAGTTATCAAAGGAGACGCAAAAAAAATTACAATTTAACTCCAAATTTTTTTAAAAATATATATTTAGAATCTACAAACAAAATCTCACAAATTACTAATTTGCATCATCTTCAAATTCCTAACGGTTTAGAGGATATAGGTGTCATAAAGTGAAGATTTAGTTCAAAATGTTGATTTCAGTGTTAAGTTTGGCCCAAAAGTGTAACCCATTATTATGGGATGACCGTTCCATTGTGTTTACTCTAGCTGCATGGTCTAGATAGTGCATTTTGTGAACCCTCTGACCATGATTGCACCACAATGTGTCACCATAGCACATCATTTTTAACTAACAGATGTTGGTAGGGTTTCCTCATATGCCATTCGCTAAAACCTTCATAGTAAAATCCACGTGTATGTTTCCCACATCGTTTCAAAGTTGACAGTCCTGACAGTATATTCTATTGTGCCATTGGCTTAGGACATACACGTGGCATCACTGAGCACAGGATGGGGCTTTAAAAAGGAAACAATGCTTATTGATGTGGTATTGGTTGGATTGTCTTACGTGTCAACACTACACATCATATAGTAGGTCCTAGTGGAAAGAAAAGAAAATGGCCACGTGGTGACACCACACATTTCTAAAGTGAAATGTTTCTGACAACATTTTTTACTGTACTATTGGTTCAAGCTAGAGTCAATATAATGTTTCATTCTTCATGAAAAATCAAGGGAATGTTTGAGACATAGTCCGAATAGTCATTGGTGTTTTAGATGCTTTTTAAGTTTTAGTTTCATTTTCAGTAGATTGTTATTTTCTTTTAGAATCTCTTCTTGGAGATTGTTTTAAATAAGCATATATATTTTGTTTCAGGGGTTAGAGTATTAGTAGAAAATACCAGAAAACAATAAGAATCTTGTAAAATCCTTGATGGACATTTCTCAAAAAGCATCAAATGTTATATGCCAGTGTAAACTTTGGCCTTCCATATTTTGTTCTCCAATCAATAATGAAGAGTGGTGACATTATGTGCTAATTTGTTTTAAGATTCCTATTTGTTGTATGTGATGCATTTTGGTCTATGTGATTCAATATTAAAGTGATAACATTTGAAGATTGCTGGAAAATCATGCATGTCAGCTCTTTTGAAAGCTATGATTCATTGTTATTATCTATAAATGGATGCATTGTGCTTTTTATTTTTTAAGTGTGAGATCATGTTTTGGTGCATCACCATAGATTAGATTTCATTTATAGTTGTTTATTATTCAATATTTCTCTCTTTTCTTCTATATATCAAAGATTCAAGGAGGAGACGACTTCTATAAAATCTAGAGGTTGTCTCATGAATCAAGTCCACATTTATGAGATTTCTCATTGTTGGTAGTTATATGCAAATTTAATCATCAAAAATTTTTGGCACGCCAAATGGGATAAAGTTTTAGTTGGTTGATTAGGAGTTAGATTGCATGAACCAAGGACTTATGACGAGATCATTCAACTAATAATCCAGGACTTCTAGTTCCACCATTGGTAACTGTTACTCGAAGAAGGACAACCAAATCAGGCACATTACCATTACAAATGGTAGCACCAGTACCTCCTAGAAATTTTATCAATTGGAATAGCAGTAGCCCGCTTATTCCCCAGTAGATCAAGATACATGGGATCCTATCCCGACCAACACTCTAAAGGCACTCCCCAAATTTACAGGAGAAGATTCAAAGACTCCAACTACACATTTGCAAGATGTAGCAGATGTGTGCATGGTTCATCATGTAAAGGAGAAAAATGTGGCTTTACGACTGCTTGCTGCATCTTTTAAGGGTGAGGATCTAGATGGTATCAGTCTCTTCAGTTGAACTCTATTAGCACATGGGACCAATTGGGAGACAAATCATCACTTCTGCAATAGTTGATTACTATCAAAAGGGCTCTACAAGAAGCCATTATAGATTTCAATACAAGATTCGAAAAGATTTGGCAGAGGATTCTAGTGGTAGCCTGACCTCCAATAGGTATGGCAATTATTTTTTATCTGAAGGCTTTTAATTTAGACATATCAGTTATGATTCAATCGTTAGGAGGACAGACTCTCACAGTGGCCTACGATCTAGCTATAAGGGTTAAGAATAACTTGATAGACACTTTAAAACTCTCTCTGAGGCCTCCTATGCATGTATTTCTTGAATTATCAATCCTTTCCCAAGGAGAGGTTCCCAATCCACCACAAGCCAATTCTCCAATGGATGTCTACCCTTCCTCTCAAACTCCAGTAACCTCAGTAGTAATGGCTCCAACATAAAAAATTAATGATATGAAGAATATTATTTGAAGCTTCTCAAACAAAATCATAAACCTAAAAAAGTAGCATGCCTCTTAACCAAGGCCTCCTTATCAAGGATTCCAAGGAGCTAAACCTCCTTATCAACCCAATCATTATCATGGATCCCAAAGGCCTAGCCATTCACAACCATCAAACCAAATCATCCATGTTCCAATGCCATTGTAGGCTATTGCACCTAACTCTCATAGAGAGTTAGTCATTGGTTAGAATAATTTGGTGGAGGAATCAAATGCTTGGTGTTTTCCTTGCAATAATGCCTACATGCCTAAAGATTGTCCTAGAGGGAAATTGTAGCAAAAGGTGGAAGAGCAACGAAGACAAGGAATACAAATGGAAACACTACATGTGCAATATTAGTATCAGTTGCCTAGCATGTAAAAAATGGTTCTAGTGGCCCAAATGCAAGGCATGTCTATAGAGAAATAAGTGGAAATCGCTCCAGAGCACACACCGTTTTCCTAAGTTGAAGAAGAAGAGGTGGTGTTCGTGAATGATGTTTCAACTTCAAATAATTCATAAGTGTGCAATCTGATTACTACACACGGTTAAAGAGGAATATTTTTAAGACTCCATAAATCGCGCTGCATTCATAAACTACATTTGAAAAGAATTGATTCAAGTCACTCACCCACAAATACAAAATCAAGACAATGTTGTGATAGCACTAAATTACGGGACTCCAAATAAATCAGCTGAAAGGATGAAATATTTTGGATATCTCCTGAGATCACAACCACCTAGGCCATTGAATATAGTAGAGTACTTGAAGAAGGTATCTGTTAATGTTACACTATGGGATGTAGTGTCCATTTGAGAGAAAAAGACACTACTTTGGAAGTGTTGAATGAGTTGGAGAATCCAATGACCGCAATTCACAGTGGGAGATGTTGGCAAGACAAATGACTAGTCAAAGGACAACCAAAGACCTCTCAATCACATCTAGTAGCTACTCTTGTGAATTCAAAGGTAGAGGTAGGTAAAAATAAACCTACACCCTTCTATTTGACCCTCATAGTGGGTACAAACGGTTACATAATTCAATGATAGACTCCAGCGCAAGCGCCACTGTGATTCCTAAACAAATAGATGATGCCCTTCAAATAAAATATGAACCCATGGAAAAGGGGCTGATACAAATAGATGGAAAGAAGGTGCAAACAATGGGATTTATTAAGGAACTTCCACTTACATTGTATGCATGTTTGAATATCGTTCTACTCCAATAAGTGTTTGTAATGGATATTCCTCTAGTCTTTGGCTTATGTTTATCTAGAGATTTTATAACCAAGATAGGGGGTTATCTCTCCTTAGATTGGTCTCATCTGATCTTGAGAACCAAATATGGCTCTAAAATGAAAGTGTTATCAGAACCACTACATAAAGAACATATTATTGAAGAAGTAATGGCAAATTTTGAAGCAACTCATGCTATGATCACACAAGATGAGAGGCTCAAAATGGAAATTATAGATGAAGAGGTTGTACTAAGTGAATTGAAATGAAGAAGAAGAAGTTCTACTATTGGAATCTATGCAAAATGATTCCTATGGAAACTACAATTCTACTGGTTTAGGGACATATTTGATTTTTGAAGAAGATCCACTGATTCCAGAAGTGATGAGTGCATTAGAGAAAGAAAAATAAGTTTTAGAAGGTGGCTCTTCACTCTGGACATTGAATTTTGATGGTGCTAAGTGCATCAATGGTTCAAGGGTCGGTGTGTGTCTAATCTCACCTATAGGATAAAAGATTCTTAGAGATTTTCATTTTCATTTCAGTTGTACCAATAATGAAGTGAAATATGAGTCTTTAGTACATGGTCTAATTCTTGATGAAAAAATAGGAATCAAATAGTTGAAAGTGTTTGGGGATTATGGGTTGGTGATTGAATAGGTTAGAGGAACAACAACAACTAAGAATGTTAGAATGAGATCTTATTGCCATTAAGGGTGGGATATGATTGAAGGATTTGTTGCTTTCAATATTGAAGTCATCCCAAGGGCTCAAAATACTGAAGCGGATAAGATGGCGTAGATTGGGCCACAATTCAACCCAAAAAGCAATCTCTTGATCAATGAAAATGTAGTCAAAATGATCATTCGACCTACTATCCCAGACAATGAAGATCATTGGCAAGTATTTGAGAGTGACTCTCAAATTGCTTTATTTTTACAACAATCAAAAGATTTTGCTAATTAGCTTCAGTCCAAAATTAAATAATCTTATGGTGGCCAAATAGTTCAACTAAAATCAAATAAGCTTCCAAAAGGATTGATAACTCTAGAGAGTCTTATCGATCCTGATGATGCAAAGTTAGACAAAAGAAAGTTTGTGGAAAATAAGGATGATTATTCTAAAATAGAAATCAGAGATGGTAAGAAGATCAAGGTAGGAAATGTTACTATCCATGATGAAAGAGATAGGTTAATCTCCTTAAATATGAGAGGGTGATAGCCTAGAATTATGATGATCTACATAGATATAATAAAGAGATAGTGAAACACACTGGATTGAGTTGGTCTATGGGTCTAAACTAGTTTGACCAAAACAAAGGCATTTTAACTGAAAAATTGAATCCCTCCTAGCCCAAGAGATCAAGAAATTGATTGAATCTAGAATCATCTTTCTGATCAAACATTTAACATGGGTGCCAAATCTAGTTCTAGTTAGAAGGAAAAATGGTGAAATCAATTTATGTGTCAATTTTTGGGATTTGAATCGAGCATCTCTCAAAGATCACTATCCTTTTCCTTTAATGTAATAGATTCTTCAAACAATGGTAGGAGCAGAAAGTGTTTAGAACATGGCAAACATCACTAAGAGAGAGACACTACTGGTGTGATGGTGAATGATTGTGCATGATGTTTGAAGATGTTGTCATTGATGGAAACAAGGAAAGGAATAAGGTTGAGACAAAGTTTTTGGTCTGACGAAAAAGACTTAGTCATTTTTTATTTAGTGTTGCAGGAGACAACAACAGAGTAGCAGTATAATGGATGGCATTCATCCCCAGTTGAAGATTAGAAAATGTGGTTATGGTATGTTGTTTACAGTCCTTTGATGATCCTATATCCAAGTTTTTATCTCTTGATGAGTACCAGAAGCATACACTCAAACAGACTAAGTCCGAAAGATCAGAATACACTATGATTCAGAGCAGAACACTCATCTAATTTGTTCTGCATTCCTCCACTATTGCATATCTTGTTATGTAGTTTTCAAGTGTTGTAAACTCATGTATGAAGTATCTAAATCTAGAGTTGCAAGTTCTAAGTTCCAACAGAAAGATAGTTATGGGTGCCTAAGTATTGCTACTTGGTCTGACAAAACTTGACTATGACAGAGCATGTGTTCTTGTGGTTCGCATTCTACCGCAAAAGAATATTTTGCTTTACAGTTCTAAAGGTATGATCTATGATATGTGAAGAGTCTTTGATATGGATTTGATCAAGTCTTGTGGTCTACAGTGGAAGATGTAGTCTAACAGTTGAACTAAACCAGTGACAGTTTGTGGTTAAGGCCGACATGACAGTATGATGTGTGTGCTGTAAGTTTTGTTGTTTGGAATCTTATCCTAAGTGATTATATGGATGGAGCCAACATATGTGAATATGATTCAAGTGTTTTTTTGATCCACTATGTATTTGGTAAATGATCTTGGCCAACAAGTTATGACTACACACTACATCTTAGTATGTCGACCTAATGTGTAAATTTCAAATGTTGCAGATATATATATGTGTGTGTGTGTGTGTGATCAAATTTGGTGTTTGGAGGTGTAGTGGTGTGAATGAGATTGTAAATTTGATGTGTGAAGAATAATAAGGGTGACAAGAGTAGAAGAAGAGAGATATTGTTTGATGTAGAAGCAGAACAATGAAACAGGGTAGTCAAAGATGAAGAGTTTTGAGACAGTATTTCTGAGCTTCATTGGAACTGTAACGAAGCATGTGTTGATGCAATCAGATTAGTTCAAATTGGTAGTGAGCTACCCTTCTTCTTTCTTTCTTTGTCTAGGTAGTGAGCCTTCTTCCAGTGAGCACTTCTTTTGGGTAGTGAGCCCTGGGCAGTGAGCCTCTATTGTGATTTGGTATTGTTCCTACATACAATATTGTGAGCTAACACTCACCATGGTTTTTCCCAATTTTGGGTTTTCCATGTAAAAATCATGGTGTTCATGTGTGATGCATTATGTTTGCTTCCTCTATGTTTAATTTCCTTTATTGCTACATGTGGTAAATGGATTATTTGCTCAATAAATAAAAGGTTTAATAGAATACTGATTCACCTCCCTCTCAGTAGTTTGGGTGTTCAATAATTGGTATCAGAGCCAAGTTCCTTGGAAGAAGTTTAACAACTTGAGGAAGATCGTGGAGAATACACACATGGATGGTAAAAGGTATCCTACTCCTCCTGAAGAAATTGATCCAATTGAAGGTATAGAAGAAGAATGCATTGAAGATCAACTTAGAGTGGCTTTGGAAGATCTTGGAAAGACTGAAATAGAAAACAAGGATCTGAAAGATAATGTCAAGGAAGTAGATGAGTGTATAAAAAAATTAAGGGAGCAAGTCAAGAAGTTCAAAGAAAAATACAAGGAAGTTAATGAACAATTGATATCAGCAAATGAAACCTTGAATGAGTTGAAAGTAGAAGTTGTAGAAAGAGCAAAAGCTGAAGAAGACCTAAATTAGTTGGTGAAAAACAAATCTGAAGATCAAGTACAAAGCTTGAACAAAAAATTGTGGATCTAAAAGCTGATCTGAAATAGGCATGGATTCAGGAAGATAAATTTAGAGTGCTTCCCAACTTGATAGAATACTTGCAAGTTAGAAGAGTCCTAATGACAAAGAAGGCTTAGGATTTGAGAAAGGTGAAAGTTCTAGAGTCGGTCAAGAGAAGAATGTTGAGCTCAAGAAGGACAAAGGAAAATAGATTTAGAATCAAAGGAAATAATCTAAAAGACCACTGGTTAGGCAACCAAATGCTCAAAGGTACCCATCTTTCAATGGTTATTGTAATACATGCAATAAGTATGGTTATAAGGCTACCTAATGTAGGAGCAAAGTGAATCAAGATACTCCATCATTTTCTAGTCAGTGCTTTACTTGCACTAAAGTAATTAATAATGCTAATGAATGTAGAAGTCAGATAAGAAATGGTTACAATAGTGGAAGGAATGTTCAAACCTTTAGAGGCAACTGCTTTACATACAAGAGATTTGGTCATAGAGCTAGTGAATGCAGAAGTCAGATAAGGAATAACTACAATAATGGAAGGAATGCTCAATCATTCAATGGCAATTGCTTTGCATGTAATAAGTTTGGACATAGAGATAACCAATGTAGGTCAAGGATGAATGGAAGGAACAATGGTTAGAAAAATGTTGTATGCTTCAATTGCAACAAACCTAGACATTTTGCAAGGTTTTGCAGAAGTAAGAATATGAATAAGGATAATTAGGTAGAGTTGAAGAAATTAGTGGAAAAGGTTGATCTAGCTGAGATCAAGAAGGAGATGAACTAGATGTGGTTCAAGAAGGAAGTACAAGAAGTTAGGTATGGGTCCGCACTAGCCTTTGGTGTAGATACTTCATCTGGGAAGTGAATTGGGAGCTCTAGCTCAGGGGGAGCTTCAGTGAAAATTCTTAATCTCCCAGCTAGGAAAGTGGTGTTGATATCCAACATGAAGATATAAGTTAGAGAACATCTTGACAAACCTATTGAAGAAGATTCTAGTAGAAAAGAATCTAATGTGGTGAATTACAGAGCAATCTTGATCGACTGAGGACAACAGAGAAAGGCTTTGACAACTTTTTGACCGAAGCATTTATGGTGATCAAATCTTGATGAAAAGAGAATATAAGGGATCCATTTGAAAGAAAAATCACTTTGCATTCAAACTTTCAAGTGACTAAATTTATCTAAGAAGTAATCCAAAGCAAATTCAAGCATCCGGTGAAGAAACCCTAATGGAGGCAAAAGGTATTTACTGCTCTCTCTTTTGAAAAATTTCCTATTTTTAGTTTGTAAAGATGGATACCCCTCAAGTAGTTGAGATAATAAAGAGGCCCCTGTTGGAAACAAGGTAGATAACTGAGAGGGGGGGTGAATCAATTATCTCAAAATTTCATTAATTTTCTTTTCTTTTGTTATCTCAATATTCAGTGATTTATCAAAACATGAAAGCACATGCAACCATATGAAGAGAAATAAAATTAATGCACATAACACAAGGATTTTTACATGGAAACCCTATTAAGGGAAAAACCATGGGGTGACTAATCCAAGATTGTATTCTCTGTTAAAAGAATATAGGAGTACAAAATGGCACTTGCCAATTAGGGCTCACTGCCTGAGCACACTACTCACAAGAGGCACACTGCCTACAAGAGACACACTGTCTATAGAACTTACATAAGATATCCAAGTATTTGAACTGATGAGAAGCATCTACATATGCAAGAGTTTAGTTCTGGTTAGGAACAATATACTGATCTGGCACATTTCATTCTTCCTCTTCTCAGTGCTGCTATTCTGTCACATTCTGGGCTTGAATTGTTGTTCACATACTTATCTCTATTTTTCTTCACACCATCTTTCTTGACATATATCTTACACACACTCATGAGATTGAATCTATCAGATATATATATCTGCATTAAGAATTTCCTTCAACTTCTTAGTCGGCAACAAGAATACTTGAGATATTTGCAAGTTGTTGATCTGTCAGTTCAATCCATGCTTGAATAATGATGCACATCAAAAAATTAGGCATATAAGTCATTAATCATGTTGGTCAATAATGTATACTAGCACAAATTGCTTGATCAACACCTTTTACACATCCAGATTGAAGTTTGATACTCTGTCGGTTAGTTCTTCCTCTGTTTTCTCTGCCTAACTAGAACCAACACTTAAATGCTCATATCTTTTCCATGCTTTATCACCAAAGGCTAAATCTCTGGAATACAATAGTCACGATACCCCTCTTGACTTGTCCAAGTCTGTAACTTACTGAGTTGCACCATCTGAGAGATTTGAAACTGATTGTCAGACCATGTTACATACTCTGTTCTTGTCCATCGGACCAAAACAATCTTCAATCTAACTTCCGGTATAGGCATATTATGTATTGCGGATGTGTGGGATAGATTTTGTTGCCATCAATGACAACACTAATGAGTCCTAGCATTGTCTCTTGCCAACAATCTCCCCCTTTGGCATTGATGGAAACACTTAGTGAAAAATGACTAAGTGTCACAGTAACTCCCCCTTTGCTTGTGCTTTGTTTCTTTACACTGCTTTACCAGAGTTCCCCCTTTGTTGGATTCCTCATTTTTCACTATTCTTCACTCCCCCTTTGACATCAATGGTAAAGGGTGGGAACCGCTTACAAAATTGTACAAAAACTATTATATACATGGCCGCATATGTACATACAAATCATATGTTATACTTACATATACTTAAGTATATCTGCCAAGGTTGTTTTCAACTATACAACCTCTGTGGCCCAACTCCTCTTCATTCTATCCAAAATGGAGATGTGTCCACTTAACAAAAATGCATATGCTTCTTCCCTCTTTAAGCTTGTTGGATCACTGGTCTGGATTGTACTTTGTGCATCTGTCAAGGCATCATGCATTGCCTCTAACTTAGGGATGATTATCCCTCTGAGCTCACCCATTCTATCCATTACATTCTTTTTCTCTTTAACCAGATCTTTTATTCCATTTATTATAGCTATAGCTTGACATTCATGATTCACCAGAGAGGTAGTAAGGGGATCAAAATTTTGAGATAAACTTGGCAGTTTTCCTTCTTGTTCTTTCACTTTCTTCTCAATGTCCTCTGTCACTTTGGGCCAAGATAAACAAAATTTGTATATGTCCCCACCATCCTTAAGAGCATTTTCAAGGCTCTTTATGCCAATGCCTAAGGTTCTTCTATCATTTGCAATAAGTCCTTGTACCTTAGCGAATCTTTTCCCCAAAAACTCTTTCCAGACCTTGGTTTCTACTGATTTCTCTAAAGATTCAAAATGAGTGTTAACAAAATTGACTAAGCTTTTTAGATTACTGGATGGAGAGGTAGAAGGATCCTTTTGATAGGTTGGCATAATCTTCTCCAGGATCCCATATGCAATCTCTAATAGCTCATAATCTTCCATATGTGATTTCAAAAGTTTCTCTTTAGCCTTAGCCTGAGCGAATGATGTTATCTTCATCATCTATACTGGAGAGAGAGTGTCTAGATTTAGAGGCCCTTGAAACATCTCCAGTTCATCTAACTCCACAACCTCTTTGTTTAGGAAATTCTACACTATCTCTGTAGTGTCTCTTGCTGGTGATTCAGACTTCTTTCCTTCAGAAATATTAGGACAGTCTAGTTTGGATGTGTCATTACAAACCTTTTCTGCTTGTTCTTCTTATTTTGCTTTATCCTCTTTTTCTTGCATCTCCTTCTCTTCTCTTCTTCCTTCCTCTTTTTCTCTAGTGCCTAGAAGATTTGTCTTGGCAATTGTGGGATCTAGAGGAGTGACATTACTAGTGTTTTCTGTTTTGTGAACTTCCTCTTTTAGAATAGAGGAGTCTAAGTCCTCAGATTTTTCTTCTTTAAGTTTCTTTAATCCTTCAACATCCATGTCTGAAGATTCTTCATTAGTTTTCTTTAATCCTTCGACATCCATGTCAGGAAATCCTTCAAAATTCATGTTGGAAGGCTCTTCATCTGCTTCCTCTACAATGGGAAGATTAAACTTTTTCAAGGCTTTCCAGAGAATTTCTCTTGTTTTATCAGCTATTTGGTCAGTTTCTCCAAGCATAAGTTTGTTCATTCTGGACTTGCTCTGAAAATCATCTTTACTATCCTTGAAAACCATGTGCATTTGCTTTGGAGTGATAGAAGGACATAGATGTATCACTATTTGCTCTTGGATCTCCAAGTCTTTTGCCTTTGCATTATCTTTTGTTTGCTCCAATACTTCTTCTAGGCTCTTTGGAATTAATGAAATTATTTCAATGAATACTTTGTTATAGATATTCAAATACCTAACAGTTGCCTTCTCAAGTATTCTCATGTTTGCATTATTGTATTTATCATAAAATTCTATTACTGGCTGCAAGTTTCCATCCATAGTTACTGCCTTAATGGTGTCTTCAATTGAGAGAGTGGGATTCTCAACAAATTCCTCTGTCTTCTCTTCCTCTTTTCTGTTATCAGAGGGCTTCTCGGATATTCTTTTCTTCTTTACTTTCCTGATTTCCTCGTCTAATTCAATCTCTTCATCATCCTTTTGGCTTATATAGATTCTTGAGGCTTTGGTCTTCATTCTCTTCTCACCTTTGCTAAAAGGCTTAAAATCTGGTTTGGTAGTTTTTGAGCTTTTAGGAGTGACAGGAGCAGAACTCTTGGAAGATCTAGTCCGGGGGGAGGCTTGCACCGGAATACTTTCTTTCCTTTCTTCTTGTGTTTCTTTTTCTGACTTCTCTATATTCTCTATATTTGCATCAACTGCCTCTTTAGATATGCCAAATCTTTTGGCAACTTCTTCAACTTCCTTTCTTACTTTTCTTTTCATCTCAGGCTGCCTTAACTCAACATGTATTTTTATGCTTAGCTCTTCGAAGGTGCCAAACCTTTCTGCTTCAGTGTCTTAAGGTTGGCTTAGCAAGTGTTGGACATGTATCTCCAAAATGTTTTCATCAACCTCATATCCCATTGGCATTATCCACACAGTTCTTGGCTCAACTGCCTCCATTAGACATTGATCAGTGTCAACCATAAAGCAGACTATGTCCTTGTATTTCTCAACTATGGACTATGGTATTCTCTCTCTAGCATGCATCATGCTTTGGAAGTTCTTAAAGTAACCCCAGAGGGCTAAGTTTTGGGCTTGAGCATTGCAAAGTCCATATATGTAATCTCTAATTTGAATTGCAATGGGTTTGTCATTTTGCCAGACCCAACCCTTTGATCTAGGCAACTCATTCATATACTAGAAAAATAGACACAGGATTAGACTACCATATTTGAAAGAATTTTTCTTGTCTTTCTTGATCTTCTGCAAGTTTTTCATCAGTTGACTTAGTAGAAGCTCACACAGATCATAATCTGCATCTTCCTTCAGCATCTGATATGTAGCATAGATTGTTGTGCCAGACACAGAATTTTGCCTACTTGAGTGAAAGATTTTGTACCTAATTATCATTGAAGCAAACTTGACATTTGGATCCATGATGTCATCTATGGTCATTGCTCTCTTGTCAAATTTTGATCCGGTGGCTTCAATTACCATTTGGTTCTTCACAAATTTGAGTGTGGGTAACCCACTAGTTGAGTGTAGTCTGGTCACAGCCCTGATGGCATCTTTGGTTATCTTGAATGGCCTAATTAGCCACATTAAATTATCATGCATCCTACTTAAAACATACCGGACCCATTCATCTTTTGCAAAAGACGAAAAATGTATGCAATGTTTGAAGTGTTTGTCCCTTAGGGTCTTGAATTCAAGTCTAAGTTCAAAATTGTCATCCATTAACTGATTTTGATAGATGTCGATCAATTTTGAGTCTCCAAAATCTTTGATGTTTGCATGGATATAAACCCTAACATCTTCTACATGCAAGACACCATGAGGAATGCTGGAAAATACACCTAAGGGATCAACTTCTAGTGACTTGTAAGGGTGTTTCTTGAATATTGGTCTCAGTCTTTCAGAGATTTTAACAACCATTGGAGTAGGCATTCTAGTAAAGAAATCTAGAGAAAATTTGTAGAAGGAAAATATATTTTCGCGCCTTAGGGTTTGAAGCAAATGTCGGAGCGATTTTCTATTTGGATTCGATCTTTAGCTTGAACTTGAGTAAACTGTAGAATCTCTTCTCAGAGCTCTTCTCTCTTCTTCATTTTAAATGCAAAGTGTGATAAATGGTGAGTGAAGACCCTTTTATCCTTCTGCTAAACCTAATTTATCATTGTAATAAATGCACAACCTTTTATGTCAACTAGTTACCCTGTTTCTCAAGTGAGCTTTTCATAAATCACCTTGCGGATCTTCAAATTTGTGCCTTAGTGTGTTGATAACACCCATGTGTCTTAAAAACTTTCTTCTAGATCCACATATCTAAATATTGTATTTTGAAATCATACCAGATCAATTTGCATTGCTCTGTTAACACTGAATAGTTGTTAGAACCGGATCTACTCAAGTGGTCATAAACCTTTTGAAACTTCATGCAGACCCCTCACAATCTGGCTGAAGGATCTTTGGAAGATTTTCTAAGAACCCTTTAATCTGCAACATCAGATGTTTAATCATGTGCCAAATTCAGGCACTTCCTAACTGGCTGGGGGAATTTGATCTTCTTTGTAGCTCCCCCTAAACTAGAGCTCACTTTTAAATTTTTGGAGGGATTATCAGCACTGGATTTCAGTGTGGACCCATCACCAATGTTCATCACATTCTTCTTTACTCAAGTCTTTCTCATCTCCTTCTGAATCTCATATGCATTCACTTTGTCTTGTTTCTGATCATGTTTCATTGGACCTTTTCCATCATGATTTCTACTTCTGCAGAATCTAGCTATATGATTGGATTTATTTTAATTGTAACACACAACATATCCTTGCTTATTTGATTGATATCCTCTTGATCTGCACTGATTAGCCATATGCCCCATTCTATTGCATGTAAAGCATCTACCATTGAAATAATTTCTCATTTGCATATATCTGCATTCATGAGATTTGTGACCATACCTTTTGCAATTAAAACGTTGACCGACGAAGGATGGATTGTTCTAATTCATTCTATTCATGCACTGAGTTGCTTTGTGACCAAAATTGTTGCAATTGAAGTAGTATCCATTGAAGGATGGATATATTTGGGCATTTAGTTGTCTTATTAGAGGTCTTCTAGGCCTAATTCTTTGACTTCCTGATCCAAAGTTCTTTTGACTAGATCCAGAGCTTTCACCTTTCTCATATCCCAAGCCACACTTATCATCTACCCTCTTTTGGATTTCTAGAAGAACTTCAAGTTGGGTTGAGCTTATCTTGATTTTTTCTTTGTATTCATTTACAGATTGAAGATCTTGTTTAAGAGTGTCAATCTGGTTCTCAAGTTGTTCTTCATTGTATCTGGCTTCTTCAAGATCAGATTCAAGATGTCTGATTATTCTGTCCATTTTGTGGTAGTCCTCTGTTTTCTCCTTGAGGGATTGTTTTAGGTTATCTTCAGTCTATCTCTTCTCTTCAATTTCTTGGGTGAATGTTATAACCCCTTATTCCATTTCATGTCTTATCATAATGACTTATTTTGACAACTTCTCACATAGCTTAGTTTTCTCATTCAGATCCTCATTAGTATTATTGGTTTCATTTTGTTCTACCAATTTATGAAGAAGTTCCTTTCTCTTTTTCATGGAGATACTGAGTTTTTCTTTCAGTTCATTGATGAAATCATCATCCTCCTTAAGTCATTTTCTCAAAGTATTGACTTCAGACTGGGATTGTTCAAAATCATCTAAGGAAAGATGTAGTTGTTCTTTCATACCATATTCATACATTGAGATTCTCAGATCTTCCTCAAGCTATTAGACTTTTTAGAGGAACTTAGCTTTGATACCAATTGTTGGAAACAAGGCAGATAATTGAGAGGGGGGGTGAATCAGTTATCTCAAAATTTCCTTATTTTTCTTTTCTTTTGTTATCTCAATATTCAATGATATATCAAAACATGAAAGCACATGCAACCATAAGAATAGAAATAAAATTAACACACATAACACAAGGATTTTTACGTGGAAACCCTGTTAAGGGAAAAACCACGGGGTGACTAACCCAAGATTGTATTCTCTGTTAAAAGAATAAAGGAGTACAAAATGACACTTGCTAATTAGAACTCACTACCTGAGCACACTGTTCACAAGAGGCACACTGTGTTGCAAGTATGGCCCTAAACGGTGTTGTCATTGATGTCAACATACTCCTGTTGCATTGATGTTAAGAATTGGAAGAGTTATGTGCTGAGGATATTGAGAAAATTAGCCCCATCAGAAATAGAGAAGAACAGTGAAGACAGTGAAGTTCTATGAAGCAAAGATCTCATATAGTTGAAGATCAGAGTATACACATCAAAGGGTTTGTAGATATGTCTGAAGGTTCTCTAGTCAAGATTTTAGAGGCTCGCATGAAGATTTGAAGAAGCTATGGCCATATGAGTAAAACTTGTTCTGGTAGTTGTTCAGTGGTGACAGAGTGGCACAACTAGGTCTAGTGAGATATGAAAATGCAATATCATGCTCTACAGATCTGGTGGCATGTTTGGGAAGCTAATTTGAATTAAGAACTCGATTGGCTCATGCTTTGGAGGTCCGTAAGTGATCCTTCTAGTGTGACAGTGATGATTGGCTATGTTCTTGTGGTTCCGGATGAAGATGCAAATTATTTCAGTAAGAAGAAGTGGTGCGGATGTTCTTGGTGATTCAAGCAAGCCTGTGGAGGTCTCCAGTTTGTGTCCAGTTCATGTTGTTGGTCTGCATTGAAGATTGAGCTTGTAATTGAAGATTTACCTTTGGGTAATGGTGTTCTTCCCAGACCTAGCTGACCGGATGATTTACACATGTTGCAGATAATCTTGAAGATGTTTTGTGAAGCATGGTGTGTTCCTCAAAGAAGATTAAAGTTCCAACTATGCGTGGCTGATAGTACAGTAATGCGTAAGAAGTTTTTGTAACATGTCAAGTTGTATTTTTGTAAATGCTCTGTAATAAAATGAGTGTATGTTGTGTTGACTTTGTTGATCATTCCAAAGTCGATGTCATGTATAAATAAGAGTTGCAAAGTCATTTCAAGTGGTATCCTGTGTGGTCATAATGAGAAGGTGGTAAGGAAGAGGAGTGAAAAGCAGAGTAGAGGTGTTGAGCTTTAATGGAATTGAATCAAGCATAGTGAAGATGCTAATTTCCAGTTCAAGTTTGTAATATTTATTCTCTTATGTAGACAGTGTGTCTCCTGTAGGTAGTGGGCCTCTTGTGAGTAGTGTGCTCAGGCAGTGAGCCCTAATTGGAAGGTGCCATTATATTCTTCATATTCTTTTAACAGAGAATATAATCTTGGGTTAGTTACTCTGTGGTTTTTCCCTTAATCAGCATTTCCACGTTAAAATTTTGGTGTTATTTGTGTTAAGGTTGTTTTTGCTCTTGAATTATTGCATTATGCTTTCATGATTGAATCTTTAATATGCTTTTGAAATACAAGAAGGTTTTAAGTAAATAAGGAACAAAATTTTTGTGACAATTGATTCACTCCCCCCCTCAGTTGTCTGTCCTTAAATCAACAAATGGTATCAAAGTAGGTTCCTCTAGAAGAAGCTTAACCACTTGAGGAGATCCAGGATGTCATCCTACAAGAAGGATAATCCAAGGTTTGATGGAACAAACTACACTCTTTGGAAAAGCTGCATGGAATGTCACTTGCAATGCATGGGAGAGCAGTATTGGAACATGACTACAATTGAGTATATTCCTCCAAAGAATGGTTTGACAACTCTAGATGAAATTAGAAATGCTGAAAATAATCTTTGAGCCAAAGAAGCCCTACTAAGTGTCTTGTCTAATACATAACTGACAAATGTTATGGGATTGAAAACTGCTTATGAAATTTGGACAAAGCTGGAGATTCTACATGAAGGAGACAAATATGTTAAATGTCCAAAGTTACAGAGTCTAAAAGTAAAGTTTGAAAGCCTGAAGATGAGTGAAGATGAAAATATCACTACATTTATGCCAAGGGTAAATGAGCTTATCTGTGACATTAGATGAAGATGAGATTGTTGCCAAAGTTCTTAGATCCTTACCTCCTGGCTACAAAGACAAGGTTGCTACTATTGAGGAATTTAGATCATTATCAAACATTACTAGGGATCAATTGGTTGGAAAGTTAGCTGCATTTAAATTGGTTGAGTTTGGAGATGCACCTCCCAAGACTGAATCTGCATTCAAAGCTAGTGTGTCTGCAAAAGGAAAACAAAGATATGATCTAGGGGAAAATTCCTCAAAGAAATTAACATGGTATGATAAAGCAAGAAAGGATCTAGAAAAAGATGAGTCAGAAGCTGCACAACTTGAAGCCCTTATTGCCAAAAGATTGCCAAGGGGATCCGGTAATTATGAAGGAAAATTGCCTTCAGATGTTTCAATTGCAACAAGATTGGTCATTTTGCCTCAAGGTGTCCGCAAAGATTTTCAAGGCCTAACCCTAATAGATCAAGATTTCAAAAGAAGTGTTACTATGTTCAAGAAGATGATGATGAAGGAGTAACAGATGATGAATCTGAGATAGGAACCAAATCCGGAAGTGACTGGGTGTTTATTGCCATCAAGGAAGATCCAATGCCTATTGAATTTGCCAATCATAAGATAGAAAGGGCTCTGGCTGCTCAGGTTGAAGAAAAGGATGAATGGGTCATTGACAGTGGATGCTCTCACCATATGACTGGTGATAAGAATAAGTTCATAAACCTAGAAAGATATGAAGGTGGAGTTGTAAAATTTGGAGATAATTCTGTTGGTAGAATTAAAGGCAAGGGAACCATTTCTTTTGATGGAAAGAACAAAACCGGTGATTTTTTATATGTTGAAGGTTTAAAACATAATCTTCTCAGTGTTGGGCAGCTAGTAGACAAAGCTTATGATCTTCGGTTCAAAAATGGAAAATGCAAGATCTTTGAAAGCTCTGGAACTGAGATTACATCCGGTACTTAGACAAAAGGTAACATCTTTCACTTGGTTGGTACTGGCAAAAGTTACTTATTTGTTCAAATCAATCAAAGTTGGTTGTGGTATAGGAGAATGTGTCATGTGAATTTTGATAATACCATTAAGATAAGTAACAGCCAGGTTGTAAGAGATCTTCCAAGATTGGTGAAACCTACTAATAGCTTGTGCAAGGAATGTCAGTTAGGTAAGCAGAATAGAGTCTCATTCAAAAGTAAGGAACATTCTTCAACCGGATTGTTGGACTTGGTGCACACTGATCTATGTGGTCCAGCAAGAATTAGGAGTCTACAAGGAGATAGATATTTCATGTTGTTGATTGATGACCACTCCCAGATGATGTGGGTGACTTTCTTGAAAGAGAAATATGAAGCACTTGAGAAGTTCAAAATATTCAAGGCTATGGTAGAAAATGAAACTGGCATAAACATAAAATGCCTCACATCTGACAGAGGTGGAGAATTCACATCTAGACAGTTATCAGCTCCAAGGACTCCACAACAGAATGGATTAGTGGAGAGAAAGAACTGGACCATCCAGGAAGCTTCTAAGACCATGATGATGGAAGCAAATGTTCCTCAGATCTATTGGAGAGAAGTTGTGATCACTGTTGTTTATACTCTTAACCGGGTACAAATTAGAGACAAGACTGGTAAGACTCCTTATGAACTTTGGTTTGGCATCACTCCTACTGTGAAGTATTTCAGAGTCTTTGGTAGCAAGTGCTATATCAAAAGAGATGAAGACCTTGGCAGGTTTGATGCTAGAAGTGATGAAGGAATATTCTTGGGGTATTCTACTCAAAGAAAAGCTTACCGGTGTTATAACAAGAGATTAAGAAAGATTGTGGAAAGCACAAATGTGAAAGTTGATGAAGGCATGGAAAATCCCTCAATGTACTATGAGTATGAAGCTGATGATCAAAATGATATCTTAGACCAAGAAGAACAAGTCCAAACTCTAGTCCAAATTTAGATTGATCTAGAGAATCCAGAAACACAAGAAGAAGAGACAAGCTTGAATGAACCTATCCAAGAATTAGAAGTGCAATTGATTCCCAAAACTCCCAGGTATGTAAGACTGAATCATTCTCAAGACCAGATCATAGGAGATAGAAGAAAATGTGTTCAAACAAGAAGAAATTTTTCTCAAGACTCAATGAAGTATTGTCTGATTTCAAAAGTTGAACCAAAAATAGTAAATGAAGCATGCAATGATGAAAGTTGGGTTAAAGCAATGAAGGAGGAATTGATGTAGATTGAAAAGAATCACACTTGGGATCTTGTTCCTAGACCTATGGATAAAAATGTGATTGGGACTAAGTGGGTCTCCCGGAACAAGCTAAATGAAGATGGTGAGGTAATAAGAAACAAAGCCATATTGTTCTGTAAAGGTTATTCTCAAGTAGGAGTTGACTTTGAAGAGACTTTTCCTCCAGTGGCAAGGATTGAAGTAGTCAGACTATTTCTTGCCTTTGCTTCCTTCAAAGATTTCAAGGTATATTAGATGGATGTCAAATTTGCTTTCCTAAATGGTGATTTAGAAGAAGTATACATTGAGCAACCGGATGCATTTCAACTGTTTGATAATGGAGCTATAGTATGCAAATTTAAAAAGGTATTGTATGGACTCAAACAAGCCCCAAGAGCCTAGTATGAAAGGTTGGACAAACATCTTCTGAAAATTGGTTTCAACAAAGGTACTACTAACAGTAATCTATATTTTAAGATTGATCATGAAAATATCTTGATTGTTGAAGTATTTGTTGATGATATTATTTTTGGGGGGAAGGATAGTATGTGTAAAACTTTTGCAAATAAAATGAAAAGTGAATTTGAGTTGTCTATATTTGGTGAAATGAATTTCTTCTTGGGTCTGCAAATCACTCAAACAAAGAAAGGAATCTTCATATCTCAGACCAAATATGTGAAAGAATTATTGAAAAAATTTGGAATGGAGGATTCAAAGGCAATGAATACTCCCATGGCTACTAGATGTAAGTTGAGTAAAGATGTTGAATCTCCTAAAGCTGATTAGAAAACATAGAGGTCTGTGATTGGAGGATTGCTCTATCTCACTCAAACTAGACCTGACATTATGAATGTTGTTGGTCTTGTTGCTAGATTTCAAGGTGATCCTAGAGAATCTCATGTCATGGCAATCAAGAGAATTCTTAGATATTTGAAGGGAATAGTTGAGTATGGATTGTGGTATCCCAAGGATCATGATTTCTCTCTTCATGCTTATACTGATGCTAATTGGGTAGGTGATGTGGATGACTGGAAGAGTACTGGTGGTGCAATCTTTTTAGGGAAAAGATTGGTTTCTTGGCTAAGCAAGAAACAAGAGGCAATATCTCTGTCTACTGTAGAAGCAGAGTATATTGCAGTAGCGAGTAGTTGCACTCAAGTATTGTGGATGAAGCAAATGTTAAGAGACATCAGAGTGGAGTATGAAGAACCTATCACAATCTTCTGTGATAACTCAAGTGCAATAAACATATCAACAAATCTGGTATTGCATTCAAAGACAAAACATATCCATCAAGTTCCACTTTTTAAGAGAGCAGGTGAACAAGAATGAAGTTAGATTGGAGTTTGTGCCCTCAAAGGATTAGATTATAGACATTTTTACCAAACCACTACCTAAGGACACTTTTGAGTATCTCAGGGAGAAGTTAGGGGTTATTACCCCTCTGATTCTGAATTAAGGTGCACTGATGTGCATCTATTGGTGGATTTCATAGTCATATGTTATGATCCAGATTGATGCTAGGGGGCTGCTACTCAGGGGGAGCAGTCAGTATGATTCTGAAGCATGAGAAGTGGTTGCAAGTATGTGCCATTTTCCATTGATGTCAAAGGGGGAGAGAAGACATGTGAAAAACAAAAAGTGGTTGTTGATCAAAGGGGGAGCAATAGAGGAAGAGAAGACATGTGAATGATTGTTGGTGATAGGGGGAGCTATGTCAGTCAGTAAGGAGAAGTTCTTGTCTTGATGGTTAAAACAGTTTTTCACATCATATGTTGCCATCAATGACAAAGGGGGAGATTGTTGCAAGTATGGCCCTAAATGGTGTTGTCATTCATGTTAACATACTCCTATTGCATTAATGTTAAGAATTGGATGAGTTATGTGTTTAGGATATTGAGAAAATTAACCCCATCAGAAATAGAGATGAACAATGAAGACAGTGAAGTTCTATCAAGCAAAGATCCCAGATAGTTGAAGATTAGAGTATGTGCATCAAAGCATTTGTAGATATGTGTCTAAAGGTTCTCTAGTCAAGATTTCAGAGGTTTGCATGAAGATTTGAAGAAGTTATGGCCATATGAGTAAAACTTGTTCTGGCAGCTGTTCAGTGGTGACAAAGTGGCACAAATAGGTCTGGTGAGATCTGGAAATCAAATATCATGCTCTACGGATCTGGTGGCATGTTTGGGAAGCTAATTTGAATTAACAACTCGATTGGCTCATGGTTTGGAGGTCCACAAGTGATCCTTCTAGTGTGACAGTGATGACCAGCTGTGTTCTTGTGGTTTTGAATGAAGATGCAAATGATTTCAGTAAGTAGAAGTGGTGCAGATGTTCTTGGTGATTCAAGCAAGCCTATGGAGGTCTCCAGTTTGTGTCCAGTTCATGTTGTTGGTCTGCATTGAAGATTGAGCTTGAAATTGAAGATTTACCTTTGGGTAATGGTGTTCTTCCTAGACCTGGCCGACCAAATGATTTGCACATGTTGTGGATAATCTTGAAGATGTTTTGTGAAGCATGGTGTGTTCCTCAAAGAAGATATAAGTTCCAGCTATGCGTGGCCGATAGTACAGTAATGTGCAAGAAGTTTTTGTAACAAGTTAAGTTGTATTTTTGTAAATGGTCTATAATAAAATGAGTGTATGTTGTGTTGACTTTGTTGATCATTCCAAAGTCAATGTCATGTATAAATAAGAGTTGCGAAGTCGTTTCAAGTGGTATCTTGTGTGGTCATAATGAGAAGGTGGTAAGGGAGAGGAGCAAAAAGCAGAGCAAAGGTGTTGAGCTTTAATGGAACTAACTCAAACATAGTGAAGATGTTAATTTCCAGTTCAAGTTTGTAGTATTTATTCTCTTCTATAGACAGTGTGTCTCTTGTAGGTAGTGGGCCTCTTGTGAGTAGTGTGCTCAGGCAGTGAGCCCTAATTGACAGGTGCCATTATATTCTTTATATTCTTTTAATAGATAATATAATCTTGGGTTAGTCACCCCGTGGTTTTTCCCTTAATTAGTTTTTCCATGTTAAAATTTTGGTGTTATTTGTGTTAAGGTTGTTTCTTCTCTTGAATTATTGCATTATGCTTTCATGATTGAATCTTTGATATGCTGTTGAAATACAAGAAGGTTTTAAGTAAATAAGGAACAAGATTTTTGTGACAACTGATTCACCCCCCTCTCAGTTGTCTATCCTTAAATTAACACATTGCCTACAAGAGACACACTATCTATAGAACTTACAGAAGATATCCAAGTATTTGAACCAATGAGAAGCATCTACATATGCAAGAGTTCAATTTTGGTTAGGCATAATATACTGATCTGGCACATTTCATTCTTCCTCTTCTCAGTGCTACTATTCTGTCACATTCTAGGCTTGAATTGTTGTTCACATACTTATCTCTACTTTTCTTCGCACCACCTTTCTTGACATATATCTTACACACACTCACAAGCTTGAATCTATTAGATATATATCTACATTAAGAATTTCCTTCAACTTCTTAGTCTGCAACAAGAATACTTGAGATAATTGCAAGTTGTTGATCTGTCAGCTGAATCCATGCTTGATTAATGATGCACATCAAAAAATTAGGCATAGAAGTCATTAATCATGTTGGCCAATAATGTATACTACCACAAATTGCTTGATCAACACCTTTTACACATCTGGATTGAAGTCTGATACTCTGTCAGTCAGTTCTTCCTCTGTTTACTCTACCTGATTGGAACCCAACACTTAGATGCTCATATCTTTTTCATGCTTTATCACTGGAGGCTAAATCTCTGGAATACAATAGTCATGATATCCCTCTTGACTTTTCCAAGTTCACAACTTACTGAGTTGCACCATCTGAGAGATCCGGACCTAATTGTTAGACCATGTTACATACTCTATTCTTGTCCACCGAACCAAAACAATCTTCAATCTAACTTCCGGTATAGGCATATTATGAACTGCGGATATGTGAGATAGATTTTGTTGCCATCAATGACAACACTAATGAGTCCTAGCAATGTCTGTTTCCAATAACCCCAACCTAAGTTCAAGGAACATCCCTTTAAATCGTTAATGACTAATCTGGATGGCACATTTTCTAAGGTTCCACATGGTGTTATGCATACGGAAGATGTTAGGGCATACATACACGCAAATATAGAGGAATATGATCACATGAAATTAGGGAAATTGTACTTGGATGAGGTAACTATTGATGATATTGTGTTGAAATAAGAATACAATGTTCTACATGAGAAGAACTTGGATACCTAGTTACATTTTCCAGTATTTTTAGATGATACGTGGGTTAGATATGTTCTGAGCAGAATTCATGATGAATTATTTTGGCTTGATGTACCCCACATGATAACAAAGGATGATATCAAAGAAATAACTGGCATGTGCTCTACCAGAAAGGTTCCAGCCTTGAAAACCATGAAGAACAATACATTAATGCAATTAACTGGTGCAAAATTTGATAAAAGGGCACTAACTGTGAATGACATTGCGGATCCGGTAGTTAGATTTGCATCGCTAGTTATTAGGTACAAGGTCTATTTCTCCAATAGGGAGAACTCAGTGTCTACAACATCCATATACACAACATATGATATGGTCAAGAATAACACAGACAATGATCTATGTGAGTTTCTCTAGAAACAACTAATGGAGAACTTGAAAAGAACAAAGGAAACAAAATATCCCTTTAAGTATGGAACACTAATCTTTTGTTTGTTCTTCTATTTTCTGAGAGAGTTGCCTAGTATGGATAATATTAGTTGGCTTGGTCATGCACCTATAGCCACTCAAATTAGAAGTCATTTGTAGTGTTTTGGAAATGCTGACAAAAAAAATGTAGCTTTATGGGGTTATTTCAAAAATTTTCAAAAGAAAATGTAGGCCAGGGCTAGAATCCCTGAAAAAGTTGTGAAGAAATATGAAAAAGATATTATGTTCATGGTAGACAATCACAAATGCCTGATGGATGATGTAGAACCTAAAATTGTATAGGTCCCATCCATGGGATACGAAGACTTAGAGGAAGTATTAACTGGTTTGGCAGATCTTATATTGAGACAACCAAAAGATCCTAAAGAGGAAAGGTTTGGCACATTTGAGGAACTATCTCTCAAAGTTCATCTGGAGCAAAAACAATCAGAAATAAAGAAGAATGCAACAAAAATGGCATGAGTTTGTCAAAAGCCAAGGATTCACAAATGAACAAATAAGTGAAGCAAATCAAAGGAAGAGGCATCCAAGGCTGCAAGTGCTTTGGAAGGGCGAACATCAAAAGCTCTGGAGAACAAGAAAGATGAGAAAATTAAGAAAGAGAACCCTGCATCTAGCCCTGTAAGAAGAGTAAGACCCTCCACCTCTACAACTACTTTCAAGAGTTCTAGACCTTTTGTTGTAAAGACAAAGGCTACAAGTGTTGAGAAAGAGATACCTAAGAAAAAGACTGAGAAAGAAAAGACAAAGCCTGAAAAACAAGTACCAGTGAAGAAAATTGTAGAGAAGAAGAAAAGAAAGAAAACAAAGGCAACAAAAAGAATGTATGTGAGCTTGGGTGAAGGAGAAGAAGAAGAGGAAACAAAGATAGATGAGGAGTTTGAAGCAAAATAGGCAAGAATAGAGGAAACCACTCACAGTAAAAAGGAGAAGCCCTTATGAAAGACCAAGAAGAAGAAGGAAGATGAGAAGTGTAAAGGGTAAAATTTGGATGTTTAGGTTTTGGTAGTTTTGGTGTATATCCTCCTTTCACCCTTACATTCAAGGACCTAGGGTCGAGTTACAATGTACTTGTAACATCAGAAAATGTCCCCTTGGGGGATTTTCCCTCATAAGGTTTAGCTCCTAGGTCTTCTGCATGTATTTAGGACATTTTAGTTCATATTTTGGGATCCCGATGGAATGAGACTTGGTTTTCATGGTAAATTGGGCCTAGGTGGACCCCTTGAGCTATACCCTACCCAAAATAGGGGGGAGGACTTGGGTACCCGCGCCCTAGTCCTGCCCTATTTTGGGGCAACCCTAATTTTTGGGTGTCAGTTTGTGACTGTTATTAGGTCCCTTTGCCGACACGGTAAGTTTGAATTTCAAAAACCTTGGTGGGAGTGTTTGTAGATGCATATGTAAGCATGCTTAGGCATTCATTTGTAAAATAGATTTCAAGTAGATGATTACTAGCAAGCTATTATGTTCTCAAGATGATTCAAGGCTTCTATTGTGTTGCAAGAGCAGAGTTGTATGTTTTGTGTGTTGATATTTGCATATTTGAGTATCAATTTCATCATGGCATGAAGAGCATCTTCCTCCATGAGAGATTCACTACAAGGTGACATAATATTTTGTTTTCATCATTGAGTCCTTTGGTTTTTGCCTCTACCTCACAAGGGCACACACTCTTTATCTAACAACAGTGTTCAAAGACTTAAATGTCCTCCGGGGCTTGACTGAGGCAAGCCTCTAAACACTACAACCCCCAAACCAAGTCTTGTGATTGCAGGTTACAGGTGTCACATTTAGAAAAAGTGGAATTGCAGGAAGGATTGGTAGACATCAGAGATAAGGATCTAAAGAAAAGGACACATGAGCACTTCCAAGACTTGGGCGCTTGCTCTAGTGTCCTCCGCATCCAAGTTTCAGGAAACAGAAGTTACAGGGATGATCAGTGTCGGAAGGAGGTCCAGATTTTAGAAGAAACCTGTATCTTGGACTTGTACACCCACTTTAGTGTCCCTGAATGTTCTTCTTTAGATCCCCAAAAATAGGTATTCTGTGATTTGATATTTTACTTCCGTCTGCAAGAGCTTTTTCCATCATTCGTCAAATTTTTATCGTATTTGCATAATTAGGGTTTTAATGGTTAATTGGGCATAAGAGAAGGAAAATTATAAATTAAATTCCCTAATCTAAGTTTCCCTACATTTTTAAGTGACCTAGGGTATGATAGTGCTCTCTACTCGACCCTAGATCCTTCAATGTTTAGTGGAGAGGCAGATTTAAACATCTAAAAACTAAAACATTAACAAATCCAATTTTCCCCTAAACATTTTGGTGAACCCATGTTTTTGGACTTAAATTTCAACTTGCTAAGTGTTTGTCTTCATATTTGGATTGATTTCATTCATTCATATAATCATTCATTTTATTGCATTGAGAAAAAATTCAAAAAAATTGAAAAATTTGGAAAATTCAAAAAAATTGCATTGTTGGGCTTACTAAATTGCATTAATTCTTTCTAAATTTTCCTAATTCATGGTATTTGCATCATATCTAATATAAACTACAGGAAAATACAAAAATTCAAAATTTTGCTTTGCATTTTCATCATTAATTTGCTAGGTTTTGTGGAAATTTTGACAATTTTATATAACCTAGTAATTCCAAAATCTAGGGTTAGTAGGCAAAATCTTTTCTCAGATTTTTCTACTGATTTTAGAGGCTCATTAAAATTAACATTTGGCTTTAGTCTTAAATTTTAGTGTAAATTTGCATTTAGATTTAAAATATTTGCATTTTTGCATAGAAAATTTCAACAAAAACTAGCAATTTCGATGCATTTTCATTAAATTTGCATGGGCATTTTGCATATTCAAGATTGAAAACCATTTTCAGATCTGAGATTATTTAATTCCCATCATAAATCATACTTCAAACATTTGCATATCATTTTGTCCCAAGATCTCAAACCTAGGGCTTCGAAAACAATAATTTTCACGAAATTTGGCCTTATCAACTTTATAAACATGCACCACAGGTGTGTTGTGAAAGGTATTTTTGCATTATTTTTCTATTATAAGGGTAATAATTTGTTTCCCCTCATAAAAATCTTCACAACACCCTTTTATTGGGCTCTTATAGTGAAATTTTGGTGAAAAACTACACATTTTGACTATTTTTGCCCTAGGGTTTGACCTCCAAGTGTGTTGTGATAAATTTAATGGATTTAGGTGATTGATATTATTGATATTATTTTTTGTACCTCCTGAAATTCATTACAACACTCATTTTGCTAGGTCTTGGAGTTGAAAAACTGTGAAAAATGGCCTATTTTTGCTATATTTTCACTAGGGTTTTACCTTAATTGGCACTAAAAGCGTGTTGTGTTGGATATTTTGACACTAAGTGGCTGTTATTACTAATATTATTTTCTTTCCAGCATCATTTTCCTTGCAACACCCTTTTTTATGCTCTCTTGCATTAAGTTTTGGTGAAAAAAGTGCCTATTTTAACATATTCTCACTATATTTTGACTTGGCATTATCTTGGATTCGCATCAAGAGTGTGTTGGGAAGGAGGATATTTCTATTTTGAACTGATGTCAGACATATAATTTTCTTCCACTGATCAAAATCCTTACAACACCTTTGTTCCATTCATTTGCATTGAAAAAAGTACAAAAAATCAAATATTTAGGTCATTGTTGCATATAACTTTGCAATTGTCCTTTGCAAGATTTTAAAATCTAATTTTGCATCTCATTATGGCCTCTTCATTCTATTCATCTCTGAAATCTTTGCATGAGTATACCCTATATTTTGAAAATTTCTCTAATTTCACTAATGAGAATCCTCATGTTCTAGAGCACATAGCTTCTACTTGTGGTATTGGCTTCTATATGTTCTACATATGAGCTAAAATTACTTTGGTATACACATGATTTTAATAGCTTCACACTATTCATAGGAGCATATCCATTAATATTAGAAGATTTAACTAAATTCATCTCTAGGAATACTCATGAGAAAGATGAGAGTGAAAAGCCTTTTTCCGCCACAGAGTATGAAGATGATGATGTACCTTCCTCTCATCCCATTGCTCTCCCTAGCCAAGATGTAGCATTAGTGGATGAGAAAAGGTCTCTCACATTAAATCCTTTGGGGATGGATATTGGGCACAATCAAGAGGAAAACAATGTTAATTCAATAATCGTTAATAGACTTCATAGCAATATTTCTAAAATGATTGTCCGAGGGGCACTTAGTGCACCCTCTTGCTTAAAACTGGTGATTACGGTTTGAAGGTGTTCAAAATACATTACAACAACCACACCACAATGTGATATCTCACACATACAACACCCATAATAACAAGAAAAGTAACCAAGCACCGCATGTGCCTGTCTCTCTTCCATGTTCTCAACCTATGCTCCCTCCACCACCTCGTCTTACTCATAAAAGTGGTCAAGAGTATGATCTTGTCAAACAGCTTCACGCTACTCCAGCTATGATCTCTCTTTGGGATTTAATACAAACATCACCTACATACCATGGAATTCTCCAAGAAGCTTTGCAAAAGGTGATTATCCCACCTACTGCTAAGCCTAATGATGTAGTAGCTGTATTGGATAGTATGCATGCGACAAAAATGGATATTCTCTTTCAACCACAGGAATTACCATCAATTGAAGTTCAAAACCAATATGATCCACTTATGATCTCTATCATAATAAATAAAACATTGGTAAAACAAGTTATGATTGACAATCGATCGGTTCTTAATGTTTGTAGCATTGACCTACTAGACAAAATCAAAGCTAACACATCACAAATCAAACCAAATGGCATTAACATTCATGGCTTTGATAATGTTGGATGACAATCCATGGGCACTATAACTCTACCTATACAAATAGGACCTGTGCTTGCACCTACCCAGATTCATGTCATGTCTTGTCCTTTATCTTACAACATGATTCTCGGTAGACCTTGGATTCATGCATTGGGGGCAGTTCCTTCCACCTTGCATCGTTCAATCAAATTTATATTCAAAGGTAAACTTCATACTATTCATGCTGACCCTGAACTAGATAACTATTTTCATATTGAAATGCAAAAACCAATTTACAATCATACGAGCTTAAACAATTTACAAGATAATTCATCAAAGCCTCTAGCCTTAATGATGTTGTGAAAGATTCTATACCATCGAATGCACTCTTTGGTGATAATTGGGGCTCATTAGATTTTAATCCTTGCAGTATAGGGGGATATAAAATTAATAGCATTAACACATCAAAAGTGGCATCGATCTCACCTAAGCAATCTTTTGAAGCACCTAAGAAACCTAAAGTCCCCTTGGTAGGAAATAAAAACAAAACTCTCACTTATACCACAAACTATGAGACCTATGAGGCTTCACCATCTTCTAAGGAAATGACATCCCTTTATGGTCGAGGATTTAAAATCATTTATAAGAATTGTGAATATATAGGTAAGGAATGTGGTGTAAATCAGTAGAGGATTTGAGTGCCTATAGAATCCGCTTCAACACATTACTCTACTAGCATTGCATATAATCCTTTTAAAGAAAAGAAAGCCTCTCATTGTCCTAAACTTAATATCAATTCAACAAGATCAAAACAACATAACAGATATCCTAGATATGCAGGTTCTTAACGATGGTGCTACCAGGTAAGTATCTCTAACCCTTTCTCTCTCTTGTGATGTGCTTCCCTCGTGATGTGTTATATGTTGTTTAGGCCTCCTGGGATGACCTCGGATTCTCCCATAAGATTTGGGATACCAGGAGACCACCTCTATTGTGACCTTTTTCTATTTGTATCATCATTCTTCTATGTTGCCTCTCTCTCTGATTTCATCGTTGTGTGTTGTGTCTTATGGACATAGAGTTGTGGTTGGTGACTTGGGGACACCCTCCTACGTAACTATCCGTAAGACACTTATTTCTCCTCTCTTATTTATTCTTTCCCATCCTCTAGTGTTTCCACCTAGCGGGTAGATGACGACAAACACTTATACTAATGCAAACGTAGTGTCCCTTTCGAGAGCAATAGAAAACTGGACTTAGTTCCTAATATGACAATGAGGTTGTATATCTTATCTGACGCTTGGCTAGTGGAAGCACTCGTGCTTTCCGTGTAGAAAATTTTATGATGTTTCTGTCACATTTACAAACCTTAACAATACTATTGCTTTGTGCACCTTTGTTTGCCTTTGAATCTAGCCTTGATAGTACTTGATTCGGAGAGCTTTGTGATATAGCCCCATGGCTATCCTCAAACTCTAAATTCGTGGTATAACCTTGGCTCTTTGTGTGGTTAATCATATACATTGATGTTGTTATTTATCATGATGTTGTAGACACTAACATGTTTCTTGTAGGGATGTGTTTGTGGGAGCATTTGGTGATTGTAATGTACATGTCACCTTTGGGGGGCATGGGCTTTGCTAAAGTCATTCTTCCCTTGTGTGTTTTCTTCCTACCTTAATGTGTTTGATATCGATAACTGATATCAGCCAACTTAAGGTGGGGGCATATAAGGTAAGCTTTCTGTTATAGATGTTAACAATGTGTTTGACCTCAGATGCAAAGACCTGCGCCCTAGAGTAGTGCATCGTGCATCTTGAGTTTGTTTACAATCAATCAATCAATCATGTAAGCCCTCTATGGAGGCAGGGATGGTGTATTTCTTGGAGAAGATTACATCATCCTATCATTTTCAAAAGTCCTCTATGGAGGCGGGGAGTGGTTCTGTGACTAACTCAACCCTTAACTATGTTTTTAGTGATTATTGTGGAGAAGTCCAATCATTGGTGTGTGCCTGTAATGTGCCTGAGATGGTGTTGGACCTAGAAATAGGTACACTCCATTGCTTGTCTACTATGTTTTCTCCATGTCTTCAAGTGTGTGTGTTTTGGTGTGCTTATTTTGTGTGGCATGTTTGTTGCCCCATATGTAGAGACCAGTGCCCTCAAGTAGTGCTTCCTGCATTTTGGGAGGTTTTGTGTGTCTTGCGTGTGTGTCACCCCATATATATAGAGACTTGTGCCCTAGGGTAGTGCATCCTATATTATGGGAGGTTTGTTTACTTTCTAGTACTTGCATTTGCATTTCATATATATGAGAAAAAGAAAAGAAAAGATATCATTTCTATCCTACATGCATTAATGTGTCTTCTATGCATTGACTGTCTTCTCTGTGTTTTGTGTGACTGTGACTGTTTGCTCCGTGTTTTGTGTGCCTGTTACTGTTTTCTATGTGATTGGCATGTCTTCTCTGTGCTTGATGTGTTTGTTGTGTTTGTGACTTTACTTTAATGCATGTATTGGCCTCACGTTTATACATACATTAAAGTGGGGGCTAAATGTAATGCCAAAAAATGTCCCCTTGGGTGCTTTTCCCTCATAAGGTTTAGCTCCTAGGTCTTCTGCATGCATTTAGGACATTTTAGTTCATATTTTGGCATCCTGATGGAATGAGACCTGGGTTTCATGGAAAATTGGGCCTAGGTGGACCCCTTGAGCTGTACCTTGCCCAAAATAGGGGGGAAGACTTGGGCGCCCACGCCCTAGTCCTACCCTATTTTGGGGCAGCTCTAATTTCTAGGTGTTCGTTTGTGACCGTTATTAGCTCCCTTTGCTGACACAGTAAGTTTGAATTTTGAAAACCTTGGCAGAAGTGTTTGTAGATGCATATATAAGCATGCTTAGGCATTCATTTGTAAACTAGATTTCAAGTAGATGATTACTAGCAAGCTATTGTGTTCTCAAGGTGATTCAAGGCTTTTATTGTCTTGCAAGAGCAGACTTGTATGTTTTGTGTGTTGATATTTGTAGATTTGAGCATCAATTTCCTCATGGCTTGAATAACATCTTCCTCCATGAGAGCTTCACTACAAGGTGACATAATATTTTGTTTTCATCATTAATTCCTTTAGTTTTTGCCTCTGTCTCACAAGGGCACGTACTCTTTATCTAACAACGATGTTCAGAGACTTAAATGTCCTCCAGGGCTTGACTGAGGCAAGCCTCTAAACACCACAATCCCCAAACCAAGTCTTGTGATTGTAGGTTATAGGTGTCACATTTGGAAAAAGTGGAATTGTAGGAAGGATTGGTAGACATCAAAGATTCACGATTTGAAGAAAAGGACACATGAGCACTTCCAAGACTTGGGCACTCACTCTAGTGTCCTCCACATCTAAGTTTTAGGAAACAAAAGTTACAGGACTGATCAGTGTTGGAAGGAGGTCTAGATTCTATGAAGAAACCTGTACCTTGGACTTTGGCCCCCACTCCAATGTCCTCAACTGTTCTGCTTCGGATCCCCAAAAATAGGTATTCTGTGATTTGATATTTTACTTCCGTATGTAAGAGATTTTTCTATCATTTGTTGTCATATTTGCATAATTAGGGTTTTAATGGTTAATTGGGCATAAGAGAAGGAAAATTAATAATTAAATTCTCTAATCCAAGTTTCCCTACATTTGTAAGTGACCTAGGGTAGGATAGTACTTGCCACTCGACCCTAGATCCTTCAATGTTTAGTGGAGAGGCAGATTTAAACATCTAAAAACTAAAACATTAACAAATCCAATTTTCCCCTAAATAGTACTATCATACCCTAGGTCATTATTGAGATGTAGGGAAACTTGGATTTTTATGATTAGATTGACAATTTCCTTCTCTTATGTTTAATTGTACCTTAAAACCCTAATTATGCAAATACGACAGTAAACGGATGAATTACAGAAAATGCTTCTATAGAAAGATGTAAAATATCAAATAACTATGCAACTTTTTTCAAGGTCTGAAGGCGAAAAAGTCAGGGAATAAAGAGTGGTCACCCAAGTCCAAGGCCCTACTTTTTGTCGAGATCTGGAAACAAGGTCTGCAATTTGTATTTGTTGTATCAGAGATTTTTCCATTGTGGAACTTTGAGGACTAATGAGTGGGTGCCCAAGTCCAGGGTGTCCTTTTCTTCATTGATCAATAATTCTGACACTCTGTTGTACCATCCTATAACTTCACTTTGTCTGCAACTCCAACCTGTAACTTGCAATCATAAAAACTTTTGGAGGGGGTTGTGGTGTTTATAGGCTTGCCTTAGTCAAGCCCCAGAGAGACATTTAAGCCTTCTGAACACCATTGTCAGATAGAGAGTACGTGCCTTGGGAGGTAGAGGCAAAAACTAAATGATAAATTCTCAATAATCATAATAGATATCACCTTGTAGTGAAGATCTCATGGGAGGAAGAATCTCTTCATTCCATGAGGAGATGGATGCTCAAATCTACAAACACAAACACATAAACAACAAAAATCTACTCTTGCTACACAATGAATGCCTTGAATCACTTCTTGAATGCATAAAGTTCACAATAGCCATCTAGTTTACAAATGAATGCCTAAACATGATTTTATATGCAACTACAAACATTCCCGCCAAGATTTCATAAATTCAAACTTACCGTTTTAGCCTAGGGACCAAATAACAGTCATAAACTGACACAAGAAATTTGTGCCTAACCCAAAATAGGGCAGGACTAGGGTGCGGGCGCCCAAGTCCTCCCCCCCTGTTTTGGGTAGGGTTAAGTTCAAGGGGTCCCCCTAGGCCCCATTTGTCATGATACCTAGGTTCATTCCATCGGGATGCTAAATTATGATGTAATATGTCCTAAATGCACACTAGAGACACGGGAGATAAACCTTTTGAGGGAAAATCCCCCAAGGGGACATTTTCTAACTTTACATTTAGCCCCCACTTTAATGCATGTATAAAAGAGGCCAATACATGCATTAAAGTATGGTCAAAAAAGACAACAAACACACCAGACACATTGAAGACAATGACAGGCACGTAGAACATAGAGAAGACAGTTACAGTCATGCAAAACACAGAGAATACATTGAATGCATAGAAGACACATTAATACATGGAAGATAGGAATGATTTATTTTCTTTTCCTTTTCTCATATATATGAAATACAAATGCAAGTATAGGAAAGTAAACAAACCTCCCATAATATAGGATGCACTCATCGCGTAGGTCTTTAAACTGTATATGGGTAAACACACACATAAAACACACAAAACCTCCCAAATTGCAGGATGCACTCATCGCGTAGGTCTTTAGACTGCATATGGGGCAACAAACACACCAAACAAAGCAAGCACACCAAACACACACACTTTGAAGACACGGAGAAAACACGGTAGACAAGCGATGGAGTGTCCCTATTTCTAGGTTTAGCACCATCTTAGGCACATTATAGGCACACACTAACAATTGGGCTTCACCACAACAATCATTGAAGGCACGCTTAAGGGTTGAGTTATCACAGAACTACTCCCCGCCTCCACATAGGACTTTTGAAAATGACAGGATGATGCAATTTACTCTGAGAAATACACCACCCCTGCCTCCGTAGATGGCTTAAAGTAAAAAGGATATACATGATATCCTGCCTCCACAGAGGGCTTAAATGATTGATTACAAATAAACTCAGAGTGCAGGATGTACTCATCACACAAGTCTTTAAACTACACTTGAGGACAAGCACATTGCTAACACCTACAATAGATAGCTTACCTTATATATGCCCCCACCTTAAGGTGGTTGATATTAGTTATTGATATCAAGCATGTTAAGGTAGGAAGAAAACACACAAGGGAACATAGACTTTTGCAAACCCCATGCCCCCCGATGTGATATGTACTTTACGATTGCCATATGTTCCCATAAACACATCTCTGCAAGAAACATGTTAGTGTCTACAAAATCATGATAATGCATATAAAATTTGAGGCATGCAAGATTCAAGATAGACAAAGTGCATGGAGCAGCAGTATTGTTATGATTTGTAAATGAGATAGAACACCATCAAAATCACTACGTGGAAAGCATGAGTGCTTCTACTATCCAAGCGTCGGATAAAATATACAACCCCATCGTCATATTTGGAACTAAGTCCAATTTTTTATTTCTCACAAAAGGGATGCTAGGTCTGCATCAGTATAAATGTTTTTCATCATCTGCCTGCTAGATAGAAACACTAGAGGAAGGGAAACAATAAATAAGAGAGGAGAAACAAGTGTCTTAGGGACAGTCATGTAGGAGGGTGCCCCTAGGTCACCAATCACACCGCTATGTCCGCAAGACACAACACAACAATGAAATCAGAGAGAGAGGCAATATAGAAGAATGATGATACAAATAGAAGAAAGTCACAACAGAGGTGGTCTCCTAGTATCCTGGGCCTTACAAGAGAATCACGGGTCATCCCATGAGGCCTAAACAACACATAAAACATCACGGGGGAAGCACATCATGAGAGAGATAAAGGGTTAGAGATACCTACCTGTAGGGTCTTCATGCTAAGTCTCATCATCAAGTAAATCATCGTCATCCTCCCACTCCCATATTTTAGAGGAAAGTGGGACATAAGGTACCATATCCTAGTTCTCATCATTGTTAGGGTCATCTTTGTTTTGTTAAATGTTTGGATCAATGTTTTCTTGTTGAGATGCAAGGTTTATGGCATAAGCTTGTCTTCTTCATCTTCTTTCTCTTGCTTTTCTATTTCTCTTCCTTAGACCACTTATCTCTTATAAGATAGGGCCTTCCTCTTTCATAGGTTTTTGCAATTTAGAAGAGGAAGCACCAGGATCAAATTTCATTTGTCTAGGTGGCATATTTTGTTGTCGACTATTACCTCCCGATCCTTGTAAGGATGATGGGGGAGGAACCTCAGCATAGGGACCTTGTTTTTTTGGTCTGTGGTTCTCATCAAATGCGGGTTGCTTGTCTTTTGTCATTTCTTGCATAGAGGGTTTGGCTCTTAAATGTAAGAGTTTTGCTTTGTAATTTCTATATCCTAAGAAGTTAAAGTTTGTTCGTGGTTCAGGTTTCTCTTCATTTTTGTTCCAAAAGTAATCCATTGTGTAATGTTTTCTTTTAACCAAAGGTTTATATTTATTCCAGGATATGGTAATCACATGTCCCTCAAAAAGAAATTTTAGACAATTATGAATTGTTTAAGGGACAAATTTCATTTCCTTTAACCATGGGTGTCCCAATTTTATGTGAAAGTGGTCAGAAATGGGGACAACATCAAACCATTATTCTACATGTTTTTCAAATACAGTTACCAACAATGATATCTTACCCAAAGGTTTTATAAAGGTTCCCTTATGTGTTTTAATCATCATGTTCGAAGGGTCATAAGATCCTTGCATCAAATTATGTAAATAGAGGAACTCTTCCATGGCAACATTAGTCATGCAATTAGGATCAATAAGTGTTCCATCCACGAGGTTTCCCATTATTTTCACAGTGATGTAGAGAGGTCTGTTAGTATCTCCGATTGTTCTATCATGAGGTGTAAACACAATTTTAGGTTCAAGGACCTTTCTCTTCATGTAAGGTCTAGGAGGGAACCTATTATTTTTTTTTCAACTAGAGGCCATGTGTATATTCTCAAATTAGTGTCAAATCAGATTTTGAAAGCTTGTAAAAGACAAGTGCAAAGTTATATGCAACAATGACCTAAATAAGTGAAAGCAAAGGTGTCGTAAGGAAATTGATTAGGGGCAGAAAATTATGTCTGATATCAGTCCAATACAATAATAATATCCTTCACAACACACTCTTGATGCAAATCTAAGATGATGACAAGTCAAAATATAGTGAATCAAAATATAGTGAAAATGCACTAAAATATGGGATTTTTCACCAAATTTCAACGCAAAAGAGCATGACAAAGGGTGTTGTGAGGAAAATGATGATGTAAAGAAAATTATATCAGTAATAATAGCCTCTTAATGCCAAAATATCCATCACAACACACTTTTAGTGTCTCCCAAGGTCAAACCCTATTGAAAATGTAGCAAAATAGGCATTTTTTTGCAGTTTTTCAATTCCAAGACCTAGAAAAAGGGGTGTTGTAAAGAATTTTAGGAGGTGAATAAAATAATACTGATAATATAAGTCATCTCAATCCATAAAATTTGTTACAACAAACTTGGAGTGCAAACTAGGCCAAACCCTAGGGCAAAAATAGCAAAAATTATGTAGTTTTTCACCAAATTTTCAATACAAGAGCCCGATCAAAAGGTGTTGTGAAGATATTTAGGAGGGCAAGAAAATTATTACCTTGATAAAACCCAATTAGTGCAAAAATATCATTCACAACATGCCTATGGTGCAAATTTAGACAGTCAATAAGGCCAAATCTAGTGAAAATAAATGTTTTTGAAGCCCTAGGTTTGAGATCTTGACACAAAATGCTATATGAATGTTTTGTAAGCTAATATATGATGAAAATTATATTCTCTCAGATCTAAAAATGATTTTCATGCTCTAACAAGCAAAATGCAAGTGCAAATCTAATGAAAAATCAATGAACATGCTAGTTTTTGTTGACTTTTTCTATGCAAACTTGTTCCAAAATGCAAGACTACAGCCAAATACAAATTTGAATAAGTCTCTAAAATTAGTAGAAAAATCTGAAACAAGATTTTACCTACAAACCCTAGATTTTGGAATTACTAGGTTATATGCAAAATTCACAATTTTCAACAAAACCCAAACAATTTTATGATGAAAATGCAATGCAAGATATTGAAATTTTGTAATTTTCTATAATTTAAGTCAGATATAATGCAGAAAAATCAGAAATTTGATAAAATTCAAATTAATTGATGCAACATGCAAAACCCTAGCATGCAATTTTTTTCAAATTTTCCAAATTTTCAATTTTTTTGTAAGTTTTCCAATGCAATAAGATGAATGACTAAATGAATGAATCAAATCAATGAAAATCTGAAGCACAACACTCAAAAAGGTGCAAACAAGTCCAATAACATAGGTTCACCAAAATGTAAAGGGTAAAATTTGGTTGTTTAGGTTTTGGTAGTTTTGGTGTATATCCTCCTTTCACCCTTACATTCAAGGACCTAGGGTCGAGTTGCAATTTACTATCATACCCTAGGTCACTATTGAGATGTAGGGAAACTTGGATTTTTATGATTAGATTGACAATTTCCTTCTCTTATGTTTAATTATACCTTAAAACCCTAATTATGCAAATACGACAGTAAATAGATGAATTACAAAAAATGCTTTTGTAGAAAGATGTAAAATATCAAATAAATGTGCACCTATTTTCGGGGTCCAAAGGTGGAAAAGTCAGGGACTAAAGAGCAAGTACCCAAGTCCAAGGCCCAACTTTTTGTCAAGATATGGAAATAAGGTCTGTAATGTGTATTTGTTGTATGAGAGATTTTCCCGTTGTGGAACTTTGAGGACTAATGAGCAGGCGCCCAAGTCGAGGGTCTCCTTTTCTTTATTGATCAACAATTCTGACACTCTGTTGTACCCTCCTGCAACTTCACTTTGTCTGCAAGTCCAACTTGTAACCTGCAATCATGAAAATTTTGGGAGGGGGTTGTGGTGTTTAGAGGCTTGCCTCAGTCAAGCCTCGGAGAGACATTTAAGCGTTCTAAACATCGTTGTCAGATAGAGAGTGCCTGCCTTGGGAGGCAGAGACAAAAACCAAATGTTAAATGCTCAATAATCACAATAGATATCACCTTGTAGTGAAGATCTCATGGGAGGAAGAAGCTCTTCATTCCATGAGGAGATGGATGCTCAAATCTGCAAACACAAACACATAAACAACACAAATCTGCTCTTGCTACACAATGAATGCCTTAAATCACTTTTTGAATGCATAAAGTTCACAATAGCCATCTAGTTTACAAATGAATGCCTAAACATGCTTTTATATGCAACTACAAACATTCCCGCTAAGATTTTGTAAATTCAAACTTACTGTGTCAGCCTAGGGACCAAATAATGGTCATAAACTGACACTGGAAATTTGGACCTTACCCAAAATAGGGTAGGACTAGGACGTGGGCATCCAAGTCCTCCCCCCTATTTTGGGTAGGGTTAAGTTCAAGGGGTCCCCCTAGGCCCCATTTGTCATCATACATAGGGTTCATTCCATTGAGATGCCAAATTATGAGTAAGATGTCCTAAATGCACACTAGATACCCGAGAGCTAAACCTTTTGAGCGAAAAGCCCCCAAGGGGGCATTTTCTGACATTACAAGAAGACTAAAAGTGAAGAAATGTTATCCTTGGAAACATTAGTCAATGCATTTTATTAGCATGGAAATTTGAAGCCCATAGCTGAAATGTATGATGGAAGATCTAATGTAGAAAAGGTAATTATTGAAACAACAGTTGTCAGATATTTGGATATGTTTAGCAAGGCTTTAATTGAAATCTTAGATCAATTACCAGATAGCCTAGCCGGCATCATTACAACAAGGAAGGAAGGGGCTATGGTCAAAGATGTTGAGATAAGAGAATATGTCCTATTGAGTCTTTGCCCAGATATAACAAGTGAAGAAAGAGCCAATGTCACAAAGATACTCAATGAAAGATTTAGAATAAAGAAAAGAGTTAATACACTTATAGCTAGTGACACTAAGATACTAGTAAAAGAAATAGAGGAGATAATCCTGAGCGTGTTGCATGAATTGCAAATCACAACTGTTGTAGACACTGATGGGGAAGAGAACGTTAACAATGTTGACACTTCTAATGCTACTCTGAAAGTGAATGTTGACCAAAGCATGGACCAATACACAATCAATCCTTCGAAGAATTTAGGAAAGGATGAAGAAATGAAAGAAACTGAAGAAGAAAAGATGATATTTGATGAAAAGGCATCTGAGGAACAAGAAGAGAAGAGAAAAGAGGAAAATGAACAAATAATGGACATTCATGTTCCAGAACCAAAAAGAAATGAACAAGAGCATAGTCAAGAACCTCCTCCAGAGAGTCAAGATACTGAAATGTCTCAAGTTGAAATAAAAAGAGACACTACTGATTCATTAGGGAATTTTTTGTTGAAATAGAAGGAAGCACAAATTGTAGACACATCTAGACTACTGCAAGGTTAAATAAACCTAGCAACCATGTCTCCCCTGCAGAGATTGAAGTTGGGTACAATGTTCCAAGCAACTGCCTAGGAAGAAATAATAAAGTCTCACATGGAAGATAGTGAGCTACTTGGTGAAGCAATAAACATTTTTGAGAAGATCATGCCTAAATTCAGAGAGATAGAACACTCATTCCCATAGCACAAATGAAAAATCTTATGAAGTCTATGAATTCTCATTTTGAATCCTTTGAGCATGCTACTGATAAAAAAGTAAGAGATGAAATAGACAGTAAGAGATTAGTTGAACTAAAAGATAAAGCTTCTCAAGATAAAGTTTTATTAGAAAGGAGTATAGAGTTTGCACAAACAACCATCAAAGAGGCCAGTGAGATCTATCAGATCTATTTTACATGGCCTAAGAGAACAAAGGACATAAAGGAGAAGATAAATGAATGGGAAGCCAAGATAATGGACATCTCCAAAACATATGATCTTGTAAACGATGTTATTGGCCAATAAAGGGCAGAAGTGGAGACTATCCACTGTAATATACATAAGTTGCAAATGTAGAGAGAGGTCACAAAGCATAGAATGAGTCAGCTCAGGGAGATTATGAGCTTCAAAATTATGTCCATGGCCAGATTAGTAGCAACTACAGAGAAAACAAAGAAAATTTCAAAGGTCGCTCCTACGGTAAAGAAGGTAGAAGATCTGGTGTCTTAGATAAATGGACACATACTAATTTTGAGTGATGTCAAGGTCAAATGGGATCAAGATGTGGTCCAACTAAGGAATCTGTATTCAAATATTCTACCAGCAAAGCAGTAAGATGTTTTGATTTCATTTGTATATATGCGGAGTATAGAAAAACAATTTTGAAGTATTGGTAACTTGTACATATTTCTTGTATCATACACGTTTGCCATTGATTTAAAAGGGGGAAAATGAAGCATGTGAAAAACACTTAGAAAGTAAGAAGAGAAGCATGAAGTTAAAGGGAGCAGTGTGTAAATAGTAAGGGGGAGTAGTATAACAATTTTTCACATCAAGTGTTGCTATCAATGCCAAAGGGGGAGATTGTTGGCAACTTGGAAAACATCACTAAGAGAGAGACACTGCTAGTATTATGGTCAATGATTATGCATGATGTTTGAATATGTTGTAATTGATGGCAACAAGGAAAGGAATAAGGTTGAGACAAAGTTTTTTGTCTGGTGAAAAATACTTAGTCATTTTTGACTAAGTGTTGGCAGTATACAGGAGATAATGACAAAGTAGTAGTATAATGGATGGCATTGGTCCGCAGTTGAAGATTAGATAATGCAGTTTTGGTATGTTCTTTGCAGCCCTTTGATGATCCTATATCTAATTTTTTAGCGCTTGATGAGTACCGGAAGCATACACTCAAACAAACTAAGTCTAGAAGATCATAATACACTGTGATTTAGAGCAGAACACTCACTTGATTTGGTCCGCATTCCTCCACTGTTGCATATCTTGTTCAAAAGATTTTAGGTGTTATAAACACATGTATGAAGTATCTAAATCCAGATTTGCAAGTTCAAAGTTCCACCAAAAAGATAATTATGGGTGCCTAAGTATTGCTACTTGGTTTGACAGAACTTGACTGTGACAGAGCATGTGTTCGTGTGGTCCACATTTTACAGCAAAAGAATATTTTTCTTTGTAGTTCTAGAGGCATGATCTATGATATGTGAAGAGTCTCTGATATGGATTTAAGTAGGTCTTATGGTCCATAGTGGAAGATGTAGTCTGATAGTTGAACTGAACCAGTGATAGTTTGTGGTTAAGGCTGACATGATAGTATGATGTGTGTATGGTAAGTTTTGTTGTTTGGAATCTTATCCTACGTGATTATATGGATGGAGATGACATATGTGAATATGATTCAAGTGTTGTTTTGATTTGTTATGTATTGTGGTAAATGATTTCGGCCGACAAGTTATGACTACAGGCTACATCTTAGTATGCCCACCTAATGTGTAAATTTAAAATGCTGCAGATATATATGTGATTAAATTTAGTGTTTGGAGGTGTAGTGGTGTGAATGAAATTGTACATTTGATGTGTGAAGAATAATAAGGGTGACAAGAGTAGAAGAAGAGATATCTTGTTTGATGTAGAAGCAGAACAGTGAAACAGGGCAGTCAAAGATGAAGAGTTTTAAGATAGTATTTATGAGTTGGAACTGTAACCATGCATGTGTAGATGCAATCAGAGTAGTTCAAATTGGCAGTGAGCCACCTTTCTTTCTTTCTTTCTCTAGGAAGTGAACCTTCTTACAATGAGAACTTCTTTTGGGCAGTGAGCCTCTATTGTAATTCGGTATTGTTCCTACATACTATATTGTGAGCTAACACTCATTGTGGTTTTTCCTAGTTTTGGGTTTTCCACATAAAAATCTTAGCATTCATGTGTGATGCATTATGTTTGCTTCCTCTATGTTTAATTTTATTTATTGCTACATGTGGTAAATGGATTATTAGCTCAATAAGTAAAACATTTAATAGACTACTAATTCACCCCCTCTCAGTAGTTTGGGTGTTCAACAAAAAGATTCTTTATACTAGATGGATTCTTAGAGTACAATAAGATTTGGTTGAAAGAGGAGGATCAACATAAGACTACCTTTCCTACCAAATGGGGGACTTTTGCTTATGTAAAACTACTTTTTGGCCTTTCAAATGCTGGAGCAACCTTCCAAAGTGCCATTGATATTACCTTTAGTGGGCTATTAAATAAAATCATTTTGGTTTATCTTGACGACCTCACTATGTTCTTGATTATATAAGGCGGCAAAACTAAGGGTCGAACCCTTACAAAGCAGAACCCAAAAAGGGAAAAAAAGGCTCAGAAAGAAAAAAGAGCCAGAACCACCACAGACAACTTACATATAGCTGATATACAGCAAATAGAAACTATCAGTAAAAAACTAGGTAACAAAAAGCTTAGAAAGAAGACTAGGAAAGGATGTCTTCCCCACCTTTAGAAAGAAACTCCAACATATTGTCAAATTCCTTAGCCCTGTCATCATCAACACCATGAGTGAGGACTTCATGTTCCTGTAGAAGAGAGAGATTAGCCATAGCTGGCCTACACAACATGCTTGTAATGAACCTACCAAGAAAAAAGACCCTCCCCTCCAAAAAATCCACCCGCTCCTTCAACTGAGACAAATCATCAGAATGATTACCTTCCTCATTAACTTCCTCCTCCATACCACCTTCAGCATTGTTACAATCCTCCTGAATAAAAATGACCTCACTATGTTCACCAAATCAAAGGATGATCATTTTTATCATGAAGAGACGATCTTTCAAATGTGCCAAGAATTTGAGATCTCACTAAATCCAAAGAAATGTGTGTCTGGCGTACCACAAGGCAAGTTACTTCGACACATTGTCTCCAAGGAGGGAATCTTTATAGACCTGTACCAAGTCAAGGCCATCATGGATCTACCCTTGCTAGTGAATAAGAAGGTAGTGCAATCTTTCTTAGGAAAGATCAAATTTGTAAGTCATTTCATTTCAAACTTTGTAGGACTGGTTAGACCCATCACTTTGATGCTTAAAAAGGACCTAAGTTGTAAATGGTCCCCTAAAGTAAAATAGGCTTTTGAAAAGATTAAGATGGCTATCTCGATAACCCCAGTTTTGGTTAATCTAAAATTCTCGAGGGATTTCATAATGTACATGTACGAAGGAGAACACAACATGGCCACAATGTTATTCAGAAGGATGGTACTCAAACTAAAGAGCATCCAATTGCATTCTTTTAATCACCTTGCGAGGATATGAATCAAAGGATAATTTTGTAGAGAAACAAGCCTATGCAATAGTGAAAGGTTTGAAGAAATTTCAGCATTTGGTAATTGGAAATAAGATCATAATATTTGTGGCTCATCCAAGTGTCTAGTAATATATTATGGAGGGAGAGACCATTGAAAAAAGGGTGAACTAGATCATTGAGATTTTGGAATATGATGTTGAATTTAGGCCGAATAAACTTGTCAGAAGAAAGGGACTTTGATAGTATATGGCACAAAGTCTAGATATTTTAGCACAATTAGAAGAAACTTTAGAAATGACACTAACAAATCAAGAAGAGGATTCAAGTTCATGGATAATTGATAGAGTGTGTTTCATGGAAATTAGACGGTATCCAAGTCAACTTCCCTCTCATAAAAGAATATTCTATAGGTTATAGGGATCTAATTATTCCATCATAAATGACATTCTATTCAAGCACAATTTGAATGGCATTTTGCTCAGGTGCCTAGAAAAGGAGCAAGCTGATAGGATTCTATAAAAATTACATTATGGGACATTTGGGGGACATTTCTTGGAAAAAACTATAACAAAATAGTTTGTGTAGGATATTATTAGCCAACCCTCTTCTCAGATTTTCATGAGATGGTTAAGAAATATCAATAATGCCAGTTCTATGAAAGAAAAAGAAGAAATGCCGCCATGACTCTTAGCCCAATCATGGTAGAAGATCTATTTGCCCAATAGGGTCTAGACTTCATAGGGATGATTAATCTAGTGTCAAGTGCAGGCTACAAATGGATCCTCACAATGACAAACTATTTCACAAGGTGAAGTGAAGCAGTGCCATTAAAGGAAGCCACAAAGAATGTTATCCTCAATTTTCTAGAAGAAATTGTCTCTAGGTTTGGTCCTCCTAACATAATTATATATGATAATGCTAAGGCATTTCTTGGGTCAAAGATCTCTAAATTCACCCTAAAGAATGGTATTTTCTTGAAAACCTCTTTAAATTATTATCCATAGGGAAACAATTTGGTAGAATCAACAAATAAAAACCTAATCAGGCTTATTAAAAGAATGGGAGAAAATCATCAGAAGGATTGGTATAAGTATCTAAAAATAGCATTATGGGAAAATAGAATCACTCTGAAACAAATCATCAAGTCACCCCCTTATGAACTAGTGCGTGGAAAAGGAGCCTCAATGCCAATATAAATTGAAATTCTGGCTTTACAACTCATCAAGCAACTTGATATTGAGGAGAATGGAGAAATGCAAGTAAGACTTGTGGAATTGGGTTCAAAAATGGGAAGAGAGATCCACCAAACTAGGGCAACATGCGAAATCTGACTCATTATGGAGAGGCACATTTAATAGTGTTGCCTATAAGCAAAATAATGCATATGAACTTGAAATGAAAATGGAGAGGTTTTGAAGATCCCAATCAACGAGATTTTCTTGAAACATTTCAATTAAGTAAGGTTCCCATATATGCATATAGCTAGTTTAGGATGCATTTTCTTAAGGTCATTATTTCCTACCTCTTTTCAAATAAGTGCTAGCTGCACAATGTTTTAGATTTAAATAATATAGAATCAGAGATGCCATGTGTTTGTTCTTCATCAAAAGTCTTCTTGAAGTTCTAGCTTGAAGAGATAGCTCAACTACCATACATGATGGGTATTAAATGATAAATCCCTCTTTAAGCCACCATCATCATGAAAATCTTAGAAACCTCCGATGACAAGAGGTTAGAATGTGTGAATTTATGTCAGTTTTGAAAAGGTGCCAACGTCAAAGTTAGAGCCATAAATTTGCATGAATGGAGTGGATATATAAATGTATTTCCAATTCTAAATGACCATTAGAAGAAACACAGAGCTGAGAATTTTTGAGTGGAAGAGGAAGAGCATTCAGTGATTTGTGTTAAATTTGTTTCAAGGTTTCTGAGGGAAAGTTTCTATTTTAGGATAAGGAATGTAGCCACAAAAAGAGAACCATTGGAATCAACTTCTAGAAGTGAGACCCCAAGGTAAACAAGGACTTCAGTCACAAAAAAATTGCATGAACTTCCTCTAGATTTGAAGAATAGCAAGTCTTATACCTCAGCTCTTGCATAGCCAAAGCCCAAATTCTCAAATATCAACTAGCTTAGGAAGGGTAAATGTCAGGATTCGACCTTGGTTTTTGATCCTATAGACCACATATATGAGCATGTACTCACAAAGAATACCAATAAATTGAGGGAGGGATCACATGCATAGATGCTTGAGAAGGTAAAGGTGGGAGAATCAAAGACTTTTGGAATAAGAATATGGATCTTTATGTTGGCTCAATTCATGGTCGCTTCGATACACCCGTGTCAAAAATTGATAGGTGCTTGTGTGCGTGGTTATGAGCAAAGCACCAAGATAGTCACTAGAAGAAACATCAAGATAGTTATTAATGCCCAAGTTGTAAGGGATATGTTGAGAATAGAATATGATCCAACAGTTGACTTTGTGACCTCACAAAGTTGTAGAAGATCTAGGAAACAAGGGAAAATCAGCTTAGCTTCTTGAATATGGAGCTTCACTTGGATCCAAATAATAGAGTGTTACCAAACCTCCTTGTCACAATATCCAGCTTCACTAGCGATGTGAAAGATTCATGCTCAATGTTGGCCTTCATTTTTAGCCTTGACGATAACATTAACATGCATGACTTCTAGCTGGTGGCTATTTTCTATATGAACACAGTCACCAAGAAGCAAGCCTACAAAATAGACTTCTTAGAAGTCATAGAATACAAGCTAACTTATCAATTGGCTCATTTCGATCACCAATAGTTTTTCAAGTATTCCTCCTTTTTGTTACATTTAATGTTATTTCAGAATCCATAATTCTTTGAGCCCAACATGCAACTAGCTATGAATGATGATTTAGTAGATGCACAAAAGATTATTCTTGTTTCAACATGGACTCTAATGGAAGTTAATTGTCATTGATGTCAAAAAGGTGTGAGTTGATGATGTAGATACATCATAATGAAAGTTAGACTAGTCCTCATATGACAAGAATTGGATCATGCTTTCAGGAGTTCACAAGAGTTCACTTAGTGAACATGCTTGATGAAGTTGCTTCATGTCAGTTTAAGATGAAGTTCATATCTTGATGATCATGCTTCATTTGTGAAGGTTTGGGTTCTCATCATAAGAGTTCACATAATATGATGTCCTTATATTAGGATCTGCATTGCTTTGTGTCAAGATGATAATTGAGAATTTGAGTTGATATGTTACTTCATCATGTTCAAGACTCCATGTGCTTTGAGGTTCTATTATTTTCATGCCTAGGATATGTCAAGATGCTTTCATCCCATCTTGGTTACTAATATTACAACGAGTGGTACTTGCAGAGAATGTTATAGGGGTTTAGAGTGTTTGATAAAGTTGTTTTGATTTATAGAGTTGTGACACTCACGATAGACGTTGATAGGAACAGTTTGTTCACCCACACTCAAGGTTGCATGGTAATGTTGGTTTCATGATATAGTATCAATTCTTCTACATCATCAAAGTATGACATATAGGTTATAAGGAGGGTTTCATCCTTGTTTCAGGATGATCTTCTGATAGTGTAACGGTTCATTTTGGTTTGATATGTTAGTTTGATATGATTGTCTTCATGGTTCAAGACTATCTTTATCATGCTTATCCTGCATATGTTTCAAAGAGGTTTCATATAAAGGTGTTAGGCTTCACATGAAGATGTTTAGTTGATGATGTTCCAATTGAACTAGGTGATCAAAGGTTTCAAGACCTTTCATATCATGCTAAGGGTTGATTGATGAGCTCAGTAAGTGAAGCATTAGACTTAATGTTTGTCAATGAAGAAAAACCTAAAAAAAATTAGGTTGAAGTCCTAAAAGCCTTTATTAAATCCTAAATACCTGTCACTTACCTTTTTGTTTTAAAATGAAGTTGACTTTCTATAGCAAGTTGGATCACTTAAAGTGACCTAGTAGAGGGTTCTTAAGTCATGAGTATGACCGGCCCCATCTATGCTCTTCACCGATGGCACAGGTTTCACTATGGGTGTGTAGGGCGCCAATAAAGAATCAACGGTCCTCTTCAAATTTTTTGAAGCGTGCAATGAGGAGATCAAGGGGCATTTTTAAAATTGAGATCCCAACCAATGCTTTGTATTTGACATGCTTAAGGACGTCAAAAGCCTTGAAACTGCAGTTTTGTAAGGCTATTTTTAGTCTTTTTAAATCGAGATTTTTAAGGAGATTTCAAGGCAGATTTTGTGGGTGATTTAAAGCTTCTGTTAAGAAGATTTATTTCTATTTTTAAAAACTCTCTTGTAGCAATGAAAGGAAAAAGAAGAAGTTCTTAAGGAAGCAAATTTTTTTTGAGAACTTAAGGACTTATTGTGCATCATGTAGAAGGTTTTTTTTATGAAGAGGAATGGATTCGAATGGTTATGAAAATAATTTTTGAAGGCATCAAATAAAGAATATTTTTGAAAAGAAGAATATAATCTTATTTTTGCAGGAGAATGATTTGTTTATGCAGAGAAGATGAAAAGAATGAAGTATATTGAAGATTTTTTTTATGGATACATAGAAGATATATATATTTTTTTATATGCAGGATTCAATGAAGGAGAATGAATTCTTGAAGGGATTAATGATATATTTTATTCTTGTAGATAGAAGAATATGAAGGGTTTTTGTAGAGGAGATTGAATATTTATTTTTAAAGAAATTTTTGAAGAGTTATATGAAGGGAATCTTTGAAGACTTTATTTGTAGATTATGTTTTGCAGATTGAAGAATATTTTTTTTAAGGAAGAATTTTAGTTTGAAATGAAGAAGATGAATATGTAGAGGAGAGGAATATCAAGAGTCTTTTTTATTACAATTTTATTGCAGGTGCTCTGTGAAAGAATGGTATTGCAAGAATATAAAAAGGCATTCAATCTTTATATAATGGTATTGTAGGTACATTGATGAAGAAGTGTGTGTGTGGATTACTATGCATTAATGAAGACATTATGCAAAGAACTTACAAATTGAACCATGTCAAATATAGAGACAATATGCAATTAAATGTGCATCAGGTGAATTGATTGTGCAGAGATCATGAGACTGATATATAGATTGGATTGAGTATGATAGCAAAGAGATATGCAAACTCACAGAAGCGAGGGTATGTAATGGTGTAAATTAGATTGACTTGCAATCATTTATTGCACTATTGGCTTTATGTTTTGATAATTGTGATTGTATTTGTCAGTGAGACAGATATATGCCAATGAGGCATGGTTAATTGTCAGCGAGACAACCATTGTTGTAATTAGTGAGATTCAAATAAGCTAGTGGGGCAAATTTTTAGAGTGGTTTTTATTTCCCTTGAGGGTTTTCCACTCATCAAAGCCTGTGTCATGTGTTCTCTTTGTGGTTGATTATGTTGTAATTATTTGATCATCTTTATTTAAGCCTTTCATATCATGATGACTATGTTTTTAGTGAATTCCTTTGCACAACATTTTTGAGTCAAGTTTTGAAAAGTTAAAAATTATACAACATTGATTCACCCCCCTCTCAGTGTTGTCCTGGACTCCAACAAGTGGTGTCAAGGCATAGGCTCCCTATAGAAGTCTAATTGTCTTGGGTAGGTCTTGAGTGTGGAGTACCATGGGTAAGTGCAAAAGAAATAAAGAAAAGAAAAATGCCAAGTCTCCTATTGATCAAAAGGTATGATCTATATCAAATTCAAATGTTGATATACTATTAGTTGATAGAAATGTTTCACAAGTTGAATCAGGTATTAAATTAGGGAGAGTTTTCTAGAGTTCCTCTATTTGGTATATTAGAATGCAAGTATATTTATCCTCTTTAGGATATGGTGTTTTGATGCCAGTTGAGAATGGGTATTGTGTTTCCTCTCAATCACCTAATATAGAAGCTTATGAATGTAATCATATAGTGCAAAAAGGGCCATTTTGTCTAGATTATCTATTGAAGTTTCTTGTAAAGTTATGTATTGTGAAACATCTCAGGATGTGTGGAAGGAATTGATAAGAATCTATCGGGTGATGCATTTGAAGGAGAGGACAACTTGTTATCTGAGAAGAGTGACACTGATGGAAGATATTCACATGAAGGAGATGAGGTCCAATCTATTTTAGAAGGGGGTAACATTATGAGTGATTATGATCAGGAACATGATGAATAAGATTGTGAGATTGACATAGAAGGAGAACTAATATGTGCTCTGAGTGAAATAAAGAAATACAAAAATGAGAATTAGAGACTAGAGTTGTAGCTACAACAAGAAAAAGACTTAAAAGACAAAGCACTTTCAAACCTTGAAGATGCTAGAAATTTGATTATGGATTTGAGGAATCAAGTAAGTGAATCAGATAAATTAATTATAAATTTGAAGATAGAGGTTGAGGAAGCTAAGAGGATAATTGATGTAACAAAGTCTGGGTTGGAAGCTAAAATAGTTGAATGTCAAAAGCTTGAAGGAGAAATAATTTCTTTAAGAAAAGATCTTGAGGATGTTAGAAAGCAGTTGGAAATGAACCTAAAATTTGAAGAGAGCACAAGCAAGTTACATGAGATTCTAGGTAAACAAAAACAACATAGAGATACTACTGGACTTGGTTATGAAGAAGGAGAGTGTTCTAAAGTTAGAGAGACTCGTAGAAAGAAAATTGATCTAAGTTATTATGCTGCTGCTCCTAAAGGCAAAAATAAGTTTGAAGCTGAAATGAATACCAAAGATGAGTTTGTCAAAATGCATAATCAAAGGAGAAGAAATTTTAGAAGGACTACTTCAGTTAGATAAGAATATATGTAGAGGTATAATTATTCATTGTTTGGTTATTGTTATACCTGTAAATAGTTTGGACACAAAGCGGTTGATTGCAGAAGAAATCAATCTAATGTTGATCCAGTGTGTCACAAGTGTAATAAAATTGGTCACATATAAAGAAACTATAAAGTGCATAGAAGACATGATCCTGCATGGAATCATAGCATAAATTCTCAAAGGATGTGAAAAAGGTATGAATAGTTACTTGATTATGATTACAATATAGTTTGTTATTTGTGCAACTCTCTTGGTCACAGAGCACATAGTTGCAGAAAAGCATTACCTAATTTCAAAAATTGGTAAAGGAAAGAGGCTCAAAAAGTTTGGAGGAAGAAAGAACCTATAAAAGCTTGGAGATTGAAACAAAATCAAAAGAAGACAAATTCTAAACTTGTGCATCTTGCACAAGTTACATCATCAGTTGCATATCAGATAGCATGAAGTTAGGGGGAGTTGTCCATGCTCTATCGATTATCACCAAAAAGTTTCAGAAGGAGATTATTTGGTGCTTGTCAATATGATGATCTTGTTTTGTTTATTATGTTTTTAGATTCATGCTTGATAATTTTCTTTCATATCAGTCTTGTGAAATGAAATTCTTAATGGTATTGATAATGTTAAACTTCAGTTATACAGGTGATCAATGGTTCATGTTGTCATAATGCATACAAGATGTAGATAAAATTTTTAGGGGTTTAATGCACAAAGAGTTTGATGATGTTGATGTGCAGACTTGATGGGCTGATTTGAATGATACAGTCAAGAGACAATAGTTCTTGTTGATTGTAGTATGTTTCATATGTGGTTTAGTATATATTAGATTTGACATTGTGTTGTAAAAAGTGTCTTGTGCAGGAACAGGAGGATGGTCTTCATTCTTTATCATGCCAAGAAGTCTGTGCAGGAGTAGATTGGTTGTAGATTGATTGTCATCTTGTAGTTACTATCTTGGCAAGGTCATCTCTTGTGTGGTCATCATGTTATCAGAAGTTGGTATTTGATAGAAGAAATATGTCAATTTCCATATTCATCTTCATATTGGTGTAATAGCATGAAGTGGTATTGTGCTGAGATAGATATGCATGCTTCATTCTATCAAGATAGTGCTCTTTTGTGTAGATTTTATGATGTAACAAATCTCATTTTATGTATGCAGAATATGGTGTAGCCTATGGTTAGTTTATGATAGTGGTTTGCTGATTTACCTCACATGATGTTTCTCTCAGGTCTTGTTCTTCAGGATGTATGTTTTTAGATGTGTTCTTCATGTTGACTTTTTTCTCTCAAGTTGAAGAGTTGTTTTCAGGTATTGTCAACATGGTTTGTCATATGCTTTCTTTAGGATTGTTATTTTTATCATCATATATGATCACAAGTTCAAAGGAAAGATAACAGGTTAACATGAGTTTATGTTTTCAAAATCCTCATAATGCAATGTGATTGTAAATGTTATGATCAAGCTTTAACATATTTTAGTAGAGTTAAATAGGGAGAGGTAATAGCCTTTGTCATCAGATGTCAAAAAGGGAGAGAGAGAAAGAAGGTATTATATAGTTTTGCCATCAATGACAAAGGAGAAGATTGATGGAGGTTAATTGTCATTGATGTCAAAAAGGTATGAGTTGATGATGTAGATACACCATAATGAAAGTTAGACTAGTCTTCATATGACAGGAATTAGATCATGCTTTCAGGAGTTCACAAGAGTTCACTTAGTGAACATGCTTGATGAAGTTGCTTCATGTCTGTTTAAGATGAAGTTCATATCTTGATAATCATGCTTCATTTGTGAAGGTTTGGGTTCTCATCATAAGAGTTTACATAATATGTTTTCCTTATATTAGGATTTGCATTGCTTTGTGTCAAGATGATAATTAAAAATTTGAGTTGATATGTTACTTCATCATGTTCAAGGCTTCATGTACTTTGAGGTTGTATTATTTTCATGCTCAAGATATGTCAAGATGCTTTCATTCCATCTTGGTTACTAATGTTACAGAGAGTGGTACTTACAAAGAATGTTATAGGGGTTCAGAGTGTTTGATAAAGTTGTTTTGATTTACAGAGTTGTGACATTCATGATAGAGGTTGATAGGAATAGTTTGTTCACTCACACTCAAGGTTGCATGGTAATGTTGGTTTCATGATATAGTATCAATGCTTCTATATCATCAAAGTATGAAAGATAGGTTACAAGGAGGGTTTCATGCTTGTTTCAGGATGATCTTCTAATAATGTAATGGTTCATGCTAGTTTGATATGTTAGTTTGATATGATTATCTTCATGTTTCAAGACTATCTTTATCATGCTTATCCTGCATATGTTTCAAAGAGCATACATATAAAGGTGTTAGGCCTCACATGAAGATGTTTAAGTTGAATTAGGTGATCAAAGGTTTCAATACCTTTCATATCATGCTAAGGGTTGATTGATGAGCTCAGTAAGTGAAGCATTAGACTTAATGTTTGTCAAAGAAGAAAAACCTTAAAAAAATTAGGTTGATGTCCTAAAAGCCTTTATTAAATCCTAAATACCTGTCACTTACCTTTTTGTTTTAAAATGAAGTTGTCTTTCTATAGCAAGTTAGGTCACTTAAAGTGACCTAGTAGAGGGCCCTTAAGTCATGAGTATGACCGGACCCATCTATCCTCTTCACCGATGGCACAGGTTTCATTATGGGTGTGTAGGGTGCCAATAAAGAATCAACGGTCCTCTTTGAATTTTTTGAAGTGCACGATGAGGAGATCAAGGGTGCATTTTTAAACTTGAGATCCCGACCAATGCTTTGTATTTAACGTGCTCAAGGATGTCGAAAGCCTTGAAACTGCAGTTTTGTAAGGCTATTTTTAGTCTTTTTAAATGGAGATTTTTAAGGAGATTTCAAGGCAGATTTTGTGGGTGATTTAAAGCTTCTGTTAAGAAGAGTTATTTCTATTTTAAAAAAATCTCTCGTAGCAATGAAAGGAAAAAGAAAAAGTTCTTAAGGGAGGAATTTTTGTTTGAGAACTTAAGGACTTATTATGCATCATGCAGAAGGTTTTTTTTTATGAAGAGGAATGGATTCGAATGGTTGTGAAACTAATTTTTGAAGGCATTAAATAAAGAATATTTTTGAAAAGAAGAATACAATCTTATTTTTGTAGGAGAATGATTTGTTTATACAGAGAAGATGAAAAGAATGAAGTATATTGAAGATTTTTTATGGATGCAGAGAAGATATTTATTTTTTTTATATGCAGGATTCAATGAAGGAGAATGAATTCTTGAAGGGATTAATGATATATTTTATTCTTGAATATAGAAGAATATGAAGGGTTTTTGTAGAGGAGATTGAATATTTATTTTGAAAGAAATTTTTGAAGAGTTATAAGAAGGGAATCTTTAAAGACTTTATTTGCAGATTATGTTATGCAGATTGAAAAGTATTTTTTTAAGGAAGAATTATAGTTTGAAATGAGGAAGATGAATATACAGAGGAGAGGAATATCAAGAGTGTTTTTGTTTATAATTTTATTGCAAGTGCTCTGTGAAAGAATGGTATTGCAAGAATATGGAAAGGCATTCAATCTTTATGTAATGGTATTGTAGGTACATTGATGAAGAAGTGTGTGTGTGGATTAATGTGCACTAATGAAGACATTATGCAAAGAACTTACAGATTGAACCATGTCAAATAGGGAAACAATATGCAATTGACTGTGCATCAGGTGAATTGATTGTACAGAGATCATGAGACTGATATACAGATTGGATTGAGTATGATAGCAAAGAGATATGCAAACTCACAGAAGAGAGGGTATGTAATGGTGCAAATTAGATTGACTTACAATCATTTATTGCACACTTGGCTTTATGTTTTGATAATTGTGATTGTATTTGTTAGTGAGATAGATTTATGCTAGTGAGGCATGGTTAATTGTCAGTGAGACAACCATTGTTGTAATTAGTGAGATTCAAATAAGCCAGTGAGGTAAATTTTTAGAGTGTTTTTATTCCCCTTGAGGGTTTTCCACTCATCAAAACCTGTATCATGTGTTCTCTTTGTGGTTGATTATGTTGTAACTATTTGATCATCTTTATTTAAGTCTTTCATATCACGATGACTATTTTTCAGTGAATTCCTTTGTACAACATTTTTGAGTCAAGTTTTGAAAAGTTAAAAATTATAGAACACCAATTCACCCCCCCTCTTAGTGTTGTCCTAGACTCCAACAGACTCCTCTACTATTAGGCACTTCTAATTACTATGAGTTTACAGAACATTTCATGGCCCCAGCTCTTATTGACCTTAGCCCAGATAATATAACATTCAAGGTGAGTGATAGCTAGAGAAGTATACTATCCAATACTCATGTACCTTGTGACTAGTTCTTTGGGGCTCATTACACTATGATCAGAGTCCATGGTTTCGAAGAGGAGCCTTCTAGGCCTCCTAAATTTTTGACTGATCAATTTTTTTTGTTGAACTAGCTTGCTAGTTGGATGTGGTAGACTTTGAATTTGTGGTTGGGAGAAATAAGAAAGCCATATATTGCATCCCCTTCTCCAAGGGTAGTATCATAGTGGTAAAGAGGTAGGTAAAACATTTGTTAATGTTGAAACTTGTGGATTTGGGCATGGATCAAATCAAGGATCAATGGGTGTATGACCCAGATGGCTTCATGAAGAAATGGTTATCCCAATCAAAGGCCCCAATTCCTTTTGAGCATCAAATTCACCCTTTCTTTGAGGCCACACAGTCACCTTTGACTAATTTTGATGATGTTTATATTGAATTGGATCAGATCCTAGTTGAATCTAGGCATCCTTGGGAATCATTTTATCAACTTGAAAGGGATTATGATATTGAAAGGTTAATGACTTAGAGTGTCAAGGTGGATCTTATAAAAGAGGAATGGAGCACAGAAAAGATCAATGCCTATTGGAAGTATAGGCAAGAAACTTTCAAAATGGAGAGAAATTTTGGCAATGTTCACATCGATGAGACCTAATAGTGATTGTGGGATGATGAGAATGAACCACCTTCTTCCCTATATGATGTAAGTGATATTTTAGGGGATGAAGAAGAAGAGGAAGAATTAGAGGAGTTAGAGAAATAATAAGAACTAGTAAGAAAGAGGAGGAAGCTTAAGTTGCAGGAACAATATGAGGAAGAGGAAGAAGTGATCATTATTTTAGCACCATGAATGGGGTCAATAGTCGGTGCCATAGCAATGGGAGGCACTTAGGTAAGTATTCCTATGCCCTCTTCTTCTTAGTCTTCTCTTGATCCACTGATGACACCCCTCATTTGTATAGTTCCTCCATTACTCGTCACTTCACCCATGACCCTATCACTTTCTTTATCTTCACCTATCACCTCACAATTTTCAGCTCCTCCCCTTTTAAACTTTCCATCATTTTCCCCTTCTATCTTAATGATGTAGTCACCATTGCCAGTTGGTCATGGTTCTACCTCACCATGTAACAGTTGGTAACCATTCCATATGGTTTGCCCCAAGGTTTACCTTTCGTTGGTGGAGTGATTTAGTCCCTAATAAATTTTCATCAACAAATTGAGACCACTCAGAAGGTGTGGGAAGCTCACCTAGAGAAACAAAGGAGAAAGGAAGGGAGAGCCCCTACAGTTCCATGCATGCGATCATTATATGACCATTCACAATGATCATTGATGATCGCACATATGACCACTACTGTGATCAAACCATAGGAACATATGAGACCAGAGGATTATTCCATTTATGTAGTTGGTTTGAATCTAGCACAGGCTAGGCCACAAGACAAAGTTGAGCTCATGGAAGAGAGACAAAAGTCTATGACTATAGACTTCATCAAAATGAGCAAGAAACTTGAGAAGCAGGGGCTAGAGTTGTCACAAGTAAAAGGCACTATGAATCGACTAAACACAGAGGCAAAGGGAAAAGGTATGGATATTTCCAAGTTGACTATTGACTTGCAAGGAAGAGTGTCAAAAGAAGAAGTCCAAGTAGAACAAGCCAAGCAATCTAGTTCCTAGATAGAACTAGATGCTACCAAAGTTTCAGTTGAATCATTGATGCAAGAGAAGAGCATGGCGGAGAAGATTCTCCATGATAGTTGGGATGAGGTGACTCAGTTGCACAAGAATCTCTTAGACTAAAGGGATTAGAATAAGAAGCTCTAAGATGAGCTTCAGGTAAAGGAGCAACATGTTCTTCAATTGAAGCATGAGCTTTCCTAGAGGCTGCAACTTTTGGTGTATTGCCCATGATCCAAGAACTATATGTTTCATATTGGGGGTGCATATCTAAAGAAACTTCATAGCTCAAGCCTGCATTAAAATTCATATCAGATAACTAGAGCCTCATTGTAGAAGTAGGTGCAGCAGTGGAGTAGACTCTATCATCCATTACCCCCAAGGTTGTTGAATCCCAATTGTTAGTGCAGAAGTTGTATAGTGATTCTAAGGAAATTCTTCAAGAAATAGGGATAGATAACAAGAGAATGATTGTAGTGAAAGTTAATGAATTTCTAAGCTAAAATAAAGTTGCTCTCAAATGCAAGGCTCATCTGAATAGTTTGGAGCCATTGGTAAAAGAAATGAAGGGGCACACTGAACAACTAGTCCAGTTAGGACTCCCCTCCCCATTTCTTGATGACAGAATAGTTTTGACTGAGGAATAGATTAAATCCCTATTGATTAATAAGTAGAATGATTAGATGTCATTCCAAATATTGAGCCAAAAATTGAGTGTCATAGAGGTGGAGACAATTTTGGAACCACTTGCTCAATTGGAGTTTTAAATACAGGCTACAGTTCATAGCTTGCAAATTTTCTCCTACAAGGAGATTATTGATTTGGATAGATTTTTTGAAGCTCTAAAGAAGAAGGTTCAACTATTTGATATTGATTGGGCATCTCTACAACTCGCTCTCTAGAAACTTTGATGCAAATTCCGGGGGTGGTTCCACAATTTTGCTATTTTTTTTATAATTTTTGTTTTTCATAGATTTTTTGGGTTCTTCTCCATAGGTGTAGATCTCCTAGTGAGTTGACAAGAACTATAGAGAAAAAGCCCTACATTTTGATGCATTATTTGTTTTATTAGTTGTTGGGGTTGGAGTCATTTTTAGGAGTGTATATTGTTTTGCATCTTGAGGCATCAATAGAAACGATGAATAAGGACAAATCGAAGCCTAAGGCATCAAAATAGTATGTGACTATTTCATTTTCTGATTAAAGTTTTAGTGGAGTCAAAGAAAGGAAGGAAGCTCCATGTGTCACCTTGGTGCTTCGTCTTGAGTTTTGATAGTTGCAGTAGAGTTTCTTTTACGCTATTGGTAAGAGGATGCAATGTGTCACCATGAAACATCATTTTAAACTGACAGATGTTGGTAGGGTTTCCTTATGCATCATTCATTGAATCCTTCATACTGGGATCCACATGTTTGTTTCCCAGATCGTTTAAAAGTTGACAGTCCTAACAGTATATTGTGTTGCACCATTGGCTCAAGAAATACATGTGGCATCACTGCACATAGGATGGGGATTTAAAAAGGAAACAACACTTATTGATGCACCATTGATTGGAGTCTCTTACATGTCAACACTGATCATCATATGGTAGGTCCCAGTACAAAGAAAAGAAAATGACCACACATCTCTAAAGTGAAAGGTTTCTGATAGTGTTTTCTATTGCACTATTGGAATGAGTTGGAGTCAACATAATGTTTCATTCTTCATGCATAGTCAAGAGAATGTTTGAGCCATAGTCTAAATAGTCATCGATGTTTTTGATGATTTTTAAGTTTTAGTTTTATTTTTAGTAGACTATTGTTTCCTTTTGAAACCTCTGCTTGGAAATTGTTTTAAATAATCATATGTATTTTGTTTCAAGGATTTGAATATCTATAAAAAAATACTAGAAAACAATAAGAATCTTGTAAAATCCATAAAGGATCAAATATTATATGCTTATACAAACTTTGGCCTTCCATAATTTGTTCTCCAATCAACAATGAGGAGTGGTGATGTTATATGCTAATTAGTTTCAAGATTTGTATTTGTTGTATGTAATGCATTTTGACCTATGTGATTCAATATCAAAGTGATAATATTTTAAGATTGCTAGAAAATCATGCATGTCGACTCTTTTGAAAGCTATGATTCATTGTTATTATCAATAAATGGATGCATTGTGTTGTTTATGTTTTAAGTGCAAGATCATGTTTTGGTGCATTGCCATAGATTAGATTTCATTTGTAGTTGTTTATTATTTAGTATTTCTCTCTTTTTTTCTATATATCAAAGATTCAAGGAAGAGTCAACTTCTATAAGATCCAGAGGTTGTCTCATGAATCAAGTCTCATATTTATGAGATTTCCCATTGTTGGTAGCTATATGCAAATTTAATCATCAATGATACTTATCCATGGTGCCACAAAAAGTGGTTTTCACCAGAGGATGATTTATTTCTCTTGACCTTTTTTTTGGTATATGATTTTTGACTTTTCTTTAGATTTTTTTGAATTAGGATACTCACAAGACTAAGCATGGAAGCATTTGAGATGAATTATGTTGAGAGGATCATCAAGGGCTTGACCATCTAGAGTAGCCAACTGATAAGAACCTAAACCATACTTAGTGATGATGATGTAAGGACACAACCAATTAGGCTCAAATATTCCTTTCTTGTCTCTATCTTGTAGATTTTTCTAGTTTTCTTTAAGCACTAGATCACCAATCTCAAACGCTTGAGCTTTGATTTTCTTATTGTAGCTTCTACATAGCCTATTTTCATAGGCTTGGAGATGATTCATGGTAGTGAGGCACCATTCATCAAGGAGCTCAAGCTCATGTAGACATGCAATATGATACTCCTTGTCATCAATGAGGTCATGCAAAGAGATACACAATGATGGTAGTTCAATCTCAACTGATAAGATAGATTTGGAGCCAACGACTAGTGAATACAGGGTGGCACCAATGGGAGTGTGGATACTAGTACAGTAGGCCCAAAGGGTGGGATTAATATGGAGGTGCCAATCATGGACAACATCAATGACAGTTTTCTTTAGGATTTTGAGTAGAGTTTTTTTATTAGCTTCCGCTTGGCCCAAAGGTGTTGGATGCAGAAACACTCACAAAGTATGTAGACTTCATGATTTTTGAAGGATTTACCATTATTAGTAACAGTGGCAGAGGGGATACCATGGTGGGAAATGATATGATGGAGGATGAATTTAGATATTTGGGTGCTAGTGGTATAGGTAAGAGGAATAACTTTGACCCACTTGTGAAATATTTGGTGGTGGTGATAATGAACTTATGGCCACTAGAGGAAGAGGGATGTATCTTTTCGAGAAGATCAAGGCCCCATTGAGAGAATGGACAAGGAATAGTGATCGATTGAAAATCTTGTGACGATGCATAAATTAGGTCTCCATGCTACTGATAGAGACATATTTTAACATATTGACAAGCATCATGTTCCATTGTGGGCTAGTAGTAGCCTATTTCGATAATTGTTTTAGCTAGGACCATGTCACTTGTATGGGCACCTCAGATACCATCCTGTACTACTTTAAGTATGACATTAGCCTCTTTTGTGTTAAGCCATTGTAGGAGGGAACCATAAAAGCCTCTTTTATAGGAAGTATCTCCAAGGAGGGAAAAATGGGAAGTGCATTGGATGAAGGATTTACGTTGATTATGGGATAGATTAGGTGGAAGGGTTTGATCATAGAGGTAAGTGTATATGTCATGATACTAGGGTGATTTAGGACCAACAATATCATAGATAAGCTCAGATTCTGGGGCATCATATATGGGTATGAGGAGTTGTTCAACTAGGATTCATAGTGGTTAATGTCCTATGGAATGTTGAGAAGTGACCTAATAGTAACCATTGCATTGACAACATTGTTGTTTAGACAAGGCACCTATTTAAATCTGATGTTTATAAAATATTGCTTAAAGCTGTCAACCATCCGTTTGTAGTGGACAAACTTGTCATCTTTGGTGTGATACTAATTGTTGACCTATTTAATGACAAGCCATGAGTCTCCATATACCTTTAAGTGATGGATGTTCCATTGTATAGTTGTCTCAAGACCCATTATCAATGCTTCATATTCTACGATATTGGTACAAGGGAAGACAATATAAATGCTTTAAGAATAAAATCCTCCTATGGAGTGACAAAGAGAATTCTAGCACGAAATCCATGGTTTATATAGGATCCATCATAGTATAATGTCTAGGCAATTGGTTTTGTGATTGTAAAAATGGATTCATCAAGGAATTCAATGATGAGTGGTTGATGATCTGGTAATGGAGCTTTTGCCAACTAGTCTACGACAACCTATTTTTGTATTTCCTTTCTATCTACATACTCTATGTCAAACTCTCTCAGTAACATCACCCATTTTGCCATACATCCTATAAGGGAAGCTCTAGAAAGTAGATATTTGAGTGGATCAATTTTGGACATGAGCTTGATTGGATGACTCAACATGTAATGGAAAAGTTTTTGAGACTTGAAGACAATAGATAGACATGCAAGTTCCATAGGTGTGTAACAAAGGTTATAGCCAACTAAGATGCAACTGATATAGTAGATAGCCCATTCATGGCATGTCTCATCAAGTTGAGTTAATAGTGCCACTAGTTCTACTGGTGTTGTTGAGACATAGAGAAGCAAGGGATTTCCCAAAATAGGTGTCATGAGGATTGGAGGTGATGCTAAATACTATTTGATGTGATTAAATACCTACTAACAATTCTAATCCCATGTAAAATGAGCATTTTTCTTAAGGAGGTGAGATAATGGGTGGCATTTGTTAGCTAATTGTGCAATGAATCTTCAGATGGCCTGGAGATTACCTTAAAGACTACAAAGGTGATTTAAGTTTTTAGGCAAAGGTATTTCTATAATAGTTGTCACCTTAGTAGAATTGACTTCAATACATCTTCTAGAGATGATGAAACCCAACAATTTACCAGATGTAACCCTAAAGATGCATTTCTTTGGATTAAGGTTGACCTTGTATTTGTTTAGACATACAAAGATGCATTTAAGAACTGTAGGGTGGCCATATCATGTTTTTTATTTAGCAAGGAGATCATCCACATAATCTTCCATGATGTCATGTAGCATGTCATGGAATATGACTACCATTGCCCTCTGATATGTTACTCTCACATTTTTAATCCCAAAAGGAATCACCTGATAATAGTTTGTTACCCAAGGACAAGTAAAGGCTATTTTATGATGGTCTTCGAGAGCTATGCAAATTTGATTGTACCATGAAAATTTATCCATGAGAGAGAGAATCTCATGACTAGCTATGAGGCCAACAAGAATATCTATGTTTGGAAGTGGGAAATCATCCTTAGGGCAGGATTTATTTAGGTCCCTAAAGTTTGTGCATATGTGAATGCCCCTAAGCTTCTTAATGATAGGTATAATATTGGACACCCATTCAAGGTAGTTGATGGGGTACATAAAGCCAACTTATATAAGTTTTTGTAATTTCATTTTTACCAATAAAATAATGTGTGAATGCATCTTACATAGCTTTTGTTTAATCAGTTTAGCATTGGGATACACAATGATACGATGGATGATTAAAGATGGATCTAGTCCTGGCATATGGGCATATGACCAAGTGAACATCTCTGGTGCTTTTTACAAGATGATAGATAGAATAGGTTTCTCAAAAGGTGAGAGAGAGGCTTCTATGTGGGTAATCTTTGTATGCTCTTCTATTCCAAAATTTATTTCCTATGTATTCTCAACTAGGACCATGGAGCATTCTCGCCAATGTGATGATGTAGGAGGAAGGTTGAGTTCCTCATCTATTGACACCTCAGGGAGGTTTTCATTAATAGACCCATCATTATTTTTCTCTTATGTGTCTAGTAGCGCCTCAGAGAGGGTTTCACTATGGGACATTTCTTTTTTGATTTTTTTAGGACTAAGAAACTCTTCCTACTCCTCGAAGTAGGCATGAGTGTAAAGCTTAATATCAAAGCTTGATTTAAGATCCTTGGTACGGATATCATCACATATCCCCAAGAATTCAATGATAGCTTCATAATTTTGAAATATATTAAGAGGTGGTGAATCTTGTTGCTCCCAGGTGAGGAGATCAAGGTATATGAGTGGGAGGTCTATAATGAGGATAGAGGTATCTTCAAAGAGAGGGGAGATAGAAGAAATGCTGGGATTTCCTACGATGTGTTTAATAGTGTTAGAGAGTTCTGTCATATTTGGAGTAGCACTAGGCTCATTGGGTTCCATGCCACGGGGAATGTATCCAAGACCATAAGAGTTGGGGTATAACTCCACTAGGATAGGCTCAAGAATGTCTTGTTTGTTGATGCAAAGGCTATTACCCTTGTATTTCATGGTTTTCTACATATGGTGAGGCATAGTATAGATCTATTTCAGGCATTCAAGTGTATACTTTGTATTATCTAATTCATCTCTATACAACCAAGAGTCAATGGAAGCCTCAATCTTTTCTTTAGCCAACGTGCCTACTGATAAGAAGGGGGTGAACCCACAAATGGGTGGTTTGTTTGTTGTTGATATTTGAAATTTAGGACAACCATAGGGGCATGGAGATAGGGGTTATTTATCAACATGGAAGGCATTATGTAACTCATATCTACAACCTGTTTTGATGATCTTAGCCTTGGTGTTTTTGTAATGTGGGGAGGAGGATGGGGTGGATGCAAGGTTAGTAGGATGTATGTAGGATGAAGAGGATTTAACCTTGTCACATGTGACAACATTGGTATTGGCAAAATGAGTGGTAACATGATAAGAGGCTTGCATGGATTTGCATTATTCAAAGGGTTGTGGATCAATGTGGATAGTAACTTCAATGCCATTTTGGGGGAACTTAAGGCATTGGTAGTAAGTAGACGGGATAGCTTGCATGACATGGAGCCATGGGCGACCAAGGAGAAGGTTGTAAGGGAGGTCAAGATCAACAATGTGACATATTGTTTGCTGTAAGATGGGCCCTACATATATAGAAAGGTAGATGGTACCTTTAGATTACCATTCAGCATTGTCATAGACCTTGGTGATGATCACATACAGTTCTAAGTCTTTCTTAGAGTATCCCAATTGTTTAATAAGTTAGAGTGTACACAAATTCAAGCCAAACCCATTATCAAAGAAGACTCTTTTAACTTTATGTGTTTATAGGAGGACCTCAATATGAAGGTCTTTGTTATGGTATGGGTCGATTGGAGGCATATTTCTTTGGCTAAAGGCAAGTTGATATGGAGAGGATAGGTGACCAATGAGGGCTTGAAAGTGATCATGAATGATTTTGTGGGGGATGCATGATTCTTTCAATGCATGGTCCAATATATCCCTATGGACAGGTGAGGTCTTGAGGATCCCCAAGATAGATATCTATGTAGGAATCTTCCCTAGGTTCTCCAATAGATTATATTAGCTAGGCAAGGAGGAAGACAAGGGGGCCCCTTAAATGGTGACCCTCCCATGCTAAGTAGTGACAACATAGTTGGGATTTTTGGATTTGACTTTGATGGTGGTGATATGAGTATGGTCATAGTCAATACACCCAATGACTAAGTCATAGGAATAAGGAGTTTTATTGTAACTAATGTTATTAGTATGGGTATTTTTAGATGTCTCATTGTTGGAGGTTGAGGGTTTCGATTGGCCATGGGGAGGAAGAGGATTTTGATATATACCCAATTACTCATTTGGTGAGGAACATGAATTTCCTTCAATTTCAATCTCTCCATGATCAATGAGATCTTGGATGTAGTTTTTGAGCTTCATGCATTTGCTAATAGAATGGAATTTGATATGGTGGTACTCACAATATTTGTTGTCATTGTACCACACATGCTTGGGATTAGAATTGTCAAAGGGTCATGTGTTTGAGAAGTTAATCATGTTGGATTGGATGAGTTTGTGAAAGACAACCTCCAAAGGTTCCCCTAAGGAAGTGTACTTATGCTTTGGATTGGTAGGTTTCTTGGTTTATCCTTGTGGAATGGAGATAGTGGGAGATTTAAGGATAGTTTTTATAGTTTTAGTCTCTTATGATGGTTGTGTGGTTTACATATGTTTTAAGTCAGTGATCCCATCACTAACAACGTTCTTATTTTTAGCCCAAAACTTAGGTTTGTCATTTGATTGGTCATTGTCTTATAAATTTTGACCATTTAACCTTTCGAAATGAGGGATTTTTTAATAATCACTCCTTTTTAAATTATCTCGTCAAAGGTAGAGACACAATGGATTTGAAGGTGAAAGGCCATCTCTTGATTCAAATTTTGGATGAAGATATTGGCTAGTTGTTTTTTAGAGATGAGCCAAGGAAGGAGACTTGCAAGGCCTCTCCATCATTGTAGGTAGGTAGAGAATGTCTCATCATGTCATTGTTTGGTGTTACGTAAGTCTAGCATGGTGGACTCATGGTTGACATTGAAGGAGAAGTGTGTGATAAACTTCTCAGATAATTTGGCAAATGAGGTGGTGGACCCTTGAGGTAGGTGCATGAACCATTCCAGGGCCTAGAGCCTCCTACATTACTAGGAAAAAGACTTAATGAGTATACATCGTTGTAGGATACTTTTAGGCATGCCATAAATAATTATTTTACATGATCACAAGGGTCACATTTTCCCATATATTTATCAAATTTTGGAATTTCAAAGTGTGGGGGAAAAGTTATCATGTTGAGGTTGCGATCAAAGGGGTATGGGAATAGGTCTTCAAATTTGTATTGTTTGCATTGCAATCCTCTTTGCAAGTTTGTAGGACATTCTTCATCTCTTCCCATTTACGATCAAAGGTAGTTCCAAGAGGTGGATTGCATGGGATGTATTTGATTGTCCAATTTTGTAGGACATTCTTCATCTCTTCCCATTCATGATCAAAGGTGGTTCCAAGAGGTGGATTAGATGGGATGTATTTGATTGTCCTAAAAGTTAGAGGTTGTGTATGATTGGTTGGGTTGATGGGATTAGAGGTGAGTGAATTAGGTGGAGGTGGTTGAATTTGTTGAGAGGTGGGGGATGATGTTATAAGAGGGGGGAGGTTGTCGATACGTATTTCAAGGAGGTGCGAGAGGTGATGCATTGACTTGGTGAGAATGTTGAGGACAATGTGATGCAAGAGGGGGTTGATAGGTTGGTGGAGTATGTGAAGATAATGAAAGATTAGGAAGATATGTGGAAGGAAGGGGATATTATGTCAGAGGACAACTCAAGATGGGGTGAGGGGAAGAAAGAGGGAGATAGGTAATGGAGGTTGGTAATGTAGATTTGAGGGTCAATGTGTGTTGTGGAATAGAAAGGGGTGGAAGAGATTGAAGGAGGTGGGATAAAGATGGAAACTATTGTGGGGATGGATTGGAGAGAATTGGAACATATTGTTTGGAAGTACGAGAAGGAATAGTGATGTGGGGTGGATGAGACATGGAAGGAGGAGGTGGGTGTGGTATACCAACATTTAGCGAAGAAGGAGAAAAAGGCATGCCAAATTGAGGATCAGGAGGAGGAGGGGGAGGTGGTATGCCAATACTAGTATGATCAATATGGTAGGTGTGGTTTTGGGTTGGCAGGGTAGGTGGGTGAACCCATGGGTTGACAAAAGTTGGGGATGAAGGTGAATCATGGAAAATGATGTTGGAGATGTCAAAGCTAGGGGAGCTTATCCCCTGCAATGAGAAGGTGTGTGAGGATTTCATCTCTATGAGTATCAAAGAATTGGTCCATTTGATCGTAAGTGTTGTTATCTTTAAGGGATTCCAAGAAGTAGGGGGTTATCCATAATGAGGAGAATATTCAAGTTGATTAATGAGGCTTCTTTAGTTTGTGTCATCTTCGTTGGGAGGTGAATAAGGTCCTTCTTGGGAGGAGTACCGATAACCCAATCCAAAGGGATTGGTGTGGCGATTATTCATGTTCTTCCTTGCTTATGATTAAGTTATAGGGGGTATGAAAGTTTGACATGTGATGAAGGGAGAGGGGGTGAAAATGGGCATGAAGTGAGAGGATGGAAGTGGGGTTTGGATAGATAGAAAATGGTTCAAATTGTAAGAGTGACCTTGATATAAAAAGGTCTTAGAAATACCTTAATGAAAGACCTTAGTGAGTAGACTGGTGGAATATGATGAGGGGATAAATTGGATGTTGAATTGCATAAGAATGAATTATGGAGGGTAGGAAGTGGGTTAATGGTATGTAAGGAATTGGATATTGAACTTGATTAGATGTGAGTGTGGGGAATAGGGAGTGGATTGATGGGATGTGATGAAGAGGGGATAAATTTGATGTGAAACTTGATTAGAGCTTATGGTGGAAGGTAGTAAGTGAATTAATGAGATGGTATGGGGAGACAAATTGGATATCAAACTTCATTAGATGTGATAGTGGAGGGTAGTGAGTGGATTAATGGGATGTTATGATGGAGGATAAATTTTATGTCAAATGTGATTAGATGTGATGGTGGAGGGTAGTGAGTGGATGCTAGGGTTTAATGGGGCAAAAGATAAGATTGGGATTAAAGGATGAAGTGGAGGTTAGATTAAAATATAAGACCTTAAGAGTTGGTGTGGTGGAATGTATGAGGGTGATTACTATACTTGAGATAGATAAATGTTGAAGTAAGGGGAAAGGATAATCAAATCAATTGATTTCCCTAGACTTAAGATAGGCCAAGTTTTTAAGCATAGGGGTTATTTGATTTGAAGTTTGGAATGGTGATTTACTTGAGATAGTCACTTGGTTCTCAAAAAAAGGTGGATGAGTGAATATGATGTTGATTAAGGTCTTGAATTAAAATCTAGGGATTTGGGGAGGGATTGGATGAGGTATGAGAAAATGGGGGTAAGGTGTAAGATGGGTGGTTGAGAGGATGGATGAAGGAGATAGATGAGTACTGTAATAGGGGATGAGGAGGATTAATGAGCAAGGATAATGTGGGGTGGTTTAGGGAGATAATGTATGAGGACTAATCAAGTTGAACAATTAGGTGAATGGTAAGTGAATGGAGGACTTAGGAAATAGGAAGTGAAGAATGAAGGCAAAGACCTTTAATGTGGGTAAATATGATGTGGGATGATGTAGCAAGGGATGGTTAGGAGAATTAGGATGAGGTGATGGGATGGTAAGAGGGGTAGGGTTGCGATGAAATGGGGGTTTGGAGTGGAGTTGACTGGAAGGGGAGTGACATGAAGGTCAACCTTTGGAAAAATGTATGTGATTTTCAAAATTGAATATGCATGTGGGCTAAGCAAGTGTTTGCATGGTGGTAAATGGTTAGATTAAAGGATAATTCATGGGTTTTATGCAAGAAGACACACCAAGAACATCAACAAGCCTATAATTATTCAAGTGGGTGTGACTCCTAGTGTGGGCCCACAAATGGAAATTAATCCATCAATACTATCTACTTATGACAGATAGATAGGGATAGCCACATACACAAGAAATCCCTTACCAAAGGAGTACCACAGGCTACACAAAGGTAAGTTTTATATTAACACATGGAAGTACATCATGAGTAACTTCAAGGGGTAATCTACGTCTCTTGTACCACACTAGAAGATGGTTGAAAGGTCTTAGACTATGTTTGAATAGGATAACTAGGGATGTCCTCAATATACTCAAGGTACAAGAGGGCAATGTTTGTGAACAAGTGTGTTATTTAAGGCATGTGACAAGTCACTTTTCCAAGTTCCATAGGCACAATGTGGGCCAAAAATAACAGCTCCATTATTGGGGTACAATTTTCATTCTCCCCCCTTTGTATACCATGTCATAACACGTGGTTGAGGTCATCCCCTGGGGTGATAAAATTCCCAAGTAGGCCTCCTAAAGGGAAAGATAGATGTTAGGTTTTTTGATCTCCAAGATCACACTAGGTGTAAGGAGAGAGCATACATCTACCACAAACATGGAAAACAAAGTTTGTTAACATTTTAACTAACTTTAGTGCCTAGATTAGTGGAAAATAAAAGATCTTGAACAAACTAACCTACATAACAAAGATGTTAGTAGCTTTGTTTTAAATGCCTTTGACAAGTGAGGAAATAGCTGGAACCACAATGTAAGGATCACATGTACAAAATTGTGATAATGAGAAAAAAATACCCATTTTGGGAGAAAAAAGGCATTTTTTTTGTAAAATGGAGATTAAAACAATGTCCCAAAAATAATAATAATAAAGTACGATTGTGTTGGGTGATTATGTTTTGGGTTCTATGAAATTTGGGCATGTTTTGGCATTTTGTGTATGTTTTGAGATTGGGGATGTATGATTTGAGGTTGGAGTTTTGTGTATACTAGAGTCCATCAAAAAAATCAAGATTGAGCTTATCCTGGATGAACAGGGCCTAAGCAACCTATATTGAAACAAAAACAGGAAGGAGTTGAGTGTTGAGAGCCCAAAAATAGGGCAAAGGCAGCTGAATCATAGAAATGGTGAGAAGGCCCAAAATGGGGCCATAGAACCTATTGTGTCCAAATGGGATGAAAGAGCTAAGAAAGGCAACTTGAGAGTGGATCTAGGATGAGCCCAAAATGGTTTGTAGAGGACCAATTAGGCCATTGGGGTTGAGTATGAATCCACAATGATCGAAAGAGAACCAAATGTAAGCTAGTGTCAGATGGGGTGAAGGTCCTTTGGAGGTCAAAAGGAGTCATGCAAGTTCTATGAGGTTGAATTCAGCCAAGAACACCCTACAAGCCTATAAATGTGGATACTAGGGGCTAATGTGCAGGGCCCATTAAGGCCTATAAGCCAGATCATGTGTTGCAAGTATGTGCCTAATCGGTGTTGTCATTGATGTCAACTATGCTCTTGTTTTGTTGCTTGATTATAATGAGTTAGATGCCTATGTAAGTGTTGGAAAGCTTGATATTAAGGATATTGAGAAAATTTGTTCCTCTAGTGGAAACAGTGTATGGAAGAGTATCATTGTTTACTAAAGAACAGTCTGGTAGATTTCTCTGCATTTCTAGTAGAATGAATATCTTTGTCTATGGATTAGAAGTTATTTAGAGGCATGTTTGAAGATGCTATATTCTAAGTTTGAGTCTCCAGTATGAAGATTTGAGTGAACCATGTTCACCAGAGTGAAAACTACTTTTCTATATATTTGCTGGTGACATGGAGAAAGTGTTATGCTTTGCATTCCTCTGCATTGAAGTATTTTTGTTTGTGATTCTAGAGTTAAGTCTAATATGATGTTATGTACCTTCAACTCTAATGGTTCATGATCTGGTACTCTGCAAGCAATCTTTTTGTTATGACAGTAGCTGGTAGTGGTGTTTATGTGCTCCAGTTTGAAGGATCTTCTTGATAGATTGGTTAGAAACTTTGTGCGATTGTTCCTGATGATCTTAATGTGCTTGTAGATGTCTCCTGATCGTGTTCTTAATGTTCTTACTAGACCTAGTGTTCTCACCAGTCTTAGTGTTCTCACCAGTCTTAGTTGACTTGGTTGATTTCACTATTTGCAAAGATGCCTTGAAGGTTGTAGAAGCACGTGGCATGAACGATTGCGTTTGAGTCCCAGCTAAGGCATGGCATGATCAGAATACATCTTTACATCTTTCCCTTAGCTAATTTTTGTATTAGGTCCAGACCTATTTCTATGTATGTTTTTGCAATGCTGACCTTGGAGATTGTTCCAATGGTTGATGAATGTATTTCTAACCTTGATGTACATTCCAAGGTTGATGACTTGTATAAAGACTTGTAATGCAATTGTAAAACATGAGTATGAGTGTGAAAATGAAGAGATAAGTGCGAAGGTGTAGAAGAGCAGAGTAGAGAAAGTATATTGTGCTTCAATGGAATTGAACCCAGGCATGGAGTAGATGCTACCAAATCAGTTCACCATCTTTTTGCAGTGAGCCACCTCTTAGCAGTGAGTCATCCTTAGTAGTGAGCCACTCTTGGCAATGAGCCTCATCATTTGCAGTGAGCAATTTGGGTAGTGAACCCTGTAGGCAGTGAGCCTCTATTTTTCGGTGTTTCTATAACTTACATATCTTGTGGGCTAACACCCACTATGGTTTTTCCCTTATAGGGTTTTCCACATAAAAATATGGTGTCTCATGTGTTGATTATGTTATTGTGTTGAGCTTCTTGTTTCATGCTTTCATTGTTAAATCTGAACAACAATAAATAAGTGTTTGAAGTGTTGATGTTAATAATTTTTCAAATTTTTAGGGACAACTGATTCCCCCCCCTCTCAATTGTCTGGTGCATTTTAATAATTGGTATCATAGCCAAGTTCCTCTGAAGAAAACCTAACAGCTTGAGGTTGATCTGGGATGTCACACAAGGATAAACTATCTTCAAATTGTTCCAATTGTGGTGAAGCTGGTCATTATGCATCTAGATGTTCAAAAAGAAAATTAAAAAATTACTATGATGAAAAAGGTAAAAGCAGAAAGACCAAGAAAACATTTTATGATGTTAAAGATGATGAAGATGATGACTGTTGCTTTCACTCAAAGGATGATAATTACAAAGATGATGAAAGTTTTGATCCAAAGGTAAGTACTGATAATGAAGATATAAGGAACTATTGGGTTATTGATAGTAGCTACTCAAATCATATGACTGGTGATAAAGGTAAGTTTGTTAATCTTGTAAAGAATGAAGAAGGGTTAGTTAGATTTGGAGATGACCGTACTACTAAAATATATGGAAAAGGTTCAATCAATTTTGATGGAAGACAACATACAGATGATGTTCTCTATGTTGAAAGCCTAAGGAAAAATCCCCTGAGTGTTGGACAATTGTGGAGAGAAGGATATAGTTTCATATTTTAGAATGATACCTTTGAAATCATAAATAAATTTGGAGTTGTAATAGCTGATGGAAAAAGAACAGAGGGAAATCTTTATCATCTTAGATAAGGAAACATTATCTTCTCTATAACTCAAAATCATGAAAGTTGGCTTTGGTAGAGGAAATTGTGTCACATCAATCCAAATAATATAGCAAGGATAACTTTATCTCAAGTTGTGAAAGATCTGCCAGAGAGGATACATTTTAACATCACTTGCAAGAAGTGTCAAGTTGAGAGGCAAGCAAGAGGAAGTTTACAGGATGAAGAAAGATCCTCAATTGGATTGATGGAATTAATTCACACAAACCTTTGTGGACCTACAAGAGTAACAAGTCTCCAAGATGACAGGTACTTTATGTTCTTTGTTGATGATTATTCTAGAATGACTTGGGTTAGTTTTCTCAAAGAAAGATTAGAAGCTCTAGATGCATTTAAAGCCTTCAAAACAATGGTTGAAGATGACTTAAATGTGAAAATCAAATGTCTGAAGTCTAAAAAAGGAGAAGAGTTTACGTCTAACAAATTCAATATGTTGTGTGAGACTCATGGAATAAAATGACAACTATCTAGAGAGAATAGAGTGATAGAAATAATGAGCAGGTCTGTTCAAGAAGCTGCAAAGACAATGATAGAGGAAGCTGACCTACCGAAAGCATATTGGAAAGAAGCTATACATAATGTTGTCTACATTCAAAACAAAGTTCAAGTCAAAGGTAATGATACTAAAACTTCTTATGAATTGTTGTATGGAAGAATACCTTCAATAAAATATTTCAAAGTTTTTGGAAGCAAATGTTATATCAAAAGAGAAGAAGAGCTAAGAAAGTCTGATGCTAAGTATGATGAACTTTCCTTGGATACTCTACTGAAAGTAAGGCCCACCAATGTTACAATAAAAGATTAAAAAAATCATTGAGAGTGCAAATGTCAGGGTTGATGAAGACATATAGAAGTATTCAGAAATTAATAATCATGTATCAGATTCAAATAGGCTTCCTTACAATACAAAAAGGGAAAAGGTATTTACCAAAGAAGAAGATGATACTGGGGAAAATAAAATGAAGAAAGATCACCAGTATGAAGTAAAAGGACAAATGAATTGGTGTTTGATTGCCAATACTGAATCTAAATTGGTGACTTAAGCCTGCAACAATATAAATTCCTCTCAAGATTAATATCTGTCCACTAATAGTGAAGAATCAAAAATTACTCTTGAAAATCTTGAAAATCTAAAGAAGAAAACATGGACTTAAAGGTAAATATAGCAGAAGCAAATGAATACATCAAAGAGTTAAAAAGGCAAATCAAGGAGCTTAAGCAAAGACTTGAGGAAAATAGTGAAGATTTGAAGTTAACAAATGAAGAAGAAGCAAAAATTGAAGAATGCTTGAAAAATAAAACAAATGATTGCATAAAGCTTGAATAAGAAGTTGTGGATCTGACAGCTGATTTGAAACATTCATGCGTTCAACAAGACAAATTCAGTGTAAGTGCAACTAGATTTGATAGACTAATGGCTGAAGCAAATTAGAAAAATCCTGATTACATAAATAGTATAAGACTTGAGAAAGATGAAAGTTCTAGAACAGATCAAGAAAATAATTCTGAGGTCAAGGAGGACAAAGGCAAATAGATTCAAGATCAAAGAAATAGATTAAAAAGACCTTTGGTTAGGCAACCAAATACACAAAGGTATCCATCTTTCAATGGTTATTGTCATTCATGTAGTAAATTTGGCCACATGGCTACTCAATGTAGAAGCAGAATGAATCAAGATGTTCCATCTTTCTCTGGTCAATGTTTCAACTGCAAAAGAATTGGGCACATAGCAAGTGAAGGTAGGAGTAAGATAAGGAATGCCTTCAACAATATAAGAAAAACTCAATCTCTTAATGGAAAGTGCTTTGCGTGCAAAAGGTTTGGTCATAGAAAAAATGAGTGTAGGAACAAAATGGTAAACTCCTTCAATGGGCACTATCATACATGTAAAGGATTTGGACACAGAGCCAACCAATGTAGATCTAGAATGAATGATGGATAGAGGAATATTGTGTGCTTCAATTGTAAAAGACATGGACATGTTGCTAAATCTTGCAAAAGCAAGAACATGAAGAAGGAGAATCAAGTAGAGTTAAAGAAGCTAGTGGAAAAGACCGATCTAGCAAACATCAGAAAGGAGATGGATAAGATTTGGGTAAAGAAGGATGTGTTAGAGATTAAGGATGTATCTACACAGGTATCTGGTGTAGATATTCACTCCAGAAACTGAGACTAAAGCTTTGGATCAGGGGGACTATTATTGAAAATCTTTTTCCCTTGCCAAAGGATTGATGCTGATACCTCAGCACGAAAAGACAAGATCAAGGATTTTCAACAAAGGTCTAAGTCAAGGATAAAGGAAGAGCTTGTACAAAAGTAAGAAGCCTGATATGTAGAAGAACAAAAAACCAGACTTGGGAATATGTCTCTATATCTGCAGATAAGAATGTATTGTTTCACCCATACCAATAATAGATGTCTCTAAGAAGCTGGTAGTAGTAACCGTTGATAGGAAGAGCCACAAATGAATACTGATCCAAGGAAAATATTAGCTCTATATGTTGTCACTGATATACTGTCAAATATGCATTATTTTCATAAGCTGACATGAAGGTTGATAAGAAGATGTGATTGGATGTCGTACCTTGATTTGTCCCAAATCTAGTCTAAATCCTTGAGAAGACAAGATATGTTACTCTGGAAGTATTAGTGTAAATCCTAATTTTCTCTGAAATAAGAGTTGATATAGCTTGAAGTACACTCCTAAGAAGGATTATTTAGAATAGTTAAGAACTATGCAAGTATGTGCCCTTTGCCATTGATGTCAAAGGGGGAGAGAAATCATGTGAAAAACTCAGGGGGAGAAACAGTGTAGATGCGTAAAGAGAAAGGGGGTGAATCTTGTCTTGATGGTCTTTTCAGTTTTTCATATCATATGTTGCCATCAATGACAAAGGGAGAGATTGTTGCAAGTATATGCCTAATCGGTGTTGTCATTGATGTCAACATATCAGTGTTGTCATTGATGTCAACTGTGCTCTTGTTTTGTTGCTTTCTTATAATGAGTTAGATGCCTATGTAAGTGTTGGAAAGCCTGATATTGAGGATATTAAGAAAATTTTCTCCTCTGGTGGAAATAGTGCATGGAAGAGTATCTCTGTTTACTGAAGAATAGTCTGGTAGATTGCTCCATATTTCTAGTAGAATGAATAGCTTTATCTATGAATTGGAAGTTATTTAGAGGCATGTTTGAAGATGCTATATTCCAAGTTTGAGCCTCCGGTATGAAGATTTGAGTGAACCATGTTCACCAAAGTGAAAACTACTTTTCTGTATATTTGATGGTGACAGGGAGAAAGTGTTATGCTCCACATTCCTCGGCATTGAAGTATTTTTGTCTGCGGTTCTAGAGTTAAGTCTAATATGATGTTATGTGCCTTTAACTCTAATGGTTCTTGATCTGGTGGTCCGCAAGCGATCTTTTTTATGACAGTAGCTGGTAGTGGTGTTTATGTGCTCTGGTTTGAAGGATCTTCTTGACAGATTGCTTAGAAACTTTGTGCAGTTGTTCTTGATGATCTCAATGTGCTTTTGGATGTCTCTTGATCATGTTCCTACCCTTGGATTGGTCTACAAAGTGATAATTGGATTGTGGATGAAGAATGTTCTTACTAGAGCTAGTGTTCTCACTAGTCTTGCCTGAGTTGGTTGATTTCACTATTTACGAAGATGCCTTGAAGATTGTAGAAGCACATGGCGTGAAGGATTGCGTTTGAGTCCCAGCTAAGGCATGGCATGATCATAATACATCTTTACATCTTTCCCTTAGCTAATTTTTGTATTAGGTCTAGACCTATTTCTATGTATGTTTTTGTAATGCTGACCTTGGAGATTGTTCCAACGGTTGATGAATGTATTGCCGACCTTGATGTACATTCCAAGGTTGATGACTTGTATAAAGACTTTTAATGTAATTGCGAAAAAGTAGTGTGGGTGTGAAAATGAAGAGATAAGTGTGAAGGTGTAGAAGAGCAGAGTAGAGAAAGTATACTATGCTTCAATGGAATTGAACCCAGGCATGGAGTAGATGCTACCAAATCAGTTCACCATCTTTTGGTAGTGAGCCACCTCTTGGTAGTGAATTGTTCTTGGTAGTGAGCCTCATCATTTACAGTGAGCAATTTGGGTAGTGAGCCCCGTAGGCAGTGAGCCTTTGTTTTTTAGTATTGCTATAACTTACATATCTTCTGGGCTAACATCCACCATAGTTTTTCCCTTATAGGGTTTTCCACATAAAAATCTGGTGTCTCATGTGTTGATTATGTTATTGTGTTGAGCTTCTTGTTTCATTGTTAAATCTAAACAACAATAAATAAGTGTTTGAAGAGTTGATGTTCATAATTGTTCAAAGTTTTATGGACAATTGATTCACCCCCCTCCCTCTTAGTTGTCTGATGCATTTCAACATCATGGTCATTGAGACTAGAGACCCAAAAAATGGGATTGAAGGAGATGAATATGCTGACTGGAGTGATTGGATACTAGTTTACATCCCAAACAAGGTCTGTGTGTGATGACGGCCAAGGCCGAAGTACCAAATGCGAGTGACCAAAAAAATGCCAAGGTCGATGATGAAGTCTTCCTAGGGCACGGGCCTGTGAAGTTGACTGGAAAATTAGACCCAAACCAAGAACAAAGAAGGCCAAATGGGTCCAATCCAAAGCCTAAAATGTATGAGGATGCTTAATAGGGCCTGGAATTATGTAGTTGAGCCCAAAAACACCGAACCAGAACAATGGGTCCAAAACGTGGACCAAAAAATTAAGCAGGGTTGGTTGAGGGGATTGGGCTTGGTCTCAGGGTGGGGCAGCCTATCTAGGGGAGAGCCATGGGTTAGGGTGGGGGTAGCCTATTCACCCTGCGGAAAGTGTGTCCATGAGAGGTGCTGGGGGGAACGAGACAGGGGCTAGGGGGTTGGGGGTAGGGACTGAGACTTTAGGCATCTTTTTATAAAATTTATTTTTTGTTTGTTGGTTATTATAGATATATTTGATTATTATTATTATTTAAAAATAAAATAAAATAAAGGTAAAGACTAAACTAATAACATAAAATAAAACCAGTTAAGGAAAATTATACTAAACTTTTAAAATTTTAAAAATCTAATTTATTAAAATTTGAAAATTTGCTCTATAAGAAATAGGAACTTATGAAAACAAAAAAAGAACTATGAAAAATTTAAGCTAAACTACAAAAACAAAACTAGATTAATAAGGTGAAACTAATAAAATGAAAAACTCAACATTCTAAGTAAGGTTTTTTTTTTAAAAAAAAAATTAAGATAAGATAAATAGAGGACAATTAGGTAAAAATGTGAGTTTTCTAAAAAAAATTACGTTTTTACAACTTTGACTGGGTGTGCCAAATTTTTTACATGAATTTAAAATACCAAAATGGAAACACAAAAGCACGAAATGATATGTATTTCCTATTGTAAACCCACATAAACAAGGTTAGAGCATGAAATGAAAGGAAATCAAATGGAAATGCAAATATGAAACATAATGATTATACCTTTTAATTGATTTGCTCCAAGTTGATGATGGGTATGATGAGTTTGTTGATAACTGAGAGGGGGGGGTGAATTAGTTATCCTAATTATTGAACTTTCTTCATAATCAATGCAGCATCAATTTAATTAAGCAAACATAACCATGAAATGGAAATACACATGACATAATATTTTTGATGTGGAAACCCTATTAAGGGAAAAAACCACAGGGTGATTAACCCAAGATTGTATTCTCTGTTAGAAGAATGAAAATACAAAATGGCACTTGCCAATTAGGGCTCACTGCCCGAGCACACTGCTCACAAGAGGCACACTGCCTACAAGAGACACATTGTCTACAATTTATAAAGAATGTATTACAACACTTGAACTGATAAGAAGCATCAACATATGCTGGAGTTCAGTTCTGGTTAGGCTCTATACACTGATCTGCTGCACTTCATCTTTCCTCTTCTTTTGTGTTGCTCTCTTTTCACATACTGGACCTTCCTTTCTGCTTTTATTCGGCTCTACTACTTTTCTTCGCACATTAGTCACCACCACGACACATCTCATAACTAAATCCATCTTGTATATATATATCCGCACAAGTGATTTCATCACCTTTCTAGTCTGCACCCGGAATAGTCAATATTTTCCATAAACTCTGATCTGTCAGCTGAATCCTTGCTTACCAAGTAATGCGGATCAAGGATATACTTGTGGAAATCATTAATCATGTCGACCAAACATAATTTATGCCTTCATAACCTTTACCAACATCAATAACACATCTGGAATAATGTCTGATGTTCTGCCAGTCAGTTCTTCCTCTGTCCATATTGCCAATCAGGAACCCGATACTCAAGTATTCATATCTTTTTCCTCATCTATCAACGGAGGCTAAATCCTTGGAATCTATCACTCAAGGTAGTCCTCTTGACTTTCCCAAATCTGCACTTCACCAGGATACTTCCTCTGAGAGATCCAGACTTGACTGTCGGACCTCGCCACATGCTCTGTTCTTGTTTACCGGGCCACAACATTCTTCACTCTGACTTCCGGTATAGACATACCATGTCCTGCGGATGTGTGGGATGAAGTTTGTTGCCATCAATGACAACAATCATGAATCCATATAGTGTCTCTTGCCAACAATCTCCCCCTTTGGCATTGATGGCAACACTTAGCGAAAAATGACTGTGTTTACACTATGCTCCCCCTTGGCTAATGCTCTGTTTTTATATACATTTTCCAGAGCTCCCCCTTAGTTGGATTCCTCATTTTTCACTGCTCTTCACTCCCCCTTTGACATCAATGGCAAAGGGTAGGGTCCGCATACCAAAATTTTCAAAATTTTGTCCGCTTAAGTAAATACATAAGGAATACTTACATATACTGAAGTATGTTTGCAAAAGTTGTTTTCAATTGAATGAATTCTGTAGCCCAACTTTGCTTCATTCTGTCCAAAATTGATATATGACCGCTCAACAGGAATGCAAACGCATCTGCCCTTTTTAGATCTGTTGGATCATTGGTCTGGGCTGTGATTTGAGCTTCTTTTATGGCCTCATGCATGGCCTCTAACTTAGGGACAATTATCCCTTTGAGCTCACTCAACCTACTGATTCGGTTTTTCTTCTCTTTTTCAAGCTTCTTAATTTCATTCAAAACTGCAACCGTTTGACATTCTTGATTTATTATGGATGTAGTAAGTGGATCAAAATTTTGAGAAAGTTTTAACAGTTTATCCTCCTGTTCTTTCATTTTCTTCTCAATTTCCACTGTTGTTTTAGACCAGGATATACAAAATTTGTATACATCACCTCCATCTTTAAGGGCATTTTCCAAACTTTTTATCCCAATACCCATAACTCTTCTGTCATTTGATATTAGTTCTTGCAGCTCTGAGAATCTCTTATCCAAAAATTCTTTCCTGACCTTCTCCTCAGCTGATTTCTCTAGAGAATTAAAATGTTGGCTAACACTATTGACTAGAGTTTTGAGATTACCGGAGGAAGAGGCTGTGGGATCCTTTTGAAAAGATGGCATGATCTTTTCCAACACTCCGGATGCTGCCTCTATAAGCTCACAGTCTTCCTTGTGAGACTTTAGGAGTTTTTTTTAGCCTTTGCATTAGCAAATGAAGCTATCTTCATTGTCTGTACCAGAGAAAGAGAATCAAAATTAAATGGTCCTTGTAGAAGCTCCGGTTCATCAATCTCCATTGTTTCTTTATTCAGGAATTCTTGGACAATTTTTGCAGTGTCTCTTGTCGGAGACAGATTTTTCTTTTCTTCTGCATTCTTAGAGCTGTCTCTTGGAGTTTTCTCTCCTTCTACATTCTTATCACTGGCAGTTGTGGTCTTCTCTGTTGAAGACTTCTCTCCTTCTGCAACCTTGGTATTGTCACCTTCTTTTTCCTTCACCTCTGATTCTTTCTCCTGTATTCTTTCTTCTTCTTTAGATCCGGAGACTGTAGGGGAATCCGAAGGAGAAATGTTAGTCTATTCAAGGCCCACCTCTTCTGTCATTTTCTCAGTAGATTCTTCTGTAACACTTGTAGTCGAGGGATCAGTACCCAAGTCCTCTATAATTAGAATGTTGAATCTTTTGAATGCATTTCGGAGGATCTCTTCTATCTCTTTTGCAACTTTGTTAGTCTCTCCGAGCATAAGTTCATTCATCCTTGCTTTGCTCCTGAACTCATCCTTACAATCTTTGAATACCATATTCATTGTCCTGGGATCGATTGAAGGATATAGCTGAATTGCTATCTGTTCCGAGATTTCTAGGCCTTTGGCTTGGGCATTGTTCTTTCTTATTTCTAGTTCCTTCTCCAAGCTTTTGGGGATCAGAGATATAATTTCAATGAATGCTTTGTTGTAGATATTTAGGTACCTGACTGTGGTATCTTGCAATATCTTCTGATCTGCTTCACCATAATCATCATAGAACTCAATCATTGGCTGAAGATTTCCATCCACTGTAACTGATTTGATTATGTCATCAATATGAAGAGTGGGTTTTTCAACATATTCCTCTGTCTTTTCTTCTTCCTCTTATCCGGTAGAGGGTTCACTGGATGTTTTCTTCTGTTTCTTCACTTTCCTAATTTCTTCATCAGATTTAGTCTCCTCTTCATCCCTTTGACCGGCATAAGCCCTTGTGGCTTTTGTCTTTGTTCTTTTCTCTCCTTTGCCGGATAATTTTGCTTCCAGTTTTGATGGTCTTGAGCTTTTGGTAGTGGTAGATGCAGATCTCTTTGATGATTTGGTCCGGGTGGAAGATTTTATCAGAACACTTTCCTCACTTTTCTTTTCTGCCTTTTTCTTCTCTTCCTCAACCCTTTCCATCTTTTCCATGTTGGCATCAAGTGCCTCCTTTGATATGCCAAAGCCTTTTGCAACATCTTCAACTTCTTTTCTTACCTTCCTCTTGATCTCTGGTTGTCTGAGTTCCACATGAATCTTTACACTCAGCTCCTCAAAGGTTCCAAACCTTTCTGCCTTTGGATCCTTTGGCTGACTTAGCATGTGTTGAACATGCAGCTCCACAATTTGTTCATCAACTTCATACCCCATGGGCATGATCCATACAGTTCTTGGTTCTACTACCTCCATTAGGCACTGATTAGTCTCTACCATAAAACATACTGTGTCTTTGTATTTCTCAACAAGAGACTGGGGAATCCTTTCTCTTGCTTGCATCATGTTCTAAAAATTCTTGAAATATCACCACAGGGCTGTATTTCTTGCTTTAGCATCCCCAAGCCCATGCAAATAACCTCTGATTTGGATGGCAAGTAGTCTGTCATTTTGCCTTACCCAGCCATTGGATCTGGGAAGCTCATTCATGTAATAAAAGAATAGGCAGAGTATCAAGCCACCATACTTGAAGGAGTTCTTCTTATCCTTCTTAATCTTTTGCAGATTTTCCAAAAGTTGGCTTAGAAGAAGTTCACATAGATCATATTCAGCATTTTCTTTTAGCATTTGATAGGCTGTGTAAATTACAGTTCCCAGTACTGAATTTTCCCTACTGGAGTGATAAATCTTGTAACCAATTATCATGGATGCAAATTTGACATCCGGTTCAGTGATGTCTTCAATTGTCATAGCTCTCTTGTCAAATTTTGATCTGGTTGCATCACTTACTATCTAATTCTTGACAGATTTGAGAACAGGAATTCCACCGGATGAGTACAGACCGATTACTACCCTAATTGCATCTTTGGTGATCTTAACTGGTTTATTTAACCATAAGAAATTGTCATGCACTCTACTCAACACATACCGAACCCATTCATCTTCTTCAAAACAGAGGAAATGAATGCACTGTGCAAAATGCTTATCCCGGATGGCTTTATACTGAGGTTTAACCTCAAAAGAATCATCTATTAGCTGTTTGTGATAGATATCCACTAACTTTGATTCCCCAAATTCTTCAATATTCGTGTGTATGTAAACCCTAATGTCGTCTATATGCAACACACCATGCGGAACACTAGAAAAAGCTCCTAGGAGATCTACTTCCAAAGATTTGTATGGATGTTTCTTGAATTTGGGGCGAGGCCTATCAGAGATTTTTATAATATTTGGAGTACCCATCATTCAAGGATTTAGAGAGAGATATTTCATAATGAGGAATACCTTTTGTGCCTTTTGGTTTCACAGAGTTAGCCGAATCGATTTCTGGATGAATTGACTTCTACAAATGATCTTTGATGAGCTTAAGGAATTTTGTTACAAAGCTTCACTTTTCATTTCTTCTTGAATGCAGAGTGAACAAATGCTTAATGAGAAAACCCTTATATTGCTCCGCAAACCCTAATGTTAGGTTGCAATAAATGCTTGACCTAAGTTATTCCGGTTTTCCTTATTCGGATGACTTGAAGAACCAGATCACTTTTGATCTTTAAACATCTTGTGGATCTTCCAAATCTTAACCATAGTTTATTTGGGTGTTTCCCTTATGAACCCTTTAATTTGCAACTCTTCTTGTGCCAGTTCCGGCACCAATTGACTGGCTGGGAGAACAAGGTTTTCTTTGTGTCTCCCCCTGAGCCAGAGCTCACTTTTTAGTTTCCGGAAGGAATATCAGCACCAGACTCTGGTGCGGACCCATCTCCTACATTCTCTGTACTTTTCTTCACCCAAATCTTGTTCATCTCACTTTGAACTTCATTTGCATTCACTTTTCGTTTTCCCTTAGCCTGATTCTGATTATGATGTACCGGACCTCTTTTGTCCTGATTCTTGTTTCTACAAAATTTTGCAATATGACCAGATTTATTGCAAATTTGGCAAACGACATTTCTTTGCATATTTGATTGATATCCTCTTAATCTGCATTGATTAGCCATATGACCTATTCTATTGCATGCAAAACATCTACCATTGAATGATTTGTTCATTTGCATATTTTTGCATTCATGAGACTTGTGACCATACCTTTTGTAGTTATGGCAACATTGAAGGATGGATATCTTTGAGCATTACGCTGCCTTACCGAAGGTCTTCTAGGCCTGTTCCTTGGATTTTCTGATCCAAAATTTTTCTGACCGGATTCAAAGCTTTCTCCTTTCTCATATCCCAAACCACACTTGTCATCTATCCTCTTTTGACTTCCAAGAAGAACTTCAAGTTGAGTAGAACTTATCTTGAATTTCTCTTTATATTCATTTGCTGTTTGAAGATCCCTTTTGAGAGAGACAATTTGATCCTCAAGTTTTTCTTCATTATCTTTAGCATCTTCAAGATCAGATTCAAGATGTCCGATAATTCTATCCATCTTGTGGCAATCTTCTGATTTCTCCTTGAGAGATTGTCTTAGATTATCTTCAGTTTTTCTTTTCTCTTCAATCTCTTGGGTAAACTTTATAACTCATGATTCCATTTCATGTCTTACCATAATGATTTCTTTTGATAACTTTTCACATAACTTAGTTTTCTCCTTCAGATCTTCATTTGTATCATTGGTTTCACTTTGACTTGCCAATTGCTGAAGCAGCTCCTTTCTTTTTTTCATAGAGAGACTTAATTTGTCTTTTAGTTCTCTCATGAAATCATCAGCCTATTTGAGTCTTTCCTTTAACTCATTGACTTCAAAGTTTGACTGCTCAAGATCATCAAGGGCAGTCTTGAGTTTCTCCCTTAAACCATAGGCATCCATTTGAGTTCCCAGATCTTCCTCAAGCTGTTAGACTCTGTTGGGAGGAGCTTGGCTCTGATACCAATTGTTGATAACTGAGAGGGGGGGTGAATCAGTTATCCTAATTATTGAACTTTCTTCATAATCAATGCAGCATCAATTTAATTTAGCAAACATAACCATGAAATGGAAATACACATGACACAATATTTTTGATGTTGAAACCTTGTTAAGGGAAAAAACCACAAGGTGATTAACCCAAGATTGTATTCTCTGTTAGAAGAATGGAAATACAAAATGGCACTTGCCAATTAGGGCTCACTGCCCGAGCACACTGCTCACAAGAGGCACACTTCCTACAAGAGACACACTATCTACAATTTATAAATAATGTAATACAACACTTGAACTGATAAGAAGCATCAACATATGCTAGAGTTCAGTTCCGGTTAGGCTCTGTACACTGATCTGCTGCACTTCATCTTTCCTCTTCTTTTGTGCTGCTCTCTTTTCACATACTGGACCTTCCTTTCTGTTTTTATTCGGCTCTACTACTTTTCTTCACACATTACTCACCACCACGACACACCTCATAACTAAATCCATCTTGTATATATATCCACACAAGTGATTTCATCACCTTTCTAGTCGACACCTCGAATAGTCAATATTTTCTATAAACTCTGATCTGTCGGTTGAATCCTTGCTTACCAAGTAATGCGGATCAAGGATATACTTGTGGAAATCATTAATCATGTCAGCCAAACATAATTTATGCCTTCATAACCTTTACCAACATCAGTAACACATCCAGAATAATGTCTGATGTTCTGCCAGTCAGTTCTTCCTTTGTCCATACTGCCAATTAGGAACCCGATACTCAAGTATTCATATCTTTTTCCTCATCTATCACCGAAGGCTAAATCCTTGGAATCTATCACTCAAGGTAGTCCTCTTGACTTTTCCAAATCCGTACTTCACTAGGATACTTCCTCTGAGAGATCCAGACCTGACTGGTAGACCTCGCCACATGCTCTGTTCTTGTTTATCGGACCACAACATTCTTCACTCTAACTTCCGGTATAGACATACCATGTCTTGCGAATGTGTGGGATGAACTTTGTTGCCATCAATGACAACAATCATGAATCCATATAGTGTCTCTTGCCAACAGAGTTGATGTGGTTGCTTAAGACTCCTGCAACATGTACTTGCATTCCAGCTTGTGATGAAAATGGCTTAGGGTGAGTTCAATGTATAGACTTGTGGGATGAGAATTGGATTCTCAAGATTGATTTAGGAAATAAATGGATGAGAATGGTTGAGGGGGGGTGAATGAGAGGGCTCCAAGTGTCACCTCTTGATTGATACTCATGATGAGGGGTGGATTGAGAGCACATGGATGGATATGATTTTCTAGGAGAAAATGGAGGGTGATGATTGGAAAGTACACCCTAGGATCTTGTGCAAGCCCTCACATGTGTGAGAGGCAACATGGGGAAGAGTGGACATGACATATGATCTTCTCACACATGTGTGAGAGATAACATGGGGAAGAGTTGACAAGACAAGTGAGACACATGGAGAAGGGTAGATGTGACTCATGATCCTCTCACACATGTGTGAGGGACATGGGAAAGAGTGGATTTGACTCATGATACTCATGGGAAAGAGTGGATTTGACTCATGATCCTCTCACACATGTGTGAGAGACATGGGGAAGAGTGGATTTGACTCATGATCCTCATGGGGAAGAGTAAATGTGACATGTGGACTTTCTCACACATGTGTGATAGTCACATGAGTCACATGTACAAAATGAAGGGTGAGGATTGAAAGATTGAATGGAGGGATAATATGAAAAGTTGATTGGTGATGTGGACTTTGGGGTTGGGAATTTTTAATTAGAGGAAATAGGTGATGTGGATTTGGTCTAGTTAATTAAATATAGTGATTTATTTAATTAACTAACATTAGGATGTTAGGAAATTAGGATAAATGGAATAAAATTAATTAGCTAATAGATTGCCTAATTAATTAAGCAATTAATCAATTAGTTCAGTGATGGATGTGAGATTAATAGGGTGCTTTTGGTTATAATGTAGTGGATAATTTAGGTGTCTAAAGAGACAATATGTAAAGGAGGATAAGTGAAGACACAATAATATAGAGTCTAAACAATGTAATTGATGAAGGCACAAAGATAGAATCTAAGATGGGTAATAAATTTTGGTAGATAAACTAGAAAGTTAGAGTGTTAAGAGATGAGTGTACAAGAGGAATTAATAATGATGAGATGAGATGGAATTTTTCTAATAAATGTAGAAAAGAATAGTGTAGAAAATGTAGTAGTAGCAGAAGAGATGGATGGGAGTTATGCAGTAGTAAAGAACAAATTATGAAACTAGAACTTTAAAATTATGTGAAGAAGTAATAGAAGAAAATATAGAAGTGGTTGGAAGGAAAAAAAAGGTATTGGTTCATACCCTAATAGTAGAGAGGATAGACACAAAGGAAAGCATGACATGAATCTTGGTAATGGATGGGGAATAGAAAAATATATGATGTTTATTAGATCTTAATATGTTGACAATGGAAGGATAGAAGAGAATGTTGAGGATGTAATGCCCACCCTAGTGTTTCTCTGATGCACTTTTGGATTCATGTGTTATATTTTGTATTATGTTTTAATCAATGTATTATGTCATTATTATGCTTTGACACATTGCACCAAACTTGTTGATGACATCTATGGTGCCATCGAGGGGTTCTGAGGGTGATATCTACATGACCATTGAGGTGTTTCTGATGGGGTTTTGCTTTGTTGTTTGGATTTCAACTATGCATTGTGGGATGCATACATTGTGATTGTGAGTATTAGATCATTGCAGTGCTTCAGCTTCATTATTTTCATTATACTTGGTATAGTTGTGATTGTCGTATTATTCCCACATTGTGAAATGTTGTCATTATGCATCATGTTCCTGAATCATGCTCATCATAGATGATTATAGTGAATGTGATTATTGGATATCATGTATGATTATACCACGTTGGAGTGGATTGTGTTTATTCATCTATTACATGTGGAGTAGGTACACCTAATGGTTGACTTGAGTGTGCAAGTAATTATAGGTGTTAACTAATGTGGGAAATGTGGAAAAGGTTGACATGGGATGCTAAGCCATCTCACCCTTATCCTTGTGTTTTGGAAACCCATAACGTGTGCTTGAAGTCAATTGCATGTGTTTCTTTAGCATGTTGTACTTTATTTTAAATTGTTTTGAAAAAAACATGTTTTTTGTGTTTTCAAATTATTTTAAGTTGAAAATTACTATTTCTACCTTAGAGAAAATGTTTATTGCATCATATTATGCTAGAGGAATAAATTTGAGTGATTTCAATTTATTTCAGAAATTTAATATTTTTCCATCAAAATGATAGAATTGCATTAATTTAGAAAATGGAATTCGTGATATGGTGAGTTTGGACTTTTCAGAATGAGATTGAGTTAAAAGGAAATTACCTATTTGGAATAGTTGAATTCAGTTGATTAACTATTTTCCTATTAATTTAAGTGATTTGTTTGAGAGTTCTTAGAGGAAAAAAAGGAATTGAAAAAAATGAAATTAGGGCTTTTGTATAAAAGGGAAAAAAGACTTATTTTTTATAATTTTCATTCTATTTTTCTCCTCTCTCAAAACCCTCTTCTTGAAAGAATGGAAGGAATTTCTCTATGGATGTGTTGGCTAACAGATTTGTCCTTATTCTGAAAATGTTTTATTTTGACTCTATACCCCTCTTTGAAGAACAAATGAGTTAAGCAACAAATGGGTGAACTTTTTAAATTAGTTCCCCTCTGAATTTAGGTACAGCTCCGTTTAAGATTTCCAATGAATTTAATCTATTCAACTATACAAATGCACTTTTAACCAGAAAATGCTTAAGGCAAACTGACATTCATACATAACTATGTTATGAATGCGGTAAATTTATGCAGTAATAGTGAGTAATAGAATGCACAGATTCTACTTTTGATATATTCAAATACATGAACACATACATATGAATTTACTGAACTAATAAATAATAGAACACATATGACGAGTTGTCCAATAAAAGAGCAATTACCAGATGAAAGGAGATTTCACACAGAAAATCTAATTCCAAACACTCAGACGCACAGATCTAAGTAAGCAGTAATTGTTTCTTCTTCTCATTCACAGATGAAAAATTTCTCAGACAATCATCACATAATGTAAAACCATAAAATCGTTTAGCTAAAATTCATTTTTTCTTTCCTTTTCCTAACTTTCTATATCCTTTCAAAGATTTAAAAACCTATATATATGAATGTCTTAATCATGTCATCAAGTAAATCAAACCCAGAGTTAAAGTAACTCTGACTCGTACGGGATTTAGTTTATAACCAACTGATTTAAAGATCAAGATTATGGAAATAGCATAACAGAGGAACTGAATAAAAGAAAGTGAACCAATAAGATCATGGCTAGGATGACGGATTTGCATCTCCAGATTTGCCATCAGTGGTTTGGGAAGCACATTGAGTCTTCCACTCCTGAAAAGCTGCAATGAACTCCTGAATCTTCAGGAAGTTGGGGATGCCTATGTGCTTCACTCTTGATTTCCAAACTTCTTTATCCCTTTGCATTTTCCCAATTTTTCCTTTATGCTCTGGAAGTGCATCGATACAGAGGTAAAGTAGAGACTCCACCTTAGAGATTCGAGAGAAATCTTCAATTAAGATATTGTCATTTTCTTTGACAAAGTTAATTTTATCCTTAAAGGATTGAACCACTATGTCAACATCATCCTCTGGTTTCCCATCGTCCTTTATGTATTTAACATCAATGCATTGCAAGTCATGCTGCAACGATTGAGTGAGTTCAGTTATTTCTTTAATCAACTTTGTAAGTTCAAAGCGTCCCTGCCGTGATATGGAATTTCTCCATTCAATATTTTTCTTATTCACATATAATAAATCTTCATCCAAACCAGTCAGGCTCTTTTCTATCAAAAAATTTGCTAACCCATATTTCTGAACTTCATCAATCTGATTTATCACATTTACCCATTTACCTTCATCTTTCATCCAAGCAGTAATCTGTGCTTTAAGGTCCTTAATGGTGGCAGCAGTTAGATCGTATATATCCTTGAGTTCACGAATGTATTCAGTTCCCTTCTCTACAATGTGGTCCAACCAACTGTCAAATGTGTTTGCCACCATCTTGTTTCTGTGAACTTGATCCAATATCTTCTGGTTAGCTGGTGATTTAGGGTCGAAAGATAGGGAGAGCTGTGAAACCGGCTACGGGTTAGGGTTGTGGATAGCATCAATGTACTCTACCATTGAACGCAGAGTCTGCTTTAATTCCCTTTTGTCCTTTTCATCTTTCCAAGTTCAACTAACTATCCTCTTGGTGGATGCTTCAAGGTGATGAACATCTGCAGCTCTAGAAGCAGCACCAAGATCCACTCTCTCAACAGTGAAATCCTGCACAGTTGGATCTTGTACCTCCTCCTCAGTCACTGGTTTGGCTATCTCAGCACTCCAGTTTCCAGTATTTGGATCAACGTTTATTCTGGATGTCATCTTTAGCTTCTTAGACTTGGGTGTTTTTCCTAAGCATTTGCTCACCATGTCCTCTAAGGGGACAACAAAAGGAATTATTTTTCTCTTGTCAGAGATAGAAATCTCTAGCCACTTAGGTGCAGGGGTTAAGGTTTCCTTTCCAGGGTTCAATCCGTCAAAGGATACATTTGAAATTGTTAACATCTCAGGAGTCTCTAGAACGACCTTTGACTGTGGTTTAGTATCAACTTCCTCTGTTCTGTGTGGACTTGATTCCTTATCACCCATAGGTTCCACTAAATCTTCCTCTGAATTCAGATCTACAACTATTGTTTCAGGAAGTTGTTCCTTTCTTTTACTTTTGGTCCTCAACCTGGTAGCATGAGGGGGTAAAATAGTTGTGAGGGCTCTTCTGGATTTCTTAGTAGTAGGGCTCCTTCTAGTTGATGACTTGGAAGCACCTGCAACATAGATAGCAATAGGTCGGTTAGAAGAGCTTATGGGAAGTGATGATTCAATCATTGAGGTGAATTGTTGGGCACTTTTATCCTAGCTCCCTCCCTGTCTCTTTTCCCTTAACCATTTCTCGGTTCTCCTTATCACTGGAAGAGTTTTAACTTCAATCCTATCTTCCTCCCTTTTGCTCCAGTCAACTTCTGGAATAGGTAATTGCTCTATTCGTTCAAACTATGGATCAATCACTTGTTCCCCATCATCAATAATTCCAGAAATATCCATATTTAAATTGAGAGTAATTATCTGCCCTAAAGAGAACCTACATCACAGTCTTCTCCTAACCTCAAACTCATCTGAATAGTCTTCCCAGTAATCCTCTAGCTTAGGAATGTATGAAAGCCCTGCTCTAGGATCTAGGTTATCTCTGACAAATCCTTTGCTGTCAAATTGAGACCTGGCAGTGAAGAACTGAAAATTGAATTTTTTAAGGTTCACCTCTAAATTAAAAGCATCAGATTTTGACTGGCACGAGTAATGCCCATGTTTGATGGGAAAAGAGATACCAAAACCCCTCTTTGTTGAGAACTTCTTATCTACATGTGCTAGCTGTCTGCAGACCTCTATCAGCACAAAACGATTGAACACATATCTGGGTAGCTTGACAGGTTCACCGTCAAATCCCCCAACTCTAATGTAAGTGAACTCAGAAAATTGAATAAAGAAGCTACCATAAATGCTAATCAGTTGCATTGCCTCATTGGACATCCTTTTACCCAAATTACCCACCAGTTCATAAGTCATTCTTCCAGTGAAAACATCATTAACCCTTTTATAATTTTCATAACAATTTTGTTTCTGCAACTGTGAATAATATTCATAAATCCTACTACCCTCAGCCAATGGTGCATGAGGTAGATCAAACCATTCTCTTGTTGATGCTAGGCAATAAAATAAGTACGAAGACATATAAAAATCTCTGTCACCCAGACAATTACTCAAATCCTGATGCGAACAATCGGCCACAATTTCTGCCCAATCTAAATATTGCTCTCCTTGGAAGATAACTTGTATGAAAAAGTACATCCAATCCTCCCAATAATATGCATGTTGACTGCCCTTCAATCTGTGCAATAATACCACAATATCCCTCACTTCTTTAATTAGATGATCCCTTGTAAGTGGTCTGGGCAACCTTGAACCACCCTTTTGAAATTTCAGTAGCTAGTTCCTTGCTATCACACTTTTATAAGTCAATTTCTTCTCTGAGAAATACCCATAGGAAGAGATAATATCAAGGCTGGAATATGCCTCTTTAGGTGGTATCTTCATTACTGAGGGTTTGTCTGTTGACATGAAACAACACATCACCATTTGCACTTCTGATGCACCTGTTTTGGGGTTCATACCTATTTATACATTCCTGAACCAGTTCTGGGCAGTATACAGCCTTAGGAAAAGCCGCAGCTTCAACTAAACCACTGTCTATTAATTTCTTCATCATGGGGGTTTGCACAGGGTTTCTAGACCTTCTTCTAAATTCTTCTAAATCATATTGTACCAGTGCAGTATCCCCAAATTCAGAGTGAGAATAGGTAAGACTAGGACCATGTTCACTCCCCAAACATGTAGATTTTAAAGCCATACTTGGAGGATTACAATGAAAAACACTTCAAATTTTGAAAATAATGACAGAGACTTAAGAGATTCTTCTTTCCAGCTAAGAAATAGGAATAGCACGAAGGAGGAACAAAACTCACCTTCAAGATATCTGAATTCACTGTGAAATTTGAGTAACAAGAACCTTACACTTCCTGCGCTATTCTCCTTTGCATTGCATAGTATGTTTACTTGCTAAATTCGGCTTGTTCTTAGTTAATAATGGCATTAACCAGATTGAATAGTTATCACTCGGAGCAATACGTGCTAAACATATTTGGAAAGACATGAATTCTGACCTCTTCATTCATAGCAAGTATTATTCCCACACCATCATGATGGTATAATGATCATCCGTAACCTCTGCCAAATTAGAACTCTCAGTTTCATAATGAGTCTCTGACATATTTTCCTCCAACTTTCCCACTAAATTTGACTCAGAAAGCCACGGGAATAAATGAGACCAAAATCTCCAAATCTTTGAACTATTGAACCATTGAACCTTTAGGGCGTGGTTCAATGTGGTGGTTCGACCATACCAATTGAATCACATAAATGGGCAAAGGATTCACTTACGGGAATATTGAACCTAAGCTCATGAACCATTGAACTTATTAGGATATGGTTCAATATGAAGGTTCAAAGACACAAAGGCTACATAGACCAACAGATAGTCACGTGACTTTTGTAAAAGGGGTTCCAACCATGAGACAGTGAACCGTTGAACCTTGAACCATTGAACTTCGCTATAGAGTATGAGCGGAGGGTTCAATGATACATTAATTACGTAGGATAACTACATGACATGACTTATTAGAAGGCAATGAGTGTTGAACCTTAGGCCGTTGAACCATTGAACTTTGAACAAAAAGGTTCAAGTTCAACCCGAAAACTTGAAGATGTTTGAAATACACGGAACAACAACTTGCTGTTTGAGACACTTTAGGCATATCGAACCATTTGAACTTTGAACTTTGAGAAGGGTTTGGGTTCAAAGGTTCAAACCTTAAGTACCCTTACACACAAAGATGATAAACGAGTAAAAATTGAAGGACCAAGAGTCAATTTAAGAAGCAAAGGTATGACCAAAAATATAACACAGCAAACTGGCTCTTTTTCAAGAAATATTATCAATAAATAAATAAGGGCGACTCAAAAGGTAACAGGATGTATTGGAAGGAATCTTTCTTACATGGTTGGAGGAATAGATTCGTGAATGCTTAGTGTGAGCTTGATCAAAGTCTGCTTTCAACTCTTCATGTGTTTGGATTTTATCTTGATTGGGAAAGCTATGTTTCTTCTTGATCTCTCCATGGTTTTCATTCTATGATTTCTCTGCTTGCCATGCCACCAAGAATGGTTTATATTGGCTCTGTTTAGTAGGATAGAGAAGTAGGATTGAATTACATCTGTAATTTATTTTATTTTCATGTGTTCTTGCTTTGGAAACATGGAAAAACAAACAAAAATCTACCAAAATTTTCCTAGAATCACCTAACTCAATTTTATTTGATATTTGGGATGTTGTTCGCCATAGATATAATGGGTAGTTCACCATTTTTTCATAAACCTTGAAACACAGAAGTTAGAAAAATGGCCCAAAAAGTCAAGCATTCAAACATGGTGGATTTGGGGTTTTATGTGAAAATTGCATGATGTAGAAAATGTAAAATTCATATCTCTAAACTTACCTTGATGTATTTTAATGTGAGATTTGTAGTCTCCATCATGAAACAACATTTTGCATCTTTTAAACCTATGTTGTGATTTTTGTGATTTTGTCACGTTGATTTTCGTGCCACACTCAATTGGTCAAATTGGTGTGTTGGGCGTGTAGGAAGAGGTATAGGGGTAGGAAAGGAGTGACTCTCTTACCATATACCATGATACAAAGTGATAGTTGGATTTAGCGTGTGGAGAGTTTAACCAAGAAAAATATTATACACATTTGGGTAACAAAAACTTAATAATAAGATATAGATACACCAAACCACAAGGAGCTTTCCTAGACCTGGTTTCAGTGTACACCAACCACAGGGAGCTTTCCTAGACTTGGTTGGGTGGTAAGAAGAATATCATGAGGAGGTTAATGCCCTTGGTGAATGCTACTCTTATGCTACAAGGAGGTTATTTCCCTTGTTTAATGACACTCCTTGTCTTAGCCTACTATGTCTCTCTTCCTTTTCTTACCATTGGAGTTATACTCGACGTGTGTTGTGACACTAGCATTCGCATGTGCATTGTGATGCCTGATTAATGGTTGTATGCGCCTATGATGGACTATGATTTATGCCTTGTTTGACATGCATTAGAGGTGTGATTATTTCCCTTATGTTTGAATGTTGTGATGTCATTCTATTATGCTCTTTGGCAAATGTGCCACATGTTATTTATATGCATTGTATGGTAGTTGTACTATGTGTTATTTATATACATTATATTGGTAGTTGTGCCATGTGTGTTGTGTTCATTGACTGGCATGTATGCCATATGTGGCTATGTATACCCTAGATTGTGTGAGATGTTCTTAGCGGGTTTGCCATGATCACCTTCTCCGTAGCTTAGGGATTGCCTATCGTTGTGTAGACAACTATTGTGCTCAATGGTGGTAATATGGTTGGGAGGTGAGCAACATTTCCCCTTTAGTCTTTCATGATGATCTTCAGGTGCTGGATGGTTCCTTGTGCTATTTGTAGGTTGATTATATTGTACTTCGTGTCTTGTTGCACCTTGGAGGGTGTGTTGGATTTTTGGTGTTTATTGCATTTGTATTATTCCATTATTGATTATTGTAAACTTTGTAAAGTAGGTCTTTTTAGACCTTTGTAATAAGATGTAAATGATTTTATGAAATATTCTATGATGTGGATTATGTTTCATTTATGTTAAGGGTGAAGCCCTTTGAATGTTATAGTTATTGTATTTAATTTAGTATGTTTCCATGCCTCGGCATGTGAGGACGTTGACATGGTTTGTATGTTTCCATTTGTTGCAATCTTGCTATGTTAGCATGTTAGATTTCAATTTATCTGATGTCGTATTGATGATTTTGGATATGTTAGTATTGCATCATATTCATCCCACATAGGTGGTGAGGATCCTATCTTTTCTTTTGGCATGTGTTGATGTTGGTGTTGAACATGCGTAACCTTTTGTAATGCTTTTATCTTTTTGACATGTGCAAACAAATGAGGTAAAAATGATAAATCATCCTTTGATGCTTAAAAAGAACTCATTTTTGGAACATGTGTAATATTATTGATGTTAAATCATGTATTTAACCATCGTAGAAGATTTCACAAATTTCTAGATTGAATTGCATTATCCTGGGCAATTTTGGTATTTTCTAAATTTTAGGTCCTATTTTTAGCAGGACTACAACACCTAACGCTAAAGTCCAGTGGACCACAATGCTTAGTACTAGTGCCTTGAGGACCACAAAACCCAACACTAGAGTCTTAGGTAGTGGGTTCCTCCTCTGGGGTCCGTACACTACTAGGAAGCTCTATTTTTTCCATTCAACTCTCTCATGTAGATTGTTAATGAAAGTTGTACTTTTACCCTCCAAAATCAATCCTAGTTTGAGTTCTCCTGATGTGTTGTAAACCTAACTAGTTTTCCACTCTTACATTGGGAAGCATACTTTTGCACGAGATCGACAAGCGATCATTCCTAGTGGTTGAGGGCTTGTACCTCCTAGTTGATCCACCTTGTGGGTGAGTGCTACCCTGTTGTGTTTGGGATGTCTTGAGTAGTCATAGAATGGATTGAGGTGACAGTTACCCTCATCCTACTCTCTATGTTCATGAGTGAGCTCCACCTCTCACTTGGTCATTGTGGTGAGTTGTCACATGATGAGTGAAGTCTTTTGCTTGTGCCACCTTGCTTAGTGCAATTGTGATGTCATCATAGGTGTTGTTGTGCTTGTTATGACACCTTGTGCACATGTGAGTGCAATGCAATATGTGAATGTTGCACTTGCAAATGTGAAAAAATTGTTGGTTCGGCGTTTGTTTAGCTAATGCTTTGGGTGAAAACCTGGGGCATTACAAAGGATGTAATTAGAAGAACAATGACTAGTACAGAAAGGTGGAGGTATGTGGTAGGATATTTTGACACAAGATGAGTAATAGTTAAAAATGGTTCATAAAGTAATTTGAAGGATTGGAGCCCAAAAGAAAGAGAAAATGGGGCAGGTGGGTGCCACAAAAGGTGAAGATGACAGAGAGTATAAAAATGACGAAGATGGAAGAAGGATGAGCATTCTAGAAGAAACTTAAATGGTTATAGTAGCTAATGATAGAAAAGATTATGAAGAATAAGTTGATTGAGAAAATAACACATAATGTTTTAGAATGATATGAAGACAAGAGATGTAGAACAAAGAGACTATTTAAACAAAACATAATTATTAGTTGTAACTAAGAGTAATTTATTGGAAGGTACTATAACATACACCACAATTTCTCACAATATCATAAATGAATAAAGGCAATTAATTCATTATTGCCCATGTTTCATTTACAAGAAATATAGTATGTCAATTATTTGTTAATGTTTGGCACAAGTGAAGTATTCACTTGGAAATATTTCTATTCATATTCTTCAAAATATGGATAACAGAAAATGATATCACCTTAATGGGTGCAAGTATCTATTATGGAATGAAAACTTAATGATTCGCCAACATGGAATATTAAGTTTTATGTCATATCAAACTATATAACAATGAATTCTTAGCATATGATTCAATCTATCATAGTTGTCGCCAATTAATCAATATAATCCAAATAGTTTTAAAACTTACAATTTTCTCATTTTCCATACAAGAAGACCAAGTATAACCACTTAAGTCCTTATCATAATCAATTCATATTAAATGTACAATGATATAATTGGATCAAGTGAAATCTCTCATCTGATACTCTTCTTCACACCTCAAAGAAGAGAGAGCATCATCGGAATGACTTCCACCCTACCATGAAGCCATAATCTTCCCCATGCTTCCCCATAGGAGAAGCTCAACCCATCACAAGGCCTAACCAACCATGTCCGACATGCATGAAATCTATGTTGTCATAGTGTTTTTACATGAATGCATCCTATCAATGCATATCAGGCACAATCATAGCAATGCTTAGTCCATAACACATGAAGTGGCAAAGTAAACTCAATAATTCATTTTCTTAATCATTGAGTAAGTACTTTTGGCCAAAGCATTTATAATCCACATGACTATTCTAGTATGATAAGCCACACACAACACCCTCTCATACATGTCATCTATGTGAAGATACATTCCTTACGATAAACAATTCTCAAAGAGGCAATACATTTGCACAATAATACTAGATGTAAAACAACTAGTTCATTTACCATTTAAAAATTATAAGCTAATCCTCATATCCAGAAAGTATGTAATATAATAAACACATTGATTAGTCTTCAATGATATTCGGAGGCTCAACTCAATATAAACAAGGGCTGCGCTGCAGCTGGAGTCCCTGCCTAAAGCTGCAAGCTAATTGAAAGGGCATTGTTTTGAAAGCAATTTTGTTGGATTGAAAACTGCATCCATGTTGTCTTTGGGTGTTCAGTAAGTCCAATTGAGCAACTTCGCATAGTTCTTATAGGAGACAGGAGCATAGATTCAATTGTCTATAAATTTCTTTTCAATGAATTAGGTCAACACTATGGAAATTATAAAACAAAAAGGATAGGTATTTCAATTATCTACAAATGTCTTTTCAATGAATTGGGTCAACACTATGGAAATTATAGAACAGAAAGGACAGGTATTTGGCAAGTAAACAATAATGACAGTGATCTTTGCTTGTCAGTTAACATTACTAGGTAATGCTGACAAAGTTTAATATAACAATTATTTATTACAGTGGTCTAGTTGTAGTGAAAAGATAATTGTTGAGAAGAAATCTAAAAATTTGGAAACAAAGAGAAAATTCAAATCTCAAGTAATCTGAAATTTGGAAATATTCAGGTAATGAAGTTGTTTATCAACTACTTACATTAAAGAATAGTCATAGTATATTAACATGCAAGTGTGGAAGACAAACAGTTGTGTTGGCAGTTTTATTTCATAAGTAATATAGTATTGACCCAAATAAGAGATTTCTGATTTCAGACTAGCAGCAAGAGCAGCTATCACTGGTGGAGGACCGAGCATCATCTGGCACTAGTCCGAGTCATAATAGACTTTAGAAGAGCATGTTTCAGAATCTGTTGTATCTTCTCTGAGAGCCCCATGCAAGTAAGGCTGGTAGCATGTTAGAATATTGTTGCTGCAATGTCTTTTGTGCTGCAGAATAAAAGGTGTTTTAAAATCAGTGCTAAAGCAATGATACAACTCTGTAAGCATGTTAGAATATTGTTGCTGCAATGTCTTTTGTGCTGCAGAATAAAAGGTGTTTTAAAATCAGTGCTAAAGCAATGATACAACTCTATAAGCATGTTAGAATATTGTTGCTGCAATGTCTTTTGTGCTGTAGAATAAAAGGTGTTTTAAAATCAGTGCTAAAGCAATGATACAACTCTGTACTATCCAAAAAAGTGACAAAGATAAACTTGTTAGGAAGTTAATTTGTTTACCTATTCTATAGATTTTTTGTCCAATGTGCTGTGTGGCTATGAAGAAGACTGCAAAATTAAAGGTGTTAAAAAATTAGTCATAAAGTAATGATTGGTAAAGATATGTTTGAACAGTTGGCTATGCAATAGAACTCTATACTATTGAACAATGAAATGAAATCAGGGCATTGTGAAGCCACAATTGTGTTAAAAAAACTCCAGAGAGGTTAGAAACTATATACAAATGCATCTAGCAACTATTAATTCAATTTCCATGACCTTTGTTAATATTTCCCATGCCCTAGCAGATAGCCAAGCTAAGTCTCATCCCCTGAGCTAGCATCATCTCTGCCTGTGCTAATATGAGTGTCTTGGAACATGGTATGGACGTCTATAAAAGCATAATAAAATGTTGTTGCAGCCACCCAGATAGAAAGATGTCTATAATAGTTGTATGTCAGCTTTGTATAAAGGAATGACATGTAATTCCTTTTCTAGCACTACTGAATCTGCCTTGGAAATGATCTAGGGAATCAATTTTCTGGGTCGACTAGAACTATCTACTACAACCAGAACCCAAAACTCTGTTTAAAAAAAACATTCCACATGGGAAAACAAAAGAAACAGGGCACGTTGCAGACAAAGAGGATGCTATCTCAGGGGATGAGACTTGGCTTGGCTATCTGCTAGGGCGTGGCACATTCAGTAGTGCTAGAAAAGGAATTGCATAGCATTTCTTTGGGCATTGGAATTCGTGCAAGTCTTATAATCGAAATTAGCCTAAGCTATTTAGTCTATCCTTGGTATTATTTTCCTGTTGATATCTGTGCAATGACAATAATCAAAGTTAAACCTAAGTCATTCTTTATTTAGCCCATTAACAATTTTTTAGCCCATTGGCAATTTAGTTGAGACAACCAATAGAAACAAAATTGAATAGTGCAAGTCAACAAAAGAATATGTAGATTGATTCTTACGATTACAGACATTTGAATGCTGAAGTGATGTTAATGATCGAAAACAACTATGAATCCTACAATATGCTTTGGTCAATTGCATAGAGAACAAGCCTGTGCAAGAAAGTATAGTTTTGTTGTAGTAGTAAAGAGCTTTATTGCATTGAAAACAGCTCAAGCATATCTTTACCTGTTGTATAAATTGTTTTCTTTGTTTTCTTTGTTGTCGAAAGCTTGATTCATTGGACAATGGTGCTGCGTAGTAGTATGCTGGTTGAAAGAAACCTGCAAGTATGAAAGTCTACAATTATAAAGCAAATAATAGTAGTGTAAAGAGGAAAGTAAAGCTGATGGAAGCAATACCTTAAGAAGGAAAATTGCAAAATTCAACAGATAGTAGATAGTGTTGCAGAGCAGAGACTAGTTCATGATTTGACTATGTCCTTCACCCTTTGGCCAATGTGTTTTTTAATTTATAATGGCCACCTAGATCACACATGCATCAGTTGATGTTGTTGCTGCTGGAGTTGCTGATGACCATGGCTCCCAAGAGACCTCACAAATTCATTCCAATGGTGTTCCACAAGGGAATGAATCTCCCTCTGAATAGTCTTTACCTTATGTTGTCTTGTCTAGGCTTCCACATTTTGCATACACATCTACCAAGAAAGTTGTAATTGCATACAGATCTACTTGTAACTATAACATCTGCAACAACTGACAAAATTTATCTATCCATTATGCTTTGATGGATGTCCATACCCTATTCCAAAGTTCCCATTTTGACATAGGCAGAGAGGATGCTGGCAGAAGTTGTGGAATTTAGCTTTACGACCGCCACTTGCATTTGCTTCCACATTTAGCTTACATGTCTACCAGGGCAGTTGCAACTATAACATCTAACAAAAATTATGCCTTCTTTTGTGCTTTGATATATGTCAAAGGCATGTTCCAAAGCTCCCATTTTGGTACAGGCAAGTAGGATGCTGGCAAAAGTTGTGGAATTTGGCTTTACAACTGTCACTTGCATTTGCTTGAAAGTTTGTAAAGCCGTTTTAAAAAACATCCAATTTGTACTTAGCCTGCAATCATGGCAATCCATGAGACCACATTTCTTTGGAGCATTCTGTGAAATAATTCTCTGCCTTGTCTATGCTTCCACATTTTGCATACATGTCTACTAGAGCATTTCCAACTATAATATCTAACAAAAACCACCCTTACATTATCATAATAGTTGGATAAATGCTTTGCCGACTGGTGACTCTTGTTGCCTTGGCTCTGATGCCCCACCCTGGGAAACTAGCAGGGATTATCCCCCTAGAACGTAAGGTATATGCGCTATTGGGCTGTAAGTATAGAAATAGTATGTGGTGGAGTTATACAGTTCATAATGGGCAAGGTGAATCCATAGTGTTGTTTTCATGCTGTCCTTTGTATGGATTATATTTCCCTATTCTCTGTTATCAGAATTACATGCAACCATAGATGCTAATGCTATATTATACTTGTGCACAGTGCAGAAATTAACTATACAAATGAAACACAGTGAAATGCATTCCAATGGTTGGCTTAACATGTTGCAAAAAATAATGACTGCTTAAAGACATTAATATAAATCAGAATGTCATCGACTTTTGTATACATAATCTGCTTATGCACATCCTTAAGGACATCTTCCCTCTTGCTAATCACTTTAAACTTAACTTTGCCTAGTTTGCCATGCACAAATCAATTCTTTTCTAAGGCAGAGTTTGAATTTCTGACAACAATGTTGCTCAACACCAATTTTAGGATCCCTGATCCTTCATAAAGCAATAATTTGTGAATAAATTTGCATGAAACATAAGACTGAACTAGAAAGTCACAAAAGTAGACAAGCTCTATCATAACTCCCATGAGAATTAAATTTCAGGAATCCTCGGAACACTTTAAAGAGAAGCATTCATGTTCTGATTGCCATAGAAATTGAGAAAATATCAACATGGCGGTAGATCCCACGCTTGCATTAGATGTTAGTGGAAAGCAGAGCTGTGATGGTAATAATAAAGCTCGCAGCATTGGCCAGATGATTCATTGTATTCTTCATTTTCATTGCTTTTCATCTGAAAAAGTTGAAACAAAAGTTGATAATGTCGAGGAAGATGTAGAGGAGCACTCAACAGAACGTGGAGGATGGAAGACTTTTCCTTTTATTATCGGTACTTCAATTTCTTATCATATGGTAGGCTTTTCCAATTTCAAATAATTTTTGTTTGTTGTCTTTAATTCTTGTTGACTGTTGTATGTAGGAAATGAGCTATGCACTGCAGCAGCAATCACAGGCCTGGCTACAAATATGATTGTTTATTTAATTACACAGTTTAACATAAAAAGTATTGAAGCCACACATATCATTAACATATCTAGTGGAGGGAATGATCTCTCTCCATTGATTGGGGTATTTCTTGCAGATGCATATCTTGGCCATTATTGGGCTATTTCCATAGGCTCATTTCTCTCATTTAGTGTAAGTGTTGGACATCCATCAAAGCATAATGTAATGCAAAATTTTGTCAGATAATAAATCAAATGCTCTAGTCAACTTGCATGTAAAATGTGAAAGAACAAACAAGGCATGTGAATTATTTGACAGAATTCCTCAAAGAGAGGTCATCTCATGAAATGCAATGATTTCAGGATACACACAAAATGGATGTGTTGAAATGGCTTTAAGGATTTTCAGGTGAATGCAATCGACAAGTTTAAAGATTGATTTCACAAACTCTACTAGTGTCTATTAAGGAAATGTACAAACAAGGAACGTGATCTGTTTGATAATTTTTTGTGAAGAACTACGGTCTCATGGGATGCAGTGATTGCCAGATATGCACAAAATGGACTCATTGACAAGGATTAAGAAACTTTCCAGAAAATGCACTTGGCAGGTGTTAACCAGAAAACTAGGACCTATGCCAGCGTCCTCCCTATCTGAGCCAAAATAGGAGCTTTAGAACAGGGTATAGACTTCTATATAGGCATTGAAAAGGTGGAAAAAAATGCATGCAAAATGTGGATTTACAAACTAGGCATGCAGACTATTTAGCAAAATATTTCAAACAGAAATACATCTCTATACAAGGCATGCAAAACATATAATTTGTTCTCAGAACATAAATCATGACTACAACTCCATAAATAAATAATGAGTACCAACTTGAAGGTCAATAAAAAATGAAAGAAATCATACAAGATAAGAGGAAGGCTCGAACATGCCAGCCTTCAGAGGAAAAATCCCATATTTCTTCCATCCAAACCCCATCTGTTCAGCTCTTCAATGGCATCTCACATCGACTGCTCATCTGTAAAAATTACAAATCCAAACCCTTCAGTCACAAGCTGACTTCAATAACCCCCCCAAAAAATGCAAGTTGCTTCATAATCAAGAGGTTAACTCTGTGGACCCTGAGCAAACCTCTCAAAGACCATGGGATATGTACACTTCTCACATACAAAATGCCATAACAACCACCCTGTTAATAAAACAATGGCACCCATAGCTGTGAGTTTACTTTGATACAGCGGGTGTAGAATTTCAAGACTCATTTAGCCTTCAATTTGTGAATGGGGAAAATAGGATTGATCAATAATGATAAATAAACCCAAACATCAATGAAATATGCGAGTAACAAGAATAAACAAATGAAAGGACAAAACTTACAAACTTGTTACCCTGCGGCTTCCATTGTTCGCCTATCTGTCCTCGACCTTGATGAAGAAGATTGGCCCTCAGTGAGCTTACTTCCTTGCTTGTTGACAATGACAAGAACGGAATGGCTGTGATATTTTGTTGTGTTGAAGATAAGCTTCAAACACAGGGACAATGAAGGATGTGGGATGGATAGATTAACTGCATTAGGAGGGTATGAAGAAGGGAATTGAGAAGAATGTGGGCATTATGATGATGCTAGAAGAAGATGTCTAGAAGAAGTTGGGCATAGTAAGGATGCCAGAAGAAGTCCCCCTTAATTGCTAGAGAAGGGTCTCATTTATAGATTTTCTAAAAAGGCAATGGAGGGTGAGGATCAAAAGATGAGATCAATGGCTCTCATTTTTTGTGAATCTTTAATTCATAATGGATGAATTAAAAATTCTTTTTTGAGAAGAGTGGGTTATGACAATTGAATTAAGAATTCAATAGTGGAGGATAGTGGGGGACAATTGAATTAAGAATTCAATAGTGGATGATAGTGGGAAATAATTGAATTAAAGATTTATTTTTAGATTTTGGAGGATATTAGCTAATTAAATATTAAGAATATTTAATTATATGTGCAACATGATGAGGTGGAAGGGATGAGGTGGATTTTGTGAGGTGGAATTAGGATTTGAGACATTAGAGGAATTTAGGGATTTTAATTAAATAAAATGATTTTATTTAATTGTAGGATAATGAACCAATCAAATAAACTTATAATATTTATTTAATTGACAGAAGAAAATAAGAATTAAGATAAATATTAGAATATTTACTTAATTCAACCTGAGCCAATTTTAGGTGTCTACATTTTGCCCCTCTTTGAAGCAATGTGTTTTATCACATTTCAAAGAATAAGAATAGTCTGATAATGATACATGCCCTAGTTTGCCCCTGCTACAGGTTATGATGATAAGATGCCCCCTCAGGAGATTGGACGGGGAGAAGGCGGAAGGCGTGAGACAGACAATCTCACGATGAGATAAGTTGACATGAGATGAAATGGTTGGATGCAGAAGAAAGGGATGAATGATATGGACTGCAAGATAAAAAGATGATAACACACACAAGCAAGTAAGCAAGTATGCACAAATGATACAGGAACAAACAAGGTATTGCCCTTGTCAAGCAGTAAACCCAGGATATAGATCGATGATGTCTGGTTTCAGGAATGAGATATGTCGTATAAGACTCCAGGTCTGGTTTTGACAATATAACATCCTATCTAAGACATTTGATATGATAACGATATACGACAGTGTTGTCATGGCGGGGAACAATATATCCCTAGACCAACACGACAGGTGTGTTGTCATGGCAGGGAATGATGGATCCCTAGAGCAACACAAAGGATAGTGTCTAGTTTCAGGAAATGAAGCATGTTGTATAAGACTCGTGTGTTGGTCTGGTTTCGACAATGCAACATCCTGTCTAAGACAATTGATTGATTAATTGATCGAGTTGGTTTATGACCGAACAAGGATCAAGACCACTTATTGTGATTAGATCATTTGACAAGATTGACTTGACTTGATTGGCATGGATTAAGGATAGACTTGCAATTGGATACGGTATGGATTTGGATATGGATACAGATATGAGACGCAATTGGATACAGTATGGATATGGAGATGGATATGAATTGCAATTGGATATGGTATGGATATGGATATGGATATTAGCCACCTTGATATAGCAAGTATTTTGAAGCACTTTCATCATTGGGCTTTATTATGTTGTAAGAAAATACAAGCATTTAGGTATAATTAAACCGAGATGACCTGAGTATTACTTACACGGATTTTGATTTAGCAAGTCAATACAAGCATCTAGTCAAACTTGAATCTAGATGACTTGAGTACTTCTTGCATTTTTCAACAGACAAGAATTGCCCCTTTTTATGTTTAGACCTCAGAGTCCTCGATGATCTTTTGCCGATCATGTCGTTAGACAAAAGTCGTCACATTACTAAAGTTTAATCCACAAGCAGCAGACAACGAAAAATTATGCCCCCATCATAGCATCTCTAGCTTTTGGCATCCTTGAGTAGCATAGGAAGACATGATAGCATAAATCAAGACTCTTAATCTAACCAACACAAAACATTCTTGCATTTAGATGTGTCTTTTTTCCATAATTGATATGATATTTAGTTTGAGTGTGTCGGTATGGTGCTTTGCTTTGCCTTGGACATGTTAATGCTTTGCGTCAAGATTTTTGCTGTTTTGGGAAGCATGCTTTGCTACGTGTGCTTGTCTAAAGAAAGGTGCAGACATGGACAGGTAGCGGGACAGACGACAAGACATGGGATGGATGGGAAAGTGGAGCAGACTCAGACAGATAGAAGGACTAGACATGGGACGAATAGGGAAAGTGGAGCCTCGGGAGCGCATTGATAATGGCCTTGCCTACGTGACAATGCAGAGGCAGCGTAGTTCAGGGCTTGGACCATGGATGGACTAGAGGATAGACGACAAGATATGAGATGGACAGGGAAGCAGAGCCTCGGGGGCACATTGATAATGGCCTTGCCTACGTGACAACGCAGAGGCAACGTAGTTCAACAAGAACCCTAATGGACCCAAGATATGGATCGGATGAGACATGATATGGAACATACATGGATCAGATATGGATCAAATAAGACACGATATGGATCAGATAAGACATGATATGGAATCGATATGGATTAGATAAGACATGATATGGATCAGATAAGACACGATATGGATCAGATAAGACACGATATGGATCAGATAAGACATGATATGGAACCAACATGGATCAGATATGGAATAAATAAGACATGACATGGAATAGATATGGATTAGATAAGACATGATATGGATCAGATATGGAACATATAAGACATGCTATGGAACCGACATGGATCAGATATGGATCAGATAAGACTAATGATAAGGAACCACCACGAATAGGTAGATGTATGGGTGAATGGAACAGGTAGGTAGAAGGAACCAAGGATGTGATCTCCAAGGACTATGTCGCATAAGAATAACATAACCCATTGTAGGTAGAATACATAGGATTGTTCATGACAATGCTAATGACGATAGGAGGATGAGAGGATAATGAATGATCTGCATGGTATGGAGGGATAAGGTATGTCAAGAGACATCTAGAACATTTGTCAACATTGTGCCCCCAATCTTTATCAAGACCAAATAATAGAGGAAAGGAAGATTGGATGGATGGACGGGACAGGATAGGAAATGGTATGAAAGGAAACTGGTAGGAGAAGAGTGATATGCTGATGAGACAAGGCGCCCCCAAGTGTAGGTGACATAGAAGATCAACTTTACACATGACGCCTGTTTGCCAGGTTTTCATCATGGTACTTATCCAAGGCACCTATTTGCCAAGTTTTCACCATTGGACGAAGGGATTTCTCTTTACTTTTTTCATTTTTTTTGTGAATATTTAGATAGGAGAAGGTGGATATGGAAAGACTCAAGTATAGAGTTCCTTGAAAGGTGATAGTCCTGCTAGATAGATATTGTCAAATAGACCATGTTCAGTGTTCTCATAGATGTTGGTAGGGGATTGCATCAAAGTGATATGGCATAGGTAGATAGTGGATTATGATGCAAAATATGGAGGGAAGGCTTATGCAAAAGCATGGACCATAGGAATAGGATGAGGAAGATATGTAGGATAATAGTGGAAGGAAGGGGAGATGGAGTTATACGGAAGTGTTGTGGAATGGAAGGGAATCATGACCAATGGTTGCACATACCGTGGTAAACATTGAAGCTAGTGATGGGAAAGTAGTGTAGGAAGCAATGGAGACTTTTTCTTGTGGATGCATGACGTGGGCATGTAGGGATCCACATAGACTAAGTATTGTCCTAATTTTTGTTTGTCATGTGGGATGGAAGGATTTGAGACTTATGTATGGAATGGGATAAAGTAGATGGTTGAGATTCTTGAGAGGTGGATGCCTCATGTATCTTGAAGGATTTTTTCTTAGGTACCCAAACCCTTTTGCTTTTAGATAGTACCTGTGGAGGTATGGGCTTGGGTGTATGCAGCTTTTGTGCAGCTTTTGGATTAATCATTTGTTGCTTGGGGACCCACACCTTTTTCAATTTGGCATTGAGGTGTATGGGTGTATGCAGCTTTTGATATGGATAATTCTTTGATTCTTGTCTTTTATATCCTAGGTCATGAGTACTCTTAGGATTTTTGACTTTATAGGTAGAGGCATCCACATATTTGTCATTGAATCCCTGTGGGATGGTAGAAGTGGGGTTGGTGAAAGCTCCTTGTTTAGACAATATGTGCATTTGTCGCCCATGATTGGGATATTTAGAGGATTTATAGATGGATGGATAAGGTGTTGGAAGAAGTGGTGGTAAAATGTATGGAGGGGTGTTAGGATTTGGAAGTAGCGGAGGGAGATTGGATGGTGGGATATTAGGAGTTGGAAGTAGCAGAGGTAGATTAGATGGTGGGATATTAGGAGTTGGAAGTAGCGGAGGGAGATTGGATGGTGGAAGGTGTATGGTCACATGCTTTTGACAATTGTAGGATAATGGAGGTGGAATGGCGACATATGTCTTGGGGATATGATAGTGTTTGTGATGGAAAGTGGTAGACTTAGGAGGAGTGGAGGAAGTACCAACATCTTGAGTTTGCTTACCTTGATGTATGTATCCCAGGCTGTATGAAGGAGGAGGAACATTGACATGGACGGGCTCCAAAATACCTTGTTCATGAAGGCCTAAGCCTTTACCTTGAGAGTTCATATTCTGGAGTATGCAGTGGATAGCAGGATTATGTATAGGTGCACTAGCAACGAGTTCTTTATTGGATGAGGAAGATGCGATAGCAGATAATGGTTGTTGGTGTTCTAAGAAAGAACATTCATGCATGAAGGTAGTAAGACCAAGGATATATGGTGGAGGATTTGTAGCTTGGTCAATAATGGATGGTGAAGGATCGTTTGGATCTTGATCATCATTATGCTCTTTATGGTCCCGGTTATGGGGTTGATCATCCATGTGCACTTGGGAGGCAAGTGTCTCATCATAGGAAGTGGAAGTTGTTGGATCATGAATGGGACTAGGTGGAATATGGATACGAGTGGAGGTTTCTCACTCATGGATGGGTATGGGATCAAGTTGTTCAAGGACATCCTCTGCATAGGGCATATCTTGATCGTAGAATAGGTAAAGGTTATGGATGGGTTGCATGAAAGTGTTTTGATCTTGAGTTGGACTAGGGCTTAATGTTTCCACATGCTTAGGATTAAACTCTTGACATACCTCTTGGGTTGCTTGAATGGAAGTGGAAGGCTCTTGGATAGGCTCTTGGTCAACAACATGAGAACATGATGACTCTTGACTTGGATTCATAATAGGAGACTCTTGAATAGGCTTGATGGCTTGTTGGTCACATGATGGGCTTGAATGGCTAAGAATGTTAATTGAGGGCTCTTGGATAGGCTCTTGGTCAACAACATGAGGGTGTGACAGACCTTGACTCTGGTGCATGGTAGAAGGCTCTTTGAGAAGCTCAAGGGGTTGTGGATGACATGAAGGGGTTGTAGGATTTGACATGGTATTGGAAGAATCTTTGGTAAGGTCAAGGACCAAACTTTGGGGACATGGTTGACTTTCTGCTAGTAGTCCTTGGATCACATCCGTCACAGGTGTATGGGTAGATGGATGATATAATAAATGAGTAATAATAGCGGATGATGTTGTAGGCTTAGGACTAGGATTAGGTTGGGGGCTAATTAGATTGGGTGGATTAGGATTTGGATTAGATGAAGGGATAATCTTACCACAATTTATGATGTTTTTCATCAATCTCTTAAGTCTGACACAATGGGTTGTTGTATGGCCCTTATATCTATGGTATGCACAATAATGGTTTTCATTATATCGAGGGGGTTTAAGCATTGGTTCAAAAGGGTCTATCAGTGGCAGCTCAATCAAATTTGTTTGAACTAATTGTTGTACGATTATGTCTAAGGGATCCTGTGCTGGAGGATTGGTAGAACATGGGTATGGAGTTGATGAAGGGCTTGATGGGCTAGAAGATGGACTAGGGATAGGATCACATGGTGGTCTTATGATAGGACTTGTTGGCTCATGTGTTGGCATGGGATTGGATGGTGAAGGCCACTCATAAGATGCATTGGCTAGATTGGTATCTCCCTTGTCAAAGGTAATTAAGTCTTTTTGTATTAGGCTAGCATGGTTTATATATAAAGGGCCACTTGGACTTGCATGCATGTGGTGAAGCATATGAAGGAGCTTTTGGAGGTCCTCTAAGGTTGACATGATGTCACACAAGTGTTTAAGTCTTAAGTCCTTTTTGGCAAGTGCTTGGTTATGATTCGATGATGATGTGGATTGTTTGGATGAAGTTGATTAGGATGAAGGTGACTAGGATGAAAGTTTATATTGATTTGTTTATGTGTTTGGTGTTTATAGCTTGATTTGACAATGTTCAAACAAATGATTATGCATATACACACATGAATCACTCACATAATACACATAAGCAAGTTTTTTTGACTTTAAAAATGAAATGTGATGATTATTAAGCAAGCACTTGAAAACACATCACAAGACTAATGTCTAGTCAAGTTGGTATGGCCAATTAGGTCTTAGACTAGATTGCACGAGGTTGACTAGGAATTTGAAAGTGAAATCTTGTCACACAGTCAGGAGAAGGGGGTAACCCACCCTTCACCTTCACTTCCCAAAGGTAGAAAGTTCTTTGGGGCTTAGCCAAGAGTGATAGGATTCTGATTTCAATAAGGGTGTCTTTCGATTCAGACTAGGATGAGGTCATCCCTAGGGGTGATGAAATCCCCTAGCATGCCTCCTAGGAAAGGGGTTGACAAAAGCAAATCAAGTGAGGTGTTTTTGATCTCCAAGGTCACCTTGCGGTGCAAGGAGAGAGCATACACACGCACACTTGATTCACACTCACACTTGGTTAATTGCCCTTAGAAATTGAGATGTGTGAAGGATACGCCAATCAATGGTTATTTTTAGTCCAATTTGAAGATGTGATTGAAGACACTGGTTGATTTTAAGCCCAAATTTAATGATGTGTAATCAAACAAAGTTTGTTTTAGAAGGCCAAATCAAAATGTGTTTGCAAACAAGATTGAGAAATAAAAGATGAAAATGGATGCACTTGGATTTTTGTTTGCTATCCAAATTGACGTTTTTGCTGATCCTGATGTTGTTCCAGCCCCGAATGATCACCTACAAGTCACAGAATCAAAAACGAAGCACATAGACTAGCCAAGATGATCATTATGCGAAAATCGATGATCTGATGAAAAATGAATTGATACAGGAAAATGAAGTGCATAATCAGATTCTAGATGAAATGTTATACACTTTGAAAAAAAAATTTGCTGAAAAAGGAGGAGTTTTGCTCAAGTTATGATGATTTGAAGTTTTAACAAAGCTTTGACTTTGACTGCGAAACAATGTTGGTAGAAGGTATCGAAACAATGTTGGTAGAAGGTATCGTCACCTAAAAATGTCTTTGCCACTACAAAGTTCGCTGAGTTCTCGTTCCGATGAGTGTTCGTTTGCAAATTTTTGACTCCGTATGACCAAGTTATGAACGAGAGAAAAAAAATGCCTATTTTGCTAAGTGAAAAATCAAAAAAGAAAAAAAAATAACTCCCCTTTTTGTTTTTTTGTTATTGTTTTTTTTTTTTTTATTTTTTTTTTTTGTTATTTTGACTATGTTTTGTTATTGTTTTATATTATTTTTTTATTTTTTTTGGGTGTGTGTGTGTGCAAGTGGTGGAGGGCAGGTGGAGGTAGGGTGGTGGCAGGTAGGCGGGGATCGGGCTGAGCAGGGCGGCGCACAGAGGGGAGGCAGGCGGCGGAGCTGGACGGGGGTGGTCAGCAGAGGTGGTAGGGGTGGTGGAGTGTAGGCAGAGGGCTATCAGCAGAGGGCGGCGGCGGCGGTGGGGGATGGTGGGCTGAGTAGGGTGGCACGCAGAGGGGAGGCAGGCGGTGGTGGTAGGGGTGCAGGGGGCAGGATCGGGGGAAGGGAGGTTGTCGGGGGGAGCAAGGGTGGTGGGATCAGAAGGAAGGGTTTGCAGGGGAAGGGGTGTGGGGGTGGAGGGAGTAAAGGGTGTGGGGAGAGGGAGGGGGAAGGGTATGCAGGGGGCCGAGGGGGGGATGGGGAGAGGGATGGGAGGTAGGGTGCTAGTGGCTGCGGGGGGTGGGGAGGCCGTGGGGGCCTCAGTGCCCCTGCAATGTTTTTTTTTAATTTTTTTTAATTTTATTTTTATTTTTTGAATACAATAAAAATGTTAAACTAAATTAAAAAAAAGTAAATACAACCCATTTTTTTTTTCAATTTATTTTTTTTAATTTATTTATTTTTTTGCAAAAATATGTGGAAAAGTAAAAAAAATTTCAAAAATTTTCATGTAACAAAACTAGAGAAGGATATGTGATTTCTTACCTCCGAGGCCTTCTGGACTCAATGGTGAGCTCGGTTTGTGCGTAGGAGGCCATTTGTGGAAGTCGATTCCTGAATGCTCTCTAAAACACACCTGAATCTGCAACAAGAACTTTCAAAGCCAAACACTCACAAACAAGATGGGGGTTAGATCATGGTGGGCGCCAAAATGTGAATGAGAATATGAGATTGATCAATAATGATAAATAAACCCAAACATCAATGAAATATGCGAGTAACAAGAATAAACAAATGAAAGGACAAAACTTACAAACTTGTTACCCTACGGCTTCCATTGTTCACCTATCTGTCCTTGACCTTGATGAAGAAGATTGGCCCTCAGTGAGCTTGCTTCCTTGCTTGTTGACGGTGACAAGAATGGAATGGCTGTGATATTTTGTTGTGTTGAAAATGAGCTTCAAACACAGGGACAATGAAGGATGTGGGATGGATAGATTAACTACATTAGGAGGGCATGAAAAAGGGAATTGAGAAGAATGTGGGCATTATGAGGATGCCAAAAGAAGATGTCTAGAAGAAGTTGGGCATAGTAAGGATGCCAGAAGAAGTCCCCCTTAATTGCTTAGAGAAGGGTCTCATTTATAGATTTTCTAAAAAGGCAATGGAGGGTGATGATCAAAAGATGAGATCAATGGCTCTCATTTTTTGTGAATCTTTAATTCATAATGGATGAATTAAAAATTCTTTTTTGAGAAGAGTGGGTTATGACAATTGAATTAAGAATTCAATAGTGGAGGATAGTGGGGGACAATTGAATTAAGAATTCAATAGTGGATGATAGTGGGAAATAATTGAATTAAAGATTTATTTTTAGATTTTGGAGGATATTAGCTAATTAAATATTAAGAATATTTAATTATATGTGCAACATGATGAGGTGGAAGGGATGAGGTGGAAAGATGAGGTGGATTGATGAGGTGGATTAATAAAGTAGATTTAGGATTTGAGACATTAGAAGAATTTAGGGATTTTAATTAAATAAAATGATTTTATTTAATTGTAGAATAATGAACCAATCAAATAAACTTATAATATTTATTTAATTGACAGAAGAAAATAAGAATTAAGATAAATATTAGAATATTTACTTAATTCAACCTGAGCCAATTTTAGGTGTCTACATTTTGCCCCTCTTTGAAGCAATGCATTTTATCACATTGTTTCAAAGAATAAGAATAGTCTGATAATGATACATGCCCCAGTTTCCCCCACGGTGGGTGCCAAAATGTGAATGGGGAAAATAGGATTGATCAATAATGATAAATAAACCCAAACATCAATGAAATATGCAAGTAACAAGAATAAACAAATGAAAGGACAAAACTTACAAACTTGTTACCCTGCGGCTTCCATTGTTTGCCTATCTGTCCTCAACCTTGATGAAGAAGATTGGCCCTCAGTGAGCTTGCTTCCTTGCTTGTTGACGGTGACAAGAACGGAATGGCTGTGATATTTTGTTGTGTTGAAGATGAGCTTTAAACACATGGACAATGAAGGATGTGGGATGGATAGATTAACTGCATTAGGAGGGTATGAAGAAGGGAATTGAGAAGAATGTGGGTATTATGAGGATGCCAGAAGAAGATGTCTAGAAGAAGTTGGGCATAGTAAGGATGCCAGAAGAAGTCCCCCTTAATTGCTTAGAGAAGGGTCTCATTTATAGATTTTCTAAAAAGGCAATGGAGGGTGAGGATCAAAAGATGAGATCAATGGCTCTCATTTTTTGTGAATCTTTAATTCATAATGGATGAATTAAAAATTCTTTTTTGAGAAGAGTGGGTTATGACAATTGAATTAAGAATTCAATAGTGGAGGATAGTGGGTTATGACAATTGAATTAAAAATTCAATAGTGGAGGATAGTGGGGGACAATTGAATTAAGAATTTAATAGTGGATGATAGTGGGAAATAATTGAATTAAAGATTTATTTTTAGATTTTGGAGGATATTAGCTAATTAAATATTAAGAATATTTAATTATATGTGCAACATGATGAGGTGGATTTAGGATTTGAGACATTAGAAGAATTTAGGGATTTTAATTAAATAAAATGATTTTATTTAATTGTAGGATAATGAACCAATCAAATAAACTTATAATATTTAATTAATTAATAGAAGAAAATAAGAATTAAGATAAATATTAGAATATTTACTTAATTCAACCTGAGCCAATTTTAGGTGTCTACACAATTAATTAAACAGAACACATTATAATTGATGAGAATGACTAGCAATCTCAATAATTAGTTACAAAGAATTGAAGAATCTCATGGATAGAAATTTGTTGGGGCTACAATGCGGGGGATCTTGTGGGACAGTTGAGGGAATTCAATTTAACTTACACCCACGACGGGGATAGCATAGGAATTACCAGTGGGAGCCTCGACCGAAGCATTAGGGCTTGGCTTCTTTCTCTGCCTCAACTTCAACAAAATGAGGAGCATCCACAAGAGTAGCAGCAGAAGCAACCGACTGTAGAAGAACGAAAAGAACAGATTTATTTTGCCATACAGGATAGCGTCTGTCTAAAAAGACTTAAGAAAAACCACAAACCCTTCTTCTACATCAGTGTCTGCAAGGGAAAACGGGCCACACGCGTCCATGCTGGAACCCATGAGAACATGCAAATCTCGAACCAGCCATGAGTTGAAGCTACGCAGCAAAAAGAAAGGAAACCCTATGCAAAGACAAGCTAAAAGATTAAGAATCCAAAAACTATCTCAACTAAATTGCCAATGGGCTAAAAAATTGCCAATGCGACTTAGGTTTAACTTTGATTATTGTCATTGCACAGATATCAAGGGAAAATAATACCAAGGATAGACTAAAAAGCTTAGGCTAATTTTGATTATAATACTTGCACAAAGTCCAACGTCCAAAGAAATGCTATTATGGTGAAAACAAACTTAGGCTAATTTTGATTATAACACTTGCACAAAGTCCAACGCCCAAAGAAATGCTATTACGGTGAAAACAATAGTTACCCTGCCGAAGGCAGGGACTAACAATAGTACCAAACTTATATTCATAGTCATAATTTCACATTCTCAATATCCAACTTAAAAGTATCCATTAACTATATCTTCTTATATCTTCATATATGGTTCCTTCTATATGATACTATTAACTCAGTATAATTATGTTGTTCAAATTTGACATTGAGATTTCAGTACACAGGGGAGAAGATCAAAGGAAAAATAAAACAATACAAAGGGAGAATATAACCATAAAGAGACTCAAGTTTTCATCTGATAGGGCACGTTTTCATTTATTGGGCACTGCTTCATCAAGGGTAGCCATCCCATTTCATAAAATTGGAGAGTAACTGCTTTATTGTCTTGAAGTAAAACTCAATTTTTTTTTGAAAAATTGGCAATGAGAATAGAGTAACTATTGACAAGGAAGTAAATGAAATAGCCCAATATGGGCTTGCGACCTGCTCATAAGAGGCATGACCTCCCTTGTAAGGTGCAACCTCTACAAGCTAGGCTGCATCTTAAGGAAAAAGGAGATTAGAATAATGTTTATTTTAAAAGAAAAGCTAAAGACCAAATCTCTGCTTGCCCGCCCAACTCAGGGGATTGAAAAGAGTTGATTTCATTTGTTTAAATTTATTCACTCCTTATTTGGCCACCCCTGTATAGGTAAGTAACAAAATTTTGGTTTAAATCTAAACCCTATCTAATATTCTCCAAATCTAACCACAATACAATGATGAAAAGAGGAAATTTGATATGCCAAATCATAAATACAATTCCTTGTTGGGACACCCCTCTCAAATGGGAAAAGAATATCTGAATTTGTTTTTATAATGTAAAAACATACTTCACACCTGCCCAGTCACCTAGTATAATTCCTTCACTATAAGGAGATTAAAACCCAATTTTGTTTAAAAGAATTATGCCCAGATTACTAAGACTGGCATGTTAAAAAATGGGTATTGATCTTGTAATGCCCCACCATGCAACCCTGACTGACCACTTGATAGTACTTGACAAGGTATCAAACTAGGTACTCATCCTCTTCGAGGATGATGGTTAGGGTGGGGGACCAAGTGCTATCTCTGGTCAACTACTTCCATTGGGTGCAAGGCACACTCAAACCCGCCAATTCAGGTGGAGTCGATGCCTGGTACCTATTCACTCAAACATACAAGTTAGAGCACATGTACATAATAGCCAAAGTACTAGGGAAGGGACTCTAGCAATCATATCTCATACTTGTATGTCACCCATACGTCCAATGGTATGATGCCACCCTTTCCACTTGTCCTAACAACATACTACTACATCACCTTATCCAAATAAATCTCTGCATAATAATAATAACATAACAATATGCATCATGCTCTCAAAAGTATTAACAGAAGCTCTTGTTCCATCCTCATCATCAGGTTCCTTAGCCGAACTACCTGCACATCCAAGGTGAGAATGGAGGGGCGCTACAGATCTATTCCCTTGCATTGACAATTGATGAAAAATAATAATCTAAAAAGCACCTAGATCTCATGGGTTTTGCCCAAATTCCCTGTCATTGAAAAGCAGTAACTAGGTGACCTCTTATTTTACCCAGAATTATGGAAGAAAATAACTTTGAGAAACCTAGATTCATTGGGATGACATTACAAAACTGATAGGAAAATTTGGATTATTCAATGTACCCAAACAAACAAATACATAAATAAATAAATATGAATAGAGCAATTCTCCATGATAGCTGAGAGTTGAAATTTGAATATTTAGACATAGTAATCCATATTCAATGAAACATATTCTTAATTTGCATCTATGAATAAAACAACTCCCCTTAGGAAGAGAAATAGGGTCCCTGTTTCTTTTTACTAGAGATTATTTGTCCTTATATAAGAATCTATAATATAAAATCAAAAGCATTACCTTTAGATTGAGGTAGTTTAGTAGGATGACAGTATAATCCTCGAGGAAATGCTTCCTTCTCTATGCCTAAATTCCCCAATTCTTCACCTCCTCCTTTTCCTCCAAACAAATCAATTTTCTGTATTTTTGTTTTCTCTTCTTCCTCCCAACCCTCTTGCATGTTTAACTCCAATTTTCTTTTCCTTTAACACCTAAAACCCCTTGCCTTTTCCAACATGGTAGCTATCCAAACTATTTCATTTTACTAACATTTGTTTTATGAACTCTATTTACCATTTGTCCCCCAAAAAGCTTGTTAAAATAAATCCTAATTTAATTCACAATTCCAATTATATATATCAAAATGCTAGGCATTTAATTTGCCAATAAAATTAAAAAAACCTAAAATAAAATTTGATACTAGTAGCTCCTATTTAACTTTAATTAAAATTAAGAAAAGAGTTTTAGAAATAGGTAATTTCTTATTAAATTTTAAAACCGAGTGAGTATTATTCTAATAATTCCCCATTAATCAAATCATATTAATATTAACTATTTCATTTCCATAATTAAGAAATTCCCACTCAATTACTCTTGCAAACACACAACAATAGCAATATTATTCACCAATGCCAATATGCACAATTATCTACATGCGACTACGTGAGTCTCTGCTCGTAGTTTCATGCACGTCGCCCTTCAAAACACTAGACACCTCTTTACGATGATACTCTCTCTAATGAGAGTGTCGACCTTTAGACTTGTCGCACTCACACATTACAACCCTATAGTTAGTCTTTTTCTAATACAATAATCTGAAATAAAAATCAATACTTTAAAGATAAATTTCTACAGCAAGGTAACAAAAATTAAATTTATCACTGCACATGAAATTACTTGCATTTTATAATCAATCATATTAACTATATGTAGTGCCCCTCCATTCTCACCTTGGATGTGTAGGTAGTTTGGCTAAGGAACCTGATGATGAGGATGGAACAAGAGCTTCTGTTAATACTTTTGGGAGCATGATGCATATTGTTCTGTTATTATTATTATGCAAAGATTTATTTGGATAAGGTGATGTAGTAGTATGTTGTTAGGACAAGTGGAAAGGGTGGCATCATACCATTGGACGTATGGGTGACATACAAGTATGAGATATGATTGCTAGAGTCCCTTCCCTAGTACTTTGGCTATTATGTACATGTGCTCTAACTTGTATGTTTGAGTGAACAAGTACCAGGCATTGACTCCACCTGAATTGGCAGGTTTGAGCGTGCCCTGCACCCAATGGAAGTAGTTGACTAGAGATAGCATTTGGTCCCCCACCCTAACCATCATCCTCGAAGAGGATGAGTACCTAGTTTGATACCTTGTCAAGTACTATCAAGTGGTCAGTCAGGGTTGCATGGCGAGGCATTACACCAGGTATCAGAGCCAAGTTGCAACACTGGGATCTCTAGTTAATGTTGTTGCCCATGTCTAGTTATAGTAACTTCTCTTATGCATGTGTTCTCAGATGTCTATTGGGTGGCTAGAAGGTCATAGGGACCCTGGTGTTAGATATCATAATCTAATCACCTAGTGGAGATGTTAGATAGAGAATTAGATGCTTTGTGTATTCTCCTGTTGGGGGGGTGATCCTTAGATGCTTGTAACTATTGATTTTTTTTGTCTTGTGTGACCTTGCTTCATTTCCTTGACTTCCAGTTCCTTAAAGTACAAATTTAGTCTTGGAATGCATGTACAGGTTCAGATTAATTAGCTAAGTTGGCATGTGGATTTCTTTTGTTTGACTAAAGGTGCATTAGGATAAGATGTTATTTTTTGTAGCTAGGTATTTAATCTATGTATTTGGAAGTAAATGTATGTGATTAAGTTTTGCATTACATGATGTGATATGTTTTATTGGAAAGGGCTATTTTTGTGGAATAAATAAGATGCTAGTGCATAGAACTAGGTATCTTCTTTGAAAAATTACGATGACTATATTTGGTGTTTGAAAATCTTGTTTGCTAGGTGTAGCTAAAAAACCATGAGGTAATGTCCTTCTCTTTTCTTACTATTGTATAAATAGAAAAGATTTATGCATTGGATGTCTTGCATGTTGAAAATATGTGAATCCATTGGTTCTGTGAGAATTCAAATAGCTTGTGATGAAGTAAGAGTTGTTTGTGTTTAGGAAAGACCTACATGAAGTGGTAAGAGTTAAGTAGAGGATCATTATTGTTATTTTGTGAATATGGAACTTGTGTATAATTTGTTAAGTGGAATTGTTAAGTAATCATGATGATCATGACAGTGACTTTTAGCATTAGGTGGTATATGGAAAAGATGATTTAAAAAATTAAAAAAAAAAGTTATGGATAATATGAAATGATATGATCTTATAAAGGGAATCACAGTGGTTATGGAAATAAATGTACTTATGGTATGTGATCCTAGGTAGTAATGAAAATTGTGTATGTAAATGTAAATCTTCCCCCTGTAAATGTGAGGAACCAGTAATTGTGCATTGGTTGAGTGTTGTGAATACCACGTACTTGCTTTGTGTGCCTTGAGATGGTGATACTAGGTACCCATCCATGGGGAAAATGTGTATTTTAGGTGTGGAAACAACCATACCATTATGTGTGTTTGCATGATTGTTACCCGATTGAGGGCCAACCCTTGGGTGGTTGAAAATATATATATAAGAGTAACCAAAAGTTAGATTCATAGATTCTCTTCTTTTGGTTCTCTAGTCCCTCAGTCTGTGAAGGGGTAGTAGCAGCCACAAAGTTCCTTGGGTGGAGTGTGCAGCGTATGCTTATGACGGCGTAGAGCGGTCCCTCGCTCAACCGAACCTGAGGAAATGTACTCACTACTTTCTCTTATGATGGATCAGGGCACTTGATCCATATGTGTTAGCCTAATCCCCATAGTTTCTAAGCATCTGGATGGTATTTCTTAGAGAGTCATTTTCCTTGTCTTCACGAAAGGTATGATATGCCACATGAGTCGTCACTTAGGGGCCGAGGTCTAGGACCTGCATGGATAACCCAAGTGAGACCATATGCCCCATGTATATTTTGAGGTCCAACATGTAGAGGGAGATCTGTTACCCATGCTGAGACAGATCCCATATCTGCACATGTTCTGACATGATGCAATAGGTACGATACCACACCCCACTGATGTTCCGACACAGTGCTGGTGATGATGCCGTGTTGCTGATGGTAGTGAGCTAGGCTCAAGGACATGATGCCACGTGCTTAGACATGTGAAGGTGCACTATGAGATTGTGTTTGATAGCCTACTTGTGTGATGAGCGTAATGGGGCCTCATACACTTGTAGAGGGATACTCATGTTTGCTTTCGACAGTGTTTTGTTGGTTAGCATATGGGCATGTCCTAGCCATGTATACCTTTGGCTATGGTGAGTACTTGCATGTGCCTTCTTCACGAGGTATCACTATGCGAGGTGTGTTCTGCGTGTGCCTACTTCCGCGGAGCCACAGACACACTGCCATGTGGCATACAGCCAGTACGTGCCTTCTCTGGCTAGCGTATGACCATGCCACGCTGAGATGTGATGCGGGATGTGGCCGAGGTGCACGTTCCATGCGGGCAGCCAAGGAGTGTGCGGGCCACTTGGTTAGTCCATGCCGCGTGACGACACAATGTAGGGTGTAGCCGAGGAGTACACCTTGAGCCATGTGGATGGCATGCTCACTCTGCACCACATGAGGGCTACTGCTATAGCCTGACGTTGTTCCCTCCTTCCTCGTTTGGTGGCTAGTATCTAGTCACGTAGTGTTGTACAGTGTAATTTTGAAGATTGTGGACTTTCTTTATGGTTGTTGATGATTTTCTATTGATTGTGAAGGCTGACACTTTGTTTATATTTAATTGTGATGGTTGTGATCTTATTTGCATGTAGCCATCGTGGTTACATTTGATTTAGTGTTGAAATTGTGCACATTTCTTTCTTTATTGTTGAAATTGAATTTTTATTTGATCTTTCTTTATGACATTGGTGGCTAAACTAGTTTTTCCTTATTGTTTTTGATGTCGGCCATGTGTCGTATTGTGATTCCTCTCCAAGGATGTATGAGGTGTACTTGATGAGTGTATACGAGGAAGCAGACGCAGGGAACCTTGAGGATGGGGGTATGTGAGACTATTACACAGCTAGGACCCACTACCCACCTATGTGTGATGACTATCTCTTGGAGGCTAACTACCTTATACAACAAGAGATAGGTCATTGTGGTCTTGTTTGGATGGTCTCACCATATGTGTGTGGCCTAACACCATCAAGCCACTACATGTGAGGTATAGATTATGTGAGATGGATTTTGTCTCTTGGCTCATGGATTATGTATCATGGATTAGTATGTTGCTTCTCGGCGTCCAGATGGATGCCTATGTAGCCTTGTGATGTGATTCCCGGTGATATGAATTTGTGTGTATGTGAAGAATGTATGTGAAATCATGAATATAGTACTTATGAAATGATGAATTATGTTTACATGCTTCTAAAAGGTGTAAAATCATGATCTTGGTTGAATATGTCATGAGATTTAGTGTTGTAAAATGAATAAAGAGGAATGTCTTGTTTATAAATGATGGATATTTAGTGTGTTTTCTGGGTATAATTATGTTGTGATTTATGGAAATGTAGCATTTTGATGTATTGATTTCTTAATAGTGTATTGGAAAAAGAATTGTAATTTAAGGGTTGCTTGAAGTTTTGCCTTTTGACCATGGTTAGTGGTTAGGTAATTGTTTTGGCTTTTGGTTTAATTTGTCTGATAATATGCCTTGGTTATCTTATGCGTTAAAATAGATTGATAAATAAATATATAATCCTAGTTGATAATAAAATAAAATTATAGTGTAATATTATAATTAAGAAATAATAATAATATAGTAAATAAATAGAATATTATAAAGTTGGTTATATAATTAATTATATTATGTGAGTGAGTGTGGGTAAATGGTTTTACCCGTTTGTGTAAAATTGAATATTTATTATATTGTTGTGATTTTAAATGAAATACTTTTAATCAATGTAAAATTATTTATTGTGTGTATGTTTAAATTATGTTGGTTGCATATATTTTTTTTTTATAAGGGTTAGTTAGGTAGTTAGTTGGGGTGGTTGTAAATTTATTTTGTACGGGAGTGGGAAAAATAACTTCCCTCCCTTCATTATTTATTAAAGAGGAAATTTCCTTTTGGAAGGGGGGCTTTTTTATCTTTTTGGAAATTACTTTATTGGGAGCACTGTGCATTATAAATTTCAATGGAGTTTTTTTTTAAAGTGGCTGCAATATTTTAGACCTGAAGAACATAAGTTAATTGAATGGTAAGTGCATTATATTTTATAGATTTTGTCACCAATTTTTACTTATGTTTTCTACATAATGAAATTTAAATTATTATCTTTTCATTGTTGTTTATAATTATATTTTGTTAGGGTTTAATATAGTGCTATAAAATAATATTTTATACTATCTTTTAAATTTACATCACTCTATTTTATTTACAAGTGTGGTACAATATTTTATATTTTATAAAGGTTATTTCCAACACTACATTTTATTTACTGTAAAGCTGGTATAAAATATACTATTTTATTAGGGTTTATTTCTAGTACTATATTTTATTTATAGAGAAGCGTGGTAAGCGCATTATATAAAATAATAATTTATAGATTTTATTTTCTATTCTTTTGGCTGAAATGAAATTGAGTTATTTTATTTAATTATTTTACGAATCTTTCTTTCCAATCCAATCCATAAAGTAATAGTTCAATACATAAATTGGGAAAGGCACTATATTTCATTAGTGATCTCTCGGGCTTTTTATATAGATTTTTTTTCTTTTAAAAGATAAGGTCTAATTATTAATACTAAATGTGATTTACTCCAACATTGTTCTATTGTATTTATCTCCACCTCATGTGTATAATGTGAAAAGAGAATAAATATGCCTTCCGAATATAAAAACAAAAAAAAAGGATTTGAATCTCTATTTGAACAAACCTTTTTGAATAATTGAACATTTAGGGTTTTAGAATAATCATATTCTAAAAAGGGATAAAATTTCTTGAAAATAATTGAATTATTAACCTCTGCCTTATGTGAAGAGCTACCGAATGATGAAACCATAGGTATTCCTCTTTTCTTAACCATACCTTTTATGTTTAGGCAAAGAACATAAATCCATAATCATTTAAATAATTTATTCCTTATTCACCCAATTATAGTCTTTAGTAATTATAGTTAACCTAATTATATTTATTGTGATTAGACTTATGTCCTTGATAAGACCACTTATTTTATTCACAGATGCAACTTATCTCTTCCAACTGCAAGGTTAATTTTCTTAAGTACAAACCTTGTATTTATTCAACATAGATAGTGACTAGATTCAATTATTAGTGAGTAGAACAATATTCTCCTTATGGGAAACTTTTATTATCATATCACATCCATAGATCATGAACTTGAAACCACTTATGTTTAAGCATTCAATGGTTTTTATTTGTCCAAATAATATAACCTAATCACAAACTAAAAAGGTTTAAAATCATGTATTCAATTCATTGCATTCTCATAAACAAGATCTCTTTATTGGAAATTATTACAAGCCTACGTGGAACTCAACTTGTCTCCTGTTGTTGCATTATGTGAAAGTTTCTAAATCTTTACATAAATTCCAAATTTGCACATCACCAACATATGTATTTTCTCAAGCAGTTCACTAACCTAGTTCTTGAAGTTTCTAAAACCTTCAACAAAGCCTTTTACTTCTATCAAATATTCCTTGAGATGAAATCTTCTTAGGTGCTCTATCAAATAGAAAATAAACCTTGCTATGCGCCTATTTTTAGCATGCTTAGGGACCTGTTGTTGCATACCAGTGTAAGGATTAAGTTATAGTTAATTCATTTATTTAATATGCTTGAGACATTTTAGCAATAGTTAACATTAATTTTAATCTTTATTTATATCGATGGTTATGTATGATTAAACTTTATTCATTTGTATGTGTTTTATTGATGTTCTTATATGGAATCGTTAAATAAAAGCTAAATTAGAGAGTTTATAGGTTAAGATAAAGATTTGTATCACTTAATAGGAAATAAATAAACTAGCATTATATTTCCTTTTAAAAGAAAGGAATTAGCATAGCAAATTAATGATATTTACTTAAAGTAAAATTTAGAATATGTTACTTTAACCTCTTTTACCTTACTTACATGTATTTTGGAGAGGAGAATTTAATTAAATTTGAATTTTTTATCTACTTTATTTTGTTATAATTTAGATAATTATTTTATTTATTTAATTATCTATTTAATTTTTTTTCATAAATATAAAGACATTAGTTTTATTCCAGTAGTAATGTTGTACAAAAATACATTGTTAATTTAAAGTATACCATTGAATGGAGTGAGGTATACTGAGATAGCAAAAGGGTAAATTATCTTCAAATGATGACTTGGTTGGAGTATTATCTAAAATAGAATTTGATTAGTTTAATGTCTCAATTGGAAGTATAGAAGTTTTATCGTAATTTCTAATATGTCAAGAGATAGTGTAATGATCACTAGGAGAATGATCTGTGACTTTGAAATTTGAGAATTACTCCATATATTGTGTGGCTTAGTATGATTTATGTTCTAATTATACTTACAAACCCTTATGAATCTCTTCAACAACAGTTCTAATATGTCTTGTTTTACTAAGCAGATTAGAATTATCAAGGTAAGTTATCTCCTATCTTATTTTGACTACATAAAAAGAATCAAGGAATGAAGTGTAGATGTGGAATAGAAATAGGATGACTTGGTTTAAGTTTTGTTCTTGGCTACTTGTATACGCAAGAAACTATTTAAGGAAGAACATGTTATGTTGCAAATAGATAATTAGCTCTTCTTGAGGTGGTGAATAATTTTGGATATCTATTCCTCATTATTTAAAAGTGAAAATTATGAGTTTCTACCTCTGTAAAATCCAAATATTTTGGGGTCAATTTATGAATCTTTTCTATGAAGATAATTAGTGAAGATAGATAACTATTTTATGATAGCATGTGTTGTTATGTTTGGCTCCATCCTGTGGATTTTAAGTTCATTATCCTGAACTACGAAGTCTCTGCACTCCGCATACGTAGGCAAGGCCAATATGAGCCCCCGAGACATTAGGTCGGCCCCTTAGGGCCTTAGGTTTGTCATTTCATACAATTGATATTTGTAATGTGTAATCCATAACTATACAGGACTAATGTTTACTGAGATGTGCAGTTTGAGATCTATAAGCCATGCAGGACTCTGGAGCTATGATAAAAAATGTAAATCAGAATCTTAACCCCCTGTTGAGTTCATTATTGGGTAGACATTACTTCATTGTGTGTGTGTGTACTCATTTGGATTTAGAACAACTGTGGCTTTTAGTTAGATCATGTAATATAATCATGTTTGAATGAGTTATGTATGTTGCTGGTTATTGCTTAATTTCAATAATGCAGTCATGTTATCCCTAGAGATGTAGTTAACTTGTTGTGTCAGACTATGTTAAATTGGTTAATTCTATTACAAAAAAAAATATTTCTACCTTTTTTATTGCTTTAGTTGACTTATCTCTAGGGTTGCATGGCGGGGCATTACACTATATCAAAATTGACCAATCATAGGATTATAGCTACATAGACATGATCACACTAATATTTGCATATATTTTCAACTAGTTTTTAGTAATTTCAAATTTTGGGCTATGACAGGTACAAATGGTAAGAGACAACTAGGTGAAGAAGGATATATGCCATAGAAGGAGAAGATGTTAGGAAATAAAGAGGAGAGAAGTGCAAGAAAGAGAAATTTTCAAAATGGGATAAGGAATTTTATCCTAAGAGAATTCTAGGTTTAAAGATACACAAGGAGGAGGTTAGGTTGGTGGAAGAAAATAAGTCCTAAAAGTGTGAAATGGAAGATGAAATGAAAAAGCATTTGATCTATTAAGGTAAGATGGAGGTATTTAACATAAGATAGTTAAGGTATAGATATAGGCAAGTAGAGAAGATGTGTGGGAGTTTTAGTGTGTCTTAATTTCCTATTATGAAGTGGTAGAGGTGAAAGGAGTAGTGCAAAGTTTATTCTAGAAGCCTATTCATGTGTTGAGGGTACACTATGGTTGGTTTACCAACGTAAATAGTGATTCATTACTCAACCCTTATTTGTGAGCATTATGGTAATAAATCACTTACATACATAAGGTATTTGGTGTAGGAGCATCCTAGGCCTATGAGCAATCTTGAATCAACCAAAAAATATTTCTTTTCAGTTTGTTTTATTTTAAAAATAAGTAGCTTATTTTTTTACTATTTTAGGATGTTATAGTTGATTTCTTGTTATTGCTGCTAGTTAAGCACTTAATTTAGCATAATAGAATTTTTAATATGATATTACATATTGCTCATAGTGACTTGTGTTTTCTCCCATAGCACTAGATGAGAACCACATGTTGTGCCACATGTCTATTTCATATTCTTTGATAATTTGAGTATGTGGTATTCCATATTAGGAATACCAGCTTTAGAAAGTTTACTTGTTGTGCACCAAGACATAGAAATTTTCACCAAAAGATCATACAAACTTGAGAGGATTTATTGGTCCCAAGAAAGGTTGTGTTTAGGAATTAATTGGATTTGGAATCATAATTATTATCCTAGTTGTCCAAGGACCTTCTACACCAAAGATGCATTATATAGTAAGGCCTATTTCATTTGTTAAAGGATAGAGGAGGGAAAGGAGAGACCCAAGGACCTAGTAGTGTGCAATAGTTTAGAGTAGAGCTCAAATAAGAGAGATTAGCCTAAGGAACCCAATGATTATATCCCCAATCATTTGAAAGTGATAAATTATATTGTAATCTAAGACTAAGTTCTAGACTATTGTAAGTGCATTACTACAAAAACTATGAATGACTCTAATTGTTAAATTTATTTAAATTGAATCTAAATTATTTGTCATTAGTTGTGTTGACTTGATTATCATTGTACATGAATTATGCATGTTTGTGTTGAGTGTAAATGGATGGATAGTCCTTAATTGGATCCTTGATATGTGATTGCATCCAAATACGTGATAATGAGTGTAAATAGGGATGTATGAAGGACTAGTTAATGAGACCAAGTTTAAACAAGATTGTGTTGTTTTTATATATGTAATTATATTAATACATTCTCTGAAAATGGACACAAAAATAAATACAAATTGGTATGGGTATACAAATTTATTCATTACATTTTTCCCTAACTTTGAGGTGCATGTAAATTCTAGTATGAACACATGTATAACTCATAGTAAATGAGCACTTATGTACATGATTAAAAGTAAATACTCAAACATAAAAAGGATATTGAGTCCAATGGAAATGGTGTTGTACACCTTACATAAAATAGTTAACATTTTATAAAGTTGTGGTCCATCTTGAAATGGTATGCCACACTTTGGGTACTACAATATTTTCGAAAAAAGTTGTTATTTGTAACATTAAGAAAATACATTTAATGTATGTGGGGCTTGCATGAAGACATTCCATCTTGAGCACAAGAATTAAATTATAGGTCATGTGGGATTTTCCTTGGAGATTTTAACAACTCTTGGATCTATTGTCTGTTGTAAATGTTTTCATTGATGTCAAGATGAAATTCATTATCATTGATTGTTAGAAGACTGTTGTCATTGATGATTAAGGATGTCAAAGTATCATTGTAGATGTTAATGTTATATTTACTATCAAATGTTGATACAAATCTATGAAGAGAGAATTCATACATGAATCAACTGTTCCTGAATATCTACTACATTTGTGGAAGTCTGGATATTTTTGTGGTAGATTGCTAAGGTTTGTTTCTCAGAAGAAATGTTAGACTATCATTGTTTTTGGTACCGTATTCTACTGTAGTTGGTCATTTTGGCTTGCATATTGGAAAATAAGAAAAGATAGTCAAGAAGTATGTTATACTCATGTTTTAGAAGATTTGTAATATAGAGGAGAGATCTAGAAGGTGTTAGATTGTCACTTTTTTTTTGTACTACATTCTACCATAGTTGGCTATTTTGTCTTGCATTTTGGAAAATAAGAAAAGCTATTCAAGAAGAATGTTGTACTCATGGGTCAAAAAATTTAGAATACAGAGGATAGATCTAGAACTAACATAATGAAGTCTGTGTTCGGTGCTCATCTGTACAAATGTTTTAATGGTTGCACTAGGTAAAGGAAACACATTCTAGTAAGAGGATGCATGTGAAGGTAGCATGGGACCAAGAGAACTCATGGTATGAAGCACATAATTTAAATTCATTCGTATGTTACCACATATGATTTGGAGTTGAGCCGACTACACGTTACATGTTATCTTAAATTAAGGATTGATGGATTACATGAGTTATCTTGGAAAGATGTGTTAAGTGGTTCTAAGATGACATTGTGATGTTAATATTGTCATGAGATATATATATTGCCAATCTTGTTTGTGTAAGGTGTGGAACTACTTGTGGAATGTGCGGTAAGCAGTGAGTAGTTTTTTTGTATGTGTAGTGTGTGAAGGGCATGAGTAGAAGATAATCTGAGATTTACATAGTATGCATCCATGTTGCCATGAGCATATTACTTTATTCTAAATTGAAGAATAAAAGAGTTGAGAAGTGTGTGATGTTTCATAATTAAATGTATGCGGAATAAACTTGATCTAGTTTTCAACTCCTTGAAGTTGGTGCTTCATAATCTAAGTGGGTGCTCAGTGGCTGGGTTGGTGCTCATTTTGATAAGGGGATTGGATTCTCCTATAGGTTGGTGCCTACAAATTAGTAAAGGGGATTTCTTGGGTTGAAACTCCTATGGGTTGGTGCCTACAAAATATTTGTAACTTAATATTCTTTTTTAGGTTGGATTTGGGTAGTAGATCCAAGAAACTTTTCTCACTGTGGTTTTTACCTTCTAGGTTTCCACGTAAATCTTGTGTTCTCTTTTATGGATGTGTGGATGTATTTATATCTTGCACATTTCTTTTGATGTATTGTTGATGCAGTAAAAATATTGATGTTGCACTAGGGTTTTAAAGTTACATTTGGTATATACCAATTCACCCCCCTCTTAGTATACATGTGTGCTCTAACAATTGGTATCAGAGCTAGGTTCCTTAGTGTAGCCTAACAACTAAAGGAAGATTTTGGATTGGAACACATGGCAGGTCAAGAAGGATCTCATTCAAGTAAGGCTGCATTAATTGATGGAACAAATTATGCATTTTGGAGTATAAGGATGGAAGCCTATCTAACCTCATTAGGGTTTGATGTATGGAAATCTATTGTGGATGGTTATACAACTCATCCAAAATACTAGACTGGTAAGAAATAACGTGAGAACAATGCTAAAGCTAAGAATGTAATTCTATGTGGATTGACAAACACTGAATTTGTTAAGGTGATGCACTGCAAGTCTGCTAAGGACATCTAGCAAAAAATTCATAGAATTTATTAAGGAGATGATAAGGTAAAAAGAAAACTAAGATACAAACATATAGAGGCAAGTTTGAAAGTTTGAAGATGAAGGAAGAAGAAAACATTGCTGACTATCTACTTCAGGTGGATGAGATTGTGAATGCTATCAGAGGACTTGGTGAAGAAATGAAAGAATTGGTAATTATGAAGGTCTTAAGATACCTTCCCCAAAGGTATGATTCAAAATTTTCTACTATTGAAGAATCTAGAGATCTAAATAAGTTTACAATGGATGATTTGTATGGATCTCTCACTACTTATGAAATGAGGAATGTATGGAGACATCTAAGAAGGAAGCTACTTTCAAGGATTCTAATAAAGATAAGAATGAAAAATCTGAACCTAGCAATGATGAGGAGGCCAAGTTTTTTCAAGGAAATTTTAAGAAGGGCTCCGGTAAGTACAAAGGTAAGTTACATTTTAAATGCTATAACTATGGTAAAATAGGTCACTATGCTTCTAAATGTCCTTTTGGAGAAAGTGAAAATAGTGATCAGCCTAAGAGTCATAAGGAGTACAAGTGAAATAAGAATTTCCATAAGCATAAGAAAAGCCTCTATTTAAAAGAGAACAACAATTCATCAGAAGAATGTAATCAATGTTCATCTGAAACTAAAAGAGAAGAAGCCCTATTCATGGAAATGGAGGTCTTGGGAACTGAAGACAAAATTGTAGAAAATTATTAAGAGATGCTAGATCCCGATGAAGAAGAATGTGAGGTAGATATAGAAGGAAAACTCATCTCTATCCTAAATGATTTGAAATTAGTGAGGAAAGAATATCAGAAACAAAAAACAAAGCTTTATGAATCTGAAGAGATGATTATCAATCTCAAAGTTCAAGTAGAAGAAGGTAAAAGAATTGTAGAAGTTGTGACATCTGAACTGAAAGAAAAATTAAAATAATGTCATAAGATTGAAGCTAAAGTTATGTCTCTAAAGAAGGAATTGGAAAAGTTGAATTCCCAGTTAAACAGAAGTTTGAAATTTAGAAAAAGCTCTATGATATTGGATGAAATGATAAACAATCAAAGAGTATCTTTTAACAAGTCTGGCTTGCAATATGATAATGAAAATGCAAATTCTACAACACCTCATAAGAAGACAAATACAGACAAGTCTGAACCAAATACAAAATACCTTAAGAAGATTGAAGATAAGAAAGGAAAAGAATATGGCCCTATCAAGGTCAATAATCAAAAGACGAGATTCAGAGGACCAGCTCCTGCAAGACAAGCATACATAACCAGGTTCAATTACTCATTCTCTAGTTATTGTTTCTTTTGTAATCAATATGGTCATAAGGCTATTGATTGTAAAGATAGTGCAAGAAGTAATTTTGTGCGAAAGAATCCATTTGCACCCTTGGTTGATTTCAATGTCACATGCTACATGTGCAATAACTTTGGGCATATAGCAATATTTTGTAGAAGTGGTTTTATGAAACCTCCTAGATAGAAAAGTGAAGTGGATTTTGGCTCTAAGCAAGAAAAGAAAGTGGACATTCATGCTAATCAGAAAAATGAACCTAAGAAAGAATGGAAAATAAAGAAAGAAGATCAGAAGTCTGAGAAATCAATGATCATTCAAATTGCATTTCATACTAAGGGTTAAGAAAATCCATGGGTGATTGATAGTGGATGTTCTAGTCACATGACTAGAGATAGAAGCAAGTTCATCAGCTTGATGAAGTTAAATGGTGGCTCAGTGAAGTTTGGTGATAACAAAAATATGAAAATCTATGGAAAGGGCACTCTAAGAATTGATGGGAAGACAAAAATAGAATATGTTTTATATGTTTAAGGCCTAAAGCATAACCTATTAAGTGTGATTTAGATGTGTGACAAGGATTACAACCTTATCTTCCATGCTCAAGGATGTGAGATCAAAAAATATAGCACTGGAAAGCTTGTTGGAGAGGCAAGTAGGACTGAAAATAACCTGTATAATCTTAGTGAGATCAGAGGGAGAAACTACCTGTTAGGATAGATAGATGAGAATCAATTATGGCATAAAAGGATGGGTCATATCAATTTTGACCATCTAGTAAAAATTGGTTCCAAACATGTTGTGAGAGGTATGCCTAATATTGCAAAGCCTTCAAGCACTTTCTGCAAAGAATGTCAACAAGGAAGGCAAACAAGGACAAGATTCAAGACAAAGGAGTATTCATCTACAAGGCCTTTGGATTTGATTCATACAAACCTATGTAGACCTACAAAAACAAGAATTCTGCAAGGTGAAAGGTATTTCATGTTGCTCATTGATGATTTTTCTAAAATGACTTGGGTTAATTTCTTAAAAGAAAAATCTGAAGCTTTTAAGAGGTTTAAGATTTTCAAATCTTTGGTTAAAAATGAAATGGATTCTAAAATAAAATGTTTGAGATCTGAGAGAGGTGGAGAATTTACTTATAATGAATTTGAAGCATTCTATGAAAAACATGGAATAAGGAGACAATACTCTGTTGCAAAGACTCAACAAAATGGAGTAGTTAAAAGGAAGAACATAGCAATTTAAGAGATGGAAAGAACAATGTTGAATGAAGCTATGTTGCCTAATATGTATTGGAAATAAGAAATCCATACTATTGTCTACATTCTTAATAGAGGATAGATAAGAGAAAATGACACAAAGACTCCATATTAATTATGGAAAGGTAGACTTGCATCTATCAAGTATTTTAGAATATTTGGAAATAAATGTTATGTCAAAAGAGATGAAGACGACTTGGGTAAGTTTGACTCAAGATCTAATGAAGGATTTTTTCTTGGCTACTCAACAAGAAGTGAGGCATACATATGCTACAATAAAAGATTGCAGAAGATAGTTGAGAGTGTAAACATTAGGATTGATGAAGACCTACATTCCTCAACATATGACAGAGAAGACAACTACTCAAATGAATCAGTCTGCACTGAAGAAAAAGATGGAGTTGTAGAAGTGGAATTAGAAAAGGAAAACACAAAAACACCTACAAGATATGTTCAAGGAATCATTCTAAAAATTAGATTCTTGGAAACAAGGATGATGGTGTTCCAACAAGAAGAAGATTGGCAAATATGAAAGAACAAGTAAATTTTTCTCTATTGTCTATTACTTGTCTTTCTAATGAGACGAGCTTTCCTCGTTTGACTACTTACTATAGTTGATGTAATCACACGCCGTGTTGCATTACTATCTTTTGTGCATGAGGTGTTACCCACACTCTCATACACACTCATTAGATTCTTGACCATAGATTTTTCACTTGAAGCCTCTGATGTTCTCAACCCAAGAATCTTCATGATAGACCTGTACTTTATACTTTGCATCATTTCAATGAATAGTTGACATCTTGCAGTCTCATTTAACTTTTCAAAGAACAATCTCCAAATCTTATTAGCATATCTTCTACAAATGCGTTTTGGAATCTTACCTTCCATTGGCTGCAAAATATTCTCATCAATATCAATCAAATACTTTGGCTTTCTATGCAAAATTCTAGGTGGTGTCAAGTTAGGTAAATTCATCTCAACATTAGGAATTTCATCAATATATAAATGAGATGGGTTAGATGGCATACCTTCGATCGAAGATGGAATAGATGACATACCTTGAGGTTGAGGTGGGAATGATGGCGTACCTCCTTCATCACATGTGAGTGATGATGTACTCTCAACTTGAGATGTGGTAGATGGTGTCCCTACATGTTGACTTGCGGTAGAGGACGTGTCTCCAACTATGGTATTCAAATCTCTCGTACCACGAAGTTTTTGCATTCATTCTCTTTGTGCCGCCAATACCATATCTCTTTGTGATGGTTGTGGTTCCTCTTCAATTGGTATGTCTTCATTTATCGTGTCCAATTTCCTCTTCTCATGAAGTTCCCTCATAGCCACTACTTTCTTTGCATTCTTAGCTTCTATCTCTTCCTGTGTTGGTTTAATTCTTGATCGTTTCCTTGGCATGACAAAGAATTTGTTTGTAGCATGATAAAGAGACCAATATTAGTTCCTAAGAAATGAATACAAGATAATAGTGGGATTGTATTTTTTGTATGTTGTAAGGATTTATTCTTGTATAGTTTGACATCATGGTATGTTAAGGTTTGTTTATTACACATAATTATTAAAGAGCCCAAGTGTAGAAAATATACATGGCATCATGTGAGATTGTAGGCTGCTTTCTTGATTGAGAATGTGTCTATTTTAAACATGTATGATAAAGCATGATAAAGTAATTCAATTTGAAATAAGGAAAATGTAAAGAACATGCATGTAAAGACTTGACATACCTAAAAAATGAAGATTTGAATGGAGAGAGTACCCAATTATGTAGTATTTTTATCTTCTTGCATCAAACTCCTCAACAATTTGAGTTTTTCACCACTTGCTTCCTTTTCAATGTTAAATTGAATAACACTCAAATATCATTACTAACAACAATACTATTAACCAATCTATAATGTTAAATTCCTAAAATTGAATCACAATTAACATTGCAACACTACAAAAATTGAAACTTGAATAGATATATATCAAACATGGTGTGAAAACTATGTTATTTCCTCCTTCTCAAGTTGGCAAAGCAGAAAAGGTGGTGGAAAGATCATGCAAATGTGGTACAATGTGTCAAATGTGTATGTGAACTTCCCAACAGCATGAAAGCACTTCTTTTTTGTCAGAGCACGCGCAGAATCAGTAAGAAAATAGAGCATGTGGGCCTGGATCACGGGGGTAACCACTTTTTTACCATTTCAATAGGAAGACAAAACATGAGCACGTTATAACGAGCTCGCGCTATAACGCGCTTGCGTTTTGTCCTACTATAGATTCATCACATCCTTTGCATTGATCACATCTCTTTCCTACAAGAGCTTGCCAGATGCTCTGCCATATGATAGGCATAACAATGAAGGGGCAAGCCCTCATAATCAAGTTCTTGATAGAAAATGCCCTCAACCCTCAACCCTCAATGTCAAACCCTAATCCCTCAACCCTTAACTTTGATCCCTCGACCCTCAACCCTATCCCTAAACCCTCAACCCTCAATGTCAAATCCTAATCCCTCAACCCTTCACTCTAATCTCTTAACCCTCAACCCTATCCCTAAACCCTCAACCCTCAATGTCAAATCCTAATCCCTCAACCCTAAACCCTATCCCTAAACCCTCAACACTATACCTTAAACCCTAATCCCTCAACCCTAACCCTAAACCCTAATCCCTCAACCCTCAACTGTCATCTGTCATCCGTCATCCCTCAACTCTAATCCGTCATCCCTAAACCCTAAATGCTATCCCTATTCCTAGACCCTCAACAGGCTCGATACTATACCTTAAACCCTAAACCCTAAACCCTCAACCCTCAACGTCAAATCCTAATCCCTCAACCCTTCACTCTAATCCCTCAACCCTAAACCCTATCCCTAAACCCTCAACACTATACCTTAAACCCTAATCCCTCAGCCCTCAACCCTAAACCTTATCCCTAAACCCTAATCCCTCAACCCTCAACCCTAATCCATCATCCCTCAACTCTAATCCCTCATCCCTAAACCCTAAATGCTATCCCTATTCCTACACCCTCAACAAACTTGATACTATACCTTAAACCCTAATCCCTTATCCCTAAACCCTCCAACCCTATCCCTAATCCTTATACCCTCCACACTCTACTTTAACCCTAATTCCTCAACCCTCAACCCTATCCCTAAACCCTTGACCCTCGAACCTCAACCCTCAACCCTCAACATCAAACCCTAATCCCTCAACCCTTAACTCTGATCCCTCGACCCTCAACCCTATCCCTAAACCCTAAACCCTAAACCCTCAACCCTTAATGTCAAATCCTAATCCCTCAACCCTTCACTCTAATCCCTCAACCCTAAACCCTATCCCTAAACCCTCAACACTATACCTTAAACCCTAATCCCTCAACCCTAACCTTAAACCTTGTCTCTAAACCCTAATCCCTCAACCCTGAACCCTAATCCGTCATCCGTCATCCCTCAACTCTAATCCCTCATCCCTAAACCCTAAATGCTATCCCTATTCCTAGACCCTCAACAGGCTTGATACTATACCTTAAACCCTAATCCCCCTACCCTCGACACTCTTATTTAACCCTAATCCCTTGACCATTAACCCTATCCCTCAACCTCAACCCTCAACCCTCAACCCTCAACACTCAACATTAAACCCTAATTCATCAACCCTAATCCCTAATCCCTCAAACCTAAACCCTATCCCTAAACCATCAACCCTTAACACTATATCTTAAACCCTAATCTCTATCCCTCAACCCTTAACCCTTAAAACTTAAACCCTATCCCTACACCCTCAACACTTGACACTATATCTTAAGCCTTAAACCCTCATCCCTAAAGCCTCAACCCTCAATCCTTAAACCTTTAACCCTAAACCCTATCCCTAATCCCTCTACCCTCGACACTCTAACCCTAACCTCGACATTAAATGCTAATCCATCAACCCTAAACCCTAATCCTAAACCCTCAACCCTCAACACTATACCTTAAACCCTAATCCCTCAACCCTCAACCCTAAACCTTATCCCTAAACCCTAATCCCTCAACCCTCAACCCTAATCCACATCCCTCAACTCTAATCCCTCATCCCTAAACCCTAAATGCTATCCCTATTCCTAAACCCTCAACAGACTCAATACTATACCTTAAACCCTAATCCCTTATCCCTAATCCTTACACCCTCCACACTCTACATTAACCCTAATCCCTCGACCCTCAACCCTATCCCTAAACCCTTGACCCTTGAACCTCAACCCTCAACCCTCAATGTCAAACCCTAATCCTTCAACCCTTAACTCTGATCCCTCGACCCTCAACCCTATCCCTAAACCCTAAACCCTAAACCCTCAACCCTAATATGTCATCCCTCAACTCTAATCCCTCATCCCTAAACCCTAAACGCTATCCCTATTCCTAGACCCTCAACGGGCTCGATACTATACCTTAAATGCTAATCCCTTATCACTAAATCCTCCAACCCTATCGCTTATCCCTTAACCCTCGTGATTAATAGCCTTGAACATAAAAAAATTTAAGGGGAACATAACGTGAGTGCGTTATAACGCGCTTGCGTTATGTCAAACATGACAAACAACAGACTTGCGGGAAAGGAAAAATGCAAAGCAAAACATAATGCAAGCGCATTATAATGCACTCATGTTATGTCTTGCTTTGGGAATCCCAAGCCTTGGGCTTGGGATTTGATTTGGATTTCTAACCCAAAGGCTTGGAGTGCCTTATGAACAGTCACAGACGTGTTTTTCCATATTCTTCAAGATTTCACATAATTTCGTTTGTGCTAACCCTCAGATTTGCACGTGTTTCAAGGTCGAACAAATCAAACACTTGGGTAATGTTAGGCTTTCTCTTAGCTATTTGACGATGTGATTTTTTTCACATTTTAACAATGTTAAGCCTTTCATCTTTAATTTCTTTTGTTTGTGTGTTCGTTTTTAGGCAAAAACCACTGTTTGGTCTTTTTTTCATTATAAATTAACTATTCATTCAAAATTTTAAAAAATTACATATTTAGAAACTAGACTCCATTCTACAAATATTAAAAAAATAAAAAAATGATTTTCAATTAGTTTTCAAAATTTATAGAGGTAGCACGGCCAAAATTCTATTTTTTAGGATGTGTCCACTTTGAAAATTAGTAAAAAATCAAATATTCATAAAAAAATTATCAGAAAAATTGGGCATAAACTACATGCTATTAGCTAATTTCTCACTGAAGCAATTTTAAAAATACCAAAAAAAAAAGTTGACCTTTTGAGGGAGCCACAAAACATGCTATGTTATGTTTTTTTGACAGAAACAACACCAATTTCTGTGGCTCCCTCTTTTGAACCCCTTAATCTATGCCATTTTCAAAACAAAATAGTAGTTTAGAAAGTAGACTCGAAGCACTACAAACATTGTTTTGGTTGCATCTCCAAATTTTGAGTGTAACTATGCTCAATTTCTCATCCAAGGCTAGTATTTCCTAATTTCAGAAAAAAAGTGGCCACTTAAGACCCCTTTTTGGCCCCCCATCTTCTTGCACTTACCCTGTGTTCCCTTAAATTTCATAATACATGCTGTTGCAAATACCATGTAGAGTTTTCTATACATACCATGAATTATTATGCAATATTCATTATAATTTACACACTAATGAAATGTTACAGGAGTGTGGTGCAATTCAACTACCAAAGTCATCTAGGAACTTATTGGATTTATTTCTATGTATTAGAGATGATGGTTGCATTTTCTATAAGAATGATTGTTTAAATGAAAAATGTTTACAATGTGGTGGGTTATCAAAGTTTGTATCATGTTTTCATGAGGGTAGCGACCATGATTTTGGAAACAGAATGGTTGAGAAAAAGAGATATGAGATAGTGAAATATAATTTGAAAAGTGGAGGTGAAGGCTCTAGATGTGAGTTGATTGTAAGAGAGGTAAGTATTGCTGATTTTATTGATGATTTTAAGAAAAATCTTTTCTACAAGTATGTCAGACACAGCCATAGGTCTCGATGGTTAGATCAACAATTCAGGATGTGTAAAAGAATTTTTTTCGATTGGAACTATTGTCTCTGTAGTTGATTTTGCAGAAAACTACACATTGCAACCCCAAAATGAAGTTCAATCCCAGTACTACAATTCTATTCAGATTGCTATTTTTGTTCACATCACATATAGACATGCCCTCGATAGTACAAAAGAGAACAGGAAGATTGTTAGAGAACACCATTTTTACATGAGTGATGATCGATATCATTCATCAGATTATGTACAATATTGTTTTGAACAATTTTATGGGTTCTTGAAAGAAAAAGATATTAGAATGGATCAACATCTCATTTGGTCAGATAATTACACCAGTCAATTCAAGAATGCTCGTATATTCTATTGGTTGTGTAGAAAGCATGTAGAGACGGGTATACCTCATATTTAGAATTTTTTTGAAGCTCAGTACAGAAAATATGAACATGATGGAGTAGGTGTATACGTGAAGAGAGATCTTTTTAAAGAACAACTAAAGATTAGAGGTGGTACTACATTTAATGATGCATATTCTATTGTTAAGTGGTGTAACTATGCATTGTCACAAGGAGTGACTCTTGATTTAGAAGTGTACAGGTTCTTTTGGTTGGTTGATGACGGGATAATGAAAGAGAAATGGGATTGTTAGAGAATCAGTGAATCATCAAAGATGTATTCATTTTAAAGCTCAGATGCAAGTGTATGGACTATTTGGACATGAGAATTAGCTTGTTTTTGTTAGAGTTGTATTAAATGTGATTGGGATAATTACGAGTCAAGTGAGTGGGTAGATGCATGGATTCCATGATATTTAACCCATTTATCTCAAGGTCAATCATCTTTCGTCAATGACATGGAGAGCTCATTCAACTATGAACATCTTTCAGACCTTGTACAACCAGGTCATGTTTATGTAGTTGTTGCACCACATGGAAATGAAGAGAGGTCAGACTATTGGTTGGCACGATGTGTACAAGGAAAACAAAAGCTAACACAACCTATGACATATGATGATGGGTTCACATATCCTACAGGATCAGTTGTTATTGTTGGGACTTGGTTACGAACATATATGATTAGAAAGAATGACATCTCTGCCTTTGAAGACTTTGAGCAACATAAAACCATATTGATGTATTCGCACCTAGTTGTAGTGGAAACAAATGTCAAGTTACTAAAGCATCATGGAAAACTAAAATCAAAACAACTATGGACAATTAGTAATGTTGATCATGAAGCAATATTGGATACTCTAAAGGTAAGAGCTAACCCCTTAGGTACGCTTGACTAGCATTTAAACTTCCAGATGGATAGGTATGACATTTTTTTTAATCTTAACTTGCTCTTTTTTTTTCTATTTTTTAGAATTATTTTATTAAAAATCTTGTTTCTTTAACTATAATGCATTTTTTTTACTATACAGGATTGCGAATGAGATTATTTTGCATGGCATTGTAGATTTTTTTGTATGGCATCATAGGTTACTTTGACTATACCCGAGGTACTATTTTTAGTGTTGATTTGACTACAACATCTGACAGATTTCCCATATGCTTCATGCAATCTCATATGGTATATTTCATATAGTATATGGCAGTCTCTACTTTCCTTGGGTTTTGGATAAATGGTTCCAATGACACCTTGACCATGTTTAAGCAAGTAGGTATGACAAATGAAATCAAATTGCAGACTTTTCTATGTTTCCACACTTTGCTTTACACCCACCAATTGCGAAACTTTTCTATGTTTTAAATTAAAAATCTTGTTTCTTTAACTATAATGCATGTTTTTGACTATCATGATTGCGAATGAGGTTATTTTGCATGGCATAGTGGATTTTTTTACATGGCATCACAAGTTATTTTGACACACAAAATGAGACCTCCCTTGACATTTATCCATCCACCCCGACGTGTTGGGGTAGTTGGTTCGGCTCCACGATGAGCAGAACAAAAAACATGGCACCTGGCAACCTTTCCACTGCATGGAACTAAAGCATTTTGTAAGAATGTGTTTGATTTCAGCACAATCAAACAAATAAGAGTTGAACAAAAATGAGAAAGGTTATTGTAGATGGACCCCACATGCACCTATAGGTCCAAATGAAACATTCCTAGCTACCACGAATTCTGAGAATTGCTCTGTCAAAGTTTGGCAATTTTTTCATCTTAGGGATCTTAAGGGACTTTCCCAGTAGCCTATTGTCCTAAACAATTGGGGCACTTGGCAAACAAAATGAGACCTCCCTTGGCATTTATCTACCCACCCCAACATGTTGGCATAGTTCGTTCGGCCCCACAAGCTATGGAATACAAAATGTCACTCCTAGCACCTTTCGAGTTTACCGACTAGTAGCTTGCAGCCCGAAATGACTAAGACACTTGGCACATGAAATGATACCTCCCCTAGCATTGACCCACCCACTCAGACATGTTTGTGCAATCATTTTGCCCCCATGAGCTCTGGAATGCAAAATTTTAGTGTTAGCAACTTTCTACTTTATCGGTAGCTTACAACTTGGAACAACTGGGACACTTGACACACAAAACAAGACCTCCACTAGAATTTACCTATCCACCCCAACATGTTAGCATAGTTGATTCAGACCCATGATGAGCAGAACAAAAAATACGACACCTGGTAACCTTTCCACTGCATGGAATTGAAGCATTTTGCAAGAATGTGTTTGATTTCGACATGATCAAATGGATAAGAATTAAATGAAACCGAGAGAGGTTAATTTAGATGGACCCCACATGCACTTGTAGGTCCAAATGAAATGTTCTCAGTTGCCATGAATTCTGAGAACTGCTCCGTCAAAGTTTGGCATTTTTTTCGTCTTAGGGATCTTAAGGGACTTTGCTGGTAGCCTGTTGCCCCAAATGATTGGGGCACTTGGCACATAAAATGAGACCTCCCCTAGCATTTACCCACCCACCTTGACATGTTGGTGTAGCTCGTTCGGCCCCACAAGCTATGGAATGCAAAATGTCACTCCTAGCACCTTTCTATTACATGAAACTGAAGCATTTTGCAAGAATGCATTAGATTTTGGCACAGTCAAACAGACTAGAGTTGACCAAAACTGAGAGAGGTTATTGTGGATAGACCCCACATGCACCTATAGGTGCAAATGAAATATTCCCAACTGCCACAAATTTTGAGAACTACTCTGTCAAAGTTTGGTAGTTTTTTGGTCGTAGGGATCTTAAGGGACTTTGCTGGTAGCCTGTTGCTCAGAATGAATGGGACACTTGACGCATGAAATGAGACCTCCCCTGGCATTTACCTACCCACCCTGATATGTTGGCATAGTCTGTTCAGCCCCACAAGCTATGGATTGAAAGATCTCACTCCTAGCACCTTTCCACTGCATCAAACTGAAGCATTTTGTAAGAATGTATTTGATTTTGGCACGGTCAAACAGACTGGAGTTGACCAAAACCAAGAGTGGTTATATTGGCCATACCCCATGTGCACTTGTAGGTGAAAACAAAACATTCCTAGCTGCCACGAATTCTGAGAATTGCTCTATCAAATTTTGGTAGTTTTTTGGTCTTAGGGATCTTAAGGGATTTTGCCAGTAGCCTGTTGCCCGGAATGACTGGGATGCTTGGCGCATGCAACCTCCCCTAGCATTTACCTACCCACTTCGATGCATTGGTGCAATCTGTTCAGGCCCATGAGCTATGAAATGCAAAATGTCACTCCTAGCACCTTTCCACTGCATCAAATTGAAGCATTTTGCAAGAATGTGTTTGATTTTGGCACAGTCAAATAGACTAGATTTGACCAAAACTAAGAGAAGTTATTGTGGAAGGACCCCACATGTACCTGTAGGTCCAAACAAAATGTTCCCAGCTGCCACAAATTCTGATAACTGCTCCGTCAAAGTTTGGTATTTTTTGGTCTTAGGGATCTTAAGGGACTTTGCCGATAGCCTATTGCCCAGAATGACTGGGACACTTGGTGCATGAAATGAGACCTCCCCTAGCATTTACGTACCCACTCTTACACGTTGGCATAGTCTGTTTTACCCCACGATAAATAGAACAAAAAATATGGTACCTGGCAAGTTTTTGGCTCTTAGGATCTTAAGTGACTTTGCTCTTAGGGAACAATGTACTGGCAAAGACCCTAGTTTTCATAAGGGGAGACCTAGAAACTTTATCCTTCAACTCATTATCCAATGACAAGTTTATTCTCAAAGTTTGATGGCTTTTATGACCATATACATGATGTTGTTTTAGGACAATCATAAAGGGTAGTTTTGGACAACCATGTGTATCTTTTTAACAAACAATCATTCCTTTGCATTTGGACCTTTATACCAGCACATCTTTCTTATTTTGAACCTATAATTTAGATTATCTTCATGTTATTAATGGTATCTTTGATTGATCATGAGGACAAGTGGTGTTTATGGACTGTTATGACACTCATATAAGTGTTGTGACAACCACTATGTATTTGGCAACCCTCTCTTGTTTTATTAGAATAGTCCTAGAATTGTTTTGTTAGCCCCTTATGAATTTCATGAATTCCACTTGTCATAAGTGTGTCTATATTCATCCTCTTGATGTTCCATGACAAAGGATCATGGATTTATTAAGTAAAAACATTGAAAACTCTAATAATAGTCAATGAGGACAAGTTGTACATGGACTATGACAGTCCCAAAACTCATATAAATCATTCATTTTGGTGTTTGAAAACCTTATAAATCCATTAGATCATTTATAAAAACCCTAATGATACTTATAAACCCTCTTTGCATAGTAATTTCATGAATGAAAGACCTCATAACACTGTTGTTTGACTGTGACAACAGTAGGCAATGTTGGAACCCTTGTATGAAATGTGTTCTTTTCACAGTTGCATGGATTGTTCTATTCACTTCCAGATGATATTTTCACTTTATTATTATTTCACGACCTTGATAACTCTATTATACATATCACTTTGATATAATCTCCTTGTTCATGATGATAACTTCATGACTATCTTCTATGATTATTTTGTGCATTTTAACATCCTAATGAAGGTTTGAGCACGAGGCCACTCTAGTCTTTGATCTCCTAACAACTTGAGGATTGTATGGTGTTGTGACCTTCATGATTTTAACTTCATTTACTTGATATAGTTCATTTAGCCATGCTTGACAAAAAAATTACCTTGAAACAACTTAATGACTACAAAATCCACACAATGTCATCACAAATCAAACCAAATTCACCCTTAAAATTTTGTCATAAGATTAGAACAAAGGTATATGGATAATATCACAAAAGCATACCTCATCATGTAATAACCGCACATGCATATCTCACAATGATAACATGCAAACTCATAAGTCCAAAATCTCAAGACATAACTATGGGAATACAAACCATACTCAACCAAGACCTCCTAAAGTAGTAAAAACTTAAGCCCATCATACCCATGTAACCAAGAGACTCATGAAAAACCAAATGGATTATGAACCAAACAAGACTCCACAATCAAAAACATGTCAAACCTTAACTAATGGACACACAAGCAAACCATCAAATTGACTCAAATGAGATATGTGGCAACAAACAAGTGCATCCAAAGCATACAAGTCAACTAGGACCTCCAGGAGCATCCAAATGCATCTAAGACCACGCTAAGAAACCAATATCCAAAAATCATAAAAATATGTCAAACTATTACAAATGCATGAAGAAATTTCTAGAATATTCTCCAAAGTCAACCAAGTGTACTTATAGGACAATCATAAAGAGTTTTATCCTAATTTGTATAATTGAAGGAAGGAATGATTTCAAACTCCTAATTTGCTATACCAACCATGAAACAAATTAATTTTCAGACCTATATCACTATTGCAAATTTGTACCTACATAATCATATCTAGAAATGGTCAAAGATGAAGGAATCGAGGTCTTGGAGCTAAATGAAAATGAACTTTATAATCATCTACGAGAATTATAACTTTAAATATGATTGTTACATCCTTCCATGAGGTACCAATTGTTGTTCTAGATTGTCGATGTCCTGAATAAAACTGAAAATGGAGAAAACATGAAGAAAAGAGGCTAGAAATGAAGTTTTGATGGTGAAATTAGTTATCTAAAACTTCTTTTTGATGTTTGTACTTGAAAAATGAAGAGATGGAACTACATATGGAGGATATAAAAGTATTTTATAGCTCTGCACATGTACATGAACCATTCAAATTTGTCATTTCATGAAAATCCTATATATAACTAAAACTATAATCATGTGGCGACTAAGATCAAGTTATGTCTTGAGGTATGAAACAAAATATATAATCTTTCTACCAAGAAAAACAATCATATATAACAAGAAATCAATCTATAGCATGTTATTGATCATAACTCAACCATTGTAAACTGATTATACATCAAACTTTTAAGTTTCAAAGTAGGAATACATGCACATAAGGAATTTAAATTATATTGTATATCAAGGTTTATATATATTGAAATCTAGTCCATAATGGTAGACATATACAAAAATTTGGCAAATATGCCAACTCAAAACATTTTTTGTATAAAATGTCGCCTATGCCATGTCTCAAAATCTATATACAATCTACATGCCGAATAGCTACATCAAATACTAAATGTCCACTTGACCCTATGTCTTTAGTGAATCCTCAACCTATGATGGATCCTCAATCTATGATGGATCCTCAAAAAGTGCCCTCTTCATACCATGATGTCTAGTAGTTGATGGAGGCAAAGTTGACTGCACTAACAAGTCAAACCACAAATTTGATCAATCTCTTCAATGGTAAATAAAAATAAGTTAGAGTTAGTAAATAGAATCTTATCAACTATAAGACCTCTATAAACTATCAATTATTTAGAAAAATTTAATTCAATTACCTCGACTCTTTCTTGTCATTCGAACAATCGTTCTACAAATGATTTTCCCTTAAGATGATCATGTGTCCTACTGAAGCGTGATGGCAAAGGTGGCACATCACTGATATTCTCAAGAGACTATAAAGGTAAAGTAACATTGAAATAAATTAATATATATTTATTAAACAAAAAGGAAATGCATACATTAAAAAAAGTTAGATGTGTTACACATAAACAATCTAGAGTGCACTACACAAAAAATTATCTACTAGAAAACAAGCACATACCACCATCGAGGCCTCTTGCATCGATTGAGAAGGACTCATCATAGATGAACCAACTGATATCTCCTATATGAAAAATGACAAGAATGTAACTCTATGTATATAAATAATCATAATAATTTTTAAATTATTATTTACCTAAATGACTATAATCAAATATTTAAGTTTTCTAAATTATCAATTAAAGTACAATTGAATCAAATTATTTCTACCTTTTGTTGGCATTCAGAAAGCCATTATGTGAATGATAGTCCCTTGGGTCAATCAGGAGTTCGAGTGAAGACAATTGGCAAAGATGCCACATCATTCACATTCTGGATATAAAATTAAATTAACATCATGATATAAATTAAATTAACATTAAATTAATTAAATTAACATCATGATATAATTAATATATAATTACTCACAAAGAAATAAATGCATACAAAAAAAAATTATGTGTAGAACAAATTATACCGGCAAGCCAAAGCCAAATTGGATGGCAGACAAAGTTCCATGATGAACTTCTATCAACTCCTCCTCTGTCATTAGCTGTTATCCCCCTTAGATACATTAGTACTAATAAATTTGTTTATATTATTCATATGGAATACACCATGAAATTTAACATTAAATTTTACCTGCATAAAAGATTGGCCATGGTCTTCTCCTTCTCTATGCTCCACTGACTACTCTCCAAAATAGGACCTAAGCATAGCTGATTGCAAAAAATGTAATGATGGGGCACACAAACATGTGTGGACAAGGAGGGTCTAGTAAAATTAGGTGATCCAATATCATCACCAATATCATGTGGTTGTGCAAACTGAGAAGTTTGTATAATCAAGTGCTCGGTCAAAGAGTGTATTTCACTAAGGCCATGTTGTGTTGTATTTGCAACAATGTCTGGGTGATGAATTGGGGGTGAAGAAGGGATAGCAGGAGGGGGAATATAGGGACCTTGTACTTGTCTCATTGTCCCAGGTCTATCTTGAGGCATTCACTTACCTACTCCCTAAAAATCTCTAAAATCAAAATAATTAACATGTTGGCCCATGACGAACTCGGCATAGAGTTTAAGAAGGAAATACAAAGGTACATAATTATTGTTGGGTGGTTTATCAAAAACCATCCACCAATGATCCCAAAAATTCTGACTAATGCCCTCATGTGTACACCATTTGATTGAATACTTGGGCTTACGAACATCAACATGCAAGTTAGTTTTAGGATTGACAAAATGTTGGGCTAACATAGCTTTCATAATGTCTAACGGTTTCATTTGATCATATGATAAACCATCAGCATATTTTACCTTCTTGGTTTCTCACCATTGCCTAAATGATTCATGTTGTCTTGACAAGGTTTGAACATGACTAATAATTCCCTCTAAATTCGATGTCATTGTAGACAATTGAGGGTGGCGACGATACATTTCTACAATCCTACTTATTTGATCAATGTTTCTTTGAATTTTCTCTTCAATTGTTGGAGGGTGAGGGTTTGGTGGTGGAGGGTTTGGGTTTTCATTTTGTTCATCCATTTTACCTATTTAAAATATAAAACATACCTATTTAGCATAAAAACCAAAAATACTTGCTTGAATATACAAAACAAACAAAAAATACAAATTTACTAACCTCTTTGGATTGGATATCCGTTCTTGAGCTCTAATATCAGTTTTACAAGAGGTCTGCATCTTGCAAGCCACGGGTTTGCAAAATGCGACCTCTTTTTTCCCTTTTTATGTTTTGAGAAATAGATAGCCATTTTGCAAAACATATATCCATTTTAGGCTGCCCAAAATGGATATTCATTTTGCAAAACAGATATCTATTTTTCTTTACCCAATTCTTTTCATTGCTTTTTTAGTTTACATTACACATTAAATATCAATATCAATAGTTCAAATATAACTAGTTTAAATTACATTACACATTAAACTATTAAATATAAATAGTTTTAATTAAACATTACACATTAAATATAAATAGTTTAAATTACGTTACACATTAAATATCAATAGTTTAAATTACTAACTATAGTCAATGTATTCATATCTTCTTGTATAACCACCACTACCAACCATAAGCTTGATGTAACACATACAACCATCTAACCAATTCTTTCAACTTGTAGTATTGTAGAACATTCTCTTAACATAACCAAGCCTCTAGATTGTTAAACATGAACTTCAAGTCTGCTACAAGTCCACATGCATTATTATGTATGCTTCTACTAGCACAATTAAATATGTAGTTGTCAGTACTTCTTCAAATGACTCATGGTTAAATTTCCATAGCATCATCACATGTAGACATATCTCCATTCTATATCATAACAACTAAAACTCACCACATCCTACCACATTACATTTTATCATTGTTCAATAGTTGAACCATATAAACAGAGAGAGAGAGGGTTGATTGGGGTTAGGGGTTAGGGTTTAGGGGCATTGTTTAGGGTTTATGTGTTTAGCATTTCTCAAGTTTAGGGTTTAGGGGTTTAGGGGAATTATTTAGGGTTTAGGGGTTTAGGGTTTAAAGAGAGATAGAGAGAGGGGACTAATAGAGATTAGGAAAGATAGAGGAGATAGAGAGTGAGAGACATGTCTAGAGACAGAGAGAGATTGAGAGGTAGAGGGATGATAGAGATATGGAGATATGGAGAGATAGGGAGATAGAGGTTTAGGGTTGCTTGGGTTTAGGGGCATTATTTAGGTTTTAAGGTTTATGGTTTTGGGGTTAAGGGTTAAGGTTTAGAGGTTTAGGGTTTAGGGTTTAGAGAGAGATAGAGGACCAATAGGGAGATACAATGTGTATAAAACCCCACCACCAAAGAGATTACAATCTAGTATTAATCTCAAATATAGAATACATTAACACAACTTCCCCTTTAGTCCAACAAACCTCTGGTAGCATAGCAACATAACCTATAATACCATACAAACTACTATCCCATGCCTCCAATACATAGGTAAATGTAATCTAATTTGTGGTTTCCAATACAATAGACTCAAACCATGAGCTAGGTAGTCAACATGCAAAAGAGACCTCATGACATGTGTGTGGGACTTACAAGTATCTTTCTAGAAGCTTCAAAACATTTGTCATGAACTCGTTTATGCAACTTCACTAGAGGACAAAAAAAACTCACTAAAGGATAAAATAACAACTCCCCAAGTCCAAAAATGACAACCAACATCTTACATGTCATCATATATATTATTTCTTACACCTCTTACAATGTCATATATGTTTCTTACACATCTTACAATGTCATAAATTTTCATAGGTTACCCTCCACTTTGTGCTAAGTTTCCAATCATGCCTTATACATTTGCTTCCCTCTACATTATACCCCTTACAAACATATTATAAGTCACCTAGAGAATGTATGGACTCATGTTTAAGTCCAATTTTCCCATTTTCATGATCCTTGGAGTTGTACACATAATTAATTGAATATTAAATAAATTGCAATAGTCTAAATCAATTGCAAGGTGAATATCATCCCTAGTCCTAATATATCTCATATGTGTTCTTAGAAAATCTACATATAATATAGCATGGATTGGATTTCTTTAGATTTAACTTATTGTAGGTTCCTCTAGGTAACTATTCTTCTTAAATGTTCCATGAATAACTCACATTTTGAGTAAATATTCTCTCTATAATGATCATCTATGTGTAATACATATATGTTCTGCTACTCTCCTCCATCTACTCCTTGACTTGTGCATGAATCTCTCTCATACATGTTGCATAAATTCCTCAACTTCTACACTTTTGCACTTGCCTTTTTTTTTACTCCCAACAAATTTATGACACCTTGTGTGAATGTACCATTCACCACTTGGAATAGAACCCTCATTGATGATAAATTCACCAAGTTGTTGTACACAAACTCTATTTGCACCAACATAGAGTTCCGTAGCCTAATAATTTCCCCTACCACACATATAAGTATATTTCCAAGACTTTGATTAACAACCTATGTCTATCTATCCATTTGTAGATGATACATAGAGATATAATTAAGATCTGTACCTAATTTATTCCATAGGTTGTGCTAAAACTGGCTATGGAACTTCATGTCATGATCAGATGTTATGCTCCATAGAAAGCCATGCAACCAAAACATCTCCTTGAAGAATAAATCCACTATCCAGAATGTCTCATTCAACTACACACAAGGAATGAAGTGTTACATTTAGGAAGAAATACCACTATGAAGATTGAATCATTGCCCCTCTATGTGCATAGATCCAAGGATAAAATGTAGATAGTTCCTCCCACAATCTATTTGGCATGCACAATGGCTTATAAAACCTAATGCTTTATGTAATTATCTTTGTTTTTGGTAGATGGTACCTCTTTCAATGAATATATGTACATCTTTGTTCAAACTTAGCTAGTGATACCTCTACTCCAACATGGATAATGTCTTTTCTAGACATGAAAATATCCTCCAAGTCCACCTTAATGTAACTCTCTAATGATATTCTCCCTCCTAGATCTCTACAATATGGACATTTATTAACTCTTGAATAGGTATCTCTCATGCAAATTATTCCTCATATAAGACTATATCTCCCATCTAGGGTTCTACTAATGCATTCCATGTATCTGTAAAATATAGATTTTTGGTGTAGATATCCTTCATCACCTCCATGCCCACTAGTTTAACCATCATTTCATACAATAATTCCTCCCTCCTTTTTAAGGCATATATAAGCTTGTTCAGAAAATTAGAACTTATCTAATCATATCCATGAAGTATGAGATTATACATATTGGTGGAAATCCATCTACAATTCCTTCACAAATCACATCTATGAACTCCTCATGTGGGATTGACTACTTGTGCATAGGAGTATTTCAAGTCTTCTATCTCCTTGAGAAATTTTCATTTTCATAATAGCAACACCTTGGCCTTCTACATGAACTCTTCCTCATCCTTCATGGGAAGTAACTCAAAATTTACCCATCAGGTTCTTAATGGTGAAGGTGTTCTTGTGCCCCTATGCACAATGCATCGATCATACTACCAAGGATTTCCTAGTAACACATGGTAGGAATACATCAAAATCACATCACACCATACCTTATTTGCATATCCTTCAAGGTAGAATGTAACTTAATGTTACTATGTCATCATGAGTTACTATCCCTTTTGTATCCATGAGATTGTATTGTGTGATTTGCATGACTATCTTCATCCCTAACTTATGCATAATCTTTATTGATACTAATGTGTTTGTGGTGCATCCATTAATGATTAGATTGTAACACTTTCCTCTAAACTTGCACTTAGTCAAAAGAGAATCTTTCTAAACCATGGGTCATCATCCTTTCATGCAAGTTTCAACAAAACAATGTTCATCATGAAGTTCTCCCTAGCCTCTAGGTTTACACCTTCTACTCTAGCACTCAATGATCTTGCTTCTTTAGCCTACACAGTATGCACATGTTTATCTATGTGACCTTTTTTATAGTTCAATTATTATAGTTCCATGTTTATCTATGCACAATGTAAAGAATAAAAAAAACCATTTTTATAGTTCTAGGAAACGGATATCCATTTTGGAATGGATATTCGTTTTGGGACCCATAAAACAGATATCCATTTTGGTTTGGTATCCAAGCCAAAACAAATATTTTTAACATACCTGTGAAAGTCAAAGTTGGGCAATTTGTGAATTTGGCTAAGTAAAGACGTGATTTTTTTTCATAGCCACTGTTTGGCCTGCAATGATTCTACACATACCCCCTCTTAATGACATGTAAATATTAGCTGATAGGCTATACCATTGTTAGTATTTAGTTGACAAATTGTCTGATGTCATAGAATCATGCCAAATTTGTTTTCAGTGACCATTTTTTCACTCGCTAATTTATTTCACTCTATTATGTTTGAAATTGTCCTCTTGTATGGAATGGAACAGTTTCTCATAGTTTAGCTCCTCTCCTTTGGTGACCTTTTAACCTAGTTTATTTCAGACCTTCCTAAACCCTAATTGACCCATGTCTAATTGGAAGAATGTCATGTTTAGGGATGACTGAAGACTAAAAGTGAAAAAGTAAGTTTTGATTTAGGATTTTAGGACCCCCTTAGAGTAGACCTAATCAGGGAATCAGGGCTTGGACTCGGGCTCTAGTGCCCTTGTCCTGCCCTATTTCTTAGGGTTTTGAATTTTGGTGGGATGTCAACTCATGTTGTTCATTCTAGAATTCTGTTTTCAAATTTTTGTTTTTTGCATGATGTCGACATCTTATTTCAAAGTTTGAAATTCCTAAGGTTAGATATTTAAAGACATTTGAAAATCACTTTATTACACAAAATCTATATGCAAACTTTATGCCAAAAATCTACCAAAATTGCTATTGAAGAGTAGTGATTTGTTGAAGCTCTTTGAAGTTATTTGAATTTTCTATCATGGAGACAATGGATGGAGATTAGGAATCAATATCTTGAGACTATCTTGCTCTTCCTAGGGTTTGTGTACCTTTTGTATGATCGGGAGAAGGGTTGAAGCCTCCAACATCAAGCTTGGAATCCTCCGCAGACATAACTTCATTGCCTCCTTGTTCATACAAGTCTTTGTAATGTCCCCCATCTAGCTCATTGCACCAGTGGACCAAGGTTAGCATATATTTTGACTTCTGTAGGCTAATGGAGGTGTTTAGGAAGTCATTCCAGGGACTTATTATTTATAATAAGTTAAGATCCAAGCAGTTCCTATTTTTGGCAGGGCAGTTGTGGAGGTCCTTTGCACAATATTCATAGTCTCGATCTGACTAGAGCTTGAAACAATATAATATAAGTCAAATTAAATATTTAACTTATATTATTTTATGAGACTTCGATATGACTTTAAGTTATAAAGTAAAGTCATTTATAAAGTGCAAGTTATAACTTGAAGTTGTACTCCTATGGATGGGCACCCCTCATGGAGAGATAAGGGGTTAAGTGATGAATAAAAAATTAATAAAACAAATCCCTCTTGGGCATTGGAGGAGGAGGAAAACAAAAAGACCTAAAGGACCCTCATTTGCATCATGCGAGAATATTGGATTTTTCTCTCACTTGTGAGTTTCTTGTGCTTTGACATTTTGAGCTTGGCTCTAGGGTTTGATTGTGACAGTGTTGGGATGAAAATCCCTTCATTGATCCCTTTCCTCATGAATGAAAGATCGTATCAGGAGAGGTTATTGGAGGCTTCATCCAGGAGTCTCACTTGGGCTTTCAGGAAACACAATTTTGAGAAGATTTGAAGACAAAAAGGATATATGCTCTGGAGTTGTGGTTTGTAGATGAGAATGAGTTTATTATGAGTAGATTGAATGTATTTTTGAGGAGTTTCATGGTTGTGTTACAGCCTTTAAGGAGGCTGTATAATCTGCGATTGGTCATACCTCTTGTGCAGGGTTGTACACTCTCTTTTCTACATTTTCTTTACATTCTGGTAGCTATTTTTTTATCACAAAGGGTCGATTCAAGGCTGCAGACATAGAAAGGTCAAAAGAAAACAAAAAAGGAGGTGTTTTGCTTGAGTAATTGTTGTACCATTGCTCCAAGGAGGTCGTACACTTCAGCCATGGATGTGGGTCCTTAAAGCTGGTGATTTTTCATAGTTTCCAGGCATTTGTCTCTCACATTCTTGGTGTTTGGAGTTAGTCTTGTAGCTATTGATGATTGTAATACAATATCTTTTCATTACACGAAGTTGTGAGCATATTCCTATGGCTTAGTTGCTGGTCCGGCTACAGCATCTAGATAAAGTTGTAAACCTCCATCTGGGTATGTCAATATAATTCATATTTTAGCTCATTGCTATCTGGGCAGTCGTTAATTTGTTAATATCTCCTTTAGATTTTCTGGGTTTGTTCATATGCTTCATATTTCATACATGCAATGCAAAAACAACCCATAAAACCCTAGATAGCAAAACATAAAAAAACACAAAAAAAATTAGTCAAACAAACATATACAGAGGGGTGTATGTTACAGTGGTATCAGAGCAATGTATCTTGCCATCCTGTGAGGTTAAACATGACATGTAGAAGTTGAAAATGATACATGCGACCTACAGACAGACAGATATAATTTTAGACCAAGAACAGGAACACGGGACACAGAGAGAATACAGGGAGAAGAAGTACCATAGATAGAAGAACCTAAGCATCCAATACCCATAGTAGATCTATTTTCAGGGGAGTTACCACCATTTACAAAACCTACAGGAGAAATGGGTGACAGGGAAGTTGAGGAACCTAGCATGCGCAAGATCCTGAATGTGTTCACTAGGAGCTTGTTGGCTTTAGAAAGAGAGTTAAGGGAGTCTCAACACGAGCTAAGGGAATCATAGGAGGAGATAGCACATACCCTCGAGTAGTTACGAGATAGAGGGAATAACATGGACAATCACTGTGATAGGAATAGGTACAATGGTGGTGATAGAAATAGGAACAATGGCAGTGATAGAAATTGGGACAATGGAGGAGATAGGAATAGGGATAATGTGGCTGATAGACACAATGGTGACCAAGGAGACATGAATAATGGGGACAAGAACCACGATGAAAGACATAGGTACATAGATGATGAGGATGAGGCATCAGTTACCCACTAGAGAGCTTCACAGTTCACAGTAGGTGGTAGACCTAGTATACCCAATTTTACTCTCAGGAACAAAATTCCTGAACAGGACCCCACACACCCTGAGTTTCAGGAGGAGATTCTGAGGGATTGGAGAGCATATAGTGCAGAGTTCAGGGCTGAGATGACATTCGCCAAGTACTCTGACATCAGGATAAAGAATATACCTCGTAGAGGAGGTAGACTTCAGAACTAGGAGTTGTAGAAGAAAGTGAGAAAAATGACACTTCCTTACTTTGATGGATCAAGTAAGACCACCACGAGAGCTTGGGTCTAGAAATTGGACAACTACTTGGAGATTAGTCCCATGCCTGAGGAGGATGCCATTACTTATGCAGATTTGCACTTGGAGGGGGCAACACATAAGTGGTGGAGCAATGGGAAGGTCACACTGGGTCACAATTAGATCACTTCATATGTGGAGTTCACAGCTAGACTGATCAACAGGTTTGATAAGAAGGACCCAAAGTTACAGTTTACAGAGTTGGAAAAACGGAGACAGAGTGGATCAGTTGACTCCTACATTTCTGAGTTCCAAGACCTAAAAGTTATGGTCCTAGATATTTTTGAGTGCAGATTGGTCATTCTTTTTATTGATGGATTGTTAGACCCACTTCATGGTTGGGTTAAGGGCTTTGACCCTGCTTCACTCTAGGAGGCTATGAAGAAGGCCCAAGATATGGAGTCATCAGTGTGGAGGAGTAGATTTCAATCTAAGGGATTTCCACACAAGAGGGATAAGGAAAAGGAGAAGAGACCCTTCCATAGAGATGTTGAGTAGCATAAAGACAAATCAAATAGGTTGATAGATGAGTAGCTCAACGAGTATAGGAGGAAGAAACTTTGCTTCCATTGCAAAGAACCATGGGATCCCTCACATAGATGTCGACACAAGGTGAAGGCCAAGTTGATTGAGTATTATTCAGTTGAGGAGACTCAGTCAGTGGCATCTACTTCAAGTTTAGATTAGCCTTCAGATCATGAGGATAGCAGAGATGAGATGGCATCACAGAACAATACTGGTAGCACTCTTTCCCAGCTTTCTAGTTTCCAGAAGGTTGGTTCTTTCAGGGTGCGTGGTGTACTCGGTGGATAGCGCATCATTACCCTCATTGATACAGGAGCTACACATAACTTTATTGACGAGGGGTTGGTAGCTCACAGGGGATACATATGTTGTACTTGGCATGCATTGGATGAGCTAGTTAGAGGAGTTCACCATGAATGTGAAGAAAATGGAAATGAGGTTTGAGTTCAATGGGAAGAAAATATTCCTTAGAGTGTGTATCAGATGGTGCACCTTGAGTGGTGTCACTGAAGAGGATGGAGAGGCTATTGAGACATGACTAGGTAGAGTGGGCAGCAAAGTGCCTTATTATGCCAGAGTCCCCACCACAACAGAAGGGTAGTTATCATCTTGATATTCAGAAGCTCTTATCCAAGGACAACAAGGTGTTTGGAGATATACCATCAGGAGTGCCTCTTGATAGAGGCATAGAGCATGGGATTGATCTAGAGGATGGGACCAAGCCCATCATGATGACTCCTTACTGCCATCTGAAGAGGCTCAAGGATGAAATTGAAAAAATAATTAAGGAGTTAGTGGAGATGGGTAACATCCGGCCCAATAAAGCCCATTTGTTTCTGTAGTTGTTCTTGTGAAAAAGAAGGATGGGACAATTAGGATGTGTATCGACTATAGGGCATTGAATAACAAAACAATAAAAAATAGGTATCCTATTCCAAGGATTGATGAATTAATAGATGAGTTACATGGTGCTTACTATTTTTCTAAGATAGATCTCAGATCAGGATACCATTAGATTCACATGAGGGCAGAGGATGTAGAGAAGACTACTTTTAGGTGTCATTATGGCCACTTTGAGTTCTTGGTGATGCTGTTCAGTTAGACCAATGCACCTACTACCTTCCAGAGTTGCATGAACTAGATTTTCAAACAACAGCTTCAGAAGTTTGTATTGATCTTCTTCGATGACAAATTAATTTTCAGCAGGACTTGGGAGGATCACTTGAGACATCTAGAGGAGGTGTTGAGTATTTTGGAGAGTGAGTCCCTCTATGCCAAAGAGTCCAAGTGTGACTTTGGCATGACAAAGTTGCTCTATCTGGGTCACATTATCAGTGTAGATGTTGTCATGGTAGATCCAGATAAGATAAAGGCGATTGTTGATTGGCCCCCACCAACAAACCTCACATAATTTAAGGGCTTCTTTGGACTGTGTGGTTTTTATAGGAGGTTTGTAAAAGGCTTCTCATAGATAGCAGCACCTTTGACAGATTTGACAAAGAAGGGAGCCTTTGTGTGGTCTGATTCAACCCAACATTGCTTTGATCATTTCAAGCACTTAATGTCTACTTGCCCCGTGCTTGTGATTCTTGATTTCACCAAACCATTCGAGTTGTAGTGTGATGCTTCTGGAGAGGGAATAGGGGTAGTGCTTATGTAGGAGAAGCACCCAATAGCATTTGAAAGCAGGAAACTTTGGGGTGTTGAGAGGAGTTACTTGGTGTATGACCGAGAGATGTTGGCCATAATGCATACATTGGCCAAGTTCAAGCGTTATCTAGTTTGAGGGAAATTCATAATCAAAATAGATCATAACAACATCAAATATTCTATGAACTAGAAGGATCTAAATGACAGGCAATAGAAGTGGGTGAGAAGGTTACAGGCATATGATTTTGACATCGAGTATGTAAAAGGCAAGAGGAACATAGTTGCAGATGCCTTATCATGTCAACCTCACTTATGCTTAGTTGGAGAGATCTCTGCTGATTGGAGGGAGATGATTATAGCAGAGTATGCTAAGGACTCTTGGGTGCAGGAGTCATTGAGGGTACTAATAGGGATAAGAGGTATTCTGTGGTGAATGACTTGATTATGTACAAAAATAGAAGATTATTAGTGCCTAATTCACAGTTTAAACATAAGGTGATAAACAATTTCCATGATACACCAATCGCTGGCCATCCTAGATTCTTCAAGACATATAAACATATTCGGGAAAGGTTTACATGAAAAGGACTAAAGGAGGAAGTGCAGAAGTATGTTTGTGAATGTCCTATTTGCCAACAGAATAAACATGACTATACTTACCCAGCAAGCCTATTACAGCCATTAGCTATTCCCAATCAGAAATGGAAATGTATCTCCATGGACTTCATCACAGGGTTGCCAAAGGTTCAGGGGAAGGACTATATCTATGTGGTGGTTGACCAGCTCACCAAATTTGCACATTTCTTCGCCATTTTAGAAACCTTCATAGTTGCCCAGGTGGCTAATTTGTTCTTTAGGGAGATATTTAGGTTACACGGGGTACCCAAAAGCATAGTCAGTGATAGGGACAACAAGTTCTTGAGTATATTTTGGTAGGAGTTATTCAGACTTTGTGGTACTGAGTTGACTCCTAGTACCAGTTATCATCGACAAATAGATGGCCAAATAGAGGTGGTGAACAAATGGTTAGAGGGGTACCTACACAATTATGTTTCAGGGTAGCAGAAAGCTTGGATCAGATGGTTGCACTTAGGGGAGTATTGTTACAACACCACACATGACATGTCTATTTAGATGACTCCTTTCAGGGCACTGTATGGTTATGATGCCCCATGCTTTTCAAATCTCTTGCTTGGTGATAGTCAGGTGCCTAAGGCAAAACATCTTTTGTAGGATAGCCAGGATATTCTAAGGGAACTCAAGGAGAATATACAATAGGCACAGAATCAACATAATTTGTATGCTGATCAACACTAAGTATAGAGAAGTTTTGAGGTTGGAGACATGGTATATTTGAGGCTCCAAACCTACAGGCAGTCCACTCTCAAGAAGAGTGGAGTAGAGAAATTAAAGCCCTGATTTTATGGTCTGTTTAGGATTATTAGAAGAGTGGTTGAAGTGGCATATGAGCTTGAGTTACCATCAGACAACAGGGTACATAATATATTCCATGTTTCTAGGTTAAAGAAAGCTCTTGGCCACAACATAATTCCTTCAGCTGAACTTCCACCATTGGATGAAGAGGGGAAGTTGATTCTAGTACTCGAGGCTATCATTGACACCTGGGAGAGACACTTGATGAAATGAGTTATCAGAGAGTACTTGGTCAAGTGGAAGAATTTACCAGTGAAGGATGCTACTTGGGAAGGTGAACAAATATTGCAACATCTAGAGTTGAGGCTGCTTGAGGATGAGCAATCTTGGGAAGGGTGGACTGCAATGTCCCCCATCTAGCTCATTGCACCAGTGGACTAGGGTTAGCCTATAATTTGACTTCCATAGGCTAATGGAGGTGTTTAGGAAGTCATTCCAGGGACTTACTATTTGTACTAAGTCAAGAGCTAAGCAGTTCCTATTTTTGGCAGGGCAGTCATGGAGGTCCTATGCACAATATTCATGGTCTCGATCTGACTAGATCTCAAAACAATATAATATAAGTCAAATTAAATATTTAACTTATATTATTTTATGAGACTTTGATATGACTTTAAGTTATAAAGTAAAGTCATTTATAAAGTGCAAGTTATAATTTGAAGTTGCACTCCTAGGGATGGGTGCCCCTCATGGAGAGATAAGGGATTAAGTGATGAATTAAATATTAATAAAACAAATCCCTCTTGGGCATTGGAGAAGGAGGCAAATAGAAATACCTAAAGGACCCTCATTTGCATCATGCGATAATATTAGATTTTTCTCGCACTTGTGAGTTTCTTGTGCTTTGGCATTTTGATCTTGGCTCTAGGGTTTGATTGTGACAGTGTTGGGATGAAAACCCCTTCATTGATCCCTTTCCTTGTGCATGGAAGATCATATTAGGAGAGGTTATTGGAGGTCTCATCTAGGAGTCTCACTTGGGCTTTTAGGAAACACAATTTTGAGAAGATTCGAAGACAAACACGATATATGCTCTGGAGTTGTGGATTGTAGATGAGAATGAGTTTATTATGAGTAGATAGAATGCATTTTTAAGGAGTTTTGTTGCTGTGTTGTAGTGTTTAAGGAGGTCATACAATCTGCAGCTGGCCGTACCTCTTGTGAAGGGCCATACACTCTCTTTTCTACATTTTCTTCACATTTTGGTAGCTATTTTTCATCACAAAGTGTTGATTCAAGGTTACAGACATAGACAGATCAAAACAAAAGGAAAAAGGAGGGTTTTTGCTTGAGTAATCATTGTACCATTGCTCCAAGGAGGCCATACACTTTAGCCATGGACGTGGGTCCTTGAAGCTGGTGATTTCTCATAGTTTCCGGGCATTTGTCTCTCACATTCTTGGTGTTTGGAGTTAGTCTTGTAGCTGTTGATGATTGTAACACAATATATTTTCATTACACAAAGTTGTGAGCATATTCCTGTGGCTTAGTTGTTGGTCCAGTTACAGCATCCGAACAAAGTTGTAAACCTCCATCTGGGTATATCAATATAATTTATATTTTGGCTCATTGTTATCTGGGTAGCCATTATTTTGTAAATATCTCTATTAGATTTTTTGGGTTTGTTCATATGCTTCATATTTCATACATGTAATGCAAAAACAAACATGCAAAAACAACCCATAAAACACTAAACAACAAAACATAAAAAAAACACAAAAAAAATTAGTCAAACAAACATATACAGAGGGGTGTATGTTACAATCTTCATTGCTTTCATCTCCTTGAGGTGAAGTTATGTTTGTTCATTGAGTGAAGCAAATTGTTGATCTTTCCTTGATGCTTGAGTCATCTAGGGTTTTATGTTTATGCATGCATATTTGTTAGATGAACAAACACATTTGCAGATCTTTATCTTGGGCTATTGTTAAGGTAGGAATATCGAAGACAGGGCTTGATTGAGGCAAGCTCCTATATAGCTACAACCATCTTTCTCCTCCTTTTGCATGTACAGGTTGAATTCATCAAGATCCGATAGAAAGGAGCAACAAGAAGATAGATACTGTAGATACAGTCATCACAGATTTTGGATTTCAAGAATCTGAGACTTTCAGGACACTAGCACTAACGCCCTAGTCCAACTGGGTGACTTCTTCATGATCTAGAAGCTTCTGGAGGTTAAAAGACATCTGTTGCAGAAAATCTTGACATTCAGAAGCTTTTGAGACATTGTCATTAGCGCCCTAGTCCAAGAGGTCCTCTATTTCTGGGTATTGTCTCTGAACTATTTCCTCTACATGTCTGTAATCATGTCATTCATATATATATCGAAAGTTAAGTTATTATAGTTTGATTAGCAATTTAGGGTTTCATGCTTAGTGAGAGAAACTAGCTTGTAAAGACCTGATCAAGACAGTCACACAGACCTAATTGGCAAGAAAAGGGAACATTTGAAATCTGTAGTTTATCCCAAAACTTATCTCTTGCTTCCCTAATGCTTTAGTGTGTGAAAGTGTGGGACTTGAGGTCTTCTATCTTGCTTCCCCATTTTCTCACTACACATTTTGGTGAACCTGAGTTCTAAAGAATTAGCATCCTTTTAAACATCAAATTTGAGTTAGTTTGTTGTCCTAAAACATATTTAGATTACAAATCCTCTTTTGTGAAAGTACATGTATTCAAACATGAGTGATTTCCTTTATCCTTTCATTAAAAGAGTTTGAAATTACAACTTTGTGTGTTGCATAGTGTTATTCTACTATAGTTTCACAAAGTTTATGTTTAATCATTATACAATTAAGTCTTGAGTTAATTTGAGCATGTTATAATGTCAGATTGCTTTTTGCAAGAATTTCATGTGTATGATGAGTCTTTAGTTGTGATGACTTCAATATGTAGATGAAGCCCTTGAGGACTTTATCTCGATTGAACATTCCACTATGACTCCTAAACCGTCGATGTTTCAAAGATTAGTAAATACAATCTATGTTCCTAAAACTTAAAAAATAACGTATGAAACAAAAATAGTGGTCTCTTTGTGTTCAGATACAGTTCAACCTCCTTCTAAATTGGAGCTCACTGTTAGATGTCTTTCACCTTCTTCCTGACCTCTTGATTACATTTATAACTATGCTAAATAGATAACACATCGAAATTCACAACAACCTAGTCATATTGTGGTTGCTCATACATACAATACTCAGAATAACAAACATGGAAAACAACAATCAAGCATTATGTTATCTTTACCAGCTTCTCAATCAATGCTTCCTCAAGCACCCCATTTAACACAAAAAGTTGGCCAAGATTATGATCTTGTTGAGTAGCTTCATGCTACTCATGCTAAGATATCTCTTTGGGAACTTATACAAACTTCACCTACATACCATGGAATACTTCAAGAATCTTTACAAAAGATGATTGTACCACCTACTGTCAAACCTAATGATGTAGTAGCTTATTTAGATTGTATCCATGCAACAAAAATAGACATTCTATTTCAACGACATGAGTTGCCATCTCTTGAAGTCCAAAACCAATATGATCCTTTAATTATTTTCATTACAATAAACAAGAAACTGATTAAATGAGTTATGATTGATAATGGATCAGCTCTTAATGTTTGTGACATCAATTTATTACATAAGATTAAAGTTGATACATCTTTAATTAAGTCGAATAGGATAAGTATCTGTGGCTTTGATAATGTTGGAAGACAACTATAACTTTACTTGTACAAGTTGGACCTATAACTTTACCTACCTTGATTCATGTCATGCCTTGTTCTTTATCTTACAACATGATTCTTGGTAGATCATGGATTCATGCACTAGGGGCAATTCCTTCTACCCTTCATCATTCAATCAAGTTTGTTCATAAAGATAAACTTCATACTATTCATGTTGATCCTAAACTAGATATGTGTTTACAAATTGAATCACAAAATCAATTTGTTCATCATAAGATCTTAAACAATCTGAAAATTGATTCGTCCACTCCTCTTGCCAGAGATAATGTTGTGCAAGAGTCTAAACAATTGAATGCATTTCTTGGTGACGATTGGGGTTTGTTAGATTTTACACCCCCCTATACAGGTGAATATAAAATTAACAACTCCACTCTTGAAACATCAAGTGTTGCATTGATCTCATCTAAATGCTCAAATACTAAAGTCTCTTTGCTAACAAATACAAATAATACTTTTACTTACACCACAGATTATGAGACTTATGAAGCCCCAGCTTCCTCCAAAGAAATGGCTTCTCTCTATGGTTGAAGATTTCATATCCTTTATAAGAATTATGACTATGTAGGTAATGGTTGTGGTATTAATCAATAAGGGATTCATGTACCTATAGAATCCACTTCGCAACATTACTCAAGTGGCATTGGATATAACCCTTTTAGGGAATCTAAAGCCCGTAGATGTCCTACTCTTAATGTGAGTACAATATCTACACTTAACTTGATCTTTCCTGAGATGATTGACACTAATTATCCTCCAGGAGATATCCCCTTAGACGTCTTTTCAATAGATGAAGTGATAATTGAATTCTTGGGTGCTTACGACAATATTCCCCGTTACCATCATAAAAGTGGATTGCCTTATTGTTTGAACAGTGCTGCATATTTTGGAAATTCCACTAGCATGATAAATACTACTCTAAAATCTAAAGAAGAATATGAAGAGTTACCACAATCACCCAATTTCCTAGACCATAGTACTCTACTTAATGGAAAGACTATTGATGTTTTCATCTAGGAAGATAAAACTAAAAAAGTTATCCTAATAGGTGATTGCTTAAATGCAGAAGAAAAAGAAGATATGATGAAGTTGTTACACAAATTTTTTGAATTGTTTTCTTGGAATTATTTGGATATGCCTGGTATTTATCCTCAGATTGTAACACATAATATTGTATTGAAACCAAATGCTAAGAGGTTTAAACAAAAGATTCACAAGACTAATCCTAAGATTGCGTTACTTGTTAAGGCTAAGATAGAAAAGCTTTTACAAGTTGGCTTTATCCACCCTATTGACTATTCACCTTGGATTTCAAATATAGTGGCTGTCACTAAACCTGATGGTTGTATTTGCATGTGTACCAATTTTAGAGACTTGAATCTTGCATCTTTGAAAGATGATTTCCCACTTCCTAACATTGATATGATTGTTGATTAAGTAGCTGGCCATGAACTACTTTCCTTCATGGATGGATTTTCAGGGTATAATCAAATTTTCATAAACCCTCATGATCAATATAAAACAACTTTTATAACACCATGGGCAACATTTTTTTGGGAAGTCATGCCATTTGGACTTAAGAATGCTGGAGAAACTTACCAATGTGCTATGACTTATATTTCATGATTACATGCACAATATTTTAGAAGACTATGTTGATGACATCTTGGCGAAGTCTATTAATCACCAAGATCATACTATGACTCTCTGACAAATCTTTGAGCGAATAAAGAAATACAACATGCAATTAAGTCCCTGTAAGTATGTATTTGGTGTCAACAGTGGGAAACTATTGGTATTCATAGTTTCAAATCATGGTATTGAAGTAGATACGAAAATGATTGATGCGGTTGTTAACATGATAACACCTAAAAATATATATCAACTTCATAGTTTACAAGGGAAGATACATGCCATTCACCGATTTGTCTCACAACTCATGGATAAGACTCACCCTTTTACTCAACTACTGAAGAAGGATTCAAAATTTCAATGGAATTTAGAATGTCAGAAGGCTTTTGAGGACTTAAAAAGTTATCTCACTAAACCTCCTATTTTACAACCTGTTATTTCTAATAAACCTTTCATCCTTTACACCTCATCATCTAATAATGCTCTTGTAGCTTTATTAGCAGAACATGATACTGAAGGCAAGGAACGTGTTGTATATTACATTAGCTGAACATTGCTCGATTATGAAGTGCGATATACTGTCATTGAAAAGCAATGCTTAGCTCTTGTCTTTGCAACACAAAAGCTTAGGCATTATCTCCTAAATGCTGAGATACATGTAATGGTAAAATTTGACCCTTTGAAATATTTATTTGCTAAAATAGATCTTTCCAGTCACCTTGCTATATGGGTTATGTTGTTAACTGAGTTCGATCTCAAATTTATATCTCAGAAAGCAATCAAAGGACAAGCATTAACCGACCATTTAGCTGAAGCACCCTCTCCTTTTGCTATACAAAATCAGGAGACATTCTCTGATGATAAAATCTTAGCTATTGATAAGGAAGATAAATGGGAATTATGTTTTGATGGATCAAGGTGTCAAACTGGCTTCGATGCTGGTGTTATACTGTTATGATCCCCAATAGGTAAGATGATTCCTATGTCTTACCACCTAAACTTCTCATGCACAAACAACGTTGCTGAGTATGAAGCTCTTATTGCAAGACTTCATGTCGCTTTGGCTCTAAACATCAAAAACCTCACTATATATGGTGATTCACAACTAATTGTAAGACAAATAAATGGATCATATCAAGCTAAACAAGACAAATTATCTCAATATCGTGATTTCGCTTTGTCCCTATTAAAGCGATTTACATCCTTTTCAATTGATACTATTCCAAAGAAAGACAATCGACATGCAGATGTAATGGCAAGCGCATCTTCCCTTATATCCCCTGATGACTCTCATAACAAATTTACCTTTATTATTCATAATCTTAAAACACCTGTCATAGAAGATCCTGTAGTTGCAAGTACTGATCTTTGTTGTGATATAAACTTTGATGAATGGTTCTCCCATATATTCAACTATATGTGTGATGGAACTGTTACATCAGAAAATGTCCCCTTGGGGGCTTTTCCCTCTTAAGGTTTAGCTCTCAGGTCTTGTTTATGCATTTAGAGCATTTTTCATGTTAATTTGACTTCCCGATGAGAAAACCCTGAAGTTTCATGGCAATTTGGACTCAGGGGGTGCACTTAACAATAATCCTACCTAGAATAGGGGGGGAGGACTTTGATGCCCGCACCCTAGTCCTGCCCTATTTTATGTTAGGCCCAATTTTTGAGTGTTGGTTTGTGACTGTAATTTAGGTCCTATGCCGACATAGTAAGTTTCAATTACAAAATTCTTGGTGGGAATGTTTGTAGTTACATATATAAGCATGTTTAGGCATTCATTTGTAAACTAGATGGCAATTTTAATTCATGAGCTTGTGTAGAAGTGATCCAAGGCATTCATTGTGTGTTGTAGAGTAGACTTTGTGTTATTATTATGTTTGTATTTGTAGATTGGGTAGCCATCTCCTCATGCTATGAATAACATCTTCCTTCCATGAGATCTTCACTACAAAGTGATATCAATTGTGTTTTTAATCATTTATCATTTGGATTTTGCCTCTATCCTGCAGGGATATGCACTCTTTATCTGACAATAGTTTTCAAAAGACTTGAATGTCTCTCTGAGGCTTGACTAAGGCAAGCCTCTAAACACCACAATCCCCAACCCATTTTTCTGTGATTGCAGGTTACAGTTTGTAGGAGAAGAAAAAGTGGAGTTGGAGGAGACCATTGGAGGAGACCATTGTAGAATGTCAGAATTGCAGATCAGAGAAGAAAATAGGGACCTGTACTCAGGTACCTACTCATTAGTCCTCTGGATCCCCCAACAGGAAAATCTCCAGAACAATAGGAACAGGTTGCAGACAAGTTTTCTAGATCCCAAAGAAAATGGTGGCACTGGACTAGGGCACCTGCTCATTATTCCTTGAGTATTCTTCTTTCTGAACTTGGAAATCTGGTTTGCATTTGATTGTCATTTGATATCTCTACGTGCGAGCATTTTCTATTATTTGTCTATTTGCTTCCAAATTTGCATAATTAGGGTTTTGAGCATAATTGGGCATAATTGAACAACAAATATACACAATTACAATTTTCCCTACATTCCAAGTGACCACAGGCCTAATAGTAGATTTCCTAATCGGCCTAAAGTCCTTGAATGTTTGAGGTGAAATGAGGATTCATACAAATTAACCCTAAACATTAACAAATCCTCTTGTATCAATTTTCACCTTAAACATTTTGGTGAACCCATATTTTTTTATTAAATTTTGCACCTTGTTGAGTGTTTTACTTTAGATTTACATTCATTTCATTCATTCATTTCATTGTTCATCTTATTGCATTTGGAAAATTACAAAAAAAATTGAAAATTTTGAAAAAAAATTGGCATTTTTAGCTTGCATGTTCATATAATTCGAATTAGCTAGCATTTAATTTCAATAAATTTCTATTATTATCATTATATCTTATTTAAAATATAGAAAATTTCCATTTATCATTCATTTAGATTGCATTTTCATACTTAAATTATTGAAAATTGCTTAAAATTGAGCATTGTTTCATATAACCTAGTTTTGCATTAGCTAGGGTTTGTAGTCGAAATATTGTTTCAGATTTTACTACAATTTTAAAACACTCATTAGGAATTATTTCTAACTATAGTGTTGCATCATAGTGGTTTTCTTGCAAAATTTTATGCCTAGGGTTTGAAAACCTTGATTTTTCACTAGATTTGGCCTTATCGACTCTCTAGATTTGCATCATAGGCATGTTGTAAAGGATTTTTCTACACTAATTGGCTGTTATTAGGGTTATTATCTGCTGACCCTCCTAAAATTCTTTACAACACCTTTTCATTGGGCCCTTACAGTGGAAATTTGGTGAAAATTTGCATATTTTAGCTATATTTTCCCTAGGGATTGACCTTGAGATGCACTATAATCGTGTTGTGACAGAATTTTTGGTATTAGGTGGCTGTTATTACTGTTATAATATTTTGTACATCATCATTTTCCTCACAACACCCTTTGTCATACTCTTTTGCATTCAAATTTGGTGAAAATTTGCATATTTTGGCTATATTTGCCCTAGGGTTTGACCTAGATTTGCACTCCAAGTGTGTTGTGAAAGATTTAATGGCTTTAGGTGACTGATATTACTGATATACTCTGTTGAACCTCCTAAAATTATTTTACAACTCCACTTTTATTAGGTCTTTGCATTGAACATTTGTGAAAAATCACATATTTTAGTGTATTTTCACTAGGTTTTGACTTGCCACCAGTTTTAGATTTGCATCAAAAGTGTGTTGTCATGGATATTATTTCTCTATTGGACTAATATCAGACATATTATTTTCCACTCATAATCAATTTCCTTACAACACCCTTTCTTTCACTTATTTGCATTGAAAAAAGTTGAAAAAATCAAGCATTTTAGGTCATTTTTACACATAGTTTTGCATTCATGGATTCTCCTCGACATTTATCGTTGGAAGATTTATTTGAGTACATTATGAATTATGATATTTTTTGAAAATTCACTAATAAATATGCTCAAGTCTTGCACCAAATAGCATAAATCTATGGTATTGACATGAACATAAGCACTACCTGTGATATCCTTTGAACAATAGCTTATTTTGAAAGATTTCTCACCATAGTGGGTGTTTTCCCTTCAATCTTGGAAAATCTCACTAATTTCATCTCTGAAAATAACCATGGGGAAAGTAGTAGTGAAGATATTATTCCCTCTCTCCCTTTATTTCATGATGACATAATGGAAATTCTTTCTGAGACTTATGAGAATGATTTAGCAATGGGTGATTCATCGATCAAAGAGACTTGTCCCAACATAACCACACTTAGTGAGGATATTTTGGCACAAGAAGAAGATATCATTGATACATTTATCCACACTAATCTGTCATCCCTTCCCAGCCAGGATGAATCTTTGGATGATGCAAATTCTCTTTGTGACCATTTGCTATAACCTGCTGAAACTAAAAATTTACAACCTGAATGTTCAAAAACCTTCGATGAGAAGACTAAGGTTGGCTCTAGTATTCCAATGCTCTTCCTAGCCAGGATGAAGCATTAGAGAATGAAATAATGATAACACAAAACCATTATGAATATCTTGAACTATTCGGTGTAATAGATGTGGATAAGGTAAACTTTCAAAACTCACCTCGTCCACGGAGAGATGGTATTTATGTTGAGGTCCCTCCTCCGTTATCCCTTCAAGGATTGAGAGGTAATCAAAATACATTAGACAGAAAAATAGAACAACCTACATCTCTTTCTAGCATTCAGATTTGGGAGGATGATGACCTCCTCGATGATGACTTCTAGCATGAATCTCCTTACAGGTAAGTATCTCTAAACCTTTATCTCTCATGATGTGTTTCCCCCGTGATGTGTTATGTGTTGTTTAGGCCTCCTAGGATGACCCTTGATTCTCTTGTAAGGTCTATCAACCATTAGATAGAACACCATCCAACTCTAACACCAGCCAACCACTATTACAGAATACACGTCGAAGGAACAACCCCAGAGAGACCACACCATCAACATCTCACCTATCCACCAACCTACAAAAACACAACATCAGACTATACCTTTCTCACTACAATAGCTCAACAACACATATTTCCCTACCAGGGGTGTCATGTACTTTTCTAAAACTCACCCAAAATAATGGGTGAGGGTTTTCTGGGGGTTCACAAACCTGAATCTCCCACCCAACATGGCTATCTCCCCCTATTGCCCCGGTAAAACTGGGGGTTCACTTCAAACCCCCGGGCTCCCCTCGAGTGGTAAAGTTATTGGAATTTTAGTTTGTTCCCTCTCTAATAGTTCTATAGTGGGGGCACCCTCTGGCACTATAGTTGGTGGGGGCGCCCTACTATCTATAGGGCATTGCAGTGGAATGGGATCTATGAATGGGAGGTCCCCTACCAATGAAAGCTGGAGTGGGTGGATACCAAGAGACTGCCTCTGTTGTGACCCTTCTTCTATTTGTATCATCATTCTTCTATATTGCTTCTCCTCTATTTTTCACTATTGTGTGTTGTGTCTTACGGACATAGCATTGTGGTTGGTGACTTGGGGGCACCCTCCTACGTGACTGTCCCTAAGACACTTGTTTCTCCTCTCTCAATTTATTGTTTCACTTCCTCTAGTGTTTCTATCTAGAGAGCGGATGACAAAAAATATATTATACTAATGTGGACCTAGCATCCCTTTAGTGAGAAATCAAAAAATGGACCATGTCCATACATGATGATGGGGTTTTTATATATTATCTGATGCTTGGCTAGTAGAATCACTCTATGTACTTTGTCATGTGATCTTGATGTTGTCTTATTTCACTTACAAACCATAACAATATTGCTGCTTTGTGCACTTTGTTTGTCTTTGAATCTCGTCTTGGTGACACCTAGTTTTGATATTTTCATGGTATAGCCCTACGATTATACACGATCTCTAAATTCATAGTATAACCTTGGCTCTTTGTGTGCTTGATCATATGCATTGATGTTGTTGTTTATCATGATTATATGGACACTAACACTTTTCTTGTAGGGATGTGTTTGTGGGAACATTTGGCAATCGTAACGTACATGTCACCTCCGAGGGGCATGGGCTTTGTGGGAGCTCTTGTTCCCTTGTGTGTCTTATTCCTACCTGAATGTGCTTGATATCAATACCTGATATCAACCACCTTAAGGTGGGGGGCTATATAAGGTAAGCTGTCTGTTATAGATATTAGCAAGGTGCTTGTTCTCAGGTGTAGTCTTAAAGACTAGTGGCAATGAGTCCCTCTTGCACTCTGAGATTTGTTTGAAATCTATCATTTACACCCTCTGTGGAGGTGGGGATATCACATCCCTTTTCTATGTTAAGCCCTCATTGTGAGGTGTGGATGGTGTATTTCTCGTGGAGAGTGCACATCCTATCATTTTCAAAAGTCCTCATCACGAGGTGGGGAGCGGTTCTATGACTAACTCAACACTTAAGCGTGTCTTCGGTAATTGTTGTGGTGAAGCACAATCATTAGTGTGTGCTTGTAATATGCCTGAGATGGTGTTGAACCTAGAAATAGGAACACTCCATCACTTGTCTGCCGTGTTTTCTCCATGTCTTCCAAGTGTGTGTGTATTGTGTGTTTGTTCCCAAGCATAGTTTAAAGACCAGTGTTGATGAGTCCCTGCTATGCTTTAGGATTTGCATGGCATGTTTGATTTTTTTGGCATGTATTGTGTGTGTGTTGCCCCATATGCATTTTAAAGACTGGTGGTGATGAGTCCCTCCTACATTATGGGTGGTGTGTTTACTTTCCTGTACTTGCATCTGTATTTCATATATGAAAATGAAAAAGAAAAGAAAATCATCTCTGTCTTCTCTGCATTCACTGTATTCACTATGTTTTGTATGTCTTCAATGTTGTATTCTCTATGTTTTGCATGATTGTAACTATCTTCTCTGTGTTTTGCATGCCTGTTACTGTCTTCTCTGTGATTGGCATGTCTTCTTCGTGCTTGGTGTGTTTGTTGTGTTTATTGACCGTACTTTAATGCATGTATTGGCCTTGCATTTATACATACATTAAAGTGGGGGCTAAATGTTACGTTAGAAAATGTGCCCTTGGGGGCCTCTTAAGGTTGAGCACCCAGGTCTTGTTTATGCATTTAGAGCATTTTTCATGTTAATCTGACTTCCTGATGAGAAAACCCTGAAGTTTCATGGCAATTTGGACTCAAGGGGTGCACTTAACAATAATCCTACCTGAAATAGGCAGGAGGACTTGGGTGCTCGCGCCCTAGTCCTGCCCTATTTTGGGTTAGACCCAATTTTTGAGTGTCGATTTGTGACCGTTATTTAGGTCCTATGGCGACACAGTAAGTTTCAATTACAAAATTCTTGGCAGGAATGTTTGTAGTTGCATATATAAGCATGTTTAGGCATTCATTTGTAAACTAGATGGCAATTTTGATTCATGAGCTTTTGTAGAAGCGATCCAAGGCATTCATTGTGTGTTGTAGAGTAGACTATGTTTTGTTATTATGTTTGTATTTGTAGATTGGGCAGCCATCTCCTCATGGTATGAAGAGTATCTTCCTTCCATGAGATCTTCACTACAAGGTGATATCAATTATGTTTTTAATCATTTATCATTTGGATTTTGCCTCCATCCCCCAAGGATATACACTCTTTATTTGACAACGATGTTCAAAAGACTTGAATGTCTTGTTGTGTGGTTACACAACACGCCCCATTTTGACTTAGCAAAATAGGGACCCAACTTTTTGGCTTGTTTTGTGCTTTCTGGCGGTCTGGTAAAAGTAAGTCATGCAGATCATCATGCATAGAAAGGCTGGGTAGGTCATCATCATGAGGTCAGTTTGTCAAAGTTTGTATTTCATTCCAATAACCTCATTTTTAAATAGAGTATCAAATTCCATGCAAGTTTGCCTTTTACATCACCCTGATATTCATCAAGATGTGAAAGCTATGAACGGTCAAAGTTTGAGTCAAACCTAATTTTTCCAGGGGGAGGATCATATTTCGTAACATTAGTCATATTTTAGAAGGTCACCCCGATCTAATTTATCACCTGATAAATCATGCGGCCCAAATATCTGGATGTCAATTTTAGGTGATAGTAGCCTTTACCCGTCAATAGCCTTATGCATTTCGCGAGGATCATTGATGTAGAGCACGTGCCAACTGAAGCGTGTGAACTAGTTCAAAAACCTCTAGAGCTCGCAAGACAGCCAAAAGAAACTTTGTCGGCAAGACCTTTGAATTGTCTCACCGAAACATACACACTCTTGCCTATCGGCAAGACAATCCACCATCGGTCAGGTTCAATACTCCTTCACCGACACCTTCACGTCTCACCGATAAGCCCTTGTCGGGCTGACAATGACTATCAGCACATCACAATGCCACTCACTTCGATGTCCAGGTCACACCGACGTGGTCTTTGTTGGATTTACCTATCGGCATGACAATCCACCATCGGTCAAGATAGAAACTCCTGCTCCGATACCTATCTCTCACCAAAAAACACACAACATGAACTTCTCCTTCAGTAGGACTAGCCCACTATCTACCTGATGAACAGGTTCAATCCAAAGGTTCAATGGATAGGTTCAATCGGCAGGTTCAAACTGGAGGTTCAATGGATAAGTTCGCCCGGAAGGTTCAATGGATAGGTTCAACCTTCCCCTTCGGTGAGACTTCTATCTGTCGGCGAACTCTTTAAGTCTCCTACCGATGCTGTTGATTACACCAATGGACTTGCTGTCGGTAAAACACTAACTATCGGTGACACCTCTATTCCCTCTGCCGATGGCATAATTCACTTCGATGAGCTCCCAAGACTCCTTATCGGCCAAACCGCTTCTCTCTCACGTCGACGGCAATGTTGAACTGGTTCAATTCGGAGGTTCAACACCAAGGTTCAACTGAGAGGTTCAAACCTCACGCCGAAGCTTTCTCTGTCGGTGACACCTTCCAACGGTCTCCCCGATCGATGTGGCTTCCAACTGTCGGCCCCAGGTAATTTTCTTTCTCTGATGGCGATACTCACTCGGACGGTCACATACCAATGTTTACATCGGTAGGACTTGTTTCTTTGGCAAGACTTGCCTCCTGTTCTCCAATGGGCTATCTTATGCCGATGGACTCTCCGCCAACTCCTTTTCAGCCAGACTCCCTTCTTCCTCTCACCGATGATAGGACCATTGGTGAGACTTTCACTGTTGGACCCTCATAGTTTTCTTTCACCGATACCTTGTCTCCCCCCGACGGATTTAACTCATACCATTGTCGGTGAGACTCACCTCCATCGGACCAACATGATTCCTCCTTGCCGATGCCTGACTCTCACCGATGGATATAGCCAAGACCACACTCGGTGAGATTTTCACTGTCGGGTGAGCATAGTTTTGACACGCCGATATCATTTCTTACGCCGATGGATTGAATGTGAAATACACCCGCAGGTTATCCCTTATAAACAACAGACACTCAGAACTGATGCTTAAAGGGGTTCTGCAATTCTAGCCTTCCATACCTAGAATGAAAAAACAAAGTTGGGGAAATTAATCTACAAGTCCATTCCACTGATTTCCCCAGAAATCTGCCAGTGGAATGGATTTATCTAGTTAATTTGACCACAGAAGCTCAAAACTAATTTATATACAAACTCTTCATAGAATGAACTTCTACACAAAAAATCTGCACAGAATATTTACACAGTATTTCAGAATCTAGAAAGGAAGTAAATTGTAGAACTTCTATTCTTTCTTCATGTTCAGAAATTACATTCGACTATTCAAAGACCAGACCCAGAAAACTATCCCTGTCCTCTACAAAAGGTTTTCCCCTTTTTATCTTTCCCAATGCGAGGGACTGACATTCTCCTCTCTTTCTGGGATTTTTATCTTTTCAAAATTATAGGTGGAAACCCTTAATCTACTACGAATGACATCTGTTTTGCATAAGACAGCAAAACTCTTACAGCTAAGACACCTTGATTATCTTTCCCTTAATCCAAACTATCAGAAACTTCATACAGAAAATGCTAACATTATATGTTACATTAGAAGGTGTTATAGATAACATGAAATGCCAAACTAATGTTAGTCTTCTTCTTCTTCTTGTGCATGTTGGTCCTTTTGAAGGGGTGCCCCTGCACCATACTCCGTGGGAGAAGAGATCTCAAGCCCCTTTGAGATCAGAGTTTGTAGGTCTGTACCATGATTTGAAATCTGGTCAGCAGTCATCCAAACTGCCTCTGAATCTGGTTGTCCTTGCCAGGTCACCAAATACTCCAAGTATTCTTTGTTTCTAGTCTTCTTGATCACTCGTGAGTCTAAGATGTGGTGCAACTTTGGTGGATCATGCTTCAGAATGTCATTAGCTACTGCCTGCAATGGTTCCTATTCTACATTTGCACTTGGTTTGTATGGAGTTATATCACAGACATTGAAAATTGGGGACAATCCCAGATCAGGAGGAAGTTGGATCTCATATGCATTCTGTCCACACTTCTTTAAAATTTGACAGGGTCCAATCTTCCAATTAGCTTAGTATACTTACCTTTGGGGAGCCTTTCCTTTTTCAGATTTACCCAGACCAAATCTCGAATTTCAAACTGTAAATCTCTTTTCTTCTGGTCAGCATATGTTTTGTACTTTGTTGTAGCTTGTTGGAGTTGATGCTTGACTTGATCATGTACTTCTTTAATAACTAAAGCAAAAGCTTCACCATCTGCACTAATAGGATCTCCTACAGGTAGATCTCTCAGCTCCAGAATACCTCTTGGACGAATTCCATACACTATCTGAAAAGGTGACTTTCCTGTACTCTTATTGATGGTGTCATTATAAGAAAATTCTGCTTGTGGGAGGATATTATCCCATTTCTCTCCATGCTGCCTGGTTAAACACCTGAGTAGGTTACCCAATGAACGGTTAACAACTTTAGTCTGCCCATCTGTTTGAGGATGGTAGGCTGATGAGAAGGACAAATTTGTTCCCAGCTTCTTCCAAAGAGTTCTCCAGAAGTGGCCAATAAACTTCACATCTCTGTCTGATACTATGTTCAATGGTAACCATGTATTCTCATGATCTCTTTGAAAAACAAATCAGCGACATATGAAGCATCATAAGTGGTTTTACATGGCAAGAAATGTGCCATTTTACTAAACCTGTCTACTACCACAAAAACACTATCATATCCTTTCCTTGTCCTAGGCAAACCTAGTACAAAATCCATGCTTATGCTCTCCCATGGCCTAGAAGGAATGGGTAATGGCTGATACAAACCTGCATTTGTGGATCTTCCTTTGGCTTTCTGACATATTACAAATGCTTCCACAAATTTTCTCACATCTGACTGTAACTTAGGCCAATAGTAATGTCTTTTTACTAGATCAAGAGTTTTATCAAGACCAAAATGTCTTGACAGAGCCCCACAATGTTTTTCCTAAATAATATTCAGTCTCATAGAACATCTGGGAATACACAGTTGTCCACCTTTGAAAAGTAATCCATCTTGGATCAGAAATTCAGAAAACTCAACATGATATTTGTCTCCAAAAGAAGTACATACCTTATAGATCTCTCCAAAGTCTTCATCATCTGCATACATTGTCTTCAATGAATCAATCCCAACACTCTCCAATTGGATCTGATTTATGGTCAGTACTCTCCTGCTCAAAGCATCTGCTACTTTGTTCTTAACCCCTTTCTTGTGCTTGAGTGTGAAAGTGAAAGCTTGCAAAGTTTCCACCCATTTCATGTGTCTATGATTTAGTTTCTCTTGACTGTTTAAGAAACTGAGGGCCTGATTATCTGTGAACACTATGAATTCTTTGGGCATCAAGTAATGCCTCCATTTCTTAAGTGACTGGACTAGAGCATACGTCTCCAAATCATAGGATGAGTATCTCTTCTTAGCATCATTTAATTTTTCACTGAAGAATGCAATAGGCCTACCTTCTTGGCTGAGTACTGCTCCAACTGCAATATGACTTGCATCACATTCTACTTGAAAAATCTTGCTAAAATCAGGAAATGCAAGAACTGGTTGTTCTGCCATCTTCTTCTTCAACATTCATGTAAACTTGCATTTCTGTCCTCCCTTTATAGTGTCAAGCATGGGTGTACAGATATGACTAAATCCCTTTATAAACTTCCTATAAAAGGTTGCTAATCCACGAAAACTTCTAACATCATGCACAGTTTTGGGTGTTGGCCAAGACAGTATGGCACTTACCTTTTCTGGATCCATTCTCAGTTTGTTATGTGAGATAACAAATCCTAAGTAGATGATTTCTTCCTGCAGAAACAGACACTTTGCTAAATTTATCATTAGCTACTCTTCATGTAACCTTTTGAGAACCAAGTCTATATGGATGAGGTGTTCTTCCCTCGTATTGCTGAAAATCAGGATGTCATCTAGATATACTATGACAAATTTACCTATGAACTCTCTCAAGACCTCATTCATCAATCTCATAAAGGTACTAGGAGCATTGGATAAACCAAAAGGCATGACCTTCCACTCATATAACCCCTCATTTGTCTTGAATGCTGTTTTCCACTCATCACCAGGTCTAATCCTAATCTGATGATAACCACTCTTTAAATCTATTTTGGTGAAGTATTTAGCTCCTCCTAAACAATCAAGTAAATCTTCTATCCTAGGGATTGGAAACCTGTACCTGATTGTTATTTTGTTGATAGCCCTTGAATCAGTGCAAAGTCTCCAAGTGCCTTCCTTCTTTGGTGCTAGTACAGCCAGTACTGCACATGGGCTTAAACTTTTGCCAATTAGGCCTGTCTGCAACAATTCTTCAATTTGTCTTGCTACCTCTGTATTCTGATCTGGAGTGAGATTATATGCTGCTTTGTTGGGAAGTGTAGATCCTGGGATCAGATCTATACAATGGCTAATTTCTCTTATAGGCGGTAAGGAACTTGGCATCCCATCAGAACTAATGCCTTTGTACTTGTCCAATAGCTCTTGGACAGCTAGTTCTATGGATTTTTGTCTCTTTTCTCCTTTGACTTCTTTCTGTTGTTCCTTGTTTACCTTTAGGCAAGGAATTAGAGCATATGCATCTGCTCCTTCTTCTCTTATCTCTTTCATGAATTGTCTTCCTTCTACCATCATCACTTTAACCTCTTTTCCTTTTGTCTCCGCCTCTGTCTCCATTAATGGTATCAATTCTATCACCTTACCATTCTTGGTGATGGAGTAGGTGTTCCTAACACCATCATGGTATGCTTTTAAATCATACTACCATGGTCTTCCAAACAGGAGATGGCAAGCATCCATCTTGGCAATGTCAAACAATAGCTTATCCTTGTATGGGCCAATTTGAAATTCTACCCAAGCCTGTTCTTCTACAACTATTTGCTGTCCTTGGGTAAGCCATGAAATTTTATAAGGGCAAGGATGTGGCAGTCTCCTAAGCTTAAGTTTTTCTACCATCTCAATGGATACAAAATTCTCAGTAGATTCAGAGTCAATCAGAACTTTGCACACCTTTCCTCCTACCTTGCAAGTAGTTCTGAAGAGAGACTTCCTTTGTGGAGGTTCTTTTCCAAGCACTTTCATGGTAGTCATTGCTCTCCTAATCATCAAAGATTCTCCATTCTCAGGATACCCATAACTGCTAGGAGGATTCACACTTTGAATAGTGCTTGAGCTTGCTACACTCTGACAATCAGATTCTTGGATCAGATTGATCCTCTTTTCTCCTATTGAATTCGTTGCTTTTGCTGGACATCTGCTAGCTATATAGCCTTCTTGGTTGCAATTGTAACATCTGATAGGTCCTCTGCCCTGAGATCTTCCTCTAAAAGGTGGTCTTCTGCCCCTGAAGTTTCCCCTTGGATTGTAGCTTCCTCCTTGGTTCTGACTATTATCTCCTCTGCTGGTCTCTTGGTTGGATTCACTCTGGTATCCAAATCCTCTGCCTCTAAAAGGACTTCTTCCTCCTCTCTGCTGTCTTCCTCTACCTCTATGATTCTGTTCATGCCTTCTCTTTAGTTTTTCTTCCACTTTGAGTGCTAACTGATAGCACTTTTGAACTGTATCTGGATTATGCAGATTTAAGTCTTCCTGGATGTTAAGTCTCAACCCATTGAGGTATCTTGCTACCTTCTCTTCCTCATCTTCCCTTACCTTTGTTTTTACACACAACTTCATGAATTCTTCTGTGTATGAGCTGACATCTAGCTCCTTTTGGTTCAAATTATATTTTCTCTTGTGTAATTGGATATTGTAATCCAATGGAACATAGGCCTCTTTCACCAATACCATCATTCTCTTCCATGTTGTAACTCTGTTCTTTCCCTCTTTCACCCTGTCATCTTGGATGAAATTCCACCAAGTCAATGCAGCTCCTTTCATTTTGGACTGAGCCATCTTCACTCGTTGGTGTTCTGGTATCTCTTCTGTCTCAAAGAAATTATTCAAGCAGTCTATCCACTCCATTACTGAATCAGGTTCCATTTTTCCTACAAACACAGGCAGGTCTATTTTCACATCCATGGTCCTTCTTTCCATGGACTTGAGGGCATTGAGTAAGGGTCTCTGGTCTGCAGGAACCTCTAGCTCTTCCTGCTCTGGGGTCTCCTCTTCATCCCCATCTTCTCATTCACCAGAGTTTTCTTCCCCTTTCTCCACTCTTTCCCTCAGCTTCTCTAGTTCTTCCTTCAATTCCTGATTCTGAGCGCTATCAGCTCTACTTTCTGCTATTTGCTTCTTCACCAAGGCTGTCAATTCAGCATTGGTCATTTCTGCTGGAAGAGTGTCCGATGCTTCTCCTTCCAACATTTTGCTTTCTCCTTCTACTACTAGATGGGACAAATGCCTTCAGAAATGAAATTTACACACTAACCTTTCCCAGAGCTTTCTCTAGCTCTGATACCACCTGATGCAGAGCATGTGCCAACTGAAGCGTGTGAACTAGTTCAAAAACCTCTAGGAGCCCACAAGACAGCCAAAAGAAACTCTGTTGGCAAGACCTTTGAATTGTCTCACCGAAACATACACACTCTTGCCTATCAGCAAGACAGTCCACCGTCGGTCAGGTTCAATACTCCTTCGCCGACACCTTCACCTCTCACCGATAAGCCCTTGTCGGGTTGACAATGACTATCAGCACATCACAATGCCACTCACTTCGATGTCCAGGTCACACCGACGTGGTCTTTGTTGGATTTGCCTATCAGCATGACAATCCACCATCGGTCAAGATAGAAACTCCTGCGCCGATACCTATCTCTCACCGAAAAATACACAACATGAACTTCTCCTTCGGTAGGACTAGCCCACTATCTACCTGATGAACAGGTTCAATCCAGAGGTTCAATGGATAGGTTCAACCGGCAGGTTCAAACTGGAGGTTCAATGGATAAGTTCGCCCGAAAGGTTCAATGGACAGGTTCAACCTTCCCCTTCGGCGAGACTTCTATCTGTCAGCGAACTCTTTAAGTCTCCTGCCGATGTTATTGATTACACCAATGGACTTGCTGTCGGTAAAACACTAACTATCAGTGACACCTCTATTCCCTCCGCCAATGGCATAATTCACTCTGATGAGCTCCCAAGACTCCTTATCAGCCAGACCGCTTCTCTCTCACGTCGACGGCAACATTGAACCTGTTCAATTCAGAGGTTCAACTGAGAGGTTCAAACCTCACGCTGAAGCTTTCTCTGTCAGTGACACCTTCCAACAGTCTCCCCAATCGATGTGGCTTCCAACTGTCGGCCCCAGGTAATTTTCTTTCTCCGATGGCGATACTCACTCGGACGGTCACATACCAATGTTTACATCGGTAGGACTTGTTTCTTCGGCAAGACTTGCCTCCTGTTCTCCGATGGGCTATCTTACGCCGATGGACTCTCTGCCAACTCCTTTTCAGCTAGACTCCCTTCTTCCTCTCACCAATGATAGGACCATCGGTGAGACTTTCACTGTCGGACCCTCACAGTTTTCTTTCACTGATACCTTGTCTCCCCCCAACGGATTTAACTCATACCATTGTCGGTGAGACTCACCTCCATCGGACCAGCACGATTCCTCCTTGCCGATGCCTGACTCTTGCTGATGGATATGGCCAAGACCACACTCGGTGAGATTTTCACTGTCGGGTGAGCCTAGTTTTGACACGCCGATATCATTTCTTACACTCGGTGAGATTTTCACTGTCGGGTGAGCCTAGTTTTGACACGCCGATATCATTTCTTACGCCGATGGCTTGAATGCAAAATACACCCACAGGTTATCCCTTATTAATAATAGACACTCAGAACTGATGCTTAAAGGGGTTCTACAATTCTAGCCTTCCATACCTAGAATGAATAAACAAAGTTGGGGAAATTAATCTACAAGTCCATTCCACTGATTTCCCCAGAAATCTGCTAGTGGAATGGATTTATCCAGTTAATTTGACCACAGAAGCTCAAAACTAATTTATATACAAACTCTACACAAAATGAACTTCTACACAAAGAATCTGCACAGAATATTTACATAGGATATTTACACAGTATTTCAAAATCTGGAAAGGAAGTAAATTGCAGAACTTCTATTCTTTCTTCATGTTCAGAAATTACATTCGACTTCAGAGACCAGACCCAGAAAACTATCCCCGTCCTCTACAAAAGGTGTTCCCCTTTTTATCTTTCCCAATGCGAGGGACTGACATTCTCCTCTATTTCTGGGATTTTTATCTTTTCAAAATTATAGGTGGAAACCCTTAATCTACTACGAATGACATCTGTTTTGCATAAGACAGCAAAACTCTTACAGCTAAGACACCTTGATTATCTTTCCCTTAATCCAAACTGTTAGAAACTTCATACAAAAAATGCTAACATTATATGCTACATTAGAAGGTGTTATAGATAACATGAAATGTCAAACTAATGTTAGTCTTCTTCTTCTTCTTGTGCATGTTGGTCCTTTTGAAGGGGTGCCCCTGCACCAATCATATTTTTCAATGTAACCCGATATTTCTTAATATCCTCCTGCCGCGAAATATCCCCCTAAGCCATTATCCTGATGACATCATTTGAGTCTGATAAACAAAGAAACTAACATGATGATGATGTCATCATCACATTTACCTCTCGGCAGGATATTTCATAAACATGATCCTGCTCGTATAACATGACGATGACGTCATGATGCCTTGTCGATACAATGAGTTATTATCTGGATGACATCATCCTGATATTCTGAAAAGGAGAGGTTATGTTTTATCTGGTCATCATCTTTGAAACATCACCTGATGTATCGAAATATCCTCCTGATGTACTAAACATAACCAAAGGGTGAGTTGATCACCCGATCTTGTCACGATAGTTTTTCCTCTCAAAGAGGATGATCACATTAAACTCGAGATGATATTTGCAAATATCATCTTGTTATTTGAATATCATCCTGTCATACATATATCACCCTGCTCCCGTTTCCAGCATTAACATTTAATGCACACATACATGGTAGGTAGTTCCCGCCGACCCCAAAGCCTGATGAAACAGCTGGCAAAATCCTAACTTTCCATGCAGAAAATTAATGAATAAAATCCAATCTGTCAGGGTTTGCCCTAATTTCACCCTAAGCGCATGGTTAAAAGGTGAATTCACCATCATTTCAGTTCTTACCTTGCGATAAAATTATTTTTACAGAGCACTAGCTTCCATATCCTCATACAGGCGATAGTTAGATGAACCGAGCTTATAAACGGGAGGAAGTGCGTGATCATCAGCAGAATTAAGAGCACTTTCAGAAGTCCACTGGTATAAAGGAAATTTGCATATCTAGGTAAGTAAATGAAACCCTCATCATGTTGTTTCTATAATAGTCAGGTATGGTGTTGTTAATCTGAAGTCCTGGTTTATGCACCCCCATGATAAGCTGATGTTGAATAAATACAGTAGGCATGATGGTTAGTAGAGATAATTATTATCTACATGCATGTGAGTATCCATTGTAAGACAAGATTTTGTTAATTGCAGGCATCCATGGCTGATAAGAGGTTGGCTAAGTGTGAGGCTGAATTCAGTAAGCCCATATTTTCATCTCAGAGGGGCATCCTGTTCAAATATCGCACAATTATAGATACCCATCAGGGGAATACTAATTTGGAAGCCTGGTCAACTAGGCTGAATGGTGAGAAGAATAGAAGTCCTGTGCTGGATGTCATATTCATGTCTAGAATGTGGAATGCCGCCGGTTTCCCGTACTCCATGGAGTCTCTAGAGCTGGTTATCAAGTGTGCCCGGAACTACAACCCAGAGACTCGGTAGGTGATGAAGCATGGAAGGATATATGCAAACCTATCCATCAAGGGTCTCTCCCAGACATTTGGACTGCCATTGGGCAGGAAGGTCAACAGTGTGGACCTAAAGAAATCAGAGAAAGAGTATAAAAATAACAAGAAACAAGCCAGGAAAAACATGTACCAATGGAGGGATAAGAATAGCACATATCCTGCAGCTGCCAAACTTCCTGTACACTTATTCAAATATGATTTTAGTGATGAATACCAATACATGATTGCACTATTGAGTAGAGTCACAGGCCAGCCTGATGTTGGTGGTTTTAAAGATTGGATGTATGGTGTGATCATGATGTGCATATATTCAGACATCAAGCCATTATGGGGCCAACTAATAAGTAATGCTCTGCATGAACAGCTGATGAACCTGGGATGTTCAAATTGTGCTTTCTATATGACATCATACATTGTCTACTCCTGTGCTTACAAAGGCACATTTGATGTACTAGTTACAGATGGAAAAGTCACAGGCACAATTAATGTTGTACATATTTGGGATCATCATCCCCAACTACAAAGAGCCAATTACCTCCAAAATTACAAACTGGTAAATGATGCATTCTCTATGCATCTGGTCAGAACCATGGAGGAGGAAAGAACAAAATGATTGAGCATGGAGGCTCAAGAGATAATCTACAGGCATGGAGCCTGGTATATACAATTTGCCACATTTTCCTACATGAGGATTGAGGGTTTTGAAGGAAATCCCCTCATGCTGCCAAGGTATCCCACTGATGCAGTGATACTGATGGAATTTATAAGGCAGAGCTCCACAATGTTGAAAACATATAAGGATGCCTAGAAGCTGTCACCAATTTTGTTTCCAGTCACCATTGGCTGGTACATGTGTCCCGATTCAGAGAACATCAAGAAGGTGATGGTCACCTTAAATAAAATGCAATTGCAGCCATTTCTCATAATAAGACCATATGATCCTTATGGCAGGATGCAGAAAATAATAGGAAAGCCTATTCACCAGAGGCACCTAGAAGACTTCTGGGCTGATTGTGAAGATGAAGAAGCAAGAAGAAAAAGATATCAAAGGTTAACACTAAATCAAATCAGAACCTTTGACTGCATCCCCATCCCTCAACAATTGAAGAAGGATGATGGCAGGATAATTGCAGATGAGTATGAGGAGAAGAAGATATATAATGATACCATCTCTGCACCTGACCTCACCATACAAGAGGACATATCCTTGGACCCCTTGATTGCCAGGACCATACAACTAACCGAAGCCTGGATTAATGAACAGATAGAGGCTTTGAAGAAGAAAGGTGTTACCATTACTATGGACAACAAAAAGAAGGGGCAGGATATTCCTGATGGGGAGTATGATGACTTCATAAATGAGAAAAGAAAGTCTAAGGGACATAGACTCCCTCCACAACAACAACAGAGCAAAAGACCCCCAAGGGGCAAGAAAATAGATAATGAACCCAAAGGAATTATTATTGAACGAGCAGTGTTCATAGCTGAAGAAGCAACAGCATCAAGATTAGGATCAGGATCCGCATCACCCCCACGGACAAGAAAACAAAAGTCCAAGAAAGGAAACACAACAGAGGCTGGAATTACTAAGACCCAAGATGAGGGTCAATCCTCAAGAAAACTGGATGAAGAGGATATCCTCATGGAGGAAGAGCCTGAGGAAGAAGAGGCCCATTTGTTATTCAAAAGGAAGAGAAGAGCTCCACAGGTGGTGGTATCTACCCCACCGAAGAGACCAAGAACCTCCATGAGAGGTGAAATAAGACAATCCCCTACATTGTTACAAGGGGCAGGTAGTGAAGTGCATAGGGAACTTCAGCACAATGTTCCACTTCCTACCATCGTCAAGTTCAAGACTGAGCTTGTAGAGGACCAGATGAAAGAGACCTCCCAGGCACATGCAGAAGGTTAGATCTCACTGGAGGAGACAATAAATTTGTCCGATGATGAAGTTGTGAAGGAAGTGGCTTCACAAAAGATGGAAACCCTTGCTGCAGCTACACACATGACCCCTCACAAGACTCCACCAGTTCAAACTATACTGGAGGAGATAAAGCAAGTGGAAATAGAAAAAGAAAAAAGCCCAGAGAGGATAGCCCAAGAAATGGGGCTAGATACATTAATTGCACAGGTGACAAGTCCTGTAGTGGTAGACTTGACAGAGAAACATGATGTGAATCCTGAACATCTAGCAGGATCACCTGATAAATGGCAACTTCTAGAAGAAGTGAAGATGGCAGAATCAAAGGGCCATACTTCAGAGATAAGTCAACAGGATACATCAGCAAAGCCTACTATAGTAGAAGTTCAAGAAAAGCAGGCTGATGAGAAAGAGGTAATAAAAGATCTTGTTGCTACAGCTCAAGAAATAAGTAGTATAGGTGCAGAACAAATTGTGGTTATAGAACCAGCACCAGCACTTAAGGAGACTTCCCAAGTATCCACTACTGTGAATGTTCCACAGTAAGAGGAAAAGTTGAAAGTGGATGAGGTGATAACAAAAAAGGATCATGATCATCATGATCAACATATAGATACATCACAAGATCCTCCACCTCAGGAAGATGCTCCTCCAGAGAAAGAAGTTCCTCAATAGGAGGATGTGCCATAGGATCAACATCAAAGCGAGCATCATGAAAAAGAACTAAGGAAATCACCTTCTCCATCACATCTGCTGATAGAACTAGGAGATAAAGCTGAACATCATGATGATGCAGAGAAACATGATCAGGTACCTCCATGGTTGGAGAAAGAGGTAAATGCAGAGGTAGAACTTGAAATTCAAGAATTTGATGTATCTACCTTATTTTCTGAGAATCTAATAAAGCCTAAGAGGAAGGCCAGAATGACTTTAGCCACTAAGAGGGATCCACAACTTGGAGAAGGACTGCATAGATTGCAGTACCTACTGTAGAGAAAGAAAAAGGTAATATTACCTTAGATGAGTTTTAGATCAGCACAGTGGACTTAGGATTTGTCAATGAAGACCAAGAGGGTCAAGAATGTAAAGATATTATTAATTCTTTAATTCAGAAGGTGAAAAGAGAGAAGGAGAAACATAAGCAACACAAAGAGCACATTGCTCAGTTGCATGCCTACATAGGAAGGCTGACTAATACTGAAGATACTTCAACTGAACATGGAGTCCCATTGACTGGTATTTCTCAAGAGGAGGTGAATAAATTAGATCTCATGAAACATGAGGCATCTGTACTAAGGAAATGGATGTTATCCACATTGGATAATCCAGAGGAAGTAGTAAAGGCCTCTTTGAAGAGGTGGAATACTCTCAGTGACTCCAGGTCAAGAGTAGATAAATTACAGATGCAGACAGGCAAAAGGTCTTACAAATTGGAAAAGATATTGGACATCCTGGGAGAAATAAGGAGGATAAATCCTCAGTTGCTTATCAACAAACATGTACTAAATAGTAATACTGCCTTGTTGGTTGATATATGGTATAAAGACATTCAATTTGAATGTGGAGTACTTAAAAGATGCAATAATAAACTGAGAGATATCAGCATGAAGTTGCATGATTTAATGTCTATTGAGGCAGAAATGTTGGAAACACTGGAAGGAGAAGTGGAAGGGAAAGTAGAAAATCAATATGAAGAGTTTTCCAACAAAGCTTTACACGGCAACTTCCAATCAGTAGCTGATGATCCACTTGTTCACTTGACAGAAGAAGTCATAGATAAAATAATGAGAATCAAAGTCAAGATGGAAAATTACAATGAGATGCTGCAAAATAGGAAAGACAAACTGGACAGCAGTAGACACAAATACGAGGCACACAAGCATGCCATCATCAAAGCAAAGACTCAAGATGGCAGAGAAATAGATAAAATTATGCAGCTATATGAGCAGATTCGGAGCAGCATGCAGCCTCATATGCGAAGTCATCATCATCAGGATGATGAAAGTTCAGGAAGTGTTGCACATGATGATGATAAGGTAGATGATGATGCAGCATAAAGTAAATATTAGCATCAGATACTTAGTGAAAATAAGTATTTTTAGATAGTTGCTAGCTGGCAACTTGTGCCATTTTGATAAGGTTGACATAGTCAAAGGGAAATCTTGACCGTAGATATTCATAGACAAATCAAGATCGTTGATCTTCTTGTGACAGATTCCTCACCTTGTTCTATAAAAGGTGCTGGAATGCCTCTTTGCTAATATTTGAAACTTAATTGAAATCTGTCTGCTGAAACATTCAGGGCTCATTTCAAAGATTTTGTATACATTTATATCTTTGCATACTTAATGAATGAGAAGACTTGTTTGATTACAATTCATAGTAAATCTTGAGTAATCAGTGTGTGAATTCTGGATATATGCTGTGATTTGCTGTGTCCCTTGGAGTGCATGTCTACCTGCATATGTTGTTTTCATACAATTCCTTTGAAGTTAGCATCAACTGTATGTAGCTGTGGAATGTCCTGGTGAACATATGGTTTGGTTTTCTTCTCTTCATGACTGTATTTGATGTACATGTGGTTCAATAGCTGAAGGTTCAACATTAATTTGAAGCATTTCTTTAAATTTCTTTTAAATTTCAGATCATTTTACCATCATAATTGCAACTAATTGATAATCTCAAGCAAATCACACAAAATATGTGGACATACCGTAGATAATTGAAAATATTTAGCATATTTGAAGCTCAAGCATGTATAATTGAAAATATCATGCAAAGATTTGAATATAACTGCATCATTTAATCAAACAATTGTATAAAATGACCTCTCTGTGAAGAATCTTTGCAGAAACAGTGTCATGATGATGAACTTCATGTAAGGCCCCAAAATAGAAATAGCAACACACATCAACCTCTGAGTAACGTCAGACAATTAAGACCTAATCACCGGAGACTTGGGATCATGAATTCTCTAAATTCATCGTATCTTTCAAGATGAATAAAGGTTAATGTGTACTTTTATTCTATGCTTGTTTATGACTAACATCATGACCAACATAAATTGGTGCTAGAAGGAGGGCCTTTATCTGAAAGAAGATGCTCATCATCATTATTTTCAGGTTTGATGATGCAAAAAGTAAGGTAACCCCAATGCATTCGTGAATTTCAAATATTGCTCAAATATTTACTGTAGCAAGCTTGTAAATGCTCATTCTATGTAAAGTTCCTAAAATCAGTCATAAATATTGCAAGCTTTACAGTAGATCATCATGAATTCACAAATATCAGCCAATGTTAAGTAAATCCATTCAAGCTTTGAAGAGTTTTGCGTTAGAAACCTGATATCTTATGGTAAGAGTCATTCTACCCTATTATCACCTTATATTTGCACTATCTTTGCAAATATTTCATAAATATCCAGTCAGATCAGTCATTCGACCACAAATATCACCTCATCTAGTGAAATCCAACTAATATTTATAATCATGCAGCCAATTTGCCTCAAAATTGAGAAATCCTGGCTCACAGGATAAATACCAGGTCTAGACTTAGTGGAATCTTTGAAGAATTGCCTGTTAGAGGTTTCAAACCTAGAACTGTGGACATCCATCATACTCCAGGGTCTAGTGCATCAAGAGCTTCACCAGAGCCTCATCCTGTAACTCCTATTGGTTTACAAGTACCTTCAGGGTTATCTGTTACACCTCCTTTACAACCACAACCCCAGGTCCAACCTCAACCAACCATACCACAGGCTCAACCTCCTCCAGTTGCAATGTCTTTCTTTGCAACAGATTCACCATTGACCTTCACTGCATATCATGAGTTGCCAAAGAACCCAGACAAAATTTGTCTGAAGTATCATCCTTACCAAGATGCTGATGATCATATCAGAACCTTTAAAGAGGCCTGCTGTAGGGCCAGAATAGAACATCAAGATGTTGTATGCAGATTATTCCCTTTTTCCTTAGGGGAAGAGGCTTATAATTGGTTTATTAGTCTTGGTCAAGGTTCTGTTGATTCATGGGCTGTCTTAGAGAAAGCTTTCACAGATAGATTCAAAGCTCCTATTGATCCTTCAATGAACTATCACCTATTTGCCACAATCAGATGATTTGAAGGCGAGCCGATTGCAAACTTCAATGCTAGGTTTCAGAAAATGTTGTCCAAGGTAGTCACCCCTTATACTGTGTCTGATGAGGCCATAAGGAGCATTTATTACTCAGCCTTAGATCCTCTGACCTCCATGTTCATAAGGAGGGCACATCCTTAGATCACAACTCTAGCATTAGCTTTTCAAGAAGCCATAAAGGTTAGTCAATATCTGTCACCTACTCCTACTCCAAATACAACTTTCCCTACATTTCCTGGCATGTATCCAACTTATCCTCCTGCATATTCGGTATAGCAATATCCTAATGGAGCTATGATACCTCCAACAGTCATGCCTGTACCTTTGCAAGTACCTCCATTAAGTATCATGCCACCTCCTAATGGGAATGGCCAGACGCCACAATATCCCGCATAAACTCAAACACCTCAGGGTGTTGATCTGTCTAACAATAACCATGGATCCTCTTTTTTCAAGCCTCAAACAGAGAATGCAGTAGCCAAAGTTCAAGAAGAAAAGGAAGAAATCAAAGAAATCTCTGCTCAATTAAGAAAACTCACTACCGAGGTGACACATTTGAGAAATCAAAATTTCTATTCTCAGCCTAACCAAAACAAAGGTTATTCTAATGACAGACCAAATTATCCTGACAAAGGATACAATAACAACAGTAATTTCAATAATAGTGGTGGAAATAACAATAATCCTCAGAGACAGCCTAGAGTGTGGAATTCCAGGCCAAATAATGGTTCATTACCATCACCCTTAGATAATCAGCCACCTGGTGAAGCCAAACAGACTACTAGAGTCAATCTTGCTAAAGCAGCCCTCACCAACTGGTGTAGGATACACAACACAAATGCTCATGCAGAGTTAGATTGTCCACAATTTAGAATTGATGCTAGCATTTTCCAGACAGAAGTATCTAATACTTCTGGAAATCCACCTCAGGTAGAGGGAAATGAACTTGTTCCTTGTGGATATGACTCTGCATTTGTATTGGAGAGCTACACTGATCGTCATCATCAACAGACTGTGTCATCCCACCAACATTGTTCCCAAGTATGTGAAGAATCTACTTTGACTTTTGAGTCAAATTGTGTCTTCCCCTTTGAGGATGAGAATGAGCCTTCCACTGAACATGAGGAGGTGCATGCATACCAGCAACAATATCCTGGTAAGCATAATTACAATCTGAGAAGTGGCTCCAACAGACCTACTGGTCCACTGACGTCATCTCTACCTCCAAATAATTTCAACACACCTCCTGATCCCAAAGCTAGTAATAATCTGGGATTTCCCAAGGTAAATGCACAATATTTGTCACCCTAGAATACAGCATCAAAAGCTATTGCCTTACCTCATGAGTCTAACAAACTGGTTACATACCTGGCTGATGAGATGAAAAAGATAAAGATCAGCCTGTCTTTGTCAGAATTGTTGAAAACTCCTGCAATTAAGAAAGCTTTTATGAAGTCACTAGATGATCCTACTCCTAAAGAGGATATTCATTGTCCAGGTCATCTTAGCAATAAAGATCATGCTACTAGAGATAATAATATCAAGCCTAAGGTGCCAGCTACTGTCCAACCTGCAGAAACCTCACATATGACATTATACATAGATAAGAGTGAGTCACCACCTTTCCTCCTTACCATAAGGATGTTTGGAAAGAATTTACACAACTATTTAGTAGATTCAAGTGTATCTACAAATGTGATGCCCTTGTCCATATGCAATGCTTTAGGATTGCATCCTGCTAAATCCCTAAAGAAGGTGACATAGTTAGATAAGACAGAGGTGAGTGTAGTAGGAGAACTGACTCATATACACATGCAGCTAGCATCTGATCCCAGGATCTAGTACTATATTGATATTCAGGTAATTGATATACCTGACACATATGGGATGCTGCTCAGCAGGGACTGGTCAAAAACTCTGAATGGATATATGGCTACTGACTTCAGCCACATGTGGTTACCTTGGAAAGGTATACCAAACCAGATAAGAATAGATGCTGAGCCCAGGATGAAACACATGATAATTGAATATAACAAAACGAATGAAATAATGTATGTAAATGTTGAACCTGGAGTTTATGCCGTTAGACCACAGACTATCAGGATAGAAGAGATCCTGATGCTTGAATTTCATCATCATCATCATCATGATCATCAGGAAGACATGCCAGTTGTAGAGCCCAATACCAATTTTGAGAACAAGAATGAAATAGACCGCTTCAGAAATTTTGAGATGCATCTGTCCAAACAAGTAAAGCGTTGTCAATTGTTAAATATACTTGCTAATGATATTTTGATTGATGGATGGTGCAGATTACACGACAAAGGACATTCAGAAAAGATGTGCGAAACATGCTTAGACATGATGATGCTGGAGCAGACATGCAGTGAGGCATCATCATCATATTCCAAGGTAAGTTCTACATTTGGTGATGATGATGATACTGATTCTTGTTTGTCTTCTGCAGGAACCACAGAAAAAGTGATAGATCATGATGAAGATTATGTACAGAGAACAGAAGAAATACTGGTGAGCAACCAGATAAGTGTTAAGAAGAAAGAAAAGATCACCCCTGGGAGTGATTGTTTTATGGAGTTAGATTATGAACTGTCTAATGAAGACAGAGGTAGTAACTTGACTAAGTTTGAGGAATTTCTGGCAAAAGAAGTAGATAAGATGACACAGCAGCACAGACCTCCCCATGAAGTCTTATTTAAAGGTTGGTGTAGGTTGCATGAGGCACCTCATTCAGAGACTGCCTGCTCACTATGTTTACACATTTTAAAAAAACATACAGTGCCTGATCCAAAAGATCATCCTCCTGATGATGGAAAACAAGAAGAAAAATCAGCTTCTCAGAAGGAAGAAAAGATGAAGTCTGCCCAGGCTGACATTCCTAAGTCAAAACGGATATCAGGTGGGGTAGCTGCCAAAGCTGCAAAAGAAAATATAGGTTTAGCTAAACCTCATGCTGGAAATAAATCCTGGACTTTAAGATTTGATGGATCCAAGTCTAAACAAGGAGCTGGAGTAGGGATTGATCTCATTGATCCATCAGGAAAATCCTACCTAGCTGCATAAAGATTACAATTCCCCTGTACTAATAATGTGACAGAGTATGAATCTCTAATCCATGGGATACTGTTTGCTCTCAAAAAGAAAGTGAAAGTTCTACATGTCTTTGGGGACTCAGAGTTAGTTGTCAGACATGTAAGAGGAATATATTCTTGCAATTATAAAAGATTGTCAAATTATAGACACAGAGTGTGGGATTTGATTAAAGACTTTGATGCATTTAACATCACCCACATTCCTAGAGAACAGAATCATAGGGCAGATGCACTTGCCCAGGCTTCCAGTACACTGGAGCCATTATCCATATCAGGTCTAAAGAGATTTTCAGTAGAGCTAGTATCTGTACCATCAGTACCTGATAATGTTACTAATCTCCAGGTTTTTGATGATGATCAGCATATTCTTGATTTCATCTCCAACATGGATGTATTTGATGCTCAGATCATAGATGAGAATAGTATGGAAGATCATGTCTGGGAAGAAGATGAAATATTAGAGTTGTCTAGCAACAGGATTCCCAAAGGTATGATTGAATTAGAAAGAGCCTTTGACCTGGATAATATGCTGAAGTAGAAGGATCTTCCCAAAGCTGATGGAGGTCAATATTCACAAGTGAATATTGGACAAGATGAAGACAAGAAAAATGTCTTGATAGGTAAAGTTTGCACACCAGAAGAGTTAGAAGGAATAACTCAGGCCCTTAAGGATTACATCCATGTGATTGCATGGACTTATGATGAGCTGAGGACATATGACACATCAGTCATAACTCATACTATACCTCTCAAGCCAGATGTTAAACCTTTCAAACAGAAGCAAATGACAGTCAATGCTTTGCTTGAACCAATAATTTTTTAAGAAGTCAAGAAGATGTTAAATGCCAGAATAATATTTCCTGTGAGGCACTCCACTTGGGTGGCTAATCTAGTCCCAGTTAGAAAGAAGAATGGAGACATTAGGCTATGTGTAGACTTCAGGAACCTGAATAGAGCATCAGAAAAGCATAATTATCCTTTGCCCTCATTAGATGAAGTTCTGCAGATTGTAAATGGAGCCAAAATGATGTCCTTCCTGGATGGATTTTCAGGATATAACCAAGTGATGGTTGATAAGATTGACAGATTGAAAACTTCCTTCACCACCAAGTGGGGGATCTTTGCATATAGACGTATGCCGTTCGGACTGATAAATGCTGGAGCAACATTCCAGCGAGCAATGGACATAGCCTTCAGAGGCTTAATAGGAAAATGTATAGTCATCTACATGGATGACCTCACAATATTCTCCAAAGAAAGGGGGAACCATGTAACAGATCTCAGAAGTGTGCTGAAGAAATGTGAAGAGTATGGAATATCCTTGAACCCCAAGAAATGCATATTCGGGGTGACAACAGGAAAGTTGCTGGGCCATTTGATAACTGGAGATGGAATCATCATTGATCCTGACAGGGTGGAGTCTATCATGAAAATACAACTTCCTGGGAGCAAGAAAGAACTTAAGTCTTACTTTGGTAAGATTAACTTTGTAAGAAAGTTCATCACTAGTTTTGCAGAAATAGTCAGACCACTAAATGCTATGCTAAAAAAAGATGCCAAGATTGAGTGGACAGCAGAGGCTAAAGCTGCTTTTGAGGACATAAAGAAAGCCATATCAGATGCTCCTGTCCTCATCAGTCCAGACTACACAAAGGACTTTTACATCTATTCATTTGCCTCAGAACATACCTCTGCAGCAGTGTTGACTCAAAGGAACGAGGAAAAGGAAGAGAAACCAATAGCCTTCATGAGTTGTCCCTTCAAGGATGCTGAGCTGAGATATGTAGATGTTGAAAGATAAGCACTTGCATTGATCAGGGCAGTAAAGAAATTCAGGCATTATATACTGAGAAGCAAGGTGATTGCAGTAGTGCCTGATGCAATAGTGAAGATGTTGCTCATGCAGAGTGAACCTAGTGAGAAAAGAGCCAAGTGGATTACTGTATTACAAGAGTATGACATGAAAATTACACCCATGAAGCTGGTAAGAGGACAGGCTTTGAGCCAAATGATATCTGAAATTGACCCAAACATCACAAGTCAACAGCATGTTATCAATGATAAGAACAATAAAGAGTGGTATTCAGATATCAGGCACATCCTGATTACTGGAAGATGTCCTCCCAGAATGCAAGCTTCACAGAGAAGAGCCTTGAAGATAAGGTCACAAAAATATATGATGAAGGGAGGAATCCTGTTCAAGAAGAATTATGAAGGAATATACCTGAGATGCTTAGAAAAGCCAAAAGCAAATAAGGTTTTATCAGAACTACATGACAAGTTCGGAACTGCACATGGATCAGCCTTGGCCACAACACATGCATCCTCAGAGCAGGATATTACTGGCCTACAGTTTTTAAAGACACAGCTCATCATGTTAAATGTTGTCATGTATGCCAGATTGCTGCCAATAGAGAGAAATATGCTGCTCAACCCTTACAGCCAGTGATGGAAGAGCGCCCATTTGCACAATGGGGCATGGACTTCATAAGACCAATCAATCCTCCATCTTCCTTAGGCCATAGGTATGTCTTAACAATTACTGACTATTGTACCAGATGGACTGAAGCTGTTAGCAGCAAGACTTGTACTGCAGATGATGTTATTAAATTTCTAGAAAGCAACATTGTTACCAGATATGGAACTCCTTATGCTTTGGTAAGTGATAATGGTTCTACCTTCACTTCAACTAAATTGTCAAGTTGGGCTTTTGATCATGGGATCATACTTAAGTTTTCATCCAACTACTATCCCCAAGGGAATGGATTAGCAGAATCCACCAACAAGAATTTGCTGAATATCATAAGAAAATTAATAGAGAAGAACCCTAGGCAATGGAACTCATTTCTGAAATATGTCTTATGGGTAGACAGAACTAGAATGAAAACTGTGTTAGGAAACTCACCTTTCCAACTAGTATATGGGGTAGATCCTATCCTCCCTATAAACTTGAAAATTCCTACTTTGTAGTTTGCCCAAGAGTACCTAGGCATTGATAATAGACAAGAGGTCAGGTTGCTTCAGTTGATGCACTTGGAAGAGAAAAGGAGTCAAGCAATTGACCAATTTGCAAAACACCAGGCTATTGTCAAACACTGGTTTGACAAGAGAGCTAGAGTTAAAGCTTTCAGGACATCTGATTTAGTCCTGATGTGGGATAAAGCCTATGAGAGGAAAGGTGACCATGGCAAATTTGACAGATTATGGATAGGTCCCTTTCAAATTTCTGAGATACTAGGAGACAGCACTTATAGGCTTAAGAACCTAATAGGTGAGGATGTCCCATTGCCAGTCAATGGACAATTCCTCAAACATTATTTCCAGGCCTGAGTGACTTCATGGCAGTCATGTGTATCATATTGCACATTTGTATAGTTGTTTGTACAGTTGTGTTTTTGTTTGTTTCGTTTCATTTGTTGAGACCTTGTTCTGGTTAGTTAAGATGATGCACTTCATCACCATAGAAAATAAATAAATTGTTAGGATTCAAGTGATGAGATCAGATTTAGACATAGGTTATGATTCATTCTAAGAAGTATTCATAATTAGGTCTATGATATCTTTTCATCAGGGTGCCTTTTCTTGATCAAAGTGAATCAATCACAATGAAACACTTAACAGCCTTGGGTTTGTTAAACACACAAGTATAGGTGTTAAGTGAAAAATCTAAAGGGACTCCCTTGCTACCAATACAATCTCCAACCTAAAGCTACAGGTGACTCTACCTTGTACAAATGAGCTGACATGATGATATCAGATTCAAATTTTAAAGAGAAAATCAGAAAAGAAATAAAATTAGGCCATCTAAGTAACTCTACCGGGGCTATAGACGCCTGCTGGCAATGGGGCTCTACTTAGGGAGATTGTATAGATAACCTTGCCGGAGCTATAGATGCCTACTGGCAGCAAGGCTCTATCCAGGTTGGCTATGAGGGATGATCTTCAACTATGTAGTTTAACACCAGTTACTTATGTTTTCAACTTGCTTTCAAGATGAGGATAATTAATCATTTGCACACACATGATCCTTTGTTAGCATTCTTGTCATGATGAAATTTTATCATTCAGAAGATCATGATGCTTATGCTTAGAAAGAATTAGAATACTATGAATAAATAGGATCACATCACTTGAATCATTGGAATTTATTTATTTTCTTTAGTGGCAAGTTGTTGTGTGGTTACACAATACGCCCCATTTTGACTTGGCAAAACAGGGACCCAACTTTTTGACTTGTTTTGTGCTTTCTGGTGGTCTGGTAAAAGTAAGTCATGCAGATCATCATGCATAGAAAGGCTGGGTAGGTCATCATCATGAGGTCAATTTGTCAAAGTTTGTATTTCATTCTAATAACCTCATTTTTGAATAGAGTATCAAATTCCATGCAGGTTTGCCTTTTACATCACCCTGATATTCATCAGGATGTGAAAGTTATGAATGGTCAAAGTTTGAGTCAAACCTAATTTTTCTAGGGGGAGGATCATATTTCATAACATCAGTCATATTTCAGAAGGTCACCCCGATCTAATTTATCACCCGATAAATCATGCGGCCCAAATATCCGGACGTCAATTTTAGGTGATAGTAGACTTTACCCGTCAATAGCCTTATGCATTTCACGAGGATCATACTTTTTAATGTAACCCGATATTTCTTAATATCCTCCTGCTGTGAAATATCCCCCTAAGCCATTATCCTAAAGACATCATTTGAGTCTGATAAACAAAGAAACTAACATGACGATGATGTCATCATCACATTTACCTCTCGGCAGGATATTTCATAAACATGATCCTGCTCGTATAACATGACGATGACGTCATGATGCCTTGCCGATACAATGAGTTATTATCTGGATGATGTCATCCTGATATTCTGAAAAGGAGAGGTTATGTTTTATCCAATCATCATCTTTGAAACATCACCTGATGTATCGAAATATCCTCCTGATGTACTAAACATAACCAAAGGGTGAGTTGATCACCCGATCTTGTCACGATAGTTTTTCCTCTCGAAGAGGATGATCACATTAAACTCGAGATGATATTTGCGACTATCATCTTGTTATTCGAATATCATCCTATCATACGAATATCACCCCGCTCCTGTTGTTGCCATTAACATTTAATGCGCACAGACATGGTAGGTAGTTCCCGCCGACCCCAAAGCCCGATGAAACAGCTGGCAAAATCTTGACTTTCCGTGCAGAAAATTAACGAATAAAATCCAATCTGTTAGGGTTTGCCCTAATTTCACCCTAAGCACATGGTTAAAAGGTGAATTCACCATCATTTCAGTTCTTACATTGCGATAAAATTGTTTTTACAGAGCACCAGCTTCCGTATCCTCATACAGGCGATAGTCAGACAAACCAAGCTTATAAATGGGAGGAAGTGTGTGATCATCAGCAAAATTAAGAGCACTTTTAGAAGTCCACTGGTATAAAGGAAATTTGCATATCCAGGTAAGTAAATGAAACCCTCATCATGTTGTTTCTGTAATAGTCAGGTATGGTGTTGTTAATCTGAAGTCCTGGTTTATGCACCCCCATGATAAGTTGATGTTGAATACATATAGTAGGCATGATGGTTAGTAGAGATAATTGTTATCTACATGCATGTGAGTATCCATTGTAAGACAAGATTTTGTTAATTGCAGGCATCCATGGCTGATAAGAGGTTGGCTAAGTGTGAGGCTGAATTTAGTAAGCCCATGTTTTCATCTCAGAGAGGCGTCCTGTTCAAATATGGTGCAATTACAGATACCCATCAGGGGAATACTAATTTGGAAGCCTGGTCAGCTAGGCTGAATGGTGAGAAGAATAGAAGTCCTGTGCTGGATGCCGTATTCGTGTTCAAAATGTGGAATGCCACCAGTTTCCCATACTCCATGGAGTCTCTGGAGCTGGTTATCGAGTGTGCTTGGAACTACAACCCAGAGACCTGGCAGATGATGAAGCATGGAAGGATATATGCAGACCTATCCATCAAGGGTCTCTCCCAGACATTTGGACTTCCATTGGGCAGGAAGGTCAATAGTGTGGACCTGAAGAAATTAGAGAAAGAGTATGAAAATAACAAGAAACAAGCCAGGAAAAATATGTACCAATGGAGGGCTGAGAACAGCACATATCCTGCAGCCACCAAACTTCCTGTACACTTATTCAAATATGATTATAGTGATGAGTACCAATACATGATTGCACTATTGAGTAGAGTCACAGGCCAGCCTAGTGCTGGTGGTTTTAAAGATTAGATGTATGGTGTGATCATGATGTGCATATATTCAGACATCAAGCCATTGTGGGGCCAACTAATAAGTGATGCTCTGCATGAACAGCTGATGAACCTGGGAGGTTCAAATTGTGCTTTCTATATGACGTCATACATTGTCTACTCCTGTGCTTACAAAGGCACATTTGATGCACTGGTTATAGATGGAAAAGTCACAGGTATAATTAATGCTGTGCATATTTGGGATCATCATCCCCAGCTACAAAGAGCCAATTACCTCCAAAATTACAAACTGGTAAATGATGCATTCTCTATGCATCTGGTCAGAACCATGGAGGAGGACAAAACAAAATGATTGAGCATGGAGGCTAAAGAGATAATCTACAGGCATGGAGCCTGGTATATACAATTTGCCACATTTTCCTACATGAGGATTGAGGGTTTTGAAGGAAATCCCCTCATGCTGCCAAGGTATCCCACTGATGCAGTGGTACTGATGGAATTTATAAGGCAGAGCTCCACAATGTTGAAAACATATAAGGATGCCCGGAAGCTGCCACCAATTTTGTTTCCAGTCACCATTGGCTGGTACATGTGTCCTGATTCAGAGAACATCAAGAAGCTGATGGACACCTTAAATAAAATGCAATTGCAGCCATTTCCAATAATAAGACCATATGATCCTTATGGCAGGATGCAGAAAATAATAGGAAAGCCTATCCACCAGAGGCACCTAGAAGACTTCTAGGTGACTGTGAAGATGAAGCAGAAGCAAGAAGAAAAAGATATCAAAGGCTAACACTGAATCAAATCAGAGCCTTTGACAGCATCCCCATCCCTCAACAATTGAAGAAGGATGATGGTAGGATAATTGTAGATGAGTATGAGGAGAAGAAGATATATAATGATACCATCTTTGCACCTAACCTCACCATACAAGAGGACATATCCTTGGACCCCTTCATTGCTAGGACCATACAGCTAACCCAAGGCTGGGTTGATGAACAGATAGAGGCTTTGAAGAAGAAAGGTGTTGCCATTACTGTGGACAACAAAAAGAAGGGGTAGGATATTCCTGATGGGGAGTATGATGACTTCATAAATGAGAAAAGAAAGTCTAAGGGAGATAGACTCCCTCCACAACAACAACAGAGCAAAAGACCCCCAAGGGGCAAGAAAATAGATAATGAACCCAAAGGGGTTATTATTGAATGGGCAATGTTCATAGCTAAAGAAGCAGCAGCATCAGGATCAGGGTCAGTATCCGCATCACCCCCACGGACAAGAAAACAAAAGTCCAAGAAAGGAAAGACAGTAGAGGCTAGGATTACTGAGACCCAAGAAGAGGGTCAATCCTCAAGAAAACCAGATGAAGAGAATATCCTCATGGAGGAAGAGCCTGAGGAAGAAGAGGCCCATTTGTTATTCAAAAGGAAGAGAAGAGCTCCACAGGTGGTGGTATCTACCCCACCGAAGAGACCAAGAACCTCCATGAGAGGTGAAATAAGACAATCCCCTACATTGTTACAAGGGGCAGGTAGTGAAGTGCATAGGGAACTTTAGCACAATGTTCCACTTCCTACCATCTTCAAGTTCAAGACTGAGCTTGTAGAGGACTAGATGAAAGAGACCTCCCAGGCACATGCAGAAGGTCGCATCTCACTGGAGGAGACAATAAATTTGTCTGATGATGAAGTTGTGAAGGAAGTGGCTTCACAAAAGATGGAAACCCTTGCTGCAGGTACACACATGACCCCTCACAAGACTCCACTAGTTCATACTATACTGGAGGAGATAAAGCAAGTGGAAATAGAAAAAGAAAAAAGCCTAGAGAGGATAGCCCAAGAAATGGGGCTAGATACATTAATTGCACAGGTGACAAGTCCTGTAGTGGTAGACTTGACAGAGAAATAGGATGTGAATCCTGAACATCCAGCAGGATCACCTGATAAAGGGCAACCTGCAGAAGAAGTGAAGATGGCAGAATCAAAGGGCCATACTTCAGAGATAAGTCAACAAGATACATCAGTAGAGCCTACTATAGTAGAAGTTCTAGAAAAGTAGGCTGATGAGAAAGAGGTAATAAAAGATCTTGTTGCTACATTTCAAGAAATACGTAGTATAGGTGCAGGACAAATTGTGGTTACAGAACTAGCACCAGCACTTAAGGAGACTTCCCAAGTATCCACTGCTGTGAATGTTCCTCAGCAAGAGGAAAAGTTGAAAGTGGATGAGGTGATAACAAAAAAGGATCATGATCATCATGATCAACATATAGATACATCACAAGATCCTCCACCTCAGGAAGATGCTCCTCCAGAGAAAGAAGTTCCTCAACAGGAGGATGTGCCACAGGATCAACATCAAAGCGAGCATCATGAAGAAGAACTAAGGAAATCACCTTCTCCATCACATCTGCTGACAGAAATAGGAGATAAAGGTGAACATCATGATGATGCAAAGAAACATGATCAGGTACCTCCGTGGTTGGAGAAAGAGGTAAATGCAGAGGTAGAACTTGAAATTCAAGAATTTGATGTATCTACCTTATTTTATGAGAATATAATAAAGCCTAAGAGGAAGGCCAGAATGATTTCGGCTGTTAAGAGGGATCCAACAACTGGGAGAAGGACTACACAGATTGCAGTACCTACTGTAGAGAAAGATAAAGGTAAAATTACCTTAGATGAGTTTCAGATTAGCACAGTGGACTTAGGATTTGTCAATGAAGACCAAGAGGGTCAAGAAGGAAAAGATATTATTGATTCTTTAATTTAGAAGGTGAAAAGAGAGAAGGAGAAAAATAAGCAACACAAAGAGTACATTGCTCAGTTGCATGCCTACATAGGAAGGCTGACTAATATTGAAGATACTTCAACTGAACATGCAGTCCCATTGACTGCTATTTCTCAAGAGGAGGTGAATAAATTAGATCTCATGAAACAGGAGGCATCTGTACTAAGGAAATGGATGTTATCCACATTGGATAACGCAGAGGAAGTAGTAAAGGCCTCTTTGAAGAGGTGGAATACTCTCAGTGACTCCAGGTCAAGAGTAGATAAATTGCAGATGCAGACAGGCAAAAGGTCTTACAAATTGGAAAAGATATTGGACATCCTGGGAGAAATAAGGAGGATAAATCCTTAGTTGCTTATCAACAAATAGGTACTGAATAGTAATACTACCTTGTTGGTTGATATATGGCATAAAGACATTCAATTTGAATGTGGAGTACTTAAAAGATGCAATAATAAACTGAGAGATGGGTAAGTGCAAAAAGATGGGGGGCCAAAAAGTGGCCAAAAAATTTTCAAAAAAATTTAAGGCAAAACGCGAGCGCGTTATAATGCGCTCGCATTATGCCTTGGCAATGACAAGCCTTAGGCTCGTCATTGCCGAGCCATAACGCGAGTGCGTTGTAACGCGCACGCGTTATAAACTGCTATTTATAAAAAAAAACTCGCTGTCATTTCATTTCAATGAGTTTTTCCTCCGCCCGCGGCATAAAACCCTTCCAAAAACGCGCTCGCGTTCTACAAAACGCCATTCAACACAAAAGATTTGTCGATTCATCGCCGAAATGCCGCCACGACGTCGAGCATGCCAAAGGGGTGAGTTATCTTTGTTTTTTTGTTTGAATTTCTTCCTAAATAGGTAGGTTTTTGTTGATTTTTGATGTATATTTTATTAATTGTAGGAAATTTTAATGCACCTCCTCCTCCTCAAAATCCACAAAATCTTGAGGAAGAAATACCTGCAGAACAACAACCTCCTCCATTCATTCCTCGACATGCCCCTGGAACACAAGATAATATAATGGGGGAAATTGAAAACAACAAAAAACAAATTGAAGATATAATTGCAAGGTTGAAAGATCCTTCCACTTCAACCTTGCATAGGTCCACGCTTGCCGAATCTCTTGAGTCTGTGTTATCAAATGTAAATTCAATTAGCAAGCAAATAACTAATTGGACCGATAAAAAGAGAGAGTTTAGAGATTACTATGCAGATAAATTGTCATACCAAGATGTCAAAAAATTACAAATTACAAAAGTAGACTTGTGTTCAATTTTCACAAACCCACAAACAAATCAACCTCCACCCATTACATGCAAGAGGTTCCCTATCCATTGGTGCAACAACCAAGTGATAAGGGACAATTTCGGGCAGAGGTGGTGGATGGTTTTTGACCATCCTCCATGCAATAACAATGAGGTCCCGCAATACTTTTTGAGGAAACTCTACTCCGAGTTTGTCCTCAATAAAGTGCCAAACTATTTTGATATGCGGGACTTCCAAGGTAGAGGTGGGGGCTCAGCACAGGATAGACCAGGGGCACGTCTTGACCCACAGCGGGTAGTGAGACGAGTAATCAGCAGACCAGCCCACGAGCATGTTTCTATCCCTTCCATTGTGAAGGAGAGTGTTGAGGTCGATACACTGAGGTCGATTAGTGCCTTGACCCAGAGCATCATAGAGCATGCCGATCCTGCAACACAGAGTGGGTTGGGAGATAGTGCGAGGAGTAGGGTCCCACCGCATACTTGCCAGGCTTGCGGGTCAGCCTATGGTTATGACCCCATGAACAGTCAGGATGCAGGTGCACAGGCTACATCTGCAGCTGAGCAGATGGTGATGACAGATACCCTCCTGAGTGAGACTTTCGGTCTTGATACTCAGGTAAATATTAGCAAGTTTATTGAATTTAATTTATTAAATTTTATTTTTGAAATACAAGATTAACTAATTTAAATTGATGATTTTAATGAAATTTCAGGGTCATAGCGTCGATGCAGTTTTCAGTGGTTCTCCACCTACATTTTTCACTAGATCATCTACTGTCGAGGTATGTAACTAGTAAACAATTATAAATATTACATGTGAATAGCATCGTTATATGAATGGTATTCTAATTTCTGATTTTGGATGTTGAATAGGTTAACACTGTAGATTTCATGGCAACACCTGCCAGCGGTGGTGGACTTCAAAGCTTTACGGATGTAATAAAATAAATAGTTTAATGAATGAATTGTACTTACTAAATTTTTGTATGTGATTTGTGTGTTTTATTGTGTGTACTTCCATGTTTAGATGAGCATGTGTGTATGTTAGGAGCCATGATTTGCATCACTATTATAGTTTTCGTAATTGAATAATGTTGTTTTATTTCTAGATGATGCAGGCTGCGGATACACCTCCCCATGTTCATAGGGCAATGGAGCAGGGTGTGGCCTCTGCGATTCATAGCTCTATGGCATTGACAGGGGTATGAGGCAGATTAGTAAATTTCAATTTACATTCATTGTTATAGTTGTCTATTTTTGAAAAATCAAAAGATTATTGATTTGAAGTTTAATTTCTATCTGGATGGTTTCTATAGGACATGGCATCACCAGGGCCTATTCCTGCTACTGAGGCAAGCGAGGAGACAGATTATATGTTAGTGGTAAGTGATTATTTTGTTAAATGTTTTATTTTTTTATAACATGTAATTTCTATATATTAATATCTATACTTTTATTTGTAACAGGTAAAGGTGCAGGAAGAACTAAATAGGAGGAGTAGCCCTCGGGTTCGTAGTAGACCACCCACATGCATGTCTCCATCCCCTAGAAGATCAAAGGCTGCTCGTGATTTATTCTCTTCACCAGCTAGAGGGGAATGACTTTTTATTGTGTTCCTCTGTTGTATGCCTATATGGCATTTGTGGACATATATTTTGTATTGTACATAGTTGACATTGTATGCCTATATGGCATTCTTGTAAGCCTATATGGCTATTTTGTATATATGTTATACTTATATCGACAGATATTGATGTATGCGTATATGGATATTTGGTTAATACAAATCTTTTCTATTGATGGCATCCATACTTGCATTATAAATCCACTTTTGAATGGATATTTGTAGATAGCTACTTCAAATATTTAAAGTCTGATTGTATTACATAGGATGTTTGCATTTTCTTTGATAGGCTTGATAGGCCATGGATTACATGATGGTGTTTGATGGAAAAGTATGGTACTAGAATACTCTAGTTCATTCTTAATAGGCTTGTGATTGATAATATCTTTGCATGATTGCACTTGATCTTGGATCATGGGCATGTTGTTAGGATTTTGATTGCATTGTGATGTTTGATGGATAGGCATGGTGTAAGTGTAAGATACCCAACTAGTTCTACGAAAAATTTTCCTTACTTAAACACTTTTACTTGCTAACAATTCATCAACTACTTCAATAACATAAAGATATACATCAAGATAACTATTTGAATGAAACAACATTAGAGTTGGGTACTTGTCTTGTTACTTGATTCAATCAACTTGCAATGTCTTATTACATGGAAAATGCTTTCAATAGCATGAAGTACAACTCATTCAATGGAAATACAAGGACAGGCCTTGAAGCCTTGATGTTACAATGTCTTCCTTACTTGAGCAACATTTGAAGATTTGGAATGTTCAACTCATCACCTCACAAGGTAGGCGCATATTTGAAGGATTTACAGGTTTTTCTGACTTGGGCACCAAGTTGAGGTGACCTCCTCCTAAAGTTGCGCCTTGTCAACATTAGGCGCCAATTAGAGTTTATGGATGCTCTGGATTGTTTCCAAGAGTAGGCGCCAAAACATCATCATTATGAAAGTGTTTTAAATGCTAGGCACCCAAATGAGCCCTCTGGAGTCTAGGTGCTCCTTTCATGCATTCTGTGTTCTAGGCACCAATTGAAAGGAGTGGAGAACAGGGCAAGCGCCTTCCAAACTAGGTGTTTCCTTGAGGTGACAAGGACTTAGAAAGTGCGCCTAAGGTGAGTGCCTTGAGTGAAAAGGTCTAACAAACATCTTTGAACCCACTTTCAAGGTTAGGCGCATTCTGGAGGTGGAAACAAGTAGAATGTGCGCCTTAGCTTCCTTTGTCAATTCTTGCAAGTCTTTGTTGATTAGGAAGGTGGAATGCTTCATTGTAGAACGAGCGCCTATCTTCTAATGTCCAAACTACTTCTTCTAGCTCACTTTGTGGCTAGGCGCCAAAGCTAAACTGTTCACACAAGGGAGTGCGCCTAGACTCACTTGATGTTTTCTTACTACTTCAACCCCTGGAAGATGTTCCAAGGTGTTCCCTTTTACAAGCACCTGACCTCCCAAGCTCCTTCATGTGCTATTCCTTGAAGGTGCCAAAACTGAGCTCCAGTGCCATGGGATTGTGCCTAACATCTTTGAAGAGTTTCTAAGCCTTTTGCAAGTTGATATCCCAAACTCATCTTCTAGGCGCAACAGGAGCTTTCCAAAGGAGTTTCCAAGTTTTAGATGCCAAGCGAGGTCATGGGTGAATGGAACTGCGCCTTAGGAGATGACTGGATCCTAAGCGTCAGTCTAGAGTTACAGTGGAATTGATATGCGCCTCAACTAGCTTAGGCACTCATTTGAAGTGATTCCTTTAACACTTCTCTGTCAATCTCAACTACAAGGATGATCTCCTAATCCAATTTTGATCCTCTGGAGATGCAAATAGCTTTACATTTCACTAGGCGCCATCAATGATGATCATCAACCAAAGCGCATTTCAAAGGTGAGATAGGCAAGTGAGGCACCAAACTAGTCCTTAAGACTTATCTCCTTCTATCAAGTCAATTTCAACTATGTGAGAGAGTTCTATTCTAGGCGCAAAATGGAAATGTTTCATCAATTGGTGCATCTTACAAAGCTCCCAATTCTAGGCGCCAGAGCCAAAGAGTTTTTCCCAACACATGCACCTGGGCTAGGAATTCACCTAAGAGACATCACTTAGCTTTAAAACTTTCAATCTATAGCCATCTGGGCTAGGCGCTCCAATGGAGGATCCTTGAACTCATGCATTGGCGCCTTCTAGTTCTAGGCACCCATTTTGGATGATTCATCCTGATACTAGCACCCAAAATGACTAGACTCTCTTCATCATCCAATTCACTTAGAAGACTCAAGTTGGAGACTTAGTTGTCTATCCATGTTCTCCGGAAGATTCATTGTACCTCTATGCACTATCTCCTTCAAGGCGCTCCTTAAAATCATTGGAAGTGCTCAGGACTTACCTTAGTCCAAAGCGCCACAATCCATTCCTTAAAGCACAAAGAATTCTCAAAGGTGCCCCTATTTACCTCTAAGCACTCAAATATCATTTAGATTCAAGGCACACATTTAGCTCCAAAATGCAAATTTCCATCATCAACCCATCAAGGTGCATCATCTTCCCTTTGTATCCCCTTCAAGGCACAGACATTCACTTCTTCACACTCAAACTCACTCTCTGTCGCCAGAATAGGTGTATAACTTCAAATAAGGCACTAATCTTAGGTTTCTAAGTACTTAGTTTGATCTTAAGGCTATCCTTCCTCTAAGCACTCTCTTCAACTCCCTCACTGAAGGCCCTCTATAAGTTTGGGTGCATTTCATCCCAAGGCACTTCAACATCATCCAAGGCGCAAATTCACTCTCCAAGACAAGGTGCAAAAAACCCTATCCTAAGGCGCTCAAATCTTGCTTCTAGACCTAGGCGCACAAACATGAGATTAAGGATCATTCTGGCCACCATCACTTCCGTAAAGGCGCAAAATTGGTGTAGATACATTCCATTTATTAAGGATCATTCTGGCGCCCAAATCTTGTCAAAGCAAAGGATCAATAGGTTCTCTCTAAGGCGCACTCCAGGGTTTGATCTTGCAAGACTTCTCATGTCAAAATTTTGACCAAGACACTCAAGGCACTAGTCTTTATCATCTAACCCTACAGTGCACTTACTCATTATGATATACTCCTCAACTTTGTATTCAACCTTGCCCAAGGCGCATATTCACTATAAGGCATTCTCACTTTGTCAAGGCTCAGAGGGCTTCAACTTGCTAAAGGGTAGAGGTCTAGGCGCATATCTGACTTGAAGCTCAAGGCGCTCCAACCCTCTTGCTCTGGAATTCCTTCTAGGCACTAAGTGACTTCTCCAATTCCTTGAAAACATTTGAAGTGTTTTACCTTCTCAAGGTGCTCCTTCGAACTTGACTCCAAGGTGTTATAATCTCAAAGGTGCTGACATCATCTCAACCAAAGGCGCTCAATGATTCATCCCATATCTAGGCACTAAAACACTTAATCAACCAAGTCATTCAAGGTGCCATTCAGTAAACTCATCTTCCATGATATTCCTATCAAGGCGCATATCACTTCTCTCATGGGCTTTAGGCGCTCAGTTGAGTGTTTCAATACTACTTAGGTGCCAAATTCATTTTAATGCACCAAACACAAAGAGCTTTCAAACACTGGGCACTCACAAAGAGTCTTCCAACCTTGGGCGCTAAATTAGGTCTTTGCAACTATCCAAGGCGCATATCTTCATTTGAACAACTTATGGTGCCAAGACAACTTCTCATTAGGGCGCTCAAAACACTTGTGTTTACATTTGAAGTGCTTTACCTTCTTAAGGTGCTCCAGACTAACCTAACTCCAAGGCGCTCCATCATCATCCTTAAGGCGCTAAAAACATCATCTCCACTCTAGGCAAAAACATCATCCAACTCCTTAAGGCACTTCACTGTCAAAGTCTAAAGGCGCTCTACCTAGACCTTTCCCCTAGGCGCCAGAACTCCTAAGCGCTCACCAGATAACTCTCTTCTTCAAGGCGCAAATCTTCCTATACTATGATTGCCTCTGAAACACCGATTAAAGTGATGTGAGGGTGCAAAGGCTACTCCAATCCTCAGTGAGCGCCTAGTTTAAACAAGGAGAAATAAAGCATTCAAAACTATCCAAACGATCATCCCCTTCCTAATGTCTTCACTACTCCGGAAAACCTTGGCCAAAATGACACATAACAACTCCTATGAGCGCCCTTATGCCCTAGGATCATCTAGTTTGTGCGTCTGGTAATGAGGAGTTCATGTAAGTTTGGAATGAGCGCCTTGAATAAGTCCAAGTAAGGTCAGAGGTGAGGTTAGAGGTGAAATGCGCCTTTGGACCATTCTGGCGCCTTGGATGAAGAACCTATATCTTGAGCCCAAGAGGTAAAATTTACGCCTTAGTGGATTTGGAGAGTTACAGAGATTAGAGAAAAGCACCTTGAAGACAGAGTTGTTCAAGGTGCATGTGTGATTTGGTCAAAAATAGGCACCTAGAGTGAATAGGCTTTCATCCTGACTTAATACACTGCCTCCTTCTGACGATTTTTGGGGCAGCAGAAAACCTTTCACCACGGGCAAATGCCTCAGAGCTATAAAAAATCGAGAGAGGTTATTGTAGAGGCACTCTACATGATCTCATTGCCTTAGACGAAATATTTTTAAGTGACACAGTTTTCGAGTAACATCTCGTCAAAGATTGCTGCCTTTTTGCACTTTGGACTCTTCAGGGATATCATCGGTACAATGTAGCTCCGACTGTTTCGATATGTTTGGGTGAAAAATAGGACCATGCCTAGCATAAATGTACCCATTCGAACACGTTGGAATAGTTAGTTTGGTCGCATCAGGAGTAGGATGAAAGTTACACCCCTTTGCAACTTTACACTGCCTCCTTCTGACAATTTTTGGGGCAACAGAAAACCTGACACCACGAGCAAATGCCTCAGAGCTATAAAAAACTGAGAGAGGTTATTGTAGAGGCACTCTACGTGATCCCGTTGCCTCAGACGAAATGTTTCTAAGTGACACAATTTTTGAGTAACATCTCATCAAAGATTGCTGCCTTTTTGCACTTTGGACTCTTCAGGGATATCGTCGGTACAATGTAGCTCCGACTGTTTCGACATGTTTGGGTGAGAAATAGGACCATGCCTAGCATAAATGTACCCATTTGGATGCGTTGGAATAGTCAGTTTGGTCGCATCAGGAGCAGGACGAAAGTTACACCCCTTTGCAACTTTACACTGCCTCCTTTTGACGATTTTTGGGGCAACAGAAAACCTTTCACCACGGGCAAATGCCTAAGAGCTATAAAAAACTGAGAGAGGTTATTGTAGAGGTACTCTACATGATCCCATTGCCTTAGACGGAATGTTTCTAAGTGACACAGTTTTTGAGTAACATCTCGTCAAAGATTGCTGCCTTTTTGCACTTTGGACTCTTCAGGGATATCGTCGGTACAATGTAGCTCTGACTGTTTCGACATGTTTGGGTGAAAAATAGGACCATGCCTAGCATAAATGTACCCATTTGGACGCGTTGGAACAGTCAGTTTGGTCACATCAGGAGTAGGACGAAAGTTACACCCCTTTGCAACTTTACACTGCCTCCTTTTGATGATTTTTGGGGCAACAGAAAACCTTTCACCACAGGTAAATGCCTCAGAGCTATAAAAAACTGAGAGGTTATTGTAGAGGCACTCTATGTGATCCCATTGCCTCAGACAGAATGTTTCTAAGTGACACAATTTTTGAGTAACATCTCGTCAAAGATTGCTACCTTTTTGCACTTTGGACTCTTCAGGGATATCGTCGGTACAATGTAGCTCCGACTGTTTCGACATGTTTGGGTGAGAAATAGGACCATGCCTAGCATAAATGTACCCATTCAGATGCGTTGGAATAGTCAGTTTGGTCGCATCAAGAGTAGGATGAAAGTTACACCCCTTTGCAACTTTACACTGCCTCCTTCTGACAATTTTTTGGGCAATAGAAAATCTTTCACCACGGGCAAATGCCTAAGAGCTATAAAAAACCAAGAGAGGTTATTGTAGAGGCACTCTACGTGATCCCGTTGCCTTAGACAGAATGTTTCTAAGTGACATGGTTTTTGAGTAACATCTCGTCAAAGATTGCTGCCTTTTTGCACTTTGGACTCTTCAGGGATATCGTCGGTACAATGTAGCTCTGACTGTTTCGACATGTTTGGGTGAAAAATAGGACCATGCCTAGCATAAATGTACCCATTCAGATGTATTGGAACAGTCAGTTTGGTCGCATCAGGAGCAGGACGAAAGTTACACCCCTCGTACCACGAAGTTTTTGCATTCATTCTCTTTGTGCCACCAATACCATATCTCTTTGTGATGGTTGTGGTTCCTCTTCAATTGGTATGTCTTCATTTATCATGTCCAATTTCCTCTTCTCACGAAGTTCCCTCATAGCCATTGCTTTCTTTGCATTCTTAGCTTCTATCTCTTCCCGTGTTGGTTTAATTCTTGATCGTTTCCTCGGCATGACGGAGAATTTGTCTGTAGCATGATAAAGAGACCAATATTAGTTCCTAAGAAATGAATACATGATAATAGTGGGATTGTATTTTTTTTATGTTGTAAGGATTTATTCTTGTATAGTTTGACATAATGGTATGAACTAAGGTTTGTTTATTACACATAATTATTAAAGAGCCCAAGTGTAGAAAATATACATGGCATCATGTGAGATTGTAGGTTGCTTTCTTGATTGGGAATGTGTCTATTTTAAACATGTATGATAAAGCATGATAAAGTAATTCAATCCGAAATAAGGAAAATGTAAAGAACATGCATGTAAAGACTTGACATACCTAAAAAATGAAGATTTGAATGGAGAGAGTACCCAATTATGTAGTGTTTTTATCTTCTTGCATCAAACTCCTCAACAATTTGAGTTTTTCACCACTTGCTTCCTTTTCAATGTTAAATTCTTAAAATTGAATCAAAATTAACATTGCAATACTACAAAAATTGAAACTTGTATAGATATATATCAAATTTGGTTTGAAAACTATGTTATTTCCTCCTTCTCAAGTTGGCAAAGCAGAAAAGGTGGTGGAAAGATCATGCAAAGGTGGTACAATGTGTCAAATGTGCATGTGAACTTCCCAATAGCATGAAAGCACTTCTTTTTTGTCGGAGCACATGCAGAATCAGTAAGAAAATAGAGCATGTGGGCCTGGATCATGGGGGTAACCACTTTTTTACCATTTCAGTAGAAATACAAAACACGAGCGCGTTATAACGCGCTCGCGCTATAACGCGCTCGTGTTTTGTCCTGCTATAGATCCCTAATCCCTAAACCCTCAACTCTGATCCCTTGACCCTTAACCCTCAATGTCAAATCCTAATCCCTCAACCCTCAATGTCAAATCCTAATCCCTCAACGTCAAATCCTAATCCGTCAACCCTCCAACCCTATACCTAATCCTTACAACCCTCAACCCTAATCCCTCAACCCTTAACTCTGATCCATCAACCCTCAACACTATACCTTAAACCCTAATCCTTTCAACCTCAACCCTATCCTTAAACCCTTGACCCTTGAACCTCAGCCCTCAACGTCAAACCCTAATCCCTCAACCCTTAACTCTGATCCCTCATCTCTCAACCCTAACCCTAAACCCTCAACCCTCAACATCAAACCCTAATCCCTCAACCCTCAACCCTAATCTATCATCCGTCATCCCTCCACACTCTACTTTAACCCTAATTCCTCAACCCTTGACCCTCGAACCTCAACCCTCAACCCTCAACATCAAACCCTAATCCCTCAACCCTTAACTCTAATCCCTCGACCTTCAACCCTGATCCTAAACCCTAAACCATCAACGCCAAACTCTAATCCCTCAACCCTTCACTCTAATCCCTCAACCCTAAACCCTATCCCTAAACCCTCAACACTATACCTTAAACCTTAATCCCTCAACCCTAACCCTAAACCTTGTCCCTAAACCCTAATCCCTTCAACCTCAACCCTTTCCCTAAACCCTTGACCCTCGAACCTCATCCCTCGACGTCAAACCCTAATCCCTCAACCCTTAACTCTGATCCCTCATCTCTCAACCCTAACCCTAAACCCTCAACCCTCAACATCAAACCCTAATCCCTCAACCCTCAACCCTAATCTATCATCCGTCATCCCTCCACACTCTACTTTAACCCTAATTCCTCGACCCTCAACCCTATCCCTAAACCCTTGACCCTCGAACCTCAACCCTCAACCCTCAACATCAAACCCTAATCCCTCAACCCTTAACTCTAATCCCTCGACCTTCAACCTTGATCCTAAACCCTAAACCCTCAACGCTAAATTCTAATCCCTCAACCCTTCACTCTAATCCCTCAACCCTAAACCCTATCCCTAAACCCTCAACACTATACCTTAAACCCTAATCCCTCAACCCTAACCCTAAACCTTGTCCCTAAACCCTAATCCCTTCAACCTCAACCCTATCCCTAAAGCCTTGACCCTTAAACCTCAGCCCTCGACGTCAAACCCTAATCCCTCAACCCTTAACTCTGATCCCTCATCTCTCAACCCTAACCCTAAACCCTCAACCCTCAACATCAAACCCTAATCCCTCAACCCTCAACCCTAATCTATCATCCGTCATCCCTCCACACTCTACTTTAACCCTATTTCCTTGACCCTCAACCCTATCCCTAAACCCTTGACCCTCGAACCTCAACCCTCAACCCTCAACATCAAACCCTAATCCCTCAACCCTTAACTCTAATCCCTCGACCTTCAACCTTGATCCTAAACCCTAAACCCTTAATGCCAAATTCTAATCCCTCAACCCTTCACTCTAATCCCTCAACCCTAAACCCTATCCCTAAACCCTAAACCTTGTCCCTAAACCCTAATCCCTCAACCCTCAACCCTAATCTGTCATCCGTCATCCCTCAACTCTAATCCCTCATTCCTAAACCCTAAACACTATCCCTATTCCTAGACCCTCAACAGGCTCGATACTATACCTTAAACCCTAATCCCTCTACCATCGACACTCTTATTTAACTCTAATCCCTTGACCATTAACCCTATCCCTCAACCTCAACCCTCAACCCTCAACCCTCAACTCTCAACATTAAACCCTAATTCATCAACCCTAAACCCTAATCCCTCAAACCTAAACCCTATCCCTAAACCATCAACCCTCAACACTATACCTTAAACCCTAGTCCCTTAACCCTCAACCCTAAACCTTATCCCTAAACCCTAATCCCTCAACCCTCAACCCTAATCCCTCATCCCTCAACTCTAATCCCTCATCCCTAAACCCTAAATGCTATCCCTATTCCTAAACCCTCAACAGACTCGATACTATACCTTAAACTCTAATCCCTTATCCCTAAACCCTCCAGCCCTATCCCTAATCCTTATACCCTCCACACTCTACTGTAACCCTAATTCCTCGACCCTCAACCCTATCCCTAAACCCTTGACCCTCGAACCTCAACCCTCAACCCTCAACATCAAACCCTAATCCATCAACCCTTAACTCTGATCCCTCGACCTTCAACCTTGATCCTAAACCCTAAACCCTCAATGCCAAATTCTAATCCCTCAACCCTTCACTCTAATCCCTCAACCCTAAACCCTATCCCTAAACCCTAACCCTAAATCTTGTTCCTAAACCCTAATCCCTCAACCCTCAACCCTAATCTGTAATCCGTCATCCTTCAACTCTAATCCCTCATTCCTAAACCCTAAACGCTATCCCTATTCCTAGATCCTCAACAGGCTCGATACTATACCTTAAACCCTAATCCCTCTACCATTGACACTCTTATTTAACCCTAATCCCTTGACCATTAACCCTATCCCTCAACCTCAACCCTCAACCCTCAACCCTCAACTCTCAACATTAAACCCTAATTCATCAACCCTAAACCCTAATCCCTCAAACCTAAACCCTATCCCTAAACCATCAACCCTCAACACTATACCTTAAACCCTAATCCCTCAACCCTCAACCCTAAACCTTATCCCTAAACCCTAATCCCTCAACCCTCAACCCTAATCCCTCATCCCTCAACTCTAATCCCTCATCCCTCAACTCTAATCCCTCATCCCTAAACCCTAAATGCTATCCCTATTCCTAAACCCTCAACAGACTCGATACTATACCTTAAACTCTAATCCCTTATCCCTAAACCCTCCAACCCTATCCCTAATCCTTACATCCTCCACACTCTACTTTAACCCTAATCCCTTCAACCTCAACCCTATCCCTAAACCCTTGACCCTCGAACCTCAACCCTCAACCCTCGACGTCAAACCCTATTCCCTCAACCCTTAACTCTGATCCCTCATCTCTCAACCCTAACCCTCAACGTCAAATCCTAATCCCTCAACCCTAAACCCTATCCCTAAACCCTCAACACTATACCTTAAACCCTAATCCCTTAGCCCTCAACCTTAAACCTTATCCCTAAACCCTAATCCCTCAACCCTCAACCCTAATCTATCATCCCCCAACTCTAATCCTTCATCCCTAAACCCTAAATGCTATCCCTTTTCCTACACCCTCAACAGAATCGACACTATACCTTAAACCCTAATCCCTTATCCCTAAACCCTCCAACCCTATCCCTAATCCTTATACCCTCCACACTCTACTTTAACCCTAATTCCTCGACCCTCAACCCTATCCCTAAACCCTTGACCCTCGAACCTCAACCCTCAACCCTCAACGTCAAACCCTAATCCCTCAACCCTTAACTTTGATCCCTCGACCCTCAACACTATACCTTAAACCCTAATCCATATCCCTCAACCCTTAACCCTTAAAACTTAAACCCTATCCCTACACCCTCAACACTTGACACTATATCTTAAGCCTTAAACCCTCATCCCTAAAGACTCAACCCTCAATCCTTAAACCTTAAACCCTAAACCCTATCCCTAATCCCTCTACCCTCAACACTCTAACCCTAACCTTGACATTAAATGCTAATCCGTCAACCCTAAACCCTCAACCCTCAACCCTCAACACTATACCTTAAACCCTAATCCCTCAACCCTCAACCCTAAACCTTATCCCTAAACCCTAATCCCTCAACCCTCAACCCTAATCCATCATCCCTCAACTATAATCCCTCATCCCTAATCCCTAAATGCTATCCCTATTCCTAAACTCTCAACAGACTTGATACTATACCTTAAACCCTAATCCCTTATCCCTAAACCCTCCAACCCTATCCCTAATCCTTACACCCTCCACACTCTACTTTAACCCTAATCCCTCGACCCTAAACCCTATCCCTAAACCCTTGACCCTTGAACCTCAACCCTCAACCCTTAATGTCAAACCCTAATCCCTCAACCCTTAACTTTGATCCCTCGACCCTCAACCGTAATCTGTCATCCCTCATCCCTAAACCTTAAACGCTATCCCTATTCCTAGACCCTCAACGGGCTCGATACTATACCTTAAACGCTAATCCCTTATCTGTAAACCTTCCAACTCTATCCCTTATGCCTTAACCCTCATGATTAATAGCCTTGAATGTAAAAAAATTTGAGTGGGACATAACGCGAGCGCGTTATAACGCGCTCGCGTTATGTCAAACATGGCAAAAGACAGACTTGCGGGAAAAAATATAAGGCAAAACATAACGTGAGCGCGTTATAACGCGCTCGCGTTATTTCTTGCTTTGGGAATCCCAAGTCTTGGGCTTGGGATTTGCTTTGGATTTCCAACCCAATGGCTTGGAGTGCCTTATGAACAGTCACAGACGTGTTTTTCTATATTCTTCAAAATTTCACATAATTTCGTTCGTGCTAACCCTCAGATTTGCACGTGTTTCAAGGTTGAACAAATCAAACACATGGGTAATGTTAGGCTTTCTCTTAGCTATTTGACGATGTGATTTTTTTCACATTTTTACAATGTTAAGCCTTTCATCTTTAATTTCTTTTATTTGTGTGTCTGTTTTTATGCAAAAACCACTGTTTGGTCTTTTTTTCATTGTAAAATAACTATTCATTCAAATTTCAAAAAAATTACATATTTAGAAACTAGACTCCATTCTACAAATATTAAAAAAATAAAAAAATGATTTTCAATTAGTTTTCAAAATTTATAGGGGTAGCACGGCCAAAATTCTATTTTTTAGGATGTGTCCACTTTAAAAATTAGTAAAAAATCAAATATTCATCAAAAAATTATCAGAAAAATCGGGCATAAACTACATGCTATTAGCTAATTTCTCACCGAAGTGATTTTAAAAATACCAAAAAAAAGTTGACCTTTTGAGGGAGGCACAAAACATGCTATGTTATGTTTTTTTGACAGAAACAACACCAATTTCTGTGGCTCCCTCTTTTGAACCCCTTAATCTATGCCATTTTCAAAACAAAATAGTAGTTTAGAAAGTAGACTCGGAGCACTACGAACATTGTTTTGGTTGCATCTCCAAATTTTGAGTGTAACTATGCTCAATTTCTCATCCAAGGCCAGTATTTCCTGATTTCAGAAAAAAAGTGGCCACTTAAGACCCCTTTTTGGCTCCCCATCTTCTTGCACTTACTCAGATATCAGCATGAAGTTGCATGATTTAATGTCTGTTGAGGCAGAAATGTTGGAAACACTGGAAGGAAAAGTAGAAGGGAAAGTAGAAAATCAATATGAAGAGTTTGCCATCAAAGCTTTACACGGCAACTTCCAATCAGTAGCTGATGATCCACTTGTTCACTTGACAGAAGAAGTCATAGATAAAATTATGAGAATCAAAGTCAAGATGGAAAATTACAATGAGATGTTGCAAAACAGGAAAGACAAACTGGACAGCAGTAGACACAAATATGAGGCACACAAGCATGCCATCATCAAAGCAAAGACTCAGGATGGTGGAGAAATAGATAAAATTGTGCAGTTATATGAGCAGACCCGGAGCAGCATGCAGCCTCATATGCGAAGTCATCATCATCAGGATGATGAAAGTTCGGGAAGTGATGCACATGATGATGATGCACATGCATCAGATAAGGTAGATGATGATGCAGCATAAAGTAAATATCAGCATCGGATACTTAGTGAAAATAAGTATTTTTAGATAGTTGCCAGCTGGCAACTTGTGCCATTTTGATAAGGTTGACATAGTCAAAGGGAAATCTTGACCGTAGATATTCATAGACAAATGAAGATCGTTGGTCTTCTTGTAACAGATTCCTCACCTTGTTCTATAAAAGGTGCTGGAATGCCTCTTTGCTAATATTCAAAACTTAATTGAAATCTGTTTGCTGAAACATTCAGGGCTCATTTCAAATCTTTTGTATACATTTATATCTTTGCATACTTAATGAATGAGAAGACTTGTTTGATTACAATTCATAGTAAATCTTGAGTAATCAGTGTGTGAATTCTGGATATATGCTGTGATTTGCTGCATCCCTTGGAGTGCATGTCTACCTGCATATGTTGTTTTCATACAATTCCTTTGAAGTTAGCATCAACTGTATGTAGCTGTGGAATGTCTTGGTGAACAAATGGTTTGGTTTTCTTCTCTTCATGACTGTATTTGATGTACATGTGGTTCAATAGTTGAAGGTTCAACATTAATTTGAAGCATTTCTTTAAATTTCTTTTAAATTTCAGAGCATTTTATCATCATAATTGCAACTAATTGATAATCTCAAGCAAATACCACAAAATATGTGGACATACCGTAGATAATTGAAAATATTTAGCATATTTGAAGCTCAAGCATGTATAATTGAAAATATCATGCAAAGATTTGAATATAACTGCATCATTTAATCAAACAACTGTATAAAGTGACCTCTCTATGAAGAATCTTTGCAGAAACAGTGTCATGATGATGAACTTCATGTAAGGCCCCAAAATGGAAACAGCAACACACATCAACCTCTGAGTAATGTCAGACGATTAAGACCTAATCACCAGAGACTTAGGATCATGAATTCTATGAATTCATCGTATCTTTCAAGATGAATAAAGGTTAATGTGTACTTTTATTCTATGCTTGTTTATGACTAACATCATGACCAACATGTCTCTCCAAGGCTTGACTGAGGTAAACCTCTAAAGACCACAACCTCCAACCCATTTTCCATGATTGCAGGATTATCTGAAAAAGTGGGGTTGGAGGAGATCATTGGAGAATGTCAGAATTGTAGATCAGAGAAGAAAATAGGGACCTAGACTCGGGTGCCCACCCATTAGTCCTTTGGATCCCATAACAGGAAAATCTCCAAAACAATAGGAATAGGTTGCAGACAAGGTTTCTAGATCCTGAAGAAAATGGTGGCACTGGACTAGGGAGCCCACTCATTAGTCCCTGATTGTTTTGCTTTCCAAACTTTGAAATCCGGTATGGATTTGGTTGTCATTTGATATCTTTCTGTGCGAGCATTTTCTGTTATTTGTCTGTTTGCTTCTAAATTTTCATAATTAGGGTTTTGAGCATAATTGGGTATAAATGAACAACACATCTACACAATTCTAATTTTCCCTACATTCCAAGTGACTGTAGGCCTGATAGTTGATTTCCTACTTGGCCTAAAGTCCTTGAATGTTTGAGGTGAAAGGAGGATTCATACAAATTGACCCTAAACATTAACATATCCTCTTGTATAAATTTTCACCTTAAACAGGAGCCATCCCTAATTCAACATCTAAAAATGCTTGAGTTCTCTTACGTAAACTTGCAGCATGCTATATCATTCTATCTAATGTATTATATAGACGAAGCTATTATGGTGTTCTTCTCTAATGTCTTAGTAATTCAAAGATTCTGTTAGCTTTAGAAGAAGCTCACTCTGGCGCTTGTGGAGGACATTTTGGAGGAAAATCACTGGTACAAAATTAATATGTGGGGTATTATTGGCAAAATATGGAACAAGATTCTTTCTCTTATGTCAAGAAGTGCCAACAATGTCAACAACATCAACATTTAATCAGAGCACCTGCCTAGGAACTTCATGCCCAAGTTTCACCTTAGCTATTTTATGTTTGGGGCTTGGATCTAATTGGTAAAATTTTGAGCTGCCTTTGTCTCAAGGACATACCTTTATAATTACCACTATTGATTACTTCATGAAGTGGGTTGAAGATATTCCTTTATGATCCACAACTGCTGAAGTCATTTGTCGATTTATACAAGATAACATAATCTCTCAATTTGGTATCCCTTCATCCTTGGTCTCTGACAATGGTATGCCATTCAAGAACAAGGATGTGAATAAATTTCTAGAAAAGTATCACATTCAACATTGCTTCTCTACGCCTTATTATCCTCAATCGAATGGCCAAGCAAAAGCTTCAAACAAGGTTATAGGACAAATTTTACAAAAGGTTGTTAACATTAGAAATATTGGCATACTCAATTATCCTACACATTATGGGCTTATAGAACAAGCATTCGTACAGCTACTGGAACTAACCCATATAATCTTGTTTATGGCATTGATGTGGTAATGCCCTTGGAACTTGAAATTCCTTCATTGAGAGTCTCCTTGAGAGATGTTACTGATGATGACATGGAAAGAGAAAAGAGATTACAACAACTTGAGATGCTAGATGAATAGCATATTAACACTCTTGAGCATCTTAAGGCCCATCAAAATAGTATACAACAATCATACAATGAACATCATACACCGTTCATTCAACGTTGGAGACTTGGTACTTTATGAGAATCAACACGATGTGAATGCACCTCCTAGAGAAAAATGAAAGTTTAGCCCTAATTGGCTCAAACCGTATGTCGTTACTGAAGCCTTTGGATCAGGAGCATATAAGCTAGCTGACAAACAAGGTATGTCGCTTAAAGAAACTATTAATGCCGCACACCTCAATGATGCAGAGGTTAAGGTAAAGTTGTTGAAGTTCACTCAATGAACTTAAGTCACTCAACTTTCTCCAAGAGGTTTACAAAGGTGTTTGTGTTTACAAGCCTACACAAGGCTACTCCAGGAATCAACTTAGCCTAGGATCACCCTCTGATGTCATCCACTCAGGCTACTCACCACTCACTTTGGAGAGTCACTGCTCAATCCAATCTCTATACACAATCCACCTTTTGAGGACTCACAACCTACTACCCACACCTCTACCAATAGTGTCCACCTATAATTGTTAACACATACTTGTCAAGGAATCATGACTATCATGAGGTCTCTGACCAAATGACTACTTTCTATATTCCCCAGGGTAGTGGACAACATCTGCAGTAAGACTGTTCTAGGATAGTGTTTGAAGAAGGCTTAACCCTTATAGAATTAATTCAACCAACAATAACTTCTCAAAGCCTCAAAAGAACATCAACACTCAATGCATACTAAATACTCAAAGTGAATGAGCAACCATTTACTTACATGCAGGCCCACACTATGTTATAGAGGATAGAGGATAGCAAATGGCAACTTGACTGTCCTATGACAGTGCTATGATGACAGTTTATATCTTGTAGTCTTTATGATAGCTAAACCTGCATCAACTCCTCTCCAACAAGGGTCTAAACACCAAACACCACATATATATCTACCAAGGATAGGAAATCACTAACATAGTACATACTCCTGTACTTATTCTGACAAAGACAATAACTGTCTTATGACTGTTATAAAAAAAGTAGTACTTCAAAAAGGTTTGAACCTTGTATCATATGGAAGTAGACAATTCAATCCTAACTCCTCTAGACTCCAAATGACCTTCACCACTTGATGCATGAACCAAATACCTATATTAAAATGTTTACCATTCCTTGAACCTTCAGACCGTGCTGTACCACCACGTGCAGGAACAGCAAACTGTTATTTCTGACAGTAAGCTGTTGTTTTTCTTCTAAAAGACAGTCTAGCTTGAGATAGGGAAAAGAAATGGATCAAGGACCCTTTGCTTGGATCAGTAGGGCTCTTGTGCAGGTCTACTTTCTTCCAAAACCCAAAGATCAACCACCACTTGATCAATCTTTGACTGTTCTTGCATTTTCCTGTCTTCTGCCTTTTCAAAACTAACTAGTCACTGTCTTTTTGACTAGATAGCAGCATACCAACCACCATGGAGGAAGGAGAACCACCATACAAACATCAAAAACATAAAAACTACTTTATCTTCCTCCATCTCACCAAGAAATGGGTGACCACCTTCAGTTGACAGAGGAAGAATGGAGCATTTTGTCCAAACCCTAGCTGTGGAGGGTTAAACAACCAATTTGCACACAATGGAATCAAACAAAGCAATAAAAATGTTTCAAAAGCTCTAAGTAAATGAAAATGAAAGGTGATTCAACCTACAACAACATTTTCCAGACCATAGATCTCTTGTTGTCCGTACCAGGCCGTACAAGAAGGTTGTTTTCAACAAAAAGCAGAAAAACACTATTTTTTCCTTAATAAACTCCTCCTCTCCATTCATATTTGGCATGTTTAAACAAAATTAAGTTTATAGAAAGTTTTCTAACCTTTCCACTTCCCATTCTGTCCATACAACTGCCATGAGAGGCAGTGAAACGATGGGAAAAGTTGTTTTCTTAAAAAAAACCAAGTTTCTAAAAAGAGAAACCTATAGAATAGGCCTAAGCTAACTCCATATTGGCAATTAAATAAACTAAGTCCTTATTACATAGTATGAAAATGGCTTTCAAAGCCTTAGGGATAACCAAAATAACATGAAGACAACTAATAAATAGCCAACAAAATGACTAAACTAGGGAGCTCCTGCACCACTCAAGAAATTGAAAGCTTAAGATTATATGTTAGATGTTACTTTAAAAAGTAAAACTTATTCAGTTAGTTTTGCTTCAATTTTGACAAGATATGATTATTTTGTCTTAATTCATTTAACATAGCATATTTTTCGGTTAATCATTGTTGTATCTTGTTTAAACATGTTTTATTGGAGATCACCTTTGTATTAACTGAGCTAAGCATAGAATAATGGTTATGTGTGAAATTCATTACTCATTGTGCTTTTTACTTTATAGTCTACAAAGAATTGTTTAAGTATCACAATAGTATTAATCACATTTCCACATGAGCATTTAACATTTATCACTAGTTGCATTTTACATAAATCACATATGATGGATTAGACAACATTAAAAACAACAATAGAAAAGCATTATATATATATCATCGTTAGTTTACATATACATCAGAGTTGACTATCCCGTACATCAAAATGGGACATCATAGTGCATAATATACATCACATAGATGAACCTTGATCAATTGTGCCCTCGAGACTTCATCGAGTGCGTGTGACGAAGGCCTAACCATGTGTGGCTACGGATCATGAATTGCTCCTAGAGACACTCTGTGATTATAACCCCTTGATCTCTCCTCTCAATCCTAGTATCTCATCATGTGACTCTCGGTACATCTACTGATATCGATCCCTCTTAGATGTGGCTCTCTCTAACTCTGCCTAGAGCCTATCCCTGTCAGCTCTCATCTGGCGTAACTTAGGAAGTAAGATCTCACTCGTGATAGGATCACCCTCATGTGCAGGTACTACTGCAACCTGATCTCATAGCGTCTGGAGCTCTGTCTCTGCACACTCGACTCTCTAAAGTAAATCCTCTCTCTCCCGTGCAAAGCGATCTAAAATAAACTCCACTAATACCGTATATCTCATAAAAGGCATAAAAATCTCTGCATGTTGCCCTACAGATGGCTGTGGTGAGTATTCCGTTTGCACCCGCTACTCAGCCTCATTGGCTAGAACTATCTCTGCTATGACGTGGCTGACCAGGTCATGCCATGCGTCTGTCCCAACTACAAAAAGAAAAGACAATAAATATCAATATCTCATATAGACATCATAAATAAATAATCACAAATAACTGCATCTGTATATAAAGAAAAGCATCCTATCTAGATCTCCATCTCGCTAAGATGGATCTCGGATAGTTGATGATGTGACAATCTTTGCAACTAAATCTATAGCTAGGGGCATATGACTACTAGTCTCCCCTCACTCGTGCTGGATCGATCTCCTCATATATGGAGGGGCTAGACCATGAGCTCTCGACTATGATTGAGACTCAGCCTCGTCGTTGTTGTCTACCTCCTACTGATCTTCCCCTTGTCTTGCCTTGAAGACGTATCGTTATGGGACCTCCTCCTCATCATTGTCATCCTCCTCATCATCATCATCCTCCTCATCATCATTGTCCTCCTCATCATCATCTAGATCATAATATCCAATGAAGTCACTAATGTCATCTTCCACCCCTGTGTCACTCGCATGACTGACCCAAGGTCAAGGATCACCTGTAGAGTGACCAGGCGGATAGATAGGAGCGGGCCACATTGTTTGCCACCATATCTAATATGCTTGGGTAAATCTAACGTCATTTGCATCAGATATTAGCTCTGCATCCTCTATACCATCATCATCACTAACCACTACATCTACTAATGTCAGTTGTTGGGAGCTGTTTACCCTAACTGTGCTATGCATAGAGCGCGCATAGCTCAAACACATCATAGGTACATCTTGTCGGCATCCAAACTGCCATGCTACCCTATCAAAGTAAAACTAGACAATAATGTGATCGAGGCAACCATCCATCAGCTGATCCCTTTGCATCCTCACTAACTAGCTTTGCTAAACTAGCCATGCTATATAGCCGCGATATGGTCTCGAGATGATATCGTTGGGCTGTGGTCTATCAAACACAACTCTCCAGTACAGTAGATCACCGTGTCTCTAACATCTGACAAGAGGATAGGCATGGACTCGTGGATTGATGAACGCTAGCTCTATGGGAAAACCTATAGGCCATGTGCATCTGATATGCTCAAAGGCCCAAACCTGCAGTAATGTGCAACACATCAAACCGTGTGCCTCATAATGGACATACCATCCCAACTAGCGATAGAGGTGTGCAAGCATATTGCATCCCCATGCATAGAATGTCCCCTGCTCCTCCATCGCCCTGATAGTGTGAACAAGGCCCCTGTGAAGGTGAGTGCCTCGTCTATCCAATGTGACTAGTAATGCCACTATCACAATCATAATTCTTCAAATAAGAGGGATGTTAGTGCATCCCTACTATAGTAACTAAAGTTGAATGTGCCCATGCTTTGCTCGAGTGACTGTGTAGCCTAGATAGTATATCTAACTCTCTTGTGTGTACTCTGTTGAGCGATGCTCTACGATCGTCACTGTCTCCCCACGTATAGGCAGTTGTAAGATCCGGTAGACATCCTCTAGCGCGATAGTCATCTCTCCTATGGGTAGATGGAATGTAGAAGTATTTGTATTCCACCTCTCCATCAGTGCCATAAGCATGCTATAGTGGAACCTAATTATGGGCATATCAAACACCCACCAGAGCACTACTGACTGTAAGTGGCCTCTCTCCGTGTTGGTTATGGTACTGGTGTGATCTAGAAGAAGCAACATCAGACAACCACTTGTATGCTCTTGCATCACGAGAATAACTTGCACGATACAAATAGTGAGAAGTTGGATCTGGATACAAGTATAAAATCATCACCTAGTATATACAATAGTAATCAATGCCCTATCCCTGGGGCCCTTTTCTTTTCTAGACTTGGGGCGCCCCAGGAGGACCTGAGCGCCCTAAGTGGACTTGGTCGCCCCTGGTGGGGATCCTTGTCTAGAATATCCTAAGTGGCACAAAAAATGATGTAAAACCTAAAGTATAAAGAAAGAATGATAGCACAAGCAAGGATTAGGACTCTACCTCAACCTCAAAATGTCTCTCTGCCACTCGGGCTTGGAGCATCTCCAGTCACAGAGGCTGGTATGGCCATTGGGTCATCATCGTCGATCTCTCCCTCCTCCTTCTCTCCTCTACACAATGACAAGTAAGAATGAATAGTAAAAAGAAAAAAACTCCCTTTACATATAGTAAGTGGATGATAATTCCTATCACTATCTAGGGGCAAAATTGAACAGCTTCACTCTTAAGCCTCTATCTTGAGCTATCGAACTCAAATTTTAGCATCATTTGTTGCATTGGAATCCTGGTTCTGCTCTCTATCCTACCCAATGTGTTGTACTTGGGCATTGTTTGTCCAAACAACCCTCACAATGTATTTCTCATCAAGGTTCCTCGAAATTGACACATGTAGATATCTCCTTGTTTCTCCTTTTCAGACTAAGCAAGCATAAACAATGGGGGCATATATCTCCCTTGATTTCCTCCCTTATCATGTCTCATCACTCAACCCCTTAGTGTTTATAGACTAACTTATTGGTGGTGGTTACAGGTTGATTCAATTCTAATTTTCTAACAAGTGTTCCTTTGCAAGTTGCGGTTCCTAACTTTGTGGTCTTGCAAGATTACAGACTTGGGGGCTTCCTCCTCTTTTGTGACAACACTTTGGCATCCTCTATAGTATCCTTTTGGGTATCCTTTTCATGTTTGATGTATTTACTTTCCTTTAGTTACATATGCACGTAGTTGTTGATAACTGAGAGGGGGGGGTGAATCAGTTATCCTAATTATTTCCCTTTTTGAACTTTCTTATTAATTAATGCAGCATTGAATCAAACACAAAAACATTACCATGAAATAAGAAACACATGACACAGTATTTTTGACGTGGAAACCCTGTTAAGGGAGAAAACCACGGGGTGATTAACCCAAAAATTATTCTCTGTTAGAAGAATAGGAAATTACAAAATGGCACTTGCCAATTAGGGCTCACTGCCCGAGCACACTGCTCACAAGAGGCCCACTGCCTACAAGAAGACACACTGTCTAGAAAGTGATAAGAATCACAGTCTTGAACTGATTGGAAGCATCTGCATATGCTGGAGTTCAGTTCCGGTTAGGCTCAGTACACTGATCTGCTGCACTTCATCTTTCCTCTGTTCTTTATTCTGCTATCCTTTCACATACCGGATCTTTCTTGCTATTTCTACTCTGTTCTGGACTTATTCGCATATATATTACTTCATACCACCTCTTCACAACTAAATCCATCCTTTATATATATCTGCACAAGTAATTTCATCATCTTTCTAGTCGGCATCCGGAACAGTCTAGTTTCTTACAAACTTTGATCTGTCGGCTGAATCCTTGCTCACCAAGCAATGCGGATCAAGCATATACTTGTAGATATCATTAATCATGTCGGCCAAACATGATTCATGCCTTCACAACCTTTATCATCAACAGTAACACATCCGGAAAGTAGTCTGATACTCTGTCAGTCAGTTCTTCCTCTGTTTTCACTGTCTCTCAGGAATCCGGTACTCAACTATTCATATCTTTTTCTTTGTCCATCACCGGAGGCTAAATCCTTGGAATATACCACTCAAGGTAGTCCTCTTGACTTCCCCAAATCCGCACTGCACCAAGACACTTCCTCTGAGAGATCCGGATCAATCTGTCGGACCTTGCCACATGCTCTGTTCTTGTTCACCGGACCACAACAATCTTTATTCTGACTTCCGGTAGAGACACATCATGACTTGCGGATATGTGGGATGACCTTTGTTGCCATCAATGACAACAACCATGAATCCATATAGTGTCTCTTGCCAACAATCTCCCCCTTTGGCATTGATGGCAACACTTAGTGAAAAATGACTAAGTGTTTACACTATGCTCCCCCTTTGCTGATGCTCTGTCTTTATATACAATTTCTGGAACTCCCCCTTAATTGGATTCCTCATTTTTCACTGCTCCTCACTCCCCCTTTGACATCAATGGCAAAGGGTAGGGTCCGCACACCAAAATTTTCAAAAATTTTCTATATATAGCCGCATATTTACATACTCACATATACTGAAGAATGTCTGCAAAGGATGTCTGCAATTGGATCATTTCTGTAGCCCAACTTTGCTTCATTCTATCCAAAATTGAAATGTGACCACTCAACAAAAATGCAAAAGCTTCTGCCCGCTTGAGATCTGTCGGATCATTTGTTTGGGCGGTGGTCTAAGCATCACTGATGGCCTCATGCATAGTTTCCAACTTAGGGATTATAATCCTTCTAAGTTCTCCCATCCGGTTAGTAATATTCTTCCTTTCCTTCTCAAGATTCTTTATTTCATTCAAGACTGCAATAGTCTGACATTCTTGATTTATTATGGAGGAAGAGAGAGGATCAAAACTTTGAGATAAGCTTTGTAGCTTGTCCTGTTCCTCTTTTATTTTCTTATCAATTGCTGCTGTTGCCTTTGACCAGGATATACAAAATTTGTAGATGTCACCGCCATCCTTAAGAGCATTCTCTAAGCTCTTTATTCCAATACTAACAATCTTCCTATCTTTAGAGATTAATTCTAATACTTCTGAAAATCTTTTATCCAAAAATTCCTTCCGGACCTTTTCTTCAGCAGATTTTTCTAGAGATTGAAAATGTGTACTAACACTGCTGACTAAGGTTTTGAGATTACCGGAAGAGGAGGCTGTGGGATCCTTTTGAAAAGATGGCATGATCTTTTCTAGCACTCCAGATGCTACCTCCATAAGCTCACAGTCTTCCATGTGAGATTTCAACAGCTTCTCTTTGACTTTCTCATTTGCAAATGAGGCTATTTTCATTGTTTGCACCGGTGACAAAGAGTCAAAATCTAATGGTCCTTTTAGTAGGTCCGGTTCATCAATTTCTACAGTGGCTTTTCTCAAAAATTGTTGAACAGTTTGTGCAGTGTCTCTTGCCGGAGACAGATGTTTCTTTTCTTCTGCAGTCTGGGAACTGTCAACCTCTTTATCTTTCACCCCTGCTTCCTTCTCCTGTAATTTCTCTTCTTCTTTGGATCCAGAGACTGTAGGGGAAACCGGAGGAGAGATGTTTGTCTGTTCAGGGCCCACTTCTTCCGGAACAGATGATTCCAAATCCGCAGCTGTTTCTGCACCTAAGTCCTCTACAACAGGAAGATTGAACCTTTTGAAGGCCTTCCGGAGGATCTCTTCTGTCTCTTGGGCCACTTTGTCAGTCTCACCAAGCATGAGTTGATTCATCCTGGCTTTACTTCTGAACTCATCTTTACAGTCTTTGAAGATAATGTTCATTGTCTTGGGATCAATTTAAGGATATAGCTGAATAGCTATCTGCTCCCGGATCTCAAGATCTTTTGCATGAGCATTATTCTTTCTTATTTCTAATTCCTTTTCTAGGCTTTTAGGAATAAGAGATATGATCTCAATGAAGGCCTTATTGTATATGTTCAGATATTTGACTGTGGCTTCCTGCAGAACCTTTTGGTCAGCCTCATTGTAGTCATCATAAAATTCAGTCATTGGTTGAAGGTTTCCATCTACCGTGACTGACTTGATTACACTCTCTAGAGACAGAGTGGGCTTTTCAACAGATACCTCTACCATTTCATCCTTGTCTTGGCCTGTGGAGGGTTTACCGGATCCTTTCTTCTTCTGCTTCTTTATTTCTTTTACTCCCTCATCTGACTCTGTTTCCTCTTCATCCTTTTGGCTTTCATAAGCCCTTGTGGCTTTTGTCTTGGATCTTTTACCGGATGCCTGGACTTCCGATTTTGAACTTTTGGTTGTGGGAGGTGCAGATCTTTTTGATGATCTGGTCCGGGTGGGAGTTTCAACCAGAACACTTTCTTTACTTTTCTCTTCTTCCTCAGCCTTCCTCCTCTTTTCCCGGATGACATCAAGTGCCTCTTTTGAGATGCCTAGGCCTTGAGCAATATGCTCAACTTCTTTTCTTACCTTCCTCTTTATCTCTGGTTCCCTGAGTTCTACATGTAACTTTACACTCAGTTCCTCAAAGGTTCCAAACCTTTCTGCCTTAGGATCTTTGGGCTGGCTTAGCATGTGTTGAACATGCAGCTCTACTATCTGTTCATCCACTTCATACCCCATGGGCATGATCCAGACAGTCCTTGGCTCCACTGCCTGCATCAGACACTGATCTGTTTCTACCATGAAACATACTGTGTCTTTGTACTTTTCAACAAGGGATTGGGGTATTCTTTCTCTTGCATGCATCATGCTTTGGAAGTTCTTGAAGTATCCCCATAGGGCTGTATTTCTTGCTTTTGCATCCCCAAGTCCATGCAAATAGTCTCTGATTTGGATGGCAACTGGTCTGTCATTCTGCCATATCCATCCACTGGATCCGGGAAGCTCATTCATGTAGTAAAAGAAGAGACAAAGGATCAGATTGCCATACTTGAAGGAGTTTTTCTTGTCCTTCTTAATCTTCTGCAGATTTTCAAAGAGTTGGTTTACTAGAAGCTCACACAAGTCATAGTCTGCATTCTCCTTTAACATCTGATAAGCTGTGTAGATTGCAGTTCCCGGTACTGAATTTTCCCTACTGGAGTGATAGATTTTGTAACCAATTATCATAGCTGCAAATTTGACATCCGGTTCAGTGATGTCATCAACTGTCATAGCTCTCTTGTCAAACTTGGATCCGGTTGCATCACTGACTGTCTGATTTTTGACAGATTTGAGAACAGGTAATCCACCGGATGAGTGCAGACCGGTTACAGCCCTAATTGCATCCTTGGTGATCTTGAAGGGCTTGTTCAACCATAGGAAGTTGTCATGTACTCTACTTAGTACATACCGGACCCATTCATCTTCTTCAAAACAGGGGAAATGAATGCACTGTGCAAAGTGTTTGTCCTGGATGGCTTTATACTGAGGTTTGATCTCAAAGGAGTCATCTATCAATTGTTTGTGATAGATATCCATCAGTTTTGGTTCTCCAAAGTCTTCAAGATTCGCATGGATGTAAACCCTAATATCTTCCGTATGCAATACACCATGAGGAACACTAGAGAAGGCTCCTAGTGGATCTACCTCCAATGATTTGTAAGGATGTTTCTTGAATGTGGGGCGAGGTCTATCAGAGATCTTAACTATATTTGGAGTAGCCATTCTTCAAAGATTTGCAGTGAGATAATGAAAAACGGAGAATACCTTATGCGCCTTCGGTTTGCACGGAGTGGTTGGATTGATTTCTTTATGCAATGACTTCGGCAGGAGATCCTTGGTGTGCTTGATGAATCTTGTTGCAGAGCTCCACTTTTCGCTTCTTCTTGAGTACAGAATGAGCAAATGACTTTTGAGAAATCCCTTATATTGCTCCGCGAACCCTAATATCTGTCTGCAATAAATGCTTCACCTACATTATTCTGGTATGCCTTGTCTGGATAGCTTGGAGTATCCCGGATTAGTCCTGATCTGTGAATATCATCCGGATCCTTCAATCATGAATAAATCAAGGTAACATATTACAAGAACATCCCAAACAATCTGTCCAATCCGCAGAACAAGATAGTGCACTTCCGGATCTCTCCGGACCTTTTTGTAATCCTTTGTCATACCGGAGCATCTCCCTGAACAGGTCTTACTTGATCGATCACAGCTTCTTCATAACTCCATGCGGACCTCTAAAATCTTATCTGGATCATCTCAAGACTTATATATTTAAACCCTTTACTCCGCATCTTGTGCCACATCCGGCACCAATTGATTGGCTGGGGAAACAGGATTTTCTTTGAGTCTCCCCCTGAGCCAGAGCTCACTTTTTAATTTCCGGAAGAAATATCAGCACCAGAGTCTGGTGCGGATCCAACCTCTACATTCTCTGAACTTTTCTTCACCCAAATCTTGCTCATCTGATTCCTAACTTCATCCGCATTCATCTTTTGTTTACCCTTGTCTTGATTCTGATTATACACCGGACCTCTTTTGTCCTGATTCTTGTTTCTGCAGACTTTAGCATTATGACCGGACCTATTGCAGATTTGGCAAATAACATTTCTTTGCATATTTGACTGATATCCTCTTGATCTGCATTGATTAGCCATATGACCTACTCTATTGCATGTAAAGCATCTACCTTTGAATGATTTGTTTACTTGCATAATTCTGCATTCATGGGATTTGTGTCCATACCTTTTGCAGTTGAAGCACTGTCTGGAGAAGGATGAATTAATCTGATTCATTCTCATTCTGCACTGATTAGCTTTGTGACCAAAGTGGTTGCAGCTGTGGCAGTATCCATTAAAAGATGGATATCTTTGAGCATTTGGCTGTCTTACCGGAGGTCTTCTAGGCCTGCTCCTTGGATTTTCTGATCCAAGATTCTTCTGACCGGATCCAGAGCTTTCTCCTTTCTCATATCCCAAACCATACTTGTCATCTGTCCTCTTTTGACTTCCAAGAAGAACTTCAAGTTGAGCAGAACTTATCTTGAATTTCTCTTTATATTCATTTGCTGTTTGAAGGTCTCTTTTGAGAGAGGCAATTTGATCCTCAAGTTTTTCTTCATTATCTTTGGCATCTTCAAGATCAGATTCAAGATGTCTGATAATCCTGTCCATCTGGTGGCATTCTTCTGATTTTTCTTTAAGAGATTGTCTTAGATTGTCTTCAGCCTTTCTTTTTTCTTCAATCTCTTGAGTAAACTTTATAGTTCCTGATTCCATTTCATGTCTTAACATAATGACTTCTTTTGATAACTTTTCACATAACTTGGTTTGCTCAGTCAATTCTTCATTTGTATGGCTTTCTTCACTTTGTCTTGCCAACTGTTGGAGCAGCTCCTTTCTCTTTTTCATAGAGAGACTTAATTTGTCTTTTAATTCTCTCATGAATTCATCAGCCTGTTTGAGTCTTTCTTTTAATTCATTGACTTCAGAATTTGACTGTTCAAGATCCTCAAGGGCAGTCTTGAGTTGCTCCCTTAAACCATATGCATCCATTTGAATTCCCAGATCTTCCTCAAGCTGTTAGGCTCTATTAGGAGGAACTTAGCTCTGATACCAATTGTTGATAACTGAGAGGGGGGGGGGTGAATCAGTTATCCTAATTATTTCCCTTTTTGAACTTTCTTATTAATTAATGCAGCATTGAATCAAACACAAAAACATTACCATGAAATAAGAAACACATGACACAGTATTTTTGACGTGGAAACCCTGTTAAGGGAGAAAACCACGGGGTGATTAACCCAAAAATTATTCTCTGTTAGAAGAATAGGAAATTACAAAATGGCACTTGCCAATTAGGGCTCACTGCCCGAGCACACTGCTCACAAGAGGCCCACTGCCTACAAGAAGACACACTATCTAGAAAGTGATAAGAATCACAGTCTTGAACTGATTGGAAGCATCTGCATATGCTGGAGTTCAGTTCCGGTTAGGCTCAGTACACTGATCTGCTGCACTTCATCTTTCCTCTGTTCTTTATTCTGCTATCCTTTCACATACCGGATCTTTCTTGCTATTTCTGCTCTGTTCTGGACTTATTCGCATATATATTACTTCATACCACCTCTTCACAACTAAATCCATCCTCTATATATATCCGCACAAGTAATTTCATCATCTTTCTAGTCGGCATCCGGAACAGTCTAGTTTCTTACAAACTTTGATCTGTCGGCTGAATCCTTGCTCACCAAGCAATGCGGATCAAGCATATACTTGTAGATATCATTAATCATGTTGGCCAAACATGATTCATGCCTTCACAACCTTTATCATCAACAGTAACACATCCGGAAAGTAGTCTGATACTCTGTCAGTCAGTTCTTCCTCTGTTTTCACTGTCTCTCAGGAATCCGATACTCAACTATTCATATCTTTTTCTTTGTCCATCATCGGAGGCTAAATCCTTGGAATATACCACTCAAGGTAGTCCTCTTGACTTCCCCAAATCCACACTACACCAAGACACTTCCTCTGAGAGATCCGGATCAATCTGTCGGACCTTGCCACATGCTCTGTTCTTGTTCACCGGACCACAACAATCTTTATTCTGACTTCCGGTAGAGACACATCATGACTTGCGGATATGTGGGATGACCTTTGTTGCCATCAATGACAACAACCATGAATCTATATAGTGTCTCTTGCCAACAGTAGTGTCATATGGCCACTAATGTGGGGGCTAAATGTTATGTCAAAAATTATTCTCTTGTATGGAATGGTACAATTTCTCATAGTTTAGCTCCTCTCCTTTGGTGACCTTTCAACCTAGTTTATTTTGGACCTTCCTAAACCCTGATTGACCCATGTCTAACTGAAAGAATGTCGTGTTTTGGGATGACATAAGACTGAAAGTGATAAAGTGAGTTTGGATTTGGGATTCTGGGACACCTTTAGAGCAGACCTAATCAGGAAATCAAGGTTTGGATTCATGTGCTAGCGCCCTTGTCTTGCCCTATTTCCCAGAGTTTTGAATTTTGGTGGGATGTCAGCTCCTGCCATACATTCTAGAATTCTATTTTCAATTTTTTGTTTTTCATGTGATGTTGACATCTTATTTCAAAATTTGAAATTCCTAAGGTTAGATATTTAAAGGTATTTGAAAATCATTTTATTACACTGTTTAGGGTAAATTTTGGATTGTTTATGTTTAGTGTTGTTAGATGTTTGAATCCTCCTTTCACCCTATACATTCAAGGATCTAGGGTTGAGTGGCAATGCACTATCATACCCTAGATCATTGTGAGATGTAGGGAAACTTGGATTAGGATGTTTAATTATCAATTTTATTTCTCTTATGCTTAATTGACCATAAAAATCCTAATTTCACAAATACGACTGTAAATGGAAGAATGACAGAAAAAGCTCTTACAGAGGGAAGTAAAATATCAAATCAGAGAATACCTATTTTCAGGGTTCTGAGGTAGAAAAGTCAAGGACAAAAGAGCAGGTGTCCAAGTCTAATGCCCCACTTTTTTTTCGGATCTGGAAACTTAGTCTGCAACTCTTCCCTATTGTTCTGGAGATTTTCTCATCAGAAAAGTTGGAGGACTAATGAGCGGGTGCCCAAGTCCAGGGTGCTATTTTTCTTCCTATTCTCCAATTCTGACACTCTAAGATGCCTTCTTGTAACTTCACTTTGTCCAGCTCCGCAATGTGTAACCTACAACCATGAAAACTTTGGGAGGAGGTTGTAGTGTTTAGAGGCTTGCCTCAGTCAAGCCCCGGAGGACACTTAAGTCTCTGAACACCTTTGTTAGATAGAGAGTGCGTGCCTAGGGAGGCAGAAGAAAAAGTCCAAATGAAATAATGATGAAAACACAATATGATGTCACCTTGTAGTGAAGATATCATGGGAGGAAGATGCTCTTCATTCCATTATGAAATGGATGCTCAAATCTAGAAACACAAACATATAGACCACACAAATCTGCTCTTGCAACATAATGAAAGCCTTGAATCACCTTTAGAATGTAATAGCTTGCTAGTAATCATCTTCTAGTTTACAAATGAATGCCTAAACATGCTTTTATATGCAACTACAAACACTTCCACCAAGATTTTTATAATTCAAACTTACCTTGTCGGCATAGGACCCAAATAATGGTCACAAGCTGACACCCAAAAATTGGGACTACCTCAAAATAGGGCAAGACTAGGGCATGGGTGCCCAATTCTTCCCCTCCTATTTTGGGGAGGGTCAAGCTCAATGGGTCCTCCTAGGTCCCATTTGTCATGTTACCTAGGGCTCATTCCATCGGGATGCCAAATTATGAAGTAAGATGTCCTAAATGCATGTAAAAGACCTAGGAGCTAAACCTAAAGAGGGAAAAGCCCCCAAGGGAACATTTTCTAACGTTACATTTAGCCCCCACTTTAATGTATGTATAAATGCAAGGCCAATACATGCATTAAAGTAAGGTCACAAACACACCAAGCACGAAGAAGACATGCCAATCACATAGAAAACATTAACAGGCATGCAAAACATGAAGAAGATAGTTACAGTCACGCAGAACACAGAGATGGCAGTAAATGCATGGAAGACACATTAATGCATAGAAGATAGGCATGATTCTTTTGTTTTCATTTTTCTGATATATATGAAATGTAGATGCAAGTACTGGAAAGTAAACAAACCTCCCATAATACATGATGCGCTCATCGCGCAAGTCTTTGTATATATGGGGCAACACACACAAGACACGTAAAACCTCCAAAAATGCAGGAAGAACAATCTAAGGTGCTGGTCTTTATACTGCACATGGGGCAAAAAACACGCCAAACAGAAAAAGCATCCCAAAACACACACACTTGAAGACATAGAGAAAACATGGCAAACAAGTGATGGAGTGTACCTGTTTCTAGGTCTAACACCATCTCAGGCACATTACAAGCACACACCGATGATTGGGCTTCACCACAACAATCACCGAAGACATTCTTAAGGGTTGAGTTAGTCACAGAACCACTCCCTACCTTTGCAGAGGACTTTTAAAAATGACAGGATAATGCAATCTGCTCTGAGAAATACACCATCCCTGCCTCTGCAGAGGGCTTAAGATAAAAAGGATATGCTTGATATCCCACCTCCACAGAGGGATTACATGATTGATTGATTGATTAATTGTAAACAACCTCAAGATGCAGGAAGCACTCATCGCGCTAGTCTTTAAACTGCACCTGAGGATAAGCACATTGCTAACATCTACAACAGATAGCTTACCTTATATATGCCCCCACCTTAAGGTGGTCAATATCATGCGACAATATCAAGCACGTTAAGGTAGGAAGAAAACACAAAAGGGAACATAGACTTTCGCAAAGCCCATGCTCCCCGAGGTGACATGTACGTTACGATCGCCAAATGTTCCCATAAACACATCCCTGCAAGAAACATGTTAGTGTCTACAACATCATGATAAACAACAACATCAATGCATATGATTAATCACACAAAGAGCCAAGGTTATACTGTGAATTCAGAGTTTGAGGATAACCGTGAGGCTATATCACGAAGCTCTTCGAATTGAGTACCACCAAGGCTAGATTCAAAAACAAACAAAGGTGCATAGAGCAGCAGTATTGTTAAGGTTTGTAAGTGCGATAGAAAAATCATCAAATTCACTATACATAAAGCACGAGTGCTTCCACTAGCCAAGCATCAGATAAAATATACAACCCCATCATCATATTAGGAACTAAGTCCATTTTTTGATTACTCTCGAAAGGGACCCTAGGTCCACATCAATATAAATTTTTATCATCATCCGCCCGCTAGATGGAAACACTAGTGGAAGGGAAACAATAAATAAGAGAGGAGAAATAAGTGTCTTAAGGATAGTCATGTAGGAGGATGACCCTAAGTCACCAACCACAACGCTATGTCCCTAAGACACAACAGACAACAATGAAATCAGAGAGAGACAATATAGAAGAATGATGATACAAATAGAAGGTCACAACAAAGGTGGTCTCCTGGTATCCTGGACCTTACAAGAGAAACAAGGGTCATCCTAGGAGGCCTAAACAACACATAACGCATCATGGGGGAAACACATCATGAGAGAGATAAAGGGTTAGAAATACTTACCTGGTAGCACCATCGTTAAGAACATACACCTTTAGGATATCTCTCATGTTGTTTTAATATTGTATTAACATTAAGTTTAGGATGATAAGAGGCTTTGGTGGGTTTCAAAGAGTGGTATTTTATACCGGTTGTATATTTAATTCCAAAAACTTGTAAAGGTACTCTAATTCCTTGTTGATTTATACTACAACCATTGCCTACATAGCCGTTATTTTTGTACAAGATTTGAAATCTACGACCATATAGAGAGTCCATTTCTTTAGAAGAAGGTGAAGCCTCATAGGTATCATAATTTTTAGTATAAGTGAGGGTATTTCCTTTATTTTCAACCAAGGAAACTTTGTTTTTCTGAGATGTTTCAAATGATTGTTTAGACGAGATCGATGCGACTTTTGATGTGTTAGGTTTATTAAATTTGTATTCCCCTATACTGCAAGGGTTAAAATCTAATGAACCCCAATCATTACCAACAAGTGCATTCGATGGTTGAGAGTCTTACACAACATTAGTCATTGATGGATCACCTCGCAAATTGTTTAAGCTCATATGATTGTAAACCGATTCTTGCATTTCAATGTGTAAATAGTTATCTGGTTCTAGATCAGCATGAATAGTATGAAGTTTACCTTTGAATATAAATTTGATTGAATGATGTAGAGTGGAAGGGACTACCCCCAATGCATGAATCCAAGGTCTACCAAGAATCATGTTGTAAGGTAAAGAACAAGGCATGACATGAATTAGGGTAGGCACAAGCACAGGTCCTACTTGTATAGGTAGAGTTATAGTGCCCACAGATTGTCGTCCAACATTATCAAAGCCACAAATGCTAATGCCATTTGGTGTGATTTGTGATGTGTCAACCTTGATTTTGTGTAGTAGGTCAATGCTACAAACATTAAGAGTTGATCCATTGTCAATCATATAACTCATTTTACCAACGTTCTATTTATTGTGACAAAGATTATAAGAGGATCATATTGGTTTTGAACTTCAATTGACAGTAATTCCTGTGGTTGAAAGAGAATATCTATTTTTGTCGCATGCATACTATCCAATACGGCTGCTACATCATTCGGCTTAACAACAGGTGGCACAATCACCTTTTGTAAAGCTTCTTGGAGCATTCCATGGTATGTAGGTGATGTTTGTATCAAATCCTAAAGAGAGATCTTAACTGGAGTAGCGCGAAGCTGTTCGACAAGATCATACTCTTGACCACTTTTATGAGTAAGATGAGGTGGTGGAGGGAGCATAGGTTGAGAACATGGAAGAGAGACAGGCACATGCGATGCTTGGTTACTTTGATTGTTATTATGGGTGTTGTATGTGTGAGTAATCACATTGTGGTGTGGCTGTTGTAGCACATTTTGAACACCTTGACTTGGTTGAGCAATTTGTTGTGCATATTTATAGATGTAATCAGGAGGTTGACCTTGAACAGTAATCACCAGTTTTAAGCAAGAGGGTGCACTAGGTGCCCCTCGGACAATCATCTTAGGAATAGTGCTAAAAATTTTATTAATCACTATTGAATTAATATTGTTTCCCTCTTGATTACACCTAACATCCATACCTAAAGTATTTAATGTGAGAGACCTTTTCTCATCCTCTAATACTACATCTTGGCCAGGGAGAGCAATGGGATGAGAGGCATGTACATCATCATCATCATCATACTCTATGGTAGAAAAAGGATTTTCACTCTCAACTTTCTCATCAGTGTTCTTAGAGATGAATTTGGTTAAATCTTCTAATATCAAAGGATGTTCACTCATGAGGATTGGGAATTTGTCAAAATCAAGATCTTTGATAAATGCATGTAGAAATATCATAGAAAAATGACATGAAGGTGCCATTGCATTGTTTTCAATGTAAAATCATATTTTAAAATATTTTCAAATTTGATGCACAAGACAAGTGCAAAATAATGTATGAAAATGACTTAAAATGCTTGATTTTGTTTTGTACTTTTTCAATGTAAATGAATGAAAGAAAAGGTGTTGTAAGGATTTTGATCAGGCGTAGAAAATTATATGTCTAATATCAGTCCAATATAGCAATAAGATCCTTCACAACACACTCTTGATGCAAATCCAAGATAATGACAAGTCAAAATATAGTGAAAATATGTCAAAATAGGCACCTTTTTCACCAAATCTCAATGCAAAAGAGCATAACAAAGGGTGTTTTGAGGAAAATGATGATGGAAAGAAAATTATATCAGAAATAACAGCCACTTAATGTTAAGATATCCATCACAACATGCTTTTAGTGCCACTTAAGGTCAAACCCTAGTGAAAATATAGCAAAAATAGATAATTTTTTCACGGTTTTTTACTTCCAAGACCTAGAAAAAGTGGTGTTGTAATGAATTTTAGGAGGTGAAAAAAATAATACTGATGATATTAGTCACCTCAATCCATAAAATTGATCACAACACACTTGGAGTGTAAACTAGGCCAAACCCTAGGGCAAAAATAGCAAAAAAGTGTAGTTTTTCACCAAATTTTGAATAAAAGAGCCCGATAAAAGGGTGTTGTGAAGATTTTTAGGAGGGGAAAGAAGTAATTATCCTGATAACAAAAAATTAATGCAAAAATACTTTACACAACATGCCTATGGTGCAAGTTTGGAGAGTCGATAAGGTTAAATTTAGTGAAAATCAATGTTTTTCAAGCCCTAGGTTTGAGATCTTGATACAAAATGTTATATGAATGTTTTAAAGTCTGATTTATGGTGAAAATAAATTAATCTTAGGTCTAAAAATGAATTCCAAGCTTTAATATGCAAAATGCCAATGCAAATCTAATGAAAATGCATGAAAATTGCTAGTTTTTGTTGAAATTTTCTATCAAAAAATTCAAATATATGAAATATAAATAAAAATTTACACTAAAATGAAAGACTATAGCTAAATACAAGTTTGAATGGGTCTCTAAAATCAGTAGAAAAATCTAAAAGAAGATTTTTCCTGCTAACCCTAGATTTTGGAATTACTAGGTTTAATGAAAATTGTCAAAATTTCTACAAAAGCCTAGCAAATTAATGATGCAAATGCAATGCATATTATTGAATTTTTGTGTTTTTCTGTAGGTTATATTAGATCTGATGCAAAAATCATGAATTAGGGAAATTTAGAAAGAACTGATGTAATTTAGTAATCTATATGAAAATGGAAGCTAGGGTTTTCAAATTTTTGTAAATTTTTCATTTTTTTTGTAATTTTCTCAATGAAATAAGATGAAAGATATATGAATGAATGAAATCAATCCAAATCTAAAGACACACACTCAGCAAGTTGTAATTTAATTCTAAAAACACGGGTTCACCAAAATGTTTAGGAGGGTAAAATTTGGATTGTTTATGTTTAGTGTTGTTATATGTTTGAATCCTCCTTTCACCCTATACATTCAAGGATCTAGGGTCGAGTGGCAATGTACTATCATACACTAGATCACTGTGAGATGTAGGGAAACTTGTATTAGGATGTTTAATTATCAATTTTCTTTCTCTTATGCTTAATTGACCATTAAAACCCTAATTTCGTAAATACGACTGTAAATAGAAGAATGGTCCAGAAAAAGATCTTGCAGAGGGAAGTAAAATATCAAATCACAGAATTCCTATTTTCAGGGTTCTAAGGCAGAAAAGTTAGGGACAAAAGAGCGGGTGCCCAAGTCCAGTGCCCCGCTTTTTATCTGGATATAGAAACTTAGTTTGCAACTCTTCCATGCTGTTCTAGAGATTTTCCCATCATGAAAGTTGGAGGACTAATGAGAGGATGCCCAAGTCTAGGGTGCTATTTTTCTTCCTATTCTACAATTCTGACACTTCAAGATGCCTTCTTGCAACTTCACTTTGTCTAGATCTGCAACCTGTAACCTACAACCATGAAAACTTTGGGAGGGGGTTGTGGTGTTTAGAGGCTTGCCTCAGTCAAGCCCTGGAGGACACTTAAGTCTCCAAACACCTTTGTCAGATAGAGAGTGCATGCCTAGGGAGGCAGAGGTAAAAATCTAAATGAAATAATGATAAAAACACAATACGATGTCACCTTGAAGTGAAGATATCATGGGAGGAAGATGCTCTTCATTCCATGATGAAATGGATGCTCAAATATGCAAACACAAACACATAGACCACACAAATCTACTCTTGTAACACAATGAATGCCTTGAATCACCTTTAGAATGTAATAGCTTGCTAGTAATCATCTTCTAGTTTACAAATGAATCCCTAAACATCCTTTTATATGCAACTACAAACACTCCCATGAAGATTTTCATAATTCAAACATATCGTGTCACAATAGGACCCAAATAACGGTCACAAGCTGACACCCAAAAATTAGGACTGCCCCAAAATAGGGCAGGACTAGGGCGCAGGCACCCAAGTCCTCCCCCCCTATTTTGGGTAGGGTCAAGCTCAAGGGGTTCTCCTAGGTCCCATTTGTCATGTTACCTAGGGCTCATTCCATTAGGATGTCAAATTATGAAGTAAGATGTCCTAAATGCATACAAAAGACCCGGGAGCTAAACCTAAAGAGGGAAAAGCCCCCAAGGGGACATTTTCTGACGTTACACACATACAATCTATATGCAAACTTTATGCCAAAACTCTTCCAAAATTGCTATTGAAGATCAGCAATTTATTGAAGCTCTTTGAAGTTAGTTGAATATGCTATCATGGAGACAATGGATGGAGATTAGGAATCAAGATCTTGAGACTATCTTTCTCTTCCTAGGGTTTGTACACCTTTTGCATGATTGGGAGAAGGGTTGAAGCCTCCAACATCGAGCTTGGAATCCTCCACAAACATGCAAGTCTTCATTGCTTTCATCTCCTTGAGGTGAAGTTGTGTTTGTTCATTGAGTGAAGCAAATTGTTGATCTTTCCTTGATACTTGAATCATCTAAGGTTTTATCTTTATGCATGCACATTTGTTATATGAACACACACATTTGCAGATCTTTATATTGGGCTATTGTTGAGGTAGGAATACCAAAGACGGGGCTTGACTAAGGTAAGCTCATATATAGCCACAACCATCTTTGTCCTCCTTTTGCATGTATAGGTTGAATTCATCGAGATCTAGTGGAAAGAAGCAACAGGAAGATGAATATTACAGACACAGTTGTCATAGAATTCAGATTTTAAGATTCTGAGACTTTCAGGACACTGGCACTAATGCCCTAGTGCAAATGGGTGACTTCTTTAGGATCTGGAAGCCTCTAGAGGTTAAAAGACATCTATTGCAGAATATCCTGACATTTGAAAGCTTCTGAGGCACTAGCATTAGCACCCTACTCCAACATGTCCTCTATTTCTGGGTACACTGTCTCTGCATTGTTTCCTCTACATTTCTATAATCATTTCATTCATATCTATATCAGAAGTTAAGTTATCACATTTTGATTAGCAATTTAGGGTTTCACACTTAGTGAAAGAAACTAGCTTGTAAAGACCTGATCAAGATAGTCACATAGACCTAATTGGCAGGAAAAGTGAACATTGGAAATAGTAGTTTATCCCTAAACATCCCTTGCTTCACTAATGCTTTGGTGTGTGAAAGTGTGAGACTTGAGGTCTTCTATCTTGCTTCCCCATTTTCCCACTAAACACACTCATTATTTTTTACTCTAACCCATTATTTGAGAGATTTATTGTTATCCACTATTGTCTCTAACCACCCTAATTCCTGCTACCTTCCGTGCACCACATTTATCTTTAAATTTAACTAGGGAGGAAATTACAGAGCTATTTATGAGGGGGTTTCGTAGTGTTTATGATGGATGGCATGAAATAATCCACTCCAGTTGAGGGGAACACTACCACATTAGAGATTCAATTTTAGTTTGATAAGAAAGTTGTTCTACAAATCACATATTCTATAGGGATTTTCTCACTAGTGGATCAAACACATATGGTTGTGAACTCCCTTGTATTTTATGACTATTTCATCTTCTAAAGCCTTTCATTCTACCATTTTCTTCACATTGCATTTCTTGTCTAAGATTTTGTAATAAAACCTAAGAAATTCACACTTCATTTTTAGATTTATTTCCAATCTAGCATCAAGGGGTAAATTTTCCTATGTTGCAGGTCATAAAAGATTTGAATCATAAATGAATCCACCTTGGCACTATGCAATTTGCTATTGATTTCTCTTTGTACTTACACCATTTGTAATTGTCATCCAAAGACTCTTCACTTCTCACTTAAATTATAATTATCTGGCTTGATTTCCCATCAACATTGTTCATACTAAAAAACATTTCACATTAGATAATCTATTTCTTAGAATATATTTCATCTTGAAGGATGGAACTTTGAAAGTGATCTTGATGGCACCCAAGGAACTATGTAGACAATAGGCTTCTAGGTTATACGGTTCCATAACGTGACTATAGTAGCTATAAGATAAAATATAGCAGGAAACAAAGAATATCTACTCCTTTAGAATAGACAACAAGATTAGAGGAAAAATAATGCAGCTAGCAGTAACTAAAACAAAAGATTAAAAATATTAAATTTTTAACTTGTATGCTATGGTGGAGAATGAAAAAATCACAAGTGTCAAAAATTGTTGATAGATGGTGATTATGGTTGAGAAAATTATTAACAAGTGGTTAATGATTATTGACAATTTAATAGGTGGGGTGGTTGTTCAAAAAGTGACAATGTGTTATTGTTTCAAGAATTACAGGTATCAAGTTCATGGCATTTCCATTCCTCATTTGTGCAATGAATTCAATGGGTGGGGAAAGTCCTAAATTTTTCCACATGTTCTTTACATCTAATATAATTATTTTTATGAATATTGCAAGTTAACTAAAAAGGCAACTCATTAACCTTACCACTTTGCACCAAATCTCTACAGTGACATGTTACGGTGCTCTTTTTATCTTAAGCACTTCTCTTTCCATATTACTAATCATTGATTTCTTTAAGAGGTGTTGCTAATGAAGGATCTAGAATGGGGGGATCCACACCTGAGATGTTAAGGAATGACTATTGATGTGATCTTATAGTACTCCTAGATTGTGCCACGTGGATCTTTCATGCCTAATTGAATTTATCTTTTGTAACTAGTTCTATATTCTTTTAACCTATTTAACTAGTGACTATTTAACATAACCTATCATGTCTACAAATCAAGAGTGATCGACCAAGGATATCTTGAGATCCGATTTTACAATGACTTGGTGTTGGAACTTTTGATGATTGAAACTAATAAGAGACTGCCACTTGTTTCTTGAACTCCCTAATCCTCACTAAGTATGATAGAATTTGAGATGAAAAATGCTTTCCCACAAACCAATGTCAAACTTTATATAAACAATGGTTTACATTTTTCATACAATTTGAAGAAAATTATAAGTATATGATTCTTATCATGTTTTTTTCAATACATGTAACTATGTATTGAAAATCATTCAAAAATAACATCTCAATAATAAAAACAATATTTATCTTATAAATTTGTTTTAGATAATTTAGAAGTAATTCTAAGTCTTTATATATAAGTAACATCTTAAGTAAATCTTAAAATAACTTATGATAACTACTTTATGAGATAGAGCAAACTTTTAAAATCATGAAATCTTATTTAGAACTTAAATTTCATAAAGAATATCTTAAATGCATTTATCTCAAAAATATTAGAGATATTAGTTTTAGTTATTTTATTTAATTAAGAGTTAATTTATTTTATTTTATTTACTTAATAGTTATTTTATAGTTTTAGTCTTTTTAAATAGTAGAGCCACATTTGAATGCCTTGGTGGGTTATTTTACTTAAAACTAACGCTAGTTTGTTTAAGTATATGAGTTATGCTTTATTTTTTATGTACATAGATGCCTCCCAGTTTAATCAACGAAATTAATTGTATAGAAAAAGTGTGTATATAGTGGTTAGTATTTATTTTGCACTATTATTTTTTGATTATGAATAGGTATTTTTTAATTGATCATATTTGATTATTTAATATTGTAATTTAATATTTTAAAAATATTTAAAATATTTGATAATAAATGAAATAGCTATTTTGGATAAATAAATTGAATTGAAATATCAATAAAAATTTAATACCTTGAAGTACAAAACGTTTCATTTGTGAGCATAATATTTTGATGATAACAAGGAGGAAACAATGTTGTAGCTTTATAATGTGTTGAAGACACTACAAAGTAATAGAAAAATAACAGGTAGTTTAAGTTTGTAGCATCAGCTTATTTGATTACTTTGTCATGGTCTATTGTAAAATTTGTTTACATTTTAAAGATTTAGAACAATGGACTAGCCTCTAGAAATTGTCTTATTAATCTTTTATTGTTTTTCATTTTGTAAAGAGAAACAACAGTTGGGAACTAACTATCGCTGCTTCTCATCTATAATTTTATGTGTTTTAAATGGGCACTTTATTTGATGTTCATCTTTCACTAGGGCCCATATCCTAACTTGGTTGTTTCTTTTTATTTGTTTTCCACTTCATTTCAAATAATAAAAGCATTTTATATTGGTGTTTGGTTGAGTCTAGGCACCCATTTTCTTTTTGTAATTTGTTTGGTTCATTAGTGCCAATTTTCAAATGATTAACTTACAAATGCCAATCTTTTAAATTTATTCCATTTTTTCTATTTTTAAACACTAACTTTAATGAAAATTTCATTTATCCACCACTTCATTTTTGAATACCACCCTCATGTGACAAAGCTTTAAAATGCTCTAGTAACTTTTTGCCTTTGCAAAATAAAAACTATGAAAACTCCACCATTGCAAGCTTAAAGGAGCTCAAGTAGCCCAGATAGTGTAATGTGTAGATTCATTCGAGAGATATGATTGGAGTGCATTACAAAAGGATTGGAGTGCATGTACACCATTCCACAAAATAATTATTTGAGCAAGCAATTCTACATCATAAGGCTTTATCATAGTTGAACATGTGACCATAGAATACATGAAAGGTTGAATAAGATTTAGTGGAAGTCTATTGGTTTATGCTAAAACTTACAAAGCTCAAATTTTAGAACTGCTTTAAGTGGCCCAAATATCTTTTGTATGGATTGGTGTACATGCATTCCAAGATCTTGGGAATTAATCTATACTTTACACTATTTAGTTATTTGTGGTCATTTGGCCAATTTATTTCACACTAATATTGTTAGGGATTTTTAAAGGAATGAAGGAAATATTGTTTACAATTGTCAATGTCAGTTGTCACAACAATTGGTAAAGGTTGATGGAATCAAACAAGGGTGAAATAATGTTTTTAATTTCCTTCAAAGCATGCTAGTTGTGTGGCATGGAATCATGTACAAACTATTGCATACATTTTGTATATAAACTATCCAATGTAACATTTTCTATGAAATTGGATTGAATTTGTTTGGATGTTGCAATGAGGAAACACAAACTGTATAAAATATGTTAAATAATATATATTTGTTTATTTAATTTTACTAAAACATATATTCAAATGGAAAAAGGTTTGAAATTAGTATCAATATGTGTGTAAATTTATTATCTTTTGTTTCAAGTAATATTTTTCTAAATGTGAATGATATTCAAATAAATGCTTATATCCTCTAATGAATGCAATGAATGCAACCTTTTGTAGATAGTCTTTCATTGTATTCTTTTCATTACCATATTCACAATATATACTTTAGAAAAAAACTTTTAGCTTAGAACATTCACACCTTCATGATGTACATGTGGATACTTCACAATCGTATACCAAGATGGATGCTTGACAATCGTATACTAATGCATTGAGAGATTTTCCCTCATTACCAATATTATATTATCTTGTCTTTATTTTCACTACTTCACACATATTGTCTTCAATATATACCTCTAAAATAAGAGCAAGTTCACCTTTATAATATAAGTCCAATGTGTAGGAACAAAAACACAAACAAACAAAAAGCTCATTATAGACTTGTTTGGTAGAAGCAAAGGAAATTGGGGATCACATTCCAAACAAAATTGAAATTGTTATAAAACATTCCTTCAATTGATTATAAACAAACATGCAATATGAGCATATTTCAAATGTTGTAGAAGATATTATATACATTTTAAAGTTGTATTTCAAAATCTTTTAAATGGCACCTTTAGACATTTGTTTCTCATTATTATTTATATAATTTACAAAATAAAAATAAACCTATAAAAAATATTCTAGACACAAAAACTGAAATTCTAATGCACCATAATTTAAATATTATTTATATACAAAAAATGGTAAATAAAAATAATGTACTAATCAAATTGTACTCTTTAACATATTAACTTACATATAGTTTTCTATGGGCAGAACCAATTACACCTCCTTTAATTATAAATACTAATATTAAATCATTCTTCCAAAATAAACCCAAAACTAGAAAAAAATTGACATAAATGAACAGAATCTACCCTTACAAATATTGATATGAACTGAATTGGACCCATACTAGTCCACATTTAAGACAGGGTGGGATGGTTCCCAAATCATGCCATGCCCTCGAAATTAAAAAAGAAAAGAGAAAAACAAAAAAAAAAAAAAAACATTAACAAAGTACAACCCACACCGTCTACATAGACTTTGAATATTTTATTGAAGTCATGGTTTATTAGCAATTTCCATTTTCAATTTTTATAAAAAAATTTAATTACTGTAAGGGACAGGTGTATATGCACTCCAAGTCCTCTTGGAATGAATCTACACAGATTGCTCGCTCATCTATAACCTCTGTTTCTAATTTTTAACATTGGCATTACCGGACAATCAAATACAATAAATTTATGTCGATTGACCTTAGATACAGTTCAAACGATGGGTTACGATAATTTGGATTTACAAGAGATCGCTTCTCTCTTGCCACTGTCGAATGGCTGATCTCAGAGAAAAATTTGCGATCAGATTCAACTGTTCAAGTTTCTTGTTTGTCATGGGTGATGTGTCATTTCCGGAATCGAACCATCCTTGTATCGCCTCCCTTTCATATGTAAAGCCGTCTGCAGCAACATAAGGATCTTGCATAACCTCCTGCAAATCATTACAATTTATTTGTTAAAATTAATACTCTGGTAGTCATTGGCGGGGTACGGCTCAGGGACGGCCATGTCTCGAAGCTGATCGAGTATTTCCATTACAGTTGGTTGAAGGTCGGGCCGATTCTTTCTTACCGGATCCGTGCAGTGTAAAGCAAGACAAGCCAATTCTGTAGCCTGCACAAATGGCCAATCACCGGCTGAAGAATCCAAAATCACTTGGAAAAATCGACGGACTTCGATTGCAGATGTCCAGATCCAATCGGAGGTTTGGCGGCGATGGAAGCAATCTGCCAAAATCGTCTGGACAAGGACTTTTATGGCTTTTGAATTTCTGGGCTGCTATTTGAAACCCACACCATCAAACAAAGAGAAAGCTTGTAAATTTTGGCTGCAATATTAACACGAAAAGAATTAAATATTTGTTTTCACAAAAATACATGGACTGAACATTGAACTAATAAATAGGCTGTACTGACCATTATGCGATACAAGTTTATCTTTGCACACAATCCACACATCGCCTTCGGACGTAATCCGCTTTGCCTGGTGGTGCAATCTTCATCTTTCTGTTCATAGTTTTTAAAATTAAGATATCGGATTGTTATACAATAATTTTTTTAAAAAGCTGCAGATACAAAGAGAGCCCATAACTCATTGATAGAACACCTAAAAATATACACAAAATCCTGACTGATCCATGAAAAATAACAGAAAAAATTCCATAAAATATGACTCAAGGTTGTTTACCTCGATATGCCAACACTGGCTGAGGTTGTTCCCATGATAAGCTTGGCGATACCCAGCTCTGAAACCACTTCAACAATTCCTTTGGAAACGTCATTCTTCTTAACTATCAGAGGCTCTGCTTTTACCTGTTGTATGACAATTTCAGACACCTCAACACAGCGCATCAACGCTCTATTATTCACCAAAGGCTGTGGGATTTCATACCTTGGCTTGTGTGCAAATGTCTAAGTATTTATTAAGGCAATTGTTGAGTTCCTTCTCTATATCCTTCATGTATGCCTTCACGCGCTCCTCGCTCGCTTGGTCCAGAGGAATTTTGCCAACTGCAAAATCATAAAACACCCAATTTAGAAAGAAAACCAGGCGAAAATGTGTATGGAGGTCAATTTGATCAAAGAAATTCTTACTGGCTGATGGCAGGTAGCGAAGTGGACGCTGGACATGAAGAAGTATCAGCAAGGCTGCTTGTCTATTATCGAAATTCTGCAGCGCCCATTTGAGTGCATTGACGCTCTCGCACAGGTCTTTTCCAACGGCAACGTAAATTTTGTGCTCAAGACTAGGAGGATTCTCTGTCATGATAATTTCTTCAATTTGTGACTCTGTGGCCATTTCTATATAAAAAAAAAATTCTATACTTAAACAAGGGCTGCAATGCAGCAGAAGTCCCTGCCAAAGGCTGCCAGCATAGAGCGTGGGAAGAATATGGAGTGCATTTTTTGTTGAGGTTATGTGCAACTGATTAATAACAATGAAGTTATAGTTTGTTTTAAGTTTCTGCAGACCATGTTGAGTGGGCTACATCAGATATAATGAAAATGCATGGAGGAGATGGAGACTAATAGCCAATGTCTTCCAAGGCATGAGGTGCCTGAGCAGTTGAGCATTGCTGCACCTGCTCAGAGGCTAAACGAACCTTTTTGTGGCACAATGTCAGTTGCAGAATGAACAGGGCCTTTATGTTGCTGGAGAACAGTAGATAGTTTATGAACACCATGCCCAACTTACTCCAAGAAGAAGGTAAGCTCACAATGTCACCTTGGCTGCACCTGATACTCACAGAATGATGCATGGCCGATAATGAAATCAGGAATCATCAGCTTAAAAAGGAAACTTGATAACAGGGCTAATAAATGTAAAACAAGAATTATTCAGAGCAGCTGTCCTCATTTCTCATAGTGCAGCCATTATTGGCAGCATAGGGGCATAGAGAGGTAGTGAAGTTTAAAAGTGATATGTGCACTGAGACATAGAAAGATGGCACCAAATAGCACCTATTCAGTTTTATGTTTACATCATTGGACAAAAGCAGTTCTAGACAATCATATGGAATGAAACATCCCAAAGCAGAGGCAACCAACATAGTGAATAAATACTAAAGAACACGTACAAACGATAAAAATATACAAGGTTCTGATTGCAAACAAAAATGTTTGCTCTATTCAAAACAAATGAATTTTTCTAAATATGAAACAATTGAAGGTTGCATCAAGGGCATCAGGCCTCTCTCAAATCTTATGATTCATGCCAGACATGCCAGCCAAACTGAAGCTCACAAATATGGCAACTAATAGGGCTGGGCCACTTCTTGAACAGGGCTGCTCAACAATTATATTAAGTAGTTATAGCTGTGTCTCAAGGAAAGGTCCAGCTCCCTTAACTGGGTTGATCTCAAAGAATTGAGTTGCAAAGAATGTTGTGATTAAGCAAACAGCAATGACTCCAACATTGTCGCCAACATTATCAGCTACAAAAATAAACAAGAATTTGTGAGAAACATACAATAAACAAGGTATAGAACAACTTTGATAAGATAATGCTTTAGCTATTTATCATGGCTAGAATAGCATATAGAATCAAGTAGGTTTGCAACACTTAATTTAAGTTCATTTGTATGCCTTACCATTTGCTGTATGATGAGCCCAGATTCTAGTCTTGCAGGTGCAAAATCAGTACTTGCACTGGACATCTTCAGAGTTGAATCGGATCCTTGAGCAATATTGCTGATGTGTATTGTGTGACTGCAGGAAATCAATTTTGACATGGAATATCAGTCATAGTAGACTGGTAAAGATATGCCCTAGACCTTGTATATGCAATGTGGCCTTGTGCTTGCCAGGCAAATGGATATTGCACACACTCTTCTCCAGACCACATGCCGTTGCATGAACCCTCGAGTGCCATGCAGAACAACAAAATGCCAGCATTCAGCCAAGGAAAATAAAATATTCCAACCATCGAACAACCAAGATTAAAATACCAGGGGCATATTAAAGCCCCAATAGGTAAAGGGCATCCGTGACAGGGGAAAAATTTAAAAAAACAAAACCTTAGGTTAGCCAACAATATTTTCCAATATGCACACAGTCCCAGGCAAACAAATGCATTTTTTGTTAGCCAAAAACAATAGTCCTCTGCTAAGACAGGGATTGGCGGCGTTTTCTTGTTCTGTATGGCAATGGAGGGTCTATGCAACATCATGTGGGTTGGAGAAAAACAGCTGGGGTGTTTGGTGGGAATATGTGTTGTGTTGCTTGGTGGAAAATATGTGTTGGGGTGTAGAGGCTTTGCAAACAATAGGCAAATATGGCGACCATGGCAAATGGAGTGGCCAACACTAGAAAAGTGCTCAAAATGAGCAAACAACAATAGGCAGCGGGATTTGGGAATGAGATGCACCCTAAATGTGGCAAAATAGAAGATTTTAGGCAAGAAAATGAAACAAAAATGCCAGACAGAGGCGTGGAATTATAGGTAGGCAGCCACAAAGTTGAAAAGTACTTAAACAAACAACCAAATAAAAATAAAGGTCTGGGTTTTTGGTGCAACTCGCCAGAGACTGGAAAAGGGTGGGAAAAGAATAAAAAGAAGTAGGAGAGGTTGTGAAATTTGCATAGGGATAATCAGAGATTGGAAAGGGTGTGAAATGCAAAGAATACAGAAGTAGAAGAAGGGTTTTGATTCAATCTGAGCGCTGGCAGCCATATATTTATTTTCGTTTTTTGTATCTTCAGTCTTGAAGGCTAAATTTATAAATCTATACAGGGTTTTTCATCGTGTTTTCTATTTCGGCATTTGAATCTACTGGCGGGTTTAATGTGTTTCCATTTTTATTAGGTTTTGCTTTGTTTTTATATATACATAGCTTTAACATTTACATTGGTTAATTATGGCAAAAGCTGAGAACAATGCCCATAGCACTAAACCATTTGCCGCAATGTAGATACAACGTCATGCCATTGCCAAAACATAACAGGAATGTTAATTACATAGACAAGAACTAGATCATGTCTTTACCTGTGTTCATTTTTTTGTTGGGTGACCTGGCTTGAGCGCTGAAACGTGTGTTTGTAATTCATGTCTGTTGCTGGTTCATAGAGATGACTGGTTGCCATCTGTATCAAGAACAACCAAATCAGACTACAAAAGCAAAACCAAATAGCTACATTTACAACAATAGCTTGTTGGCCGCTCTATCAAGTACAATGAAACAAGAGTTAAATTGCAACAAATTGAAAGCATCGGGCTCAGACTCTAGAAGCAAGATGCATCAACGTCATACAAATCACCCAAAAGAACAAAAGAGAAGTGACTGTACCCTAGCTCTCATAGAACTGTCCAATAATATGTTGGCAGATTTTATGTCCGGATGGACTACTGAAGGTACTACCTGTTACAAGATCAATTATGCAATCAATGGCAATTTACTACCTTTTATATTTCATAAAAGCATTTACACAGACCTTAGCTGCTCAAAAAAAAATAGTAACAAATACAAGCTATCACAGTCTTTATCAAACCCCAAAAGCACACCCCATCATGGAGATTTTCAATTCCTTTTGACACAGCATGTGCTATGCGAACCCTTCGTTCCCAATTTAATGGTTCTACATTGTCATCTGGAGAGTAAACACAGCGCATAGAGAAGAGCTTTATCAATAACATAATTTGCAAAGCATGAAAATAGGAAATGCAGATAGGCCATATTTATGGAAAAAGTAAATAAAAATTATATTAATGACCATATGATAAGTAAATAGCTAAAGACATGACAGAAAGGTATGATTTTAGTTGGCCAGTCTAGACTGCAGAATGTAACAGTAAACAAACCCTCTAAGAACATGAGTAACAATAATGATAAACCACAATATCTATGTAAAATAAATCATTTCACACAAGAAAATACATTGAAAAACTCTAGGAGTCGAAATCACAATTATTTTACAAAGTATTTCCACAAGTTTCACCAGTATTCAAAGTAAGGAATTCCCCAACTTTCAACAGAAGAAATGGGAAAGAATGCATTCAATGCCTTGTAGTTTTCTTGAATTTTTTTTGCTGGTGAAGCTTTGCCGCTATATTCAAACCCACGCTTATTAGGATGCCTGAGCTCCCCTTTGGAGAAAATCTGCAGCAAGGCACACATTGCTACTTGTTCCTGATGACTTGCGGATTATACCATTGGGAGAAATCATCACATCCCTGCAAAACGTAAAAGCCCAATAGTCCCACCACTATGCACCCCAGCAAAAGGGTTTTCCATGAAGCAATGTTCTAGCTGTTTTGTTGCCAGGATCCTAATCACTCATGATGAGGTGTCTTATAGCCAGATCTGTATTTAGGTTAATGAGGCCACAGTTGTTTTGGCAATTGATGTGTTTAAACCTAGATTTGTATAAACTATAAAAGCTAAAACCTAGAACATAAATTTCTATTCCAGACAATAGCCACATTCATTTCTTTGTTCACTGACGACTCGTTCTTTGTTTTGTACACAATAACATTATATGAGTAATTGAATTAATATTTTTGAAACACGGTAGTGTCTAAAAACAATCTAAGCCATTTGTACCACTTGACACTAACTAGATCAAGACTTGAAGATGAAATCCAAACCAGCAATATCAACCACAGCATAACATCAATATAAATTGGAAACTACCGAAATCAACCATTTGATGGCATCAAACACCGCTTGAAACTAACAAAATCAACTATTGCGTACATCAATCATCACTTGGAATTGGCAAAATTAACTATTGCATAACATCAATCGTGACTGAAACTGGCAAAATCAACCACTGTATAATATTCAATGATCACTTGAAACTGGCAGAATTAACTATTGCATAACATCGATCGTGACTGAAAATGGCAAAATTACCCATTGTATAATATCAATCATCACTTGAATCTGCCAAAATTAACCGTTGAAGTAGAGAGAGGAGCCTATAATTGAACTATGTGATGACGGATAGGCAGACAAAAAACATGGCCTAATGCAAGATTTGGACCAACCAACATAAAACCTCCCAAAAATTTATGTTTCACATAATTTAAATGTCTAAAATTAAACTTGTAACTTTGGCTCAGACCTTTAAAAGATTTAACCTCCCCACAAACTATTAGCCCTACCATAAAATTTTGAATAGTTGAACATAGGAGATTTCAGCACAAGAATCCTAGCACCCAACTTTCAATCACCACAAAATACCAAAATCAACCATTGCATAGCATAAAGCATCTCTCGTAAGAACACACCCAATATCTTAGAAGCCACTCGCCCAAAGTGGCTCAGTCTCTAATGGACAACACTACAAATACCAACCCCTAAAAAGAAAATCAAGAAAGCAAAATGTACTCTAACAAAACCCAACTTTAAAAAAAACACTTGCTCAAAAGCTAATTGACAGAAGCTCTATCCAAAATACACAGCAAAATAGAAATCATGCAACTGCAGCAGCCCAACTTTAAAACAAAATAAAATTAAACACATCTAACCTAGCAGGGCTTAAGAGGGGTTTTAGCTTTATTACTTGAGAAACACAGACTACGCAACAATGCCAGAGCACATATACACACTGAGCACCAAACAAAAAGAATGGATAACAAATCAATGACAAGGAAGACAACTATGTACTGCAGGCATCAATCCCTACATCAAACATTAGATTTGAAACAATTTTCCAGGGTTTCAAAACACAGCCATGTGCAGAATCCAATTTGTTTAAAAATCCAAAAGCAAACTATAACTATAACTATAACTTATGCCTCGATGTTTGCTTAAAAATCCAAAATCAATGATCTTTAAACAGTGAAATCGGCAGACCCTTTTCATACCAGAAACCAAATAATTACTCACAATAAATTAGCCGTAAAAACAGAAACCATAATACATTTTCCATGTAAAAAAACAACTTAAGATTCAAAATTGATCAAAAAACAACTAGAAATCAGGAAAATATGAATATTTAGAAAATCCTTGGAACATAATGGAAACTTCCCAATGGTCCTGTCAAACTGCAAAGGCCTTTCTGCAATGCTATTCCATACTGACATAGATTTTTAAGTTTTAAGCATGTTTAAAAGCATATAACAAAATATAGTTTATATAGTTTATACTAGAGGCTCTATATGTTAAAGTTGTATAACTGTAGCACCGAAATAAGTTTTTTGTTAAATATAGGCACATGGCCAGAAAATGTCATGGTTCCTAACTACGGTATTGTGAATCTAAATGTCAATGCTAAACACTATTTGTTTCTTTGACAACTTCGATAATGTAATTATCCATTGCAAGGGTGAAGGTGCCCTGCATTTGGAATCTCCGTAGAAGGAACACAATCTTGGAAATATCCTGCCTATACCGGTCAAAAGGGATTGCAGCAAGTTCAAGGAAACTTTCTTGCAGGAGTTCCTTCTATAAATAACAGTCAACAACACCATCTGTCTTTTGAACAACACATTGCAAGAGATGCTAGTATGTGAACTTGGTGGTTGTTGCACAGCTTGTACAATGAGCAGAATTTTCCTTGAAATTCTCTCCCAACAAGACTGCTTGCTGGCAGACACTACAGAAGGGCTGGTATGTTGCGAGATGGACATTCTTTGGTTTTAGTATTCCGGTCACCTACCATCAAAGAACAATGAATATCAATGCTATGGTAGATGTTTTGCAAATTATTTCATTTCAATATTGAAAGCTGATCTAACGAACGGTTGGTTTGGGGGCCTACCTGGAGATTGGAGCATGCAAGTATTTTTAAAAAGTCTTTAGTCCATTCGTCATTTAATTCATCTATGAAAGTAGATGTTGTTGACCGTATAACCCGTGGGCTCATCGATCCGCTACGAACAACATTCTTGAAAAGAAGCAAGGGTGTCCTTGCAGATGTAAGCATTTGTTGAAGTGCAGTGTATAGGTCTGTATGGATGCTAGGAATTACAACCTATAAAATAATGACAATGCATTTGTTTTGATTGTTAGTGCAATGTCTATAATGATAGTTATATGTTTTTTGAAATTTACACATGGATACTTACAGTAGCTACATCATTTTGCGAGTCGCCGTCCTTAACATGTAGCTCATATTGGTTTGTCATTTGGTGGTGAGCAGTGATGACAGCACCGAATGTTCCCACCGGGTAGCTGCTAGTTGATTGAACAAGTTGTGAAATGGTTGTGTCAGGAGTTAACCTGCGTTGTTTGCACACCTTTTCAATGCTCTCAACAAAGATTTTAGAAGTCAATGCTAGGCAACAATCTCCATCGCCCCTTTCGTATTGTGTTTTGTTTTTGATCAAAAAGTTTGAAATCTGTACGCTTGCACCAGGGAAAAACTGGGGCAAGAAACTGTTAACTTGTTTGTTGTTCATATTTATAGTTATTGTCATCTGTCCATAATTATCCACAAGATCAGCATGAGCAATGTCTACTTTTGTTTGAGGCGAGCTATTTTTATTGAAAGCGGGCCCATAAACGACGAGAACATCTCCTTCAAAAACAACCCCTGCCTTTCAGTGCAAAGCTGAAGTATGCTTGATACAACACAAGTCTCCGGCTTCGATCTATAGCCATGACATGTAAAAGCCAAGGATATAGTCAATGCAACCAAGGATTTGCAGTGTTTTGTCATAAGGCACAAGGCTGGGCGGGACAATGGACCAAAGTAAAATGAAGTTTGCATATTTGTACATAGATATGTTTAGCCGACGGAGAGGAATGAGCATTACACTATTTAGGGTTTAAAGGTTTGGCAATAGATATGATTTGGAGGGAAACAAGGTGTTTGAAATAATAAAGCTAGAATAGATCATAACAACAATTGGTTGGTAGTGAATAGGAGCAAGTTTATTGACGGAAACTTGAACAGAATGCTTTCAAGGGGCACCTTCTTTTTTGGATATTGCCATAACCCAGGAAGCTGTTTTAGGGACATTAGCTTAGACAATGGTGATAGTTAATGACTGCAAAATAAAATAAAGGAAAAGCAACCCTAGATAGTAGTTTGAAAAGTTTGATGTTTGGCACAACACTGACCTTTTTTGCTCTTGCTGGCTGGTTGAGGTCTGGTCTTGGCTTGCAATTGTGGCTGCAAGGCTGTATAACAAGTATTATGAACTATTGAATTCTAATAATCAAGGAGAAGCAAAGTGTAGCTCTAAGTGATTGTTTTGTATGCAAAGCTAATTGCCATTAGGAAAAGCTTGGAAAAAAATTGAGATAATACAGATATGTAGATGGCTGACCGTTTTTGCATGTCCTGGCTTATCGAGGGTTGTTCGAAATGAGCAACAATCTGTTCACCACTGCAAAGAAAAGGATTCAAAGTTGGTTAAGCTTATCAGAATTTTGTTCTACAATGTCTAATATCTTAAATAATACTCACCTATCAACTTGTTGATGTTTATTTGAGGAGTACCGTTGATCAAGTGGATTAGTTGTAGAACTGCAACAACAAGGGTTAGTGAACATTGTATTTTGGCAGCGGACAGTGCAAAAGCAATCTATGACCAGATGGTTTTGTACATAAAGATAATAAAACATGGAAAGGCGAAGAAAGAAATACGATGATATGCAGGGCATGGAAGCGTTACCTTTTTTGCACTCCTTGCTGTGTTGAGGGCTATCCTTGCGAAGAAACAACTCTGCAATTAGAAATCAGCAAATCTAATATTAGTATTGCACATATAGGTAATAATATTATGTATCTTACATGTGTAAAAGTTAAGCAATGTAAATGTTTAACATGATCACCTTTGCTGGTCTATTCGTTGCCTCGTAAGCTGCTAGGTATTTTCAGAGGCTGAACGGTCCATTTGATATTGTAAAGCAAAAATGGCAACAATGTTGCAGGTGCTATGGCAGCTGCTGCCAATGCTAAACATACAAAAAAGAAGTGTTAGTTTTAGTTTATGCAGGTTCCATAAGCAAAAAAAAAAAAAGCTTTGTTTGTATAATTACACTGTAATCAATTCTAAGCATGCTTGCCATGCTGTTCAGGATTTTTTTTGTTTGAGCTACACACCTCAAGCAACTATAGCAGCTGTTCACAAATTAGCAAAAATGCAAGATGTAGAAGCTTACATGGAGAAAATGGGACTAGTACGTGCTATAGCGGAAAGCTAATAGAAATTACAAAGTGGTCTGTCCAATATGCATCCATGATTGTGAAATTTAGAAGATCAACTTCAATGCCACGTATCCAGAAATGGTCTAGTAAAGTGCCTGAATGTGTTGTTGGCTTGTTCACTACCAAAGATAACTTGTGTTGGTGCATAAATTCAAGCAGCATTGTCTGTGTTTTACATGATTGCAGCATGTCAATGTTGAAGTCACCAGCAACAATTAGTTTGCTATTAGGCGGCAATGTGTTGGCAACATTGTCTATGGTATTAAACAGATTAGCAAGGGGTGCAATAGGTGTCAAATACAAATTTGTGATGCGCAAAGCATTGCCAAGGTGCAAAAGGTCAATGGTTATTGATTCTATATGCTTAGTTGCAAAGGTCTCTATTTTTTCCAATACCAGGTATTTTTTGAAACATGTTAACAAACCATGGATACACAATGCATATTGACAATTGAATTCGGCATTGAACAATTCTATGTGGTTAAGGACATTGCCTCTAGTTTCTTGAAAGCAAAGCACAGACGCTCGACGCAAATCATAGTCATTAGCTATGTTAGTTGCATGCAGTACAAAGCTGCGTGTGTTCAAACAGCATATACAAAAGTGATTAGAAGGCATTAAAGCAAGGTTGTACCGAGGTTTCCATTGGGCCGAGGCTTGGAGCCGCTCCATTTCGTTTTGCACTTTGCTTGAGACTTTGAAGTTCCGTCGTTGTAATTTGTTTAACAAGTGGAGCGATTCAATGCTTTTCACTTGCGAAAGAGCAGTATAAACAAGACCATGTTGATAGACATTTGAAGGGTCAAAAGCAAGGCCATCCATTGTTAGCCCTTGTGACCTGTGAATGGTTCGTGCACATGCCACTTTCAAAGGAAATTGACTTCAGGTGACTAATTTTGTGCCTATTTTTAGTTTTTTGACAACCCTTGTGATAGGAGTCTAGCAAGAAATGATCTGGTCTATGTAGAGTATTTGCATTTGCTTACGACGTAGTCTTCCGACCATAGGATCATTGAATTCAACCCAAATAATATCTTTTCCTTCAATTGTATGCAATCTGAAAATGCCATCTGCACCATTGACTAGACTATCTTGTGTATCAATATTGCCAGCAATTAGCTCAACCAAAATGCCTTGCTTCAACATAATTTTGCTCGCCAATGAAGAATTTGCACCTTGGTAGCGTATATAATCAGTCGATGTTTCTTGTTTATCTATTACTTCAAGCACGATGGATTTCCCAGGGAGGCTGTCAAGTGTCTTTTGGTTGTGCTGATCAACCGCCAAATTCCTATGGAACAAGTATGGGTACGCTGGATCACTAGGAGGAGGCTTGCAACATATGGCATTTAGCAACGAGATGTCTTGGTCAGTTTGTTCAGAGATTCTAGCACGATTAAGTATGGAGATGAAATCCTGATTCATTTGTCTAACAACAGTATGCAACTGGAAGCATTTCACATTGTCAACCCAAAATGTATACGGCATTTTTGCACCATCTATGATTGGCTCTTCAAATATCCAACTATCAAATACAGGCTATGCTTGGTACAAATCACCACAGAATATGATATCAAGATTTCCAAATGGTTTTGTTGGTGTGTGTTTGATTTGTCGGAGCCTTCTATCAATGTTGTACAAAGTTAGAGAGCTTTCTAGTGACACCTCGTCAAGGAGCAAAAGTTGTAGCTGGTCAAACTTCTTGCTCAAGCTATCAAGTTTGTTTGAATCCAAAGGTAGCATTTTTGAAGAGTTGCATGGCAGATGAAATACGGAATGTGCAGTGGCCCCTCCTGCATTGTATGCAGCTTTACCTGTGGAAGCAACTATGAGACCTTTAGGCTTTAGTGGATCACTATCAAGTTGCTTATCATAAAAGCGAACTAATGCTTGAAAGATTGCTTTGGCAGTGAAAGTTTTGCCTGTGCAAGCTCCACCTGTCAAGAACAAATATAGTGGTTTTTTGGGGTGCAAGTGTTTTGCTCATTACTATGTCTTTTAGTATTGATTGTTGCTCCATATTCAATTGTCTCCATAGACTGAAGTACTCTACTTTGCTTTTCTTTTTTTGTATGCTTTAGGTCAGTGTCAATGTCATATTTCTCTATGCCAATCCGTTTCCTATCTATGTCAAACTGATCGTCAAGATCTATTGCTGGGTGCTTGTCCATGTCAGCTTTTGTAGCAGTGACATCAATGTCGCCCCACCTAGTGTCGATTTGTGCAGTGAAAATGCTTTCTATGCTTGTAATTTGTTTTTCGTGTGCGTTGTATGCTGCACTCCATGTTTCATATCTAGCTAGCAAGGTTTGTTCACTAGATCTAAAAGGCACAAACAGCATCACTTTCTCTCGACAATAATTTTCAAAATCTACATGTTGATTTATCTTACATAACGTATGATTTGTGGCCTGGCTCTTTTTTTAATGTTGCTTGGATTGCTTGAATAAAATGCTACGTATTCAGCCAAGGATAATTTATCCAAGGCTTCTGGACGTTCTGTGTATTTCTCCACTATAGATGGGTACATAATGTTCTTAGAATCATCTTGTTTTTTTGCCAGCAATTTTGGACTTTTCAACATAAAAACTCTTTTCTCAAATGGGGAAGTATTAATAAAAATAGTTTTCCTAGAACTTCGATACAACGGCAATGAGAGAACAATGTGTATAGCTTGGCGGCTAGACATTTGTTGATAGTTAAGCAAGGCATTCCCAAGTTTTCGTATGAACTGCATCTTTCCATCATATGCATCAGTGCATTGATCATGCACCTGACGAAATGCAAGGGACAATGAATGGTCTTGTTTTGTCATGTATGAACAGCAATAGGATGCAGCAGCATATGCATCTAGAATGAACTGTGTATCTGTATTTGCATACCATAGGTGTGGGACCTGCTTTGCAAAAGCATTTATCCAAATATCAGTCGGATCTCGTTTTAACATGATAACAGTGCGCATCAATGTTGATTGCAGCATTACAATGTAATCTATTTCAGTCATTTGAAATTCATGCAAGAAATTTTGGAATGATGCGTCTTTTTCGTATTTCTTGTTTTTTATCTGGGCAAAAAAAGCTTTTGCTTTGTCCTTCATGTGATTATCAAGTATAGGCAATGGATCCAGTATAGTTGTTTTCCTCATAGGTGGCAATGGAAAACTAAATCTGCAATTTGAGTTTTTATATTTTTTGCAGGTTCTAGTATGGTGGTGTGTCTGCATTTTCACAAGGTTTGCATCAAGCAACGAAGAGTCAGATGAAATATATTTGTCCACAAAGTCCTCAATCTGCATATTTGAGCAATTCCCATATATAGGCGCATCTTTTATCCAAAGCATGAAATGTACATGTTCGTTACCTCTGTTCTGAAACTCGGTAACAAAAAAGTAATCCAAAACTTGCCCAAACAATTGATGGTTTTTAAGCATCATTTTTCGAAATGCATTAACCCTATGATTAAAGTAGCAACTACAAAGGACCGGGTTTTTCCTTAGTTCAAAGTCCAGATTCCTATCTTCAATAGTCTCATTGCACTTACACAATTTATCATTCAATGGTGGTTGCAATGCTTGACACAATGGTTCCCAAAAATGTTCGGCACTTGTCAATGTGACAAAGAAAGTGGGAGGTCCCAATTGTCTTATCATTGCAAATATGTTTTTCCTTGCATTCTCTAAATAATCCGGAGAAGTTCAAATGGTTTTCAAGGATCTATAGCCCAATGGAGATTTCAAAATTCTTTCGAGATTTGCTGGACTGCGGACATCTCTAGCAAGCAATTTAACACCTTTCAATTCAGCTTTTCTTATGCACACCCATGCCAATGAAGATACTTGTTGAATAATGATTTTTATGGCTTTGAAAAAAATGTTTGTAATGTGTGTTGCAAAGTCTTTGTCTTTATGCATAAGCTCCCATTTTGCTATTTTTTGGTAAGTGAAATTTTTAGTGACATCATATGGCCGAGCAACACCATAAAACAGAGTAGGAAAGTTCATCTCTTCAGAGAATTTATCCTGGAAAATACCAAGAGGTTTGAAGCCCTCAGAAGGTGCAATTTCAATAATAGTGTTATCCAAGTCATTGATAGAATGTGGATCATTAAACCAATGCACAACCGATTCAGCTATGGACTCATCATTATCATCATCATCATCGCCATCAGTAGCAGCAGAATTAGTGTCGGTTCTTGGGTCAATTTCAAGGTCTCTTTGTAGTTGTTTTAGTTTTCTTGCGAATAGAGTTTCCCAATCTTTGTTGATAACAACATTTTCTTTTTGATACAACGCTGTTCTTGATAGGCTTGTTAGAGCATTGATTACATACGCGGGCCTCACATTGCCTTGGACATATGCATTTTGATATACCAGCTTACGTTTTAGTTTAACTACAACTGTTGAAGATTCATCAAGCTCTCTAGGCAATGCTTGTTGCACCTTATCAAAGTCCACAGGAACATTGATAATTGTGCCAAGCAAGCCATATTGTGCTCTTTTATAACCTAGTTGTCTTATCTGTGCAAATGCAATTCGCAAAGATACAAGCCTTTCTTCTAGAGAAGTCAATGGTTGAACATCATCTATTCGTGTATTACGTCTTATCCTAGATGGAGCAGCGAAGGTAGGGAACTTTCCATTTAAAATGTCTTTTATACATGGCCTACATATGGGTTGCCCTTTGTCTATTATTTTCCCTTGCAATTTGTCAGCAAACAAAGATAAAGCATTGACAAGTGCAAATTTGGCCGGGTAAACATTCTTATGGAAATGAAGCCTTTCACAAAGAATACATGGTTGAGTGGGTGTGTCCTTGATAGTTACTAAATATCTGTCAATGGATTTTTGTATTCCAATGTTGTTGACAGATGTTTGTTTTTGTTTTTTGGGGGGGTGTGTGGATCTTGTTTTTAAAGATAATAAAGAGTTGCATAGTCTAAATTTAAGCTTTGAACTATGTGGAATGGTGGGAGAACAAGATGGAAAAGGCCTCTTTTGTTTTGGTTGTGAGTGTCTATGCATATTCCAAATTTTGGCTTTTAGACAACACAATGACAATGTAGGCTTTCCTTTTTTACATATGCTATCTTGAAAACCTGAAATATCACAAGCTTTTTTGGTAATTGGTATTTCCCATTGTTGCTTTTGCATGTGATGGGTTTGTGTTTCTAAAGCATGTAACATCTGATGGAGTGTGAATTTCCTATCTTGTTTCTTTGTATGGTTGTTTTTGGATTTGCCACAAATGTTTGAGCTCACCATGTCCAATAGCGGTGACAAGTTTTTGTTTTTCTGCCTTGGTGCACTTGGCACAGAGCTAATATGGTTGTATTGGAGCGGTTCATAGTGACAATGGCCTGAGCTGGTGAGAAAGCAAAACAAGTGAAAATCCTTTTGTGGATTTTCGCAATTGCAATACACATCAACTTCAGGCTGGTCAAGGGCTCTCCAGACATGTATCTTTGCATGGAATATATATGATAACCATAGTAAACAAAACTTGCAACCCTTAAGGCCACTTTGTTCATGAGGCATCCCAAGCCTAGAAACAAATGATCGCAATTGTGACAAAGTGTTGCTCTCAGTTAAACCAAGGTGTCTGGATGCCTCAAAGCATGCCAATGCAAATTTATTCTAGGATGTCAATGCATTGGCAAAGGACTAAGCCACAAATAAGCGGAGGGCAATTGCATCAAATTGTTGGCCACTTAGATATGCTATAGAGCTGAACATGCTTTCCCCACAAGCAGTGGCAAATGTACGAGGTCTATAAAGGCCAAGTTCATCCATAGCATTTCCAATGTTGTTCCAAGCATCATCCAGATTGCAGAGTGACATTGGCAAGTACAGTTGCACATGATGAATGCAACTGTATGTACTAATCCTTGAGAAAATAGGTTCATAATGTCCACAGGTTGGATTTGCATCATGGAAAAGAATTGATATACCGGGATTGCATGAGTCTTTGTTAAAATGCAAGTAGATCTTTTTCCGTGTCAAAGACCAAAGGCATATGGGTATGTTCAACCACTGAGCCAGCCATTGTATACAAAATGTGTCACCCCAAAGTCCTTTTTCACTGTAAGCATTGACTTCTGTGGCCGAAATTCTCATTCTATGGAGGTATGTGCTTTTGTCGTGTATATTGTGCAACTCATAGAGCACTGTTGGATGCAGTTCATGTTCAAAAGAAGATAGAGCTGCAGCACAGCCATTGTTAAGACATTGCAAAAAGTAATCGACAAGACCATTGCGAAGCTCATTTGATGTGTAATGACAATGGAGCAAAACCTGTATAGTGTCAAACAAGCAATCACCCACTCTGTAGTTAAATGGCTCTATTCGAAAGCAACGCATTTGCTCCAAAGCATCGTCTATTGATAATAGTTGTGTTTTTTCTTGTGGCCTGTACATTTCCACTATCACGGGTTGCTGCGGAAGTTTTCCTTCCAAAGGAGGATCACCTAGAATCTTGTTGGCCATCCCTCTGGCATGCAAATTCTGGACTAGGGAATTGCATATAATATCTGTTTTCCAACAATGCAATTTTATGTCACAAATTGATGGCGCTGCAAAGCAAATAGCCCAAAACATGTACCAGCCTATTAAGAAAGTAGCAAATAAAATATCCAAGCCTAGAATTAAGTATTTCATCAATCATAACAATTAGTTTCCACATAAAAATCAATACAAATCTAGATTTGAACATAGAAATGCATAGGAATGTTTGTTCTATTTATACCATTTGCTACAGTGTTTGGAGGTACCAGTACTGTTTACTAGTCCAGGCCATACTGTAGGAATCTAAGCATGGAGGGAAATAATTACACAAAAAATTAATATGCATGGAGGGAAATTCCAGTACTGGCCATTGTCGAGGCTGGAAATGTGAAGGAAATGTAGAATGAAATAAATTGTTGCAGCAGGTTCTATGGATTGCTTCAACTAACTATGCTTTTGTCCAATTCTTAAACTGTCTAGATATGTGGATAATTTTTTATTGTTTGATTTAATATGATTTTGTGCATAGTATGAGGAGTTATGACAGTGACATGAATGGTATATAAACTGTGAGAAACACAGCCTTTAAACTGTGAGAAACATTATAGTTAAATTGAACAGTCTCAAAATCTCCATGTGTATGCAGTAGATGGGATAAAGGTACTTGTAGATTCAGAAAGGTTGCAAGCAAGCTACCACCCGACAAACTACGATTTTCATTGGTCAAAGTAGTTTTTTTGTTTTTGGACGAAAATGTGATGTTGCAAATTTTGTATTGTAGTTACTAAATTGCATAAGGGAGGCTCAAGCTATACAAGAGCAATCAATGAGCTTTAAAAGCTCAATCAATAGATGTTAAACTATATGATTCAAAAGGGTTGTTAGAGATTCATGCCATTTCTGGGTAGGTGGCCAGTGATCTAAAGATTCAGAATCATCTATATAGTTTCTAGAGCTCCACAAGAGCCACAAAGATCCATAAGAACAACAAAAATTTTTTACCATATGGCCTTGTCTATCACTTATTTAGCAGAAATCTAAAATATTTTAATTTAGATAAAAATTTAAAAACATGGAATGGACATGCAAGTTTTCAAAAAAAAATTCCTATCACTGCTGCACTTACAATTTCACAGTTCAATCAACTTCAAATGTCTGCAAAGTTTCAAAAATCAGAGCCACTGTTCAATTTAACTATACTGTTTCTCACAGTTGCGGAAATCAGAATCATTGTTCATTTTTTCACACTCCAACTGTAGTTGTTTTTCACATTCTATTGGCAGCTTTTTTCAACAGCAACAAATTCACAGGCCTGATTACAAACATATAGCAAAAGGCTTACCAGGAGAAAAAACAACTAAGTTTTTCTTCAAGGCCTCTGAAGCAAAATGCAGTCTCTCCACCAAGTGTAATCAGACTTTGATCCCCAGCCACCTTTTCCGTGAGGCAAGCAGTAGCCTGATAACCTATCAAGGATATACCATGCAAAAAAAGGGAAACGATAAATTTTGTGACATTATAAGCTATATAACCATATTCCATCCTTCTTAAAGGTTTAAGTTTAAAAAACTGAAAACCATTTCTAAAACAGTTTAAACATTAACATAAGAAGAAACCAATACATTACATAGACCATTGTAAATCCAAAGTGGTTGTAAGAGATTCATGTTGTTTCTGGACAGGCTGTCAGCGATCTAATGTTTGATGGCTTTCTTCATCAATTATTTAGTATAATGGCTTAATTTTGAAAGCAAAGACTCGAGCATTCTACTAGCATACACAACAACGAAACTTCTCTCAATTGGTTATTCATTGTAGTTTAGGTTAACTAGTTCCCACTTAACAAATTTGTATGCAATCACTATTAAATTTTATAGCCCAAGCATTCTTAAAAACCAAAATCAGAAACAACGTGAAGGGTTTTTATTGAAAACCATAGTTCGCAGAAGAAGCATACTAGTAGTGGTACTGGTATGGGAGAGGAGGACAGGCATGAGAAAGAAATTTTTTTTAAACATGGAAAACAGGTACTTGGAGACAGCAAAAATTTAAAATATTTTAATTTAGATCAAAAATTAAAAATATGGAATGGGCATGCAAGTTTTAAAAAAAAATCTTATCACTGCCACACTGACAATTTCACACTTCAATCAACTTCAACCGTCTGCAAAGTTTCAAAAACCAGAATCACTGTTCAATTTAACTATCATGTTTTTCACAGTTGCAGAATTCAGAATCACAATTCATTTTCCATATTCCAACTGTAGTTGTTTTTCACATTCCAGTGGCAGGCTTTTTCCAACAGCAACAAAATCACAGTCTTGATTACAAACATATAGCATAATAAATTATTTATGGTGATGAGCAACAATGTTGGCCTTGATTTACACTAACCAAAGTAAGCATCAATCTATTCTAACATGTTTAGATCCTATGACTAATGTGTACATGATGCTGCAATATATTTTAACCACTACGTATAAAGTTTCCAGCCTGCTCTTTGAGCAGGGTTAGTTTGTATTGAGTTATCATTTCAAGGAGATTCAAACATGTGTGGGGCAGATTGCAGGCTGATATTGAAGGTTTGGTGACTGTTTTTGCTTGTGTGGCCTGGCCATACATCTCAGGAGAACCGTACACTTGCTAGGAGGGAGTCTACATACATTTTGGGCTGCTACTCACCTCTTTCCTCATCGTTCAGCTACTGCATAGATTTCTGAGTGGATAACAAAGGAATTTGAAGTGATTTTGAGACTATTTATTACTGATTTGAGATACCAGCTAGGCTGCACTACTAGTTGAGGGACGCTGGCCTTGTGGGTATTCTTCCATCTTCAATGGCATCAACTTAGAAGCTCTTTCTTAGCGTGCTATTTTGAGAAGCAATCAATCTACATCTACTCAAAAGCTGCGTAGAAGCCAAGACAACACATATAGGGTATAGATAACTTGTCGAGGGTGGAGGACAACATGACAAATGACCAGTATTCTATACACAATCACCAACTATTTCCATTGTATACGTGTTCAGGAAAGCCTTGAAATGTACTACAACCAAAATGTGCATAATCGAATTTGTAAAATGCCTGTTCTCCAATGCGAACAAGTATTGTAACACAAATACAAATTTGTTTCATCTCAAGTAGAATATCTTTGGTTATTGAGTTAGCAAAATAAGTATTTTCTGGATACTGTAATAAGTTATTATGCCTAGCTATCACACAACAACATTGCCATTGCTTGGATGATCAATCAAGTGACTCCTTGCAAACAACAATCCAATATCCCATGCCTCTAAATGAACCGTAAAAAAAAACATATGTTACAAAAACATAAAATGTTATTGCTTTTCATGACATTGAACTTATTCCACAAAAAAACAAAATATGATCAAGCTCAGCAAGAACACTAAAGCTGCACCAAGAATGCAAACGGAACCCAAAATTGTTCATACATCCATAATATTATCCGATTCAAGATGCCATACAATGCCATACATTATCTCAATTAGATTGCCATAAGGATGGATAAATGAGCCAAATCACATCACAATGGACCTTGAAAATAGACCATATTGCTATCTAGTATCTAAGCTCGTTTGATCTTCAAGCGCAATACAAGAGAGTATGGTAGTTACAAGGCATGTGCATACAAAAAAACTATGTCCAAAGAAACTACAAACAATATCAACTAAAACCCTAGTCCAAAACAGCACATGATCGAAACCATATTTTCCACTAGTCTTTTGCATCCTTTTTTTTTTGTCTTCACATCTCCAATAGCTCTTCTGCGTCCTCATCCTCATCAAGCAATTTTTGCAACTCAGCTTTGCCTACATGAACACGCCTATATCCATCAATCATGTCCCTAGACAAAACTGGTGCATCTCAGCCACATCCGAATGGGAAGTCTCTAATAGCCGAAGGTCTCTGCCTAATGCAGTTGTTTCCTTGCACTCCCTTGTTCAAAGGCTTTGCTATGGATGACGACTCACCGCGCTCAACACATTGCAATTTGACCTGCTTCATCATAGTTGCAAGCGTGTCCGAACCTGATGCCGCTTCGCTCTCCATAGTCAAACCAACATCGACAATGTGCACCGCATCTTTTTCCACAGCACATTGAGCCCCCTTCTTTCGGCCAGTCCTTGTTCTTTGCTTCCTGCGACGACCCATGACTGCAAAAAAATTGAATCATGTCGAGACGAGAGTACAATTATCATTTCAAATTATACTATCCTATACTTCAACCACTGCTTACAAGGCCACCATCCCACAAGCCTAACCCTATGATTCAACTCGAGATGCACACGGACACACCTATTTCCCAACATACATCAATTTCACACCCATGACAAACCAAATTCAAACAAAGAACTAAACATGGACACCCATGCCAACAAAGCGCAGAGAAATCTAGTTTACAATCAAACATTTACCATGGACACAAAATTATATCGACTTAAATTGACATGTTCAAAGATCGCAACTATGGCCTACAAACTAAAGTACGAGCCACATATAAGAACACACCACACCAACACGCCTGCTTATTTTATCCATAAACCACATGACGAAAAACCCTCATTCCACAACTGTGGCCTACAAACAAAACTACGAGCCACATATGAGAACACATCGTACCAACACGCCTGCTTATTTTACCAATACACCACATGAGGAAAAGGCCTCCTTCCAACACAAACGAATTGAGCCATCGCACAAACAACATGCTCCTCCACATTGACACAATACGTACATTGATCCATAGAAACAAACCAAAAACATAAACATAACACAATCAACAATGGCACTCACCTGTTTGTATCAAAAGCACTTCTGAATAATTGACACGAACAACACCCACTTGAAAGCCATTAAAAACAAAAACAATGTATCAAAACCAATAGAATGCCCTCAAAACAAAGCAACCAATGAATATAAGCACACTATTACATACTATAATCCTTAGCATGTGAAATAGGCAAAGGAAACAACTCCTAGCAAATCAGTTAACAGCACACAACAGGGCAATTTTCTAATTGAGGAATAAAATATACTTACCTTATCAAATTCCTTTGCACATAGGAAAATAGTAAAGAAAAAAACATAGTACAAGTCATCCTAGATCTATCCCACGACCATTTTTCATCCCATGATTCAATGCACATTGTTAGAAACCAATAAGGTTTTAGTTGGACATAACAACCTATAATGATTCATTCAACTAGAATACCTCTAACCCACTTGCCTTCATCGGCATTGAGTTTGGATCATCAAAGAAGCAGTTCTAATCATGAACATAGCATGTAGAAATATTATCTTGGAAGGCTTAATGTAGATCCAATAGTAGTCTTCTTATAAAAATCAGCCCTATCTGCCTTATTATTCTCTAGCACTCTAGCCACCTCCTAAATAAACCATCTTTTCCCTAAAGGTTAGATCAAAGTGAATCCATAGATAAAAAAAACACAAGATATTTTAAAACAATGAATCCTTTTTGACATTTTCAAAACCAATGGAACAATTCAAACATTTTATGAAAACCGGATGCTATTTTTGGTGATGGGACCAACAGAATTTATTCTAAATGTACAATCATAGCAAACCATGAGTAGTCCAGGTTCAATTAGTTTGTGTTCTGTCCTTATAGTTTCCTTTTCTAATAGGCCAGGCTACACATCTTTCTTCTTTTTGGGCATTCTAGACAACATTGTTAAATTGCTATTAAACAAGAATTCTTTTGTAGGTTGTGGCACATTGACATTCCTGTCATGGCCTTCAAAAGTATTTCATGCACTTATGAATTTTCCATAGAAATTCTTGGCTTCTGTATAGGTTAGCTTCAAAAATAAGGCATGGACATCTGTCAAAGCATAAAAGATAGAGTAATTCCATCAAATGATGTCAATTGTGACTACCCTTATTGACATTTCTTTAAAATGTAGAATGTAGAACTATTGACAAGACACGTGGGCTATTTGATAAAATGCCTCAAAGAAACTGTATTCTATCTTCCCACACCTTATTTTTTGCTTTGAATTTCCCAAATCGACTATAACTGCAAGATATTGACAATTACCCTGGCTGGCCTATGAGGATGACAGACTATGGCTTTACATAGTTGAAACAGAGATGAAACAGCAACTGCATCAAAACTATAATTCTACAATGTTACATAGAAGACTTGAATGGGAAATACTTATTCATTGCATATGCATATGCAACTATTCAATAGATTATACATTGTTTATAAAAGCCACTATTATACAATCCAAAACATTATAGAATTATCACTTTAAATCTGCCCAACATCTCCAAATCTGCGATGCAGATATTCTTTACCTGTGGCAAAACATAGAGCCAAAGAAGAACATGGAAAAAAATAGATGTGTAAAAGTTAATTAGATTTGAAAAATCCAACCAACTGTATGAAAAGCAATGTTTGGAGGAAATGTACATGGTTACAAAACGCAGTTAGAATGAAGGGATGTAATAGAGAAAAAGTATTGGATTTAATTGAATATGGTAAGTAAACAAAATTGATTCATCGGCAAATGTTGGCACATCAATTAAAATCGAGATGTAAGAACATGCATGCACAAATAGAGGAAAAGACTAGGGATTCAAATGTGTCAGAGGAAGATTGGTGTTTGTTACCTAGTGTAGAACTGCAAGGCATAGTGATCACAACCCCTTTTACACAATCAAAAAGTGTAGAAGGACGAAATTGTAAAGATAATTTCTCAACAGATTCAAGGGGATGGGGTTTTAAATTTCTAGAGAAAATCTCTGCATGTTCAAGATCAACAGGAAGAGAGAGTAGACATGATGATTCTTATCAATTAGAGTGCAGAAATACTTCAATGGTGGGCTTTTTGCCAAGTTCATATACATGCAGTTTTGATGAGCACTCCTTGAGGATGGGTGATTTAAGCTGTGGAAAGCAAGATCAGACAAGAGTAATAGTCATGGTGGTAGTAGATGAACATGGTCTGCCACAATTCTGCTAGTCAGAAGTAAGATGTGTTGGCACAATGTGTTGTAAACAATATCACCTACAAATGTTTCAGAAATGATCTTCGAACTGTCTTTCACATAAAATACTTCAGAACCATCCTTGTTAACCTTTAAATCTTGAGTTCAAATGCAAAATGAAACAAGCCAAAGGGTATTATTTCAATCATTCAAAGCTTCTGTGAACCGATGCAAGTTTCCAGGAAATTTCAAAACATACATAAAAAGATTCAAAATGAGAGAAAAAGAGCAAAAGTTTTTTCAAAACAAAAAGTAGATCTGCCCTGCACCAGAGGCAAACCACAAATCAAGGAAAAAAGCAATCTATCACACTTTTGAATTGTCACTAGAAACCCTAGCACTCAAAATTCAAACAGAGAGAATAGTCAATTCAATATGGCAAGAAAATAACATAACTAGAATGCAAAATACAATGTGAATTTGGATGAACTAAAATGACATGATGAACCTAAACAGAAATCATATTTGGAACTTTCCTTGTACATGAAAACTTTGATAAGATTTAAAACATGCCCATCTCTTAGAGGGATGTTAATATTGGTCTAGAAATGGAAATATAAATTTCCTGATTGTAGTACATGTAAAACATTACGCTCCTTCCAATTATGTTCATTTAAATAATTGGAAAAATACTGGGCAATGAAAACAATTTGCAATTCCCTCAGGTATATATCAACACTTGAAATTCATCTGTCCAGTGATTTCTGAATGTTTCACACCTTTTTTTTATTTCATTTGTAAACTTTATGAAGGTAAACTAAATCACAAGCAAAAAGAACAAAAGAGAAGTAACTGTACCCTAGCTCTCATAGAACTATCCAATAATATGTTGGCAGACTTTATGTCCGGATGAACTACTGAAGGTACTGCCTATTACAAGATCCATTATGCAATCAATGGCAATTTACTACCTTTTATATTTTATAAAAGCATTTACAAAGACCTTAGTTGCTAAAAAAAAAGTAACAAATACAAGCTATCACAGTCTTTATCAAACCCCAAAAGCGCACCCCATCATGGAGATATTCAATTCCTCTTGACACATCATGTGCTATGCAAACCCTTCGTTCCTAATTTAATGGTTCTACATTCTCATCTAGAGAGTAAACACAGTGCATAGAGAAGAGATTTATCAATAACATAATTTGCAAAGCATGAAAATAGGAATGCAGATAGGCCATATTTATGCAAAAACTAAATGAAAATTATATTAATGACCATATGATAAGTAAATAGCTCAAGCCATGACAAAAAGGTATGATTTTAGCTGGCCAGTCTAGAGTGCAGAATGTAACAGTAAACAAACCCTCTGAGAACATTAGTAACAATAATGATAAACCATAATATCTATGTCAAATAAATCATTTCACACAAGAAAATACATTGAAAAACTCTAGGAGTAGAAATCACAATTATTTTAGGAAGTATTTCCACAAGTTTTAAATATAGCAGAGAATTATTGACCCACTCATCATTGAGTCTTCAGTAAACTAATGCAACCTTGTGAGGATGTTGATCAGCAACATACAAAAACTTGTGTTGATATCAGTCTCATTGTGTTTCAACACAACTCACCCTGTCTATTTAGTTGTCACCTAAGATGTAAAATTAAAACCCAAAAAGTAATGTGCAGAAGGCCTCCTACTTTCTTTCTAAAGTAATTATCAGTAAGGTTATTCAATCAAATCAATGAAGCAAGTCCGAAAACCACAAAGGCAAAATGCCAGCTTATAGGGGCAAGCTCCAACATTGAATTAGTAACCAAGGCTTGGGTTCAATTGCCCAAAGCACACAACACAAGTTTCTCATATCGACTGATAAATAGCTTGCAAAATGTAGGAAGCCAGTCAGATTACATTGTTAAGGTAAAAGTCAAATTGAGAAGAAAATAACAAGATTCATGAAATCGCCCTCTATTTTCCCTACTTGTTGAAACTGCTCAGTAAAGTTCAATTTATAATTGGTCATTCTTTTGAAATGCATCAACTTGGCATGCTCTTTTCCTTCTCCCAGACCCATATCATTGTTTCCTAAGGATGAATAAGACAAACAATATGGCTTGAAGAGGCAACAATTGTTATGTAGTCAAATATAGTGAGGATGCATACACTGCTTTGTTAACACTACTTATTTGGTTTCCTTACAACTAATTTCTTTCTTGTTCTAAATCATTATTGTTGTTTATGTTGGATACAATATTCACCCAAAAGTTTAGCTTATCAAAGCTCTCCCGTCTATGATCATTCAGGAGACCAGTTTATGCAAATTTTGGTACCAGGAATAGAAGCTGCTTAAGTGAGTGAGAGTTTCAATCAATTGCCCCCTACATACCATAAGTATAAACTATGATTGTGCATACAAAACAATAACATGTGATGGTGTTGTTGCATTGCATTCTCTGGCAAAGAGAGTTGCTGCTCAATTTCCAGTAGATGCTGCCCTTCCACCGCCAATACCTCAGGTTTGCCTAACTAGGGTCATTGCTTGGAAGCCATTTTCAAACTCTAGTAGCTATTTATGAACAGAAAATTTCTAGAAAATGATCTCACAAAGATATCTTATAACAGATCAGAGCACAAATATTTGTGAAAATGAGCTTTAAGAAACATGTGACATCGCAAATTAGAGAACCCATTTTTCAAAAAATTGGTAACAAAATTTGTTTAACGCTTAGAATAAAAAGAAACAAAATTAGAAAATAGAAAGAGCCCAAAAAAAATCTGTGAACCCAAATGTATTAACCTGTCAATCACATAGAGAGGAGGAACATGGTAGTTACAGTGCTTGACTGACTATCCACATTCAACCTTACCATTACCAACACTAATCCAAATATTGTAACAGGGGCCTACAAGTACATTACATCATGTACAATAATTCCTTTCTTGAACCCATGCTTTATAGTTATATAATCAGGGTACATAAATACATATCAATAAATCTATAACCTACAGATGCACTGACATAAAACTACAGAAGATGTAAACTTGCTAATTTGGTTTTAATTATTGGCATACTCAAACTTGATGGAGAAGTAGAGAATAGAAATATCTAACACCATAAATAGCAGCATATATTGTATCAGACTTAGCGCCATAACTAAAACAGCTACTGCGGTGTATGCAAAGCTTAATAACTTAGAATAGGACAAAATAGTTTTAGAAACTTCCACAAAAAAATCTTAAATATGTGGCGGAGCATGCAAGGTGCCTGGCAATGTTACTTTTAGAGAATGCCAAAATATTTTTGTTTAAATTTCACAGTTTTTTCTAAACGATGGATAAATTTGACAGACACAATTTCTCTAAATGATGGGATAACTTTGATAGACAAAAGCTTATATTGAACAACTAGGGAAAGCTTCTTGTGTTTTTTATCATTGACTACCATTTTAAGTGTGGCTTTTATTTTGATATACCCACTGTTATTGTACCAAATGTGATTGGGTTTTGTTGTGCAGAGTAAGCAGCAAAGCTCCTTACATGGAAGAGCGAAGGCCACACGTTCCTATTGGGCCTTCTCCTTAAAATATCGTTCGCTCTGAGGCTGTTGTAAGAGAACTTGGGTGCTGGAGGAAAGTCCTGCAAATCTTGTGTCAGCGGACATAGCATATGTATCTTTTAACTGGAGACAATTTAGACAATTTTGTTTCCCCAACTCATCACTGTGGAAGAACCGTAGTAAGTACTTATTCTAGGATGCCTTCTATAAAAAAAATTATGATAGAGACCCATTGTAATGCACACAAAAAATCATTTTTTTATTAGCAGAAACCCATTTTAAATTTGAATCCCTGTTCTTTATGCTGGTAATGGTCCTTAAGAAACTAAAACCTTAAAAAAATGCAATGGCAAAAAATACAACGAAATGCAAATTCCATCAACATCTGCAATACAGTCACTTGTTTTGAAACCCTATTAAAAGATTAAATGAAAACCACAGACAAAAAAACACATAAAACCTGCTACGCTGGCCATAACATGATAAAGGAAAATGGTAAAAAAGCAACAGGCAGAGAATTTAAAAACTCACCACAGTTCTTTCCAGGCAGCAGCAACACGCAGGTAAAATTATCTTGGGCGCCCATATGGTAAAAATACTTGTTACCCCCTTTTCTGGAAAGACGCCCACGGAGGAGCTACTAACACCTGTTTACCCTCCAGTGCCATGCAGAACAGCAAAATGCCAGCAATCAGCCAAGCACATTAAAATATTCCATGCATCGAACAACCAAGATTAAAATACCAGGGGTATATTAAAGCCCCAATAGGAAAAGGGCATCCGTAACAGGGAAAAAATTAAAAAAAACAAAACCTTAGGTTAGTCCACAATATTTCCCCATATGCACACAGCCCGAGGAAAACAAATGCATTTTTTGTTAGCCAAAAACAATAGTCCTCTGCTGAGGCAGGGACTAAAAATAGCTGTTAGTGTACATTTAAAAGGAATCTATACACTTGCAGAGCTATATCGAGGAAACTGACTCGAACTCCCTAAAGCGTGCCGGCTACCCTAGCTCATCTATCCGTTAGTTTTTCATTTGAATCGTAAAGCCAACAAAGTCATAGGATTGACTTGGACTTTTAATATTAAAGAATATTCCCGGCGCCAGGATAGCCTAGTACTTCTCCGGTCTAAATGGAGGACATGTCAAGCAATAAACCTTCATTTGGTATTACATGCAATTTTTTTTGACATTCCCTGCCCAGTAATCTTCGAATAAATATCTAATTAATTCATATTTTGTATCCCGTTAAATGCCCGTGACCTTCCTAGGACGACAAATTTTCAAAGCGTATTTCAAATGTCCGCGAGTGTTTGGTACGCTCTTAAGTCCCTATAAAGTTAGCAGCGGTCCCTCCTTCTTTATGTTTTGGGTGCATTTTGATTATGTTTTGTTGTGTATGTAATAACAATTTTAGGAGTGGGATATTTGGTATATAATTTTATTTTAGCTTGATTTTATTAGTAGTATACTTATATTAAAAAAATATATGTAAAGTATGTCTTTCTTGAGGTGCTTATTTTTTAATCAATTTACCATACATAGGTGGAATAGGCGCCTCCACAAAGATATCTCGGTGTACTTTACATATATTTTTTAAATATAGGTATGCTAGTTATATCTTTTCTTTTCTAACATTGGAGTTATTGTAGTTAATTCTTGTTGAAACAATTTGGTATGTAGCTTCTTAAACACTTTTTAATGGTGTTTATTCTTCATATTTGTTCACCTTGATAATCTTTCATGCAACCATGGGAGATAAAATGCCAACAATTGACATAATTATAATATTGGAGAATTGTATGATTCTAAGCTCTTTCTACATAGTATGATGTTTGATAAAATAATTCAACTGAATGTTTTATATGTATATAAAATTGATAGAAAGAGAACAATTAAGATAGTAGTTAGAAAATCTTGGAGGATCATCCATTTAATATCTTCCAAAGTTCGAATAGGGGGATGTAACCCTAATTCTAACCCTAGTTACTAATATTAATAATTATGATACTTTAAGCATCCTTACCAATAAAAAAAACCTAATTACTAATATAGGTTATATATTACTAATAAAAGTAATAGTACTATATATTTATTGCTTATATTTAGTTTTTTTTTTCAAAATAGGTAGTAGTAGTAGTTATTATAAAGGCCCATGAATAATGCAATTAATTAGTTTTATATATTTAGTTTTTACTTCATCACCGAAAACTCCAAGATAAAAATGAATACTATTCTAACTTTAATATAACACTTAGAAAATTTAAGAAAGAAAATAAAATAATATAAAATTTATGAAATATAAAATTTAATTTATGAAATATGGTAGAGCTTGCTATAAAAAAATAGTTTGATTATTTTATTAATTATATTTTTCATAAATTTTATTATTTTATAATTCATAAATTTGATTATATATTTTATAAATATATTTTTCTAAAGACATTTAGTGGGCTTGTATAAAATATTTTAAGAAATAAAACTAAATTCATATAATCAAGAAAGGGAATTAAAAGAATATTAAAAGTAAATGGGGATTTTACGGGTGTTCAAACCCCATGTCATGTGCCATATTTTTTTGGAAATATATATTATGATGTTTGTAAATTGTAAATTGTAAAATGTAAATAATATAATTTAGGTAATGCTAAGTTCCATATTATGTAAAATTATTTAATTTATTTTTTTAAATATTCCAGAATATATTTATGCATACACCATTAACACCAAGGTAAAGCATACAAATTAACGACAAGCCAAAATAATTTTGAGAGATAGATTATTTGAATTTTTATGAATAGCTATTTTTATTTTGATTTTTTTTATCACTTCTTGTTTTTTATTTTTCCTTTCTTGATTTTTATTTTGTGCTTCTTCTTTCTATAATTCATGATTCGACTTCTTCCTTGTTCGACTCCTTCTTATTCTACTGTAAATTATCTAATTGTTTTTGGTATTGGAAAGTTGTCAAACATTTATGTTATACATATATGTGTTTTAATTATTAATTTGTATTTGTGGGCTATATTTTTCTAATGTTTATGATTATTATTTTAATATGTCGGCTATATAATTATTTTTTAAATTTGTTTTTATTAACACACTCACGCCATTACACTCCACACCGTGCTACTATTGTAGGTTACACCTCTCGGCGTAATTATTCAGTATAGGAATTGATTTTCATTTCTAAATTTTGTATTTGACAACTTAGTTTATAGTTTCACTTGATTTTATCATCACTCATTTATAGGAATTGGTTGATATCTAATCTTTTATTTGACACTTTAGTTCATATTTTTGCTTGATTTTATCATCATTCATTTATAGGAATTGGTCTTGGTATCTAAATTTTTTATTTGACATCTTAGTTCATCTTTTTGCTTGATTTTATCATCATTCATTTATATGAATTGGTTTTGATATCTAAATCTTTTACTTGACATCTTAGTTCATATTTTGGCATATAGATCATTTTCACAAGTATGAATTTGAATGCCAACACAATTAAATTCAAATTTCAAAATTTGAACTTGTTACCCTATTCCTACTAGTCATTGTGAGCCAATCTAATGCACATTTGTTTGTTATGTTGTATTTACTGGTCATTCTGAGCTAATCTAATACACATTTGTTTGTTATGGTGAGGAGGGGGTTATACACTAGACGCTATGTTATATTTTATTGATAGAAATATGGTAAAACACTGAGCGTACACAAAAGTGTTCATATTTCTATCAGTAAAATATAACATAGCGTCTAGTGTATAACCCCCTCCTCACCATTGCTCTTCACACCCTATTGTTGTGTTAAAGTATTTTTGAAAACTAATTGGTAGAAAGAGAGCTAAGAGCTAGTACTACGAGTTATATATTTGACATTTTTTATTGAATATTTTTTTGTGATTTTTTAAAGTGGATGAATCTTAAAAACTACATCATTGAGTGTGCCATATAACCTATACAAAAATAATTTAAAATTTGATTTTTTAAAATATATATAGAATGAAACACAAATAGTATTAATATTTTTTGAATTTAGATAAGCAAGTCAAAAGAAATGAAGAAAAAATAATACCCATGAATTTGAAGAATATAAAGACATAACTTAAAGTAAACCAAAATAAATATCTTAATTTATTCAAAATATAGGAAAAATAATATAATTAGAAAGCTAAGAAGTATAGTGATGTTTTGGTGGTGGTCTCATGTAATTCAAATCTAAAATTTGTAAACATAATTATAAGTAAGCTCAATATTTCTTTCATTTTTCTTAAACATATATTTGGTATAGGGCAGTACCCAGTGCTTTAGGTAGGTAATTTGTATTACCATCGATGATGGTAGGTCCCATTTGTAGGTTTTGACCCCTTTTAAATGGTCTACCTATAGGAGCTTGGACCACATAGTGCCCCTGCATTGGTTTAGGTAGGCTGTTTGTATTACCACCAATGATGGGAGGTCCCATTGGCAGGTTTTGATCCCTTTTAAATGGTGTACCTACAGGGCCCTAAACCATGTAGTGCCCCTACATTGGTCTATAGATTACAATGTTGTAGAGGAATACACACAATGAACACTCTTTTGAAGCTACAAATCACACTTATTATCTAGGTAATCATAAATTTAAATCATCATATTTCTTGTTCTACCTACAATCGTAATTGTATATTGTTAATCTATATATTGAAATGTAAGTATATTGAGTCATTGTCAAAAAATAAACCCAAAAATAAATAAGAATTGGCATGAGATTACAAATTCAATCATTACGAATATTTATATGAATGTGCTCACACAATCAACATTAATGATGATAGTACTAAACCATGATGCTTACATAACCCATACCAATCCACATTTTAGACATAAGGTGGAGATGGTTTCCAAATTATTACTCTACCCTAGAAATTTTTTATTAATAATAATAATAATAAATAAAACTTCAATAACAAAAGAATTATAAGTATCTCATTATGGTATGAAAATACAAACCACACCGTCTACATAGACTTTGAATATTTTATTGAAGTCAGCTCATTAACATTTCCATTTTCAATTTCTATTAAAAATATTTAATTACTCTAAGGGACGTGTACATACACTCCAAGCCCTCTGGAATGAATCTACACCTTAAATTGCTCGGTCCTCTATAAACTCTGTTTCTGTTTATTAACATTGACATTACCGGACAATCAAATACAATAAATTTATGTCGATTTGATTGACCTTAGATCCAGTCCAAACCATGGGTTCAGATATTTTGGATTTAGAAGATATCGCCTCTCTCTTGCCACTGTCGAATGGCTGATCTCAGAGAAAAATTTGCGATCAGATTCTTCCGGTCAAGTTTCTCGTTTGTCATGGGTGATGTGTCTTTTCCGCAATCGAACCATCCTTGTATCGCCTCTCTTTCGTATGTAAAGCCGTCTGCGGCAACATAAGGATCTTGCATAACCTCCTGCAAATCGGTACAATTTCTTTGTTAAATTTTAAAACTCTGATAGTCATGGAAAAAAGATAAATATGCAAGAAAAAATCTGAGCTTTAGACTATTAGATTTTGATCAGTGCCTGGGAGATTGGACAGAGGAAGAGGCTCGGAACGCGTATTTCTTCATCTAATTTCACCGACGTTTGATGATGTTCGACGTTTGGCACAGGGACGGCCATGTTTCGAAGCTGATCAAGCATTTTCATTACAGTAGGGTGAAGGTCGGGCCGATTCTTTCTTACCGGATCCGCGCAGTGTAAGGCAAGATAAGCCAGTTGAGTAGCCTGCACAAAGGGCCAATCCCCGGCAGAAGGATCCAAAACCATCGCTAATTTGGCACTTTCTAGCGCACCTTTCACCTCCTTTACGAGTCCGGGAGCCGTTTCCCTGTCAGAAGCTGAAGAATGACGATTCCGAAGCTGTAAACATCGGATTTGGTAGAGTATTTGGCGCTTGTAAGGTATTCTGGATCCATGTAGGAAAATGTGCCTTTGAACTCCGACCATGAGAGTAAATCGGGCGGCAGAGGACGAGCCAGGCCGAAGTCGCTTATTTTGCTTACATAATTATCGTCGAGGAGTATATTTTGGGGCTTTAGATCGCCGTGAACTATTGGATCTGGCTTTAAGCTGTGTAAATGTTGTAAAGCGGAGCAAATTTCGGCAGCAATGCGAATTCTGGCGTGCCAAGGGAGCGGTGGAGTCGCATTTTTGCAGCTGAGATGATCTGCCAGGCATCCGTTGGAAATGTATTCATAGATTACACAACCGCGCTCGAAACAGAGTCCCAGAACCTTCGCTAAATGCGGATGCCGTATGTCCCTTAAAATATAGATCTGCGAATAGAAAATTATAAAGACCATTTATGGAAACAGGCGAGAAAGAATTTTAGAGTCCTCTGAAGTAATTTATTTATATACCTCACGGTTGAACTCTGGCCGGCCATGTAAACTGCGCTCCTTGAGGATTTTGACTGCCACGCTTGTTTTCTTTATTTCACCTTTGTAAACAGTAGCGTAGGCTCCTTCCCAAAGTTTGCAATGGTCAGAGAAATTACATCTCGCGGCTTTGACGTCGTCGAAAGAGTATTCGTGACGAGGAGGAGGCGATGGAGTTTAGGGTTTTGATCCGCGGCATCGATTGCAACGAGTCTTGAAAATCTTTAATTTGTTTCTCCATGGCGGCGAGCTTTTGTCGTGCTGCTTCGAGTTCGTGTATGGCTTCTTGTCGTTCACGTGAGATTTTGTTTAGCTTCTCATTCATTGCTTCAAGATTTTCTTCCATCTTGTTTCGTTGCTCTGTAATTTCTTGGCACTTCTCGTCCTTCTCTTTCACTGTCGTTTTGAAGGCAGCTTCAAGGCATTCCAACTGATAAACGCATAGATGTTTTAGTAATTTCTCCATGGAAAAGAACAAGAACGTCTAAGTTACTTAAGAAAGAAGAAGAATATATACTCTGTAATTAGCATTAACGGTCGCAGCTTCTGCTGTCTTACGATTGGCTGTCTCCCTTTGCGCTTCTATTTTCGCATTCTCGCTTGCTTCCAATGCCTCTCTGAGCTGATTTTTCAAGGCTTCAACATCCTGCATCAATATTCAATGTCTTAAATTCCTAAGATTATCAGAGAAGCAGATTTTCTAATATGTTCATAACGTTTAGTTATGGCTTTTTTATTTGTGCCGTAAGGGTTAGCAGAAAAAAATGAGATGGATTTAGGGAAAGAAAGATTGACTCGTCGGGAATAAATATTTGAGATCTTTGAGGCTCAGGCTGGACAGTGCTATGAGAGCAGCCTTCAACAACATCAATCTCTCGACTCTTTGCCACTTCCGATTCAGAAGAAACTTCATCGGAAGCAACATTTATCTCCAAGACCGACGGAGACGTAAAATCTCCGGTGACTTGAAAAATCGACGGACTTTGATTGCAGATATCCAGATCCAATCGGAGGTTTGGCGGCGATGCAAGCAATCTGCCAAAATCGTCTGGACAAGGACTTTTATGGCTATTGAATTTCCTGGCTGCTGTTTGAAGTCCACACATCAAACAAAGAGAAAGCTTGTAAATTTTGGCTGCAATTTTAACACTAAAAGAATTAAAAATTTGTTTTCACAAAAACACATCGACTAAACATTGAAATGATAAATATACTGTACTGACCATTATGTGATACGAGTTTATCTTTGCACACAATCCACACGTCGCAGGACTCCATGACATGCCTTCGGACGTAATCCGCTTTGCCTGGTGGTGCCATCTTCAACTTTCTGTTCATAATTTTTAAAATTACAATATCGGAATGTTATAACAATAATTTTTTTTTAAAAAGCCCACAGATACAATGAGAACCCATAACTCATTGATAGAACATCCAAACATATACACAGAAAATCCTGAGCAAGAATCCTGACTGATCCATGAAAAATAACAGAAAAAAATTCCATAAAATATGACCCAAGGTTGTTTCGGATACCTCGATATGCCACCACTGGCTGACGTTGTTCCCATGATAAGCTTACTAATACCCAGCTCTGAAACGACTTCAACAATTCCTTTGGAAACGTCATTCTTCTCAACTACCAAAGCCTCTGCTTTCACCTGTTGTATGATAATTTCAGAAGCTTGAACACAGCGCATCAACGCTCTATTATTCACCAAAGGAAGTTGAATATCGTACCTTGTCTTGTCTACAAATGTCCAAGTATTTATTAAGGCAATTGTTGAGTTCCTTCTCTATATCCTTCATGTAGGCCTTCACGCGATCCTTGCTCGCTTGGTTCAGAGGAATTTTCCCAACTACAAAATCATAAAACGCAATTTAGAAAGAAAAGCAAGCGGAAACATGTATGGAGGTCAACTTGATTGAAGAAATTGATACCGGCTGATGGCACGTAGCGAATTGGACGCTGGACATGAAGAAGAATCAGCAAGGCTGCTTGGCTATTACACAAATTGTGCAGTGCCCATTTGAGTGCATTGACGCTCTCACACAGGTCTTTTCCAACGGCAACGTAAATTTTTTCCTGAAGAGGAGGATTCTCTATATGGATAATTTCTTCAATCTGTGTTTCTGTTGCTACCTGCGCAGCGCCCTGCTGGCCTGTCGTGGCCATTGGCGTTTTCCTTTTTCTTTAAAAGAATTCTACACTTTTTGGATATATTTTGAGGCACCTATTTGATTATATTACATCTATTTCCCATGTTCTTTCTTGCTTTTGGTCAGTAATTCATCATTTTTTTTTTCTAGTTCTCTATGTCCTGATGGTATCTAGACCATTAATACTAAAACCCACACATAATTTAATCGAGAAACATGAATATACAGTTGTACGATTCACAAAACAGCTACGTCGAGGAAACTGACTTGAGGTCCCTAAAGGGTGCCGCTACCCTTTGTATCGGCCAAGCTAACGAATTGGCTCATCTATCTGTTGGTTAACTTTCATTTGAGTCGTAAACCCAACAAACAAGAATATTGATACAAAATACGATTGTCTTGGACATTTAATATTAAAGAATATTCCTTGCACGAGGACAGCTAGTAATCGTCCGGTCTAAGCGGAGGACATGAGACGGAAAGAACCTTCGCTTCGTTTCGTTTTACATCAATTTTTTTGACATTACCTGCGAAGGTTATCTTCCAATAATTATTAGTCCCTGCACAAAGCGGGCACTAATGTTTTCATCTTGTTAAAATTGATTAATGATGCTCTTGAAAATAGTGAGGACGCAGAGAAAACGATATTTGCTAAGGTCTGTAGCTTGCTAAGGTCTCTAGCAGGAAGATTTCGAAAATGAAATTTTGCTTTTTTCCTTGCTTTTTTTTTTATTGGCTTGGCTCTTTTTTCAGGGGTTTTGGGTTTTTTCCACTTGCAAAAATAGGGAAAAATCTTCTTACCAATAAAAAAAGGAGCACAGGAAAATTTTTTATGCATTTGCAATGTCTTGAAGACTATTCATGTGTCTTTGAAATGGGTAACCAGCCTGTTTCGAGGGTTTCTTGGTGGGAACGTGTGGAGGAATGTGGTGGCTGGACAAGGTTTTCTCAAGCTAGGTGTTGTGCCCTAATGCATTGTGGGACTCCCGAGATCTGCGTGATTAAAAAAAACATGCTATGGACCAGGGTAGCGTACTTGGCTTGTTTTTCTGGGCATTGGACGGAATGGCGTACATTCCTTTTGTTTTATTCTGCATGCAGATTTGTTTTGTGTTTGCTGTAATGTCCCCTTCTAGTAAGCTCAAATTGATCACAACCTTGCACAATTTCAACTTGCAAAACGAAACATTAGTACTCCAAATTTTTCTCTTTTCATATCATAATTAATATAGATCCATATTCTTTCCATATTTATCCTAGAATTTATATTTCCATAATCACATAATTCATATTCATAGTCATATTCATACTCATATTCATATTCATATTCATAGGCCTCAAGTACTATCCTTAGAAAGATCATATCACCCTATCATTAATCCATCTCTAACTTCATAGGCATGGTTCATTAAGGAGACACAACCATCCCATACAAAGGCCCGATGGCTTCACACTACACCCGAGGTACTTCACCATTCAGCTCAAAGGACTTCATGCTACACCTGAGCATACTTCATCCATTTGAGAGTCACCCACCATAGGGCACAAATTACATTGATGAGCTCATCATACCATAGGCCCAAGGCTTCACCTCACACCCGGAGGTACTTCAACACTTGGCCCAAGAGACTTCGCCTCACACCCAAAGGTACTTCATCTTCTTGGGGTTACCTAGGTCCAATAACATTCTCTTAACTTACCCATACACCTAGGATGGCGAGATGATTAATGATGAGGCTAATCCTCTTCTCGGATATGACACAATCCTATGATTTCTAAGTCCTTATTAACATTTTGCACATGATGCCTTATAAATAAGACATCTTGGCCTTATATCATAATTGGCCAATCATATATCCACATGATCATATTCCATTATCATCATCATTGATTCCTTTTCTATATAATAAACTTATACTAATCCATCACATATTCAGATTTGAGATATTGTAAGATTAATGTAATATCACATTCTAATGAATTCACTATCAAATTCAATCATAACGTGAGCATATTTTCATGACTAGTATAAACAAAGTATATTAATTCTATTTACCTTTCAACATTATTTCTACACTACACATTTAATAATGTCATTCCATTATGCAATTTCTACACACATGTAATGTCTTATTGATATCATCGATTAGCAGAAATAACATTGATAAATACAAATTGTCATACCTGATTATGATCCACAGACTTTATTGGTAATTGTTTTTACTCCTTCGCACTTCCTGTTTAGAATTATAGTCGTGGCAGATTGATTGGAATAGATTTCTGTGTATTACAATATGAATTCTTGGCAGGCGAACTTGTCTTCAGATTCAAGGTGGATCAATTGATATTATGTGTGTTGATGATGATATGAATGTTTTTGATTGTTTCATGGTTATGACTATGGGTTTGATTATCTTTTAATTTCTATCTTCATTTGGTTTTAGAATGAGATGATTCGATGTTAGTATATTGCTGATGATTATTCATTGCTTGGCCGGAGTATGTATTTCTGATTGATCCGTTCCTTTATTTGGGCTGCTTATAGGATTTGAATTCTATTCCATACTTCATGGTTCCCCCCCGCTACGATGTGTGATTCATGTCTTTAATATAATCGCTGGCCTTCAAGAGGTGATCATTCAAGAGGCACATGTCCGTTGCCTTTCCATTAATAGGCTTTGGTTATATTTACAAACAGAAGTTTAATAGTTGGCAGCATTCCTTAAGTACCATCGGGCCCCTCTTTTATGGATATTTTATATCTTGACGTGGGTTAGAGGATATAAATCCTCTTTGACTTATATTAATTTATAGTATTTATCATAATATTTAATTAGTAATATGGATGATTATTATATAATATCTTATATTGATATTTATTAATATTTATATTTATATATACTTACTATTTGTAAATAAATATATATTATATGTTATATTTAATATATTATATTATATTATTATTATGATTATAATAATAATTAATAATATTTACACTTATATTTATTGATATATATTTTTATAATTATAATGATATTTAATTATTATTATTTATATTTAATAATATATTATTTATAATATTGCTTTAGTACACAATATTTAATTCATTATTTGGTTTATCAAGCATAGTCATTCAATTAGTATAGGGACATGACATTTGCTTTATATTTTGTTGTTCGCTGTGCATGACAGTAAAAAGAGTAAGAAGTAGCATTTCTACCATTTTTTTGGCAATTCACGTGCCTTGTCTATGCTTCCACATTTTATTTTACCATTTTTGTTATAATATTTAGGGGTTACGTGGATAGAAGTTTTAGGGTTTTAATTTGAGCTATTTTGCTTTTTGGGGGGTTAGAGGGTTAGACCAGTCATGAACAATGCCAAAAGTTTTGAATGTTAGGAGATAGTAAGGAGTGTTTAGTCAGTGGTGATGCATGAAATAATGTTTTGTATTGTCACTTTTAGTTTGGTTTGCTCTAATGGCACAAAGGGGATATACATGTACTTCAATGGCCCTATCCAGTAAATCTGAGCATTGGAATGCTTACAAATGCATTTTAATGTCCTTGTAACTTAAATAGTACCTTTAGTTTTATTTTCATTCTATGTTAAATTTCTTTCTAGATACAAACACATACAACAAAAGATACATACAATTTTTCAAAAAGATATCTTCATACGTAAAGGTTACTTTAGTTGTATTTATACATAATATATGTAATAATAATATTGCTTTTAGAAAAAAAAACTATACAGATAAGGTGCAATTTTTATTCCATAAGAACTTTATTTGCATGCCTATATAATTAGAATTGTGTATCAATTTTGTCAACCTCTAAAGAACAATCTGCATATGGTAATTTCCTCAAAGTGACTCTAATCCTTGTAGAGCATAGAGTATCCAAAAATGTATTAAAAATAAAATAAAAACTTATAAATGAACCCAACTCACTATGTCTATGTTGTTCAGAAACTGTGACTAGTAACAGATTTACATCAGATTAACTTGTTTGTTTCGTTAAGAATTAAAAATTAGATTTGCCTTTGCTAGGGAAAATTCAAAATTGTCCATTCTAAGAACCCAACAGTTTTTGACACATTATGTACACAACAATGAACATAGTCAATTAATTTTGTCAAAGAATAACATTCCAACCAAGCCATTCTTTACCTGTGTGGAATCTATGCCTGCTACAACATCAAAAGTTTACTATCGGTCAATAACAATAATAGTATTCAAAGAGAGCATGTGGAGAACATGAGCGACCTCCTCCTCTTCTACTCTCATGGGTCTAATCCTGATTATTACCTGCACTGTCACCATTCATAATCAAACCTCCGAAAACATAGCTATGGTCTACAACTAAAAGTCAATATAAAGAATCAACTTCTAATATAAAATTATCTAGAATGTGCTGAATAAATATCCATAGGATTTGAACTTTGCAAAATAATCTAAGCTTATCCAGAAGAGCTTCAATGAATATAGAGGTTGTGATCACTATAGAATATGTACATGTCTTTGCTTATACAATAAGAACAACCAAGACTAATATCAAGGCATGCTAGAAAGTAACAGTCAATAAATCAGGAATTGTCAACATTTGCAAACAAGGAACCCCATATTAATATAAAGCCTGCATCAGACACTAAGGCTGACGCAAGTTAAATCATAGTTCTTTGTTCTATTTTCTATTAGATTAGTTGTATTTAGCTCAAGGTCTACATTCAACATCTACATTGGTGATTTTTGAATTGTTTATCCAACATTCTAGATGCACCTTTCCATATAGTGCAGAATAGTCTAGACGCACTCCAATATGATTGAATTGAACCTACACCACCCTGTAGACTTCATCCACGATGGAGGATAAATAGGTCATTTTTAGTATGTCTTGATTTGTGTTGTTATGTGGTATAAACATAATAGAGTATGTATTATGCAGTGAGAATAGTTTTCACAAAGTTAAAGAGTGTGCATATCTTGTGTTCTTTTCATTTTGATGAGATGTGACCTTGTTATTTTGATGTTTGAATGTCTAGTTTGTTTCTTATAAAGAATCAACTTCTAATATAAAATTATCTTATGTGTTGAATAAATATCCATAGGCTTTGAACTCTACAAAATAGTCTAAGCTTATCTAGAAGAGCTTTAACGAATATAGAGGGTTGAGACCACTATAGAATATGTACCTGGCTCTGCTTATACAACCAGAATGAATAATCTACTAATATCAAGGCATGCTAGAAAGCAATAGTGACTAAATCAGACAGTGTCAACTTTTGCAAACAAGGCACCCCTAGGTGTATAAAGCTTTCATCAAACACTAAGGCTGAGACAAGTTAAATCATAGTTCTTTTTTCTATTTCCTATTAGATTAGTTATATTTAGCTCAAGGTCTACATTCAGCATTTGCACTGGTGATTTTGGAATTGTCTTTCCAGTGTTCAGGATGCACCTTTCCATACAGTGTAGAGCAGTCTAGATGCACTCCAATATGATTGAATTGAACCTACACCAACCTGTAGACTTCATCAACAATGGAGAATAAATAGGTCCTTTTTAGTATGTCTTGATTTGTGTTGTTATGTGGTGGAAATAGAACAAAGTATGTATTCTACAGTGAGAATAGTTTTAACAGAGTTAAAGAGTGCATATCCTGTGATATTTTCATTTTGAAGAGATGTGACCTTCTATTTTTAATGTTCAAATATCTGGTCTGTTTCTTATAATATAACTTGATTTGTCTTTTTTTAGTTTAGTAGTACAAATAGAACTAGATACATTCACACTAGAAATACCGTGATTTGTCTTTGCAATTTTAGAGTGTGAAATACAGTAATAACCATTAGTTTTCTCTAACATAAACTGATTCCTGATATTGATGAGTTTTGATCTTGGGTTTTGATTATAGAATATATTGTCCAAATTGAACAAACTGGATTGGTGTTTGTGGTAGTGACATATCATCAATGGTATTGATAAAATAAGAAGGTTTCATTATCTGGCTACTTCTTACTCTTTTTACATATTTTGAATGGCTGATCTGGTGCTTTTAGTATGTCTTATTTGTTCTATGTTTACTGGTAGAAATATGTGATACCAAGAATAGTCTATCCAGTTTCATTGTATTGGAGAGTGCACAAATACTGTGATAAGATATCTGTTAGTTTTGCCCACAAGAGTTGAATTCTTCATGTTGACGAAATGTTACTTTGGTTTTTTATTAGAGAAAATGTACTCATTTATCCTAATAAAAAAATTGCAATGAGATATGACTTAATCTGGTGGTTTTACTATGCCTTGATTTTTCTTATTGGTTTTGGGGTAGAAACAGTGCCATGTATATATATATCCTATGTTGGGTATAGTCTGTTATGTATTCATTAGTTTCCTCTGCTATAAACCAAATTTTACTATTGATGAAATGTGACCATGGTGTTTGATTATCCAAACTGGATTGGTGATTGTGGTAAATCTTGAACTTGTATTTTGGACTATGGAAAACACAATATTACTATGGGGTGCCTTGTTTGCAAATGTTGGCAATGTCTGATTTATTGGTTGTTGCTTTCTAGCATGCCTTGATAGTGGTCTTGTTCGTTCTGATTGTATAGGCAGAGCCAGGTACATATTCTATAGTGGTCACAACCTCTATATTCACTAAAGCTCTTTTGGGTAAGCTTAGATTATTTAATAAAAAAGTTGCAATGAGATATGACTTAATCTTGTGGTTTTACTATGCCTTGATTTTTCTTATTGGTTTTATGGTGGAAATAGTGCCAGGTATATATATCCTATGCTGGGTATAGTCTATTATGTTGGAGATGTGCAAATACTCAGTATTCATTAGTTTCATGTGCTATAAACCAAATTTTAACATTGATGAAATGTGACCATGGTGTTTGATTATCCAAACTGGATTGGTGCTTGTGGTAAATCTTGAACTTGCATTTTGGACTATGGAAAACACAATATTACTATGGGGTGCCCTATTTACAAATGTTGGCAATGTCTAATTTATTGACTGTTGCTTTCTAGCATGCCTTGATATTAGTGTTGTTCATTCTGATTGTATAAGCAGAGCTAGGTACATATTATGTAGTGGTCATAGCCTCTATATTCGTTGAAGCTCTTCTAGATAAGCTTAGATTATTTTGTACTTATTCAATGGTATTAGTCTCAAGATTTACCATAATCACCAGGCTAGATTGGCTAATAGGACAAGGAGATAACTCATTGGAACAAGTGATTATCAATTTAGGGAAAGTGGGTAGCATCTCATTGATCACACATATCATTCTTTTAATTTAAAAACTTAGATCCAAACCAACATCTAATTTAGGAAAAATGGAGGCATCTTGTATTAGCAAAGATTAAAGTAGTAAAAAATACAGAATCATTATTTAAGTTTCTGTAGCCCCACTTTCTGAGGTTATCTTTATGGTACAAGTTCAATATTTACCACAAAAGGAAAAACCATCCAGTACAGATTGGCTAAATGGGGTAAATGGGCATCTAATAAGAGAAAATAGGTATTTAATTAGGACAATGTCTTCTATTAAAAAAAATTAGACTAGGAAAAGAAAGAAGATCCATGATGACTACCTTTTATATCCACTATTTGGAGTAGGATTTATAGTACAAGCTCAAAGTTTACCACACATAACCATAATTACCAATCTAGAATGGCTGACTAGGGCAACTAGGCATGACATTGGAACAAACAGGTATGTAATTAAGACAAATGGGGGTGCCTTTGATTAGCAAAGAATGAACTATGGAGAAAACAAATTTAAGAAAATAGAACTAGTAATTAACTTGATCCCACTGTCTGGACTAGGCTTTATAATACAAGTTCAAGGTTTAGTGACCACAATCATTAGTACAGATTGGCTAACTAGAGAAAATGGGTATCCCATTGGATCAAATGGGTGTCTACTAGAACAAATAGATATCTAATTGTTGATGGTGTTTTTAGCACACAACAACGCAAGTATGATTGCTGGTATCACACCTCTCTTGAAAGTTGATTATGTGCTTGTCATCCTCAAAGAATTGAAAATTCATGATGTTGTTAGGCACTAAGGGAGTGAAACAAACTCCACAATGAACTTCTTTAAGCCTAACATAGATGTTGGTTCTAGTGAGCTAGCTGTCTGTGCTAAGGTATCGGAAACATGATTTTGTCTCCGTGGGATCAGCTGAATATTAAAGCCATCAAAACACTCGATCAAATCCCACACGCGGTTTCGATATATGTTTAACCTTTTGTCATTGCAAGAGTATTGCTTTCTCACTTGTATAACAACCAATTCTGAGTCTCTGAACACTTGAATAACTCTAACCTTCTTCTAGAGGGCCATCAGCAATCCTTGCACTAAAGCTTCATATTCTGTCATGTTATTTGTGCAAGGGAATTGTAATCAGTGCGATGCCAAATACGAACTCCTGGTGGGGCTGATCAGTTCAAAGCCTACCCTAGATCCTTGTCTGCACCTAGATCCATCAAATCTTAGAGTCCAGAGGCAGAAGTCCTTATTTCTATTATCCCATTTTGATCATCTCTTTTCATTTGATGGAGGTTCGGAACCTACTTTCTTTGTAACTGTCAGATCTTCCTTTGGAACTATGGGGATCTTTAAATGTTTTTGCACTTGCTCTACTGCCTCTTGGCAAAGAAAGCATGTGAATTCTGAATGAGATACATCATAAATACGACACCATTTTGGCGGTAGCAATTCATCCATCTGTACTTGCTTCCCAACAGCCACTTGATCACTCATGAATTTACCTACAAAGTCTCAGAATCCTTTGAATATTCCTAGCTCATCATCATCAGAGGAGGACTCTGGGACTGATTGCACACATGCTTCAGTGGTCTCTTGATATTTTATGCATGATTGATCATAAAATTTGCTACAATTTAGCATAAGTATCTCCTCTACTTGATTTACTTGGGGAAGGTAGACCCCTAAGTCTACTTCTGAAAATAAAATCTCATTGGTCTGATTATATTATGTGATCATGTGTTTCATTTTTGGCTCCCTTTCAATACGGATCTGATTTGCCAACCCCTTTCAAGGTAGCCACATGTGAGAAAAGTCCATCGCCATGTAACCGTTCAAAGTCCTAGACCAATCTCTGCTTAACAACATGCCATACTGATCCAGGATATCAACTACTTGAATGTCTATGTATTGCTGCACCCTTGGATTAGAAGCTAAGTGCATATGTATCCTATTCAACTCACCCATCACATTTACGTCAGTCTTGTCCAGATGTGTGACTTTCCTAGAGGATTTTGCCAGAGTAGGACCTAGTGCTTTACATACTTATAAAGGCATCACATTAGTAGAAGCTCCTAAGTCTACTAAATAGTTGTGAAGGTTCTTTACATGAACTCTCTCTTTTCCTTTATCTGTATTATCCTTTGGTGGGATTTCCTTTTGGGAAGAGTCTATCTTAACACTTGCTCCCATATCTTGAAAGAAAGCTATCCTAATTTCTAGTACCTTTAATAACTCAAAGACAGACAAACTAACTTTTATTTTCTTAAGCTCATCTGCAACATACTGTCCCATTTTCGCTACTACAGACCTTTGGGAACTTTCAGCAGTAGCTCCCTAATGCATCAACTAAGGTGTGGCCTTTGGAGGTTCAGGATTGTTGGGGGCCTTTGGGTCAGGTAGGATTTGATAGTTATTCAGAGGGATTGAGGTGGTGAAAGGGCCTTTGGGCTTGCTACTTCTCAAATTGTATGGGGTTTTGTTATATTGCTAATAAGCATGTACCTCTTCGCATTCCTCTTCCTCAGGTTGATTATCATCTTGAAAAGGAAATGTATAACCATCAAGCACGAAGGTAGTGTCATACCTCTAAGATGGAACTAGTTCATACCCCGTTAGAGGATTTCTGTGTGCTTCTACATTGTGGATTTCCATTTGAAAGATGTTGGATGCTATCTGGAACTCGAGACAATCTAGCTCGGAATGAGCATTTGTATTGTGCAGTCTGCACCATGAAGATAACGTTGCTTCAACCAACATCACTTGGTCAAGCAGACGATTATCGAAGCTTTGATTTTCCAAAGGTGATGGTACCCCCCATTATTGGGTCTAGTGTTCTAGGTCTAATTGGGTCAATAAAATTTTTGATTCTGATGCTGATTTTGGCTCTTGTAATGGTTCTAATTCTGATTCCTCTGCTGCATATATGCATTTTGATTTCTTAGATGGGTAACCTCTACAGTGAGCTATTCCATTTGCTCAGCCAACTCTCTAATGTCATCTCTATCATCCCTCATCTTAACTGTTTCAGTAGACTGAAGAAGGGGCATTTGGGCTAGAGGTAATTTAACTATAGGATTTCTTGGGTGAACCACTAAGGCTTGTGTTGCAGCAGGAGTTGGAATTGGGTTCATTATAGGGGTATGATTAGCTAGAACCTAGTTGATCATGGGTACTTTCAGGACTTTCACAAGCAGGTTATCAAAGAAATAGGCCAGTCTCTTCTTATCCTCCACTTAGATCGAGGGGGGGAATTCACCTCCAAGGAGTTTGAGGCATACCTAAAGCATCATGGCATCAAGCAACACCTAACTACTCCCTATACACTCCAATAGAATGGAGTCGTAGAATGTCGCAATCAGACTATCATGGAGATGGCTTGATGCAAGCTCTCCACAGCTAAGTTGGAGGAAAGATTTTTGGTAGAAACAGTGCAGACAACTGTATACCTCATCAATAGGGCACCAACAAAGATCTTGCAACAGAAGACACCTGAAGAGGTATGGACTAGACAAAAGCCTTCAATTTCTCATCTAAGGGTGTTTGGTTGCACACCATACATGCATGTACCTGGAAATAAGAGAAAGAAGACTGATCCTAAGACACTCTAGTGTATATTGTTGGGATACAGTATTACATCAAAAGCATATCATCTCATAGATCCTGAGACAAAGAAGATATATGAGAGTCAAGATGTGGTGTGTGATGAATCGTCATTCAATTCCTTGTCAAAAAAAGAAGAGCAATAGCCTCCTACTTCTCATAAATTGCTCTCACAATCAAATGATGAGCATATGGAAGACTCTCGCAGAGAAAGTGAACTACAAGGAGAGTTGTATGTTGATTTGGGCCCTCTAGAAAATATTACACACTAGTAGCAGCATAGTCAACCTTTAAAGTGGGTCCAAAGTACAATCAAGGACTCAAACCTGTACACTCTTCTAGACACTTTGTCAGGAATCAGAACTAGGAGTTAGACAAGAAATGAAGTGAATCTTGCACTCATGAGTACTGTAGTTGACAACACTGAACCTGACACAGTTCAAGAGGCATTAAGCCAACCTTAGTGGAAGAAGGCTATGGATGTAGAGCATAATTCTCTGATGCAAAATCATACATGGAAACTTGTCGATCTACCTGAAGGGAAGAAACCCATTGGTTGCAAATGGATCTTCAAAATAAAGTACAAGGTAGATGGATCTATCGACAAGTACAAAGCATGACTTGTAGCAAAGGGATATGCTCAACAAGAGGGCATTGATTATGAAGAGACCTTTGCACCCACTATGAAGATCAAAACTATCAGAATGGTCTGTGCATTGGTAGTGCAGAAGGGATGGAAGCTTCAGGAAATGGATGTCAAGAGTACTTTCTTAAATGGTGATCTCAAAGAAGAAGTGTACATGACCCATCTAGAAGGGTTTGTTGATGAACAACATCCACACATGGTATGTCATCTCATCAAATCACTTTATGGCCTTAAGCAAGCTAATAGGGCATGGTACATTAAGATTGATGGTCACTTATTGCAACATGGATTCACCTATAGCCCCTCATATCCTAATTTGTATATTAAGAAGGTAGGTATAGAGATTGTCATTCTAGTTTTGTATGTGGATGATCTTATTCTCATGAGTAGCTCAGACAGTCTCATTGATGATGTAAAGAATGATCTCAAGAACTATTTTGACATGACAGATTTGGGGCTACTTCATTATTGTCTTGGCTTGGAGATATGGCAGAAGAAGAACCACATAGTCATCTCCCAAATGAAATATGCCAAGACTCTCCTGGAAAAGTATAGAATGGTCAACTATAAGTTTGTTTCCACTCCAATGGAGAAAGGTTTACAACTATCTCGCTTCCAGGATTCACCTCAAGTAGATGCCACTCTCTATAGGCAGTTGGTCAGGAGCCTCATCTACTTGACCTACACCAGACCAAACTTATGTTTTGCTATCATCTATCTCTCTAGATTCATGCAGGAGCAAAAGAAGTGTCATTGGGTTGTAGCAAAGCATATGATGAGATATATCCAAGGCGCAGTTGATTATGGTTTGGAATATAAGAAGAACAACTAATTCTTCTTACAGGGATATATAGACTTGGATTATGCAAGATTTGTAGATGATAGGAAATCAACCTCAGGTTATGTTTTTCCTCTCAGATCTGGGCCAATTTTGTGGGTTAGTAAGAAGCAAACTGTTGTTGCTCTTTCATCCACTGAGGATAAATGTCGCGCTGCATGAGGAGCTATGTGCAAAGTGATTTGGTTGAGTTGCATTCTGGCAGATATGGTCATTCCTGAAGAGAAGTCACCCATTCTCTATTGCAACAATTAGGGTGTGTTAAAACTTGTGAAGAATCCTATTTTCCATGAGCAAACCAAACATATTGAGGTCGAATGTCATTTCATTTGGGACCAAGTTTTGAACCACCACATCTAGCTCCAGTACTACCCTACTGACTCTTAGATAGTAGACATATTTACCAAGTCTCTTGGTAAGATCAAATTTGAACTATTTAGGGGGTACATTTGTGAAAACAATGTAATAAGAGGGGGAATGTTAGTATAATATAAATCGCATATTACATTGTTTACACTATTTAGTTTATATGTAACTGTCTGATGGTTACGTTAGTTTTGATGTTGCATAACTATATCATCACAATATTTAACTGTGTCTTGTATCTGCCTTGTTCATTGAATACATTTCTTCTTCTTGCTTACCATTAACACTTGGCTAGTAGAATCACTCTGTGTGATATTTGATGTTGTCTTATCTTTCTTACAAATCATAACAATGCATTTGCTCCATGCACTTTGATTGTATTATATCTCACCTTGTTGTTACACTCAGTTCTGAGATGCCTGCAGTTTAAGCCCAATGGCTATACTTGGATTCAAACCCCTTTATGTAGCCTTGGCTTCTTTGTTTTCATGCATAGCTTTCATGTTTTGTTTAGATTAAGATGTGTTTGTGGGAACATTCGGCGATCATAAGCACATATCACTTTTGGGGGCATGGGCTTTGTGAAAGCTCTTGTTCCCTTGTGTGTTTTCTCTCTACCTTAATGTGCTTGATATCGGTACATGACATCAACCACCTTAAGGTGGGGGCATATATAAGGTAAGTTGTAGATGATGATTTTGGTACTAACTCAAAACATGTTTGTAAGCCCTCTATGGAGGCAAGATGTTGTATCTCCGGCTTGAGTGCACATCTTTATCTATATTGCAATTAAAGAAATCCCTTTGAGGAGGCGAGATAATGCATCTCTTGAGCTAGTGCATATCCTTTTTATTCAAAATCCCTCTATGGAGGCGGGGATGGTGTGTCTCTTGAGCTAGTGCACATCCTTTCATTTCAAAAGTCCTTTGTGGAGGCGGGGTTGGATCTAAAACTATCCTCCCTTAAGTATGTCTTTGGCAATTGTTGTGGCATAAGCCCAACCATCAGATGTGCCTGTAGCATGTTTGAGATGGTGGGAACTTAGCAATAAGCTCCTTCCATCACCTTGTTTGCTGTTTTTAAGATGTATAGTATGTCTTTGGCATGCTATACGACACTCGTGTCTTTCGTGTGTTTTCCCCCTTGCATAGTGTAAAGGGTGTGGAAATGAGCCTCTCATATGCTTGGGTTTTGTATGGCATGTTTTCCCCCTCATGTAGTGTAAAGGGTGTGGTGATGAGTCTCCCCTACGCTTGGGTTTTGTATGGTGTGTTTTCTCCCTTGCATAGTGTAAAGGGTGTGGCGATGAGTCTCCCCTACACTTGGGTTTTTTATGGCATGTTTTCTCCCCTTGGTGTAGTGTAAAGGGTGTGTTGATGAGTCTCCCCTACATTCTTGGGGTTGTGTGTTGTAATTTTTATTTCCATGCATTTATACATATGAAAATGAAAAAAATATATAACTATATTCATCATGTTCTTCATGTCTTCAATATTGTCTTCTCCATGTCTTGTGTGCCTATTACTATCTTCTCCTTGTTTTGCATGCCTGTTACTGTCTTCATTATGTTTGGCGTGTCTGTGATGTGTTTTCTCTGATGCTTACCTAAGACTGGGGCTAGAAATAGTTCCTCAATCTTTGTGTATGCATTAGCTACAAGTGTCTGGCATGTTTGCTATGTTTTTTACCATACTTTAATGCATGTATGGGTCATAAATCATACATACATTAAAGTGGGGACTAAATGTTGTCATAAAATGTCCCCCTATGACTTTTACCTCCTAAGTTTATCTCTCGGGTCCCTTAATTTTCATTATGCATGTTAGAAATGAATCCCGAGACAAAATGCAATAAAATCCATGATAAATGGGACATAGGGGACATTGCAAAGCTTAACCTTGACCTAAAATAGGTCCCAAGATAAGGGTACCCACACCCTTGCCCTACCCTATTTTTGTAGGGTCCCAAATTGCAATGTCGGTAAAGTTACCGTTAAAGGTGTCCCTTGTTGACATCTTAAGTTTGAATTATTTATTAAAGTGGGAATGCATATATAATCTGTTTTAGGACTTCATTTGCAAACTAGAAGATGATTATGACATTTTGGTGAACTTATGATTTTAGAGCATTCAAGGCATTCATTGTGTTGCAGAGCATACTTGTGTTGTTGTGTTTGTTATTGCAGATTTGGCTTCATCTTGTCATGTTGTGAAAGATCTTCATCTACTTGAGAGCTACACCTCCAAGGTGATATCTATTTGTGCTTCAATCAATCATTTATCAATTTTTTTGCCTCTGTCCTACAAGGACACGTACTCTCTATCTAACAAAGGTGTTGGAAGGCTTAAATGTCATTCCAGGGCTTGATCGAGGCAAGCTCCTAAACACTACAACCCCAAACCCCTCTTCTTGTGATTACAAGTGACAGGTGTCAGATCTTAAAGAGTGGAGTTGCAGAGGACTATTATGGAGCATAAGGAATTAGTATCTGAAGAAAAAGGTGATAAATAGCTTAGGAGGGGCTAGGGAACCTACTCTGTTGGCCCCCAATTTCATGTCATGGAGAATCTTTGAAGTGGTTGCAGTCAGTGATAGAAAAGGTCCTGAAGCCCTTAGAAAAAGTAGCACCTTGGGCTTGGCGCCCGCTCTTTAGCCCTCAGCTTTTCTGTATTCTAGAACTTGAAATCTAGTATGTATTTGATATGTATTTAGGCTATTTCTATAGAAGGATTTATCAAGTTTCATCTGTTTGTTTATGATTTTACATAATTAGGGTTTTAAGTGAAATTAGACTAAAATCAACACATAAATGAATCAATTTTAAATTTCCCTATCATTCCAAGTGACAACCAACCTGTAGATGAATCCTCTTACATAACTTGTGATTCAACTCGGTTAGATGTCCTTGAATGTGTGTAATGAAAGGAGGATCTAGCTAAATTATCCATCAATCCCGTGGCCCCCAATTTTTCCTACATAACAATTGCTATATCATATTTTAATGATAAAAACATGAAAACTTTTTTGTGTACTTAGTGTTTGACCTTCTTAATGTTAAGCAGTTTTTAAACCCTTGGTAGTTTAGAAACTAAATTTAGAGTGTTATTATTTTTTCCTTATAATTTTTTTCCTTATCACATTTCCAAATTTTGAGTTTAGGCATCTTAGATTAATTGTCAAATTTTAAGTTTTAGCTAATTTTAGGGGCAAAAAAGTGTACTTTTCACCCCGTTTTATCCTTAATTTCCATGTAATTTGACTCTTGATGTTCTCATGTGAATAATTTTTAATTGATTTTTTATTTTCCTTCAATAATTAGCAATGGATTAAGGTTGTCTTTAAATAGAACATAACACATAACCATGCACTAGATTGGCTAACAATGACTAGTAAGAATAAAGGGTCAAGTTTAAATTTTAAAATTTAAATTTAATTGTTTGGAATTCAAATTATAATCTTGATTAAATTTATATGTAAAAATATGGACAAAAATTTCCAATAAGAGATTTAGAGATCAAAACCAATTCCTATGAGCAAATGATGATAAAATCAAACTAAAATTAAATTGAATGCTAAATGTGCCACTTGTAATATTGGTATTATTAGAGGCCATGGGTATGAAAATTTTATATATACACCTAGAGCCATAACCTACAGTGGAAGAAATGGGTGGAGTGTAATGGTGTAAGCATGTTAACAAAAATGATTAAATACATGACATAGTAAAATAATAATCATAAAACATTAAAACAAACTATAGCTGACAAAATCAACACACACATATAATGTTATAATGTTTGATAACTCTCCAATATTAAAAACAATTAAATAATTATAGAACAAAACAAAGAAGAAACAACAAAAAATCAAATCACAAATTACAAAAGGAAGACGCAACATAAAATCAAAACAAAAAATTTGAGGTATGAATTTTATTTTGAATACAATTTTAAAATTTCATTGAAGGACCAAAATACTTCCCAATTTATAAAGCAATCAAAAAAATTGCAAACAATCTTTATTTAATTGCCCAGTGAAGAAAACATTACTTTAAAATAACCAAAATAGGTAAAATAAAATTATAAAAAAACACACTGCTTAAACAACTACTTTCAAATTTGTAAATTAATTGTATTCACTAATAAATTTTTTGTGCATAGTTATTTTTTTAAATTATTATATTTCTCTCTTTGTAGCTTTAACATGCATTTTTGTTGTGCACAATATGTTTTTATTTATTTACTATATTTCTTTCTTTGTAGCTTTTAATATGCATTTTTTTGCTGTGCACACTATGTTTTCCTTAGTTATTATATTTCAATCTATATAGCTTTTAATATACATTTTGTATTTTAGTTTATATGTAAAAATAGTCCACTTGTTAATCCATCTATAGATGAAAAATGTGCTAAACATATTGAAATTAGTTTCATTTGTTTCAATATCTTAAACTAACATAGATATCTTAAATACATCTATCTAAAAGACATTAAGATATGAGTCTCAACTATCTATGGTCAATAACAATTTCAATATAAGCATCTTAGTTTGATATCTCTCCAACTTTTTTTTAGATAGATGTTTTTAAAATATCTATGCGCTAGAAGTAAGAATTTTCAAAAGATCCATATGAAATGGAAAAAGTTTGGAACAAGTTTTTTTGCTCTACATATTTTTGAGATTGGCCGCCATTGCCTCTCTAGGTTCATACCGCGCTCTAGGCACAGGAAGTATAGCCTTTTTTTTGCAGTACGCCTGCATTTATTGTGGCTTCTTGGCCATTTAAATGCCTCTTACCGCTTCTAACCCAGCATTTGTTGCTAGTGTTGGTGGTTCTTCAGCTCTGAACAATGGCTCCTCGTCCCCAGAAGTTTGTTCCGAAGGTGTTCCATGAGGTAAGCCCTCAGACCCTCCTGCAAATGTGATCTTACCATCACAGGAATTTGATACTGCTTGTTTATGGTTAGAGCAACATACTCTCATTGGTTATTTTGTAGGGAGAACTCCCCATGAATCTATGCTCAAAGAATGGGTCCAAAAAGCTTGGGTCCCTCATGGAGTCCACCTTGATATGGTCTAGAATCTGACCAAAGGCTTTTTCATTTTCCGCTTTGCAGAATTTAGCCATGATCAAGCAATTTTGAACCATGGCCTTGGGTATGTTCAGTCTTCCCTGTTGGTCTTCCAACAATGGACACAAGATTTTGTGGCCTTTGATGATACCAAAAATAGAGTTACTGTGTGGATTGAATTCCCTGGTTTGCCTTTGCCATGTCTGCACTTCCTGCATGACATTGCCTCTTATTTTGGAAGAGTTATTTGTGTTGAACCTGATAGGTTCTTTCAAGCACGCCCTCAAAAGCATGTTTGTGTTGAGGTGGATCTTTCGAAAGACCTCAAGGAATTTATTGACATTCAAATTGGCCCCCTTCGGCATACCCACAAAGTCACATACTTCAATTTGCTCGATACTTGCTATTGTTGTTAGTCAGCAGAGCATAAAATTAGGGATTGTCCTCTTGCTATGCCTAGAACCGGGGCTCCTCTCAGGGAGACTGTACAGGCATGCCCTATAGCAAACCATGTAGCAACTATGCCGAAGGAGGTGGTTTCTAAACCAATGGACACTTGGGCTACTATTACCAATCACAAACACAGAGTGAAACCCTCTGTGGATGTTCTTAAACCCTCCGAAGTAGTTAAAGAGATTTCAAAGCTTTTTGTAATTGGCAGGAAGAACAAAAATAAGAGTCCTCTTGTGCTACCTTCATAGCAAGCATCACCGCCAAGGGTAAGAGCCCATGTCAATTCTTTTATGATGCCTCACAGGCGCTCTCATAGCCATGAGCTTCCTGAGGAGGGAAAAATTATTCAGGAGCTTTAAAAACATCAAATCCCTCCTCTCCAATTTGGGTCAAACCCCACCGACTTTCTTCAGAATAGTTTTGCTTCATTTGGAAGCCTGGATTTTGGGGAGACGGTGGAGGATTTTAAATGAATTTTCTCTCTTGGAATGTTAGAGGTCTCACTGACCTCTCTAGGAAGTACTCTGTTCGTGATGCTCTCCATCATTATGTTTCTCTTAATGTTCTATGCCTGCAAGAAGTTAAAGTTATAGGCTTTCTTTTGTCTTCGGCTTGCTGTTGTATTTGGCTAACCAGTAAACTATTTTCCACCACCCATGAGGCTGGCAAAGGTGGTGTAACTACTCTTTTATCCCCTCGGTGGCATGATTTAGTGGTGGATCATGGGGTGGATCCCACCAACTGGTTAGTTTGGACGCTTCTTAATATTAATAATCACTCTTTTGGGATTATTAATGTCTATGCTTCAAATGATGCGTCAGAAAGATCTACTTTGTGGTGGTGGATTGCAGATTCATTACTTGTGGCCACGTGGCTTATTTGTGGAGATTTTAATATAGTTGAAACAAATACTAACAAGGATAGTGTTTTGCCTTTTCGGTGGCTAGCTGGTGAAACAGAGGCGTGGTTCCATATGCGTAATAAATTAGGATTTTATTATCCCAATGTTGGCCGCCGTCACTCCAGTCCTTTATGGCATACTTGGTGCAATTTTTGGGCTAGAACTAATAGGGTCTTTAAATGCCTTGATCGTTCTATGATTTCTGCGCAATCTTTTTTTAACTTCTCCATGTCATCCACCCTTATTATGCAACCATTAGTAGATGTGACATTGTTAGATCACTTTCCAATTTAGTTTACCATTGAGTGACAGCTCACTTAGCCACGCGCCATGAAATCTCAATTTTTTCTAAACACTTCCTTGCTTTCTCATCAACCCACCTTAGCACACATTTCAACTATTTGGAATTTAGAATGTTGGTCATTGCATGCTACTAGCTGGATTAAGTGGTGGAATGATGTTATTACCCATACAGGGAGGTTTCTTCGCATCTATGGCTGTCAGCTGGCCAATTTCAAGAGAAGGGCTTATGAAGCTACTGTCACTACTTTAAAATTTGCTTCTAAGGCCTTGGCTGCTAAGCCTTTTTCTCCTTCTAAGCAAGTCCTTGTTGCCAATTTACGGCATCAAAAACAAATGGCTAACTGCCATGCTACCAGAGGATCACAACTTAAAGCCAGAATGCACTGGCTAAAAATTGGGGACCGTGTTTCTAACGAGTTCTTTCTTGCTCTTCAAGCCAAACATTCCTTACATGGTATTAAACAAATCAAAGAGGACAATGTTGTTCATACAGATCTACCAGACATTCTCCAGGCTTTTGTAAGACATTATGAAAAAGTTTTCACTGCTCAAGATTACACTCCTGAGTGACAAACTGCTTTGTATGATTATCTTGTTGTTGTTCCAAACAGGCTGTCCTCTGCCCAGAATTGTTTTTGTGATCAACTTTTGACCATTGAAGACCTTAAAGAAGCTGTCTGCTCTATGGTAGATGGGAAAGTGCCTGGAATTTATGGCTTTCCTTGTGAGTTCTACAAAGCCCTTTTGGGTTGTTTAGGAAAAGATTTACACAATGTCTGCCTTGAAGCATTTCATTCCAATTCTTTAGGAAATAATATAAATCAAGGAAACATTAAGTTCATACCTAAAGCTGGCGATATGCATGATATTTGCAACTGGAGGCCCATTACCCTCCTCAATGTCTCCTACAAAATGATTACTAAAGCACTTTCGCTCAAACTCTGCAACTTGCTTCCTTTGATTGTCCATCCTGAACAAACAGGCTTCATTAAGTCTAGATATATATTAGATAATATCATTGTTGTTTGGGAGGGAATGGAATGGGCCCAAAAATCAAACCAAAAAATATTTTTTTTAAAAACAGATTTTGCTAAGGCTTATGATTGCATTGAATAGCGCTTTATCCTTGCAATGCTTGTAGCATTAGGGTTTGGACCCTCTTTTATACAATCAGTCAAAATGCTCTTTTCAAATGCTTCTGCTTGCATCACTATCAATGGCCAATAGTCTCATACTTTTGGCCTTTTCATATCAATCTGCCAAGGATGCCCTCTTGCCCCAAGTCTATATGTTCTTGCAGCAGAAGGTTTTGGTTATCTTCTTGTTCATTCAGTTTCCAATAGGCTTGTTCCTGGTATTTCTTTACCAAATTATTCCAGCCAGCTGGTTAATGGTCATTTTGTTGATGACTCCTTTTTAACCTTACTAGAAGAAGAAAATTTAGTTAAAAATGCTCTTGGTTGTCTGGAGACCTTTTGTTTGGCCCCAGGTTCTTCCATTCAGTGACACAAGATGTTATGCTACAAATAATCTATACTTCCCACTCCTCATTGGCTTCAACAATATGGCTGGCATTGGGTTGGCCATGGTGAAATTTTTAGATTCTTGGGTATTCCTTTTGCATTCTAGGGCACTTCTGGCACCCTATGGCAAGCTGTTCTTACCCGTGTGAAGCAAAAACTTACCATCTGGATTACTAAGCCTCTTTCACTGGCTGGTAAATTTTAGGTTTGTTCTAAGATCTTGGCTACAACCCATGTTTATTATTTTTGGTGGGCTCCTTCAAAAAACTCTTATGCCAAACTAAAAAAACTCTTGCGGGATTTGGACCTCTTCTGATACTCGCCATGGCTCTCACTATGTTGCATGAGAATTTTGCTACCTTCCCAAAGATTCTGGAGGATTTGGTATTCTTTCTACTCACTGCCAAGGAACTGCCTTGGTAGTCAAATGGATTATTCGTGCACTCACTGGTTGTGAGGCATGGAAGGTTTTACTCTGGCATAACATTGAAATGGGTCATCCTATGCACAAACCGTCTTGGAAAGGATTTATTTTTTCTACTCTCCTTGTCATGAGAGAACCAATTCAAATCTTGGGCATGTTTGTGGTTAAGAGCATTTGGAAAGCTTGGGAAAAAATTAAACCTTGGTTATGCTGGGCTGGTGATTGTTTTCATGCTGGTATTTCAATCAATCACCTTAATATTTGGTGGTCACCTCTCCTAGCTTCTGTAACTAAACCTTTGGCTAAATTGCAAGGTTTAAAGGCTCTCAAATTTCACAAAAAGGGTGTTCAGACCCTTTAGGCCCTGTTTCATAGACCCACTATGAGCCTTTTGGCTTGGGAAACATTCTGTGTAAACTTTTCTCTTTCAAAAGTTGATAAGCTTACTTATGACAGAATCATTATGGCTATTCCACCTGAAATGTTGCACAAGGTTGGAATTCAGTACAACAAGCCATGGTGGAAGGACTGGAAATGGTATCCAGCCACACCTTTGCATCATTTTAAGCCACGAATGGCTTACAGGTGGCTTTCACCTCATTTACCCATGGCTGCCACTCTTAATAAGCATTGGCTTATTCATAGCTCTTTAAGTCTTTGGCATTCCAGGTTTAAAACTGTTTGGTTTGCCATTCTTGAGCCAAAACTTGCTCATTTTTCTTAGTGCATTCTCTTTCAAGGCTTGCTTGTTGGTACTAGGCTATTTCACGTTAGGGTCTAGGATCCTCATTGCCCTTTTTGTGGACATGCTGAAACGATTTAGCATCTCTTCTGGTATTGCACAAGAGCTTAGCAATTCTGGATATGGATTCATCATTTTTTTTGGCCTTTCAAACCTAAGCTATTAACCTGGCAAATCATCCTGCTGGGTGATTCACCCAGGTTTCCTGAAAAAATTACTCAAATTTGGCATATTTTCAGGGTGGAGATTTTATTTGTATTATAGAAAGATCGTAATTCTTGTATATTTTTAGAAAGCAAAATTGGAACTAATGTTTCTTTGTACATTAAAACTATTATCCGTTCTAATGTTCTCCTACAGATTCAAGTGCAAACTAATAAAGTTTCCTTGGAAGTGGCTCACTTACAAGAGTTGTTGGATCATTGGGGGAATGCTCCCTGCACTGTGGCTCGTGTTCCTCCCTCACCATCCTCTGTCAGAGCTCGCTCTCCTAACAGACGCAGAAGTGGTTCGGCAAGAGATTCTCAACCTCGCTCCCAGACTGCTCTGCGTCGCGGTGCTCACTGGCATAGACACTCGGCCTCTCCATGTCCGCGTGGATGGACCTCTGGTCGTGCTGCTAGTGCAGCTGGGGATAACGCTGGGTGCACTGTTATGAATAATGCAAGTAATGCTGGTTGTCCTGCGATGGACAATGTAGGCTAGAATGCTTTCTTCACATCCACCATCTACAGAGTGGGATAATACTAAGGCTTTCCCTCAGTTAAATTTGGCTATCTCACCTCAACACGAGGAGCCAAATGTTTAGAAAGAAGAACAGGAAAATGAAGATCGCTGGGCTATTCCTGATGTCAACCCGGACCCCGCGGACATTTGGGAGAAACTAGATGACAAGGATCCGCCATCTGCAGGAATGGCATTCGCTGTTTAATTCTATTTTTTCTTTGTTTTTATATGGGTCATGTACCCTTTGATATTTTGTTCTAAATATTTTTGGGCTTAGCCCATGTGACTCTCAGGGTGTGCCTTTTAACCACCCATTATTTTTTTGTAAAGTGTCATTTTATTTAAATAGATAAATTGCATTTTCATATAAAAAAAAAAAAAAAATCAAAAAATCAAAAAATCTATGCTAGCTACATATTTTATTGGAAGATACCCTCGGTAGTGTAAAAAAAATTGCATGTAAAACGAAACGAAGGATCTTTCCGTCCCATGTCCTCTGCTTAGACCGGACGATTACTTGGCTGTCATAGCGCCGTGAATATTCTTTAATATTAAATGTCCAAATCAATCCTATTTGTATCATATTCTTGTTTCTTGGCTTAACGACTCAAATGAAAGTCAATTCGTGAGCAGGTAGCCGGCACGCTTTAGGGACCTCAAGTAGTAAGTTTCCTCGAGATAGCTGTTTGTGGAGTGTAGAATTTTTTTTTAAAAAAAGGAAAAACTCCAATGGCTACCACAGGTCAGCAGGGCGCTGCGCAGGTAGCAACAGAGTCGCAAATTGAAGAAATTGTTCAGATAGAGAATCCTCCTTTTCAGCAGCAAATTTATGTTGCCGTTGGAAACGATCTGTGTGAGAGCGTCAATGCACTCAGATGGGCGCTGCAAAATTTGGGTAATAGACAAGCAGCCTTGGTGATTCTTCTTCATATCCGGAGTCCACTGCGCTACGTGCCATCACCCGGTATGAATTTCTTTGATCAAATTGACCAAGCGAACGTCTACATGAAGCATGTAGAGAAGGAACTCAACAATTGCCTTAATAAATACTTGGACATTTGTACACAAGCCAAGGTACGAAATTCCACTGCCTTTGGTGAATAATAGAGCTTTGATGTGCTGTGTTCAAGCGTCTGCAATTTTCATACAACAGGTGAAAGCAGAGCCATTGGTAGTTGAGAAGAATGACGTTTCCAAAGGAATTGTTGAAGTCGTTTCAGATCTGGGTATCGCCAAGCTTATCATGGGAACAACCTCAGCCAGTGTTGGTATATCGAGGTATCCGAAACAACCTTGGCTCATATTTTATGGAATTTTTTCTGTTATTTTTCATAGATCGGTTAGGATTCTTACTTAGGGTTTTCTGGGTATGTGTTTGGGTGTTCTATCAATGAGTTATGGGCTCTCTTTGTATCTGCGGCTTTTTTAAAAAATTATTGTATAACATTCCGATATTTTAATTTTAAAAATTATGAACAGAAAGATAAAGATGGCACCACCAGGCAAAGCGGATTACGTCCGAAGGCATGTCATGGAGTCCTGCGATGTGTGGATTGTGTGCAAAGATAAACTCGTATCACATAATGGTCAGTACAGTATATTTATCAGTTCCATGTTCAGTCGATGTGTTTTTGTGAAAACAAATATTTAATTCTTTTCGTGTTAATATTGCAGCCAATATTTACAGGCTTTCTCTTTGTTTGATGTGTGGATTTCAAAAAGCAGGGAGGAAATTCAATAGCCATAGAAGTCCGTGTCCAGACGATTTTGGCAGATTGCTTGCAGCGCCGCCAAACCTCCCATTGGATCTGGATAGCTGCAATCAAAGTCCGTCGATTTTTCAAGTCCCTGGAGATTTTACGCCTGCGTCGGTCTCAGAGATAAATGTTGCTTCCGATGAAGTTTCTTCAGAATCGCAAGTGGCAAAGAGTAGAGAGATTGATGTTGATGAAGGCTGCTCTCAAAGCACTGTCCAGACTGAGCCTAAAAAATCTCAAGTATTTTTACTCTTTCTTTCCCTAAAGCCATCTCAATTTTTTCTGCTAACCCTTACGGCACAAATCAAAAAGCCATAACTAAATGTTCTGAACATATTTGAAAATCTGCGTCTCTGATAATCTTAGGAATTTAAGACATTGAATATTAATGCAGGATGTTGAAGCCTTGAAAAATCAGCTCCGAGAGGCATTGGAAGCAAGCGAAAATGCGAAAATAGAAGTGCAAAGGGAGACGGACAATCGTAAGAAAGCAGAAGCGGCGACCGTTGATGCTAATTACAGAGTATATACACTTTTTCTTCTTTGTTAATTAACTTAGATGCTCTTGTTCTTGCCGTGGAGAAATTACTAAAACATTTATGCGTTTATCAGTTGGAATGCCTTGAAGCTGCCTTCAAAACGACAGTAAAAGAGAAGGACGAGAAATGCCAAGAAATTACAGAGCAACGAAACAAGATGGAACAAAATCTTGAAGCAATGGATGAGAAGATAAACAAAATCTCATGTGAACGACAAGAAGCCATACACGAACTCGAAGCAGCACGGCAAAAGCTCGCCGCCATGGAGAAACATATTAAAGATATTCAAGACTGGTTGCATTCCGTGCCGCGGGTCGAAACCCTGACCTCCTTTGCCTCCTCCTCGTCAGATACTCTTGAATTCAACGATTACTCTTTCGATGACGTGAAAGCCGCGACATGTAATTTTTCTGACCATCGCAAACTCGGGGAAGGAGCCTACGCTACTGTTTACAAAGGTGAAATAAGGAAAACAAGCGTGGCAGTCAAAATTTTCAAGGAGCGCAGTTTACATGGCCGGCCAGAGTTCCACCGCGAGGTATATACATAAATTACTTCAACCCATTGTAAAATTCGTTCTCTCTTTTTTTCATAAATGTTCTTTATAATTTTCTATTCGCAGATCTATATTTTAAGAGACATACGGCATCCACATTTAGTGAGGGTTCTGGGATCCTGTTTCGAACGCGGCTGTGTAATCAATGAATACATATCCAACGGATGCCTGGCAGATCATCTCAGCTGCAAAAACGCGACTCCACCTCTCCCTTGGCAGGCCAGAATTCGGATTGCTGCCGAAGTTTGCTCCGCCTTACAATATCTACATAGCTCAAAGCCAGATCCAGTAGTTCACGGCAATCTTAAGCCCCAAAATATACTCCTTGACGAGAATTATGTTAGCAAAATAAGCGACTTCGGCGTGATTCGTCCTCTGCCGCAGCACGATTTACTCTCACGGTCAGAGTTCAAAGGCAATCCTTCCTACATGGATCCAGAATACCTCACAAGCGCCGAATACTCTACCAAATCTGACGTTTACAGCCTCGGAATAGTCATTCTTCAGCTTCTGACAGGGAAACGGGCGCTCGGACTCGTAAAGGAGGTTGAAGGTGCGCTAGAAAGTGCCAAGTTAGGGCTGGTTTTGGATCCTTCTGCGGGTGACTGGCCGTTTGTACAGGCTACTCAACTGGCTTATCTTGCCTTACACTGCGCGGATCCGGTAAGAAAGAAGCGGCCCGACCTTCACCCTACTGTAATGAAAATGCTTGATCAGCTTCGAGACATGGCCAGGCCCATCGAACATGATCAAACGTCGGTGAAATCAGCTGAAGAAATACGCGTTCCGAGCATCTTCCTCTGTCCAATCTTCCAGGCACTGATCAAAATCTAATAGTCTAAAGCTCGGATTTTTTCTTGCATATTTATCTTTTTTCAATGACTATCAGTGTTTTAAGTTTTAACAAAGAAATTGTAACGATTTGCAGGAGGTTATGCAAGATCCTTACGTTGCCGCAGACGGCTTTACATACGAAAGGGAGGCGATACAAGGATGGTTCGATTGCGGAAAAAACACATCACCCATGACAAACGAGAAACTTGACCGGAAGAATCTGATCGCAAATTTTTCTCTGAGATCAGCCATTCGACAGTGGCAAGAGAGAGGCGATCTCTTCTAAATGCAAAATATCGGAATCCATCGTTTGGACTGTATCTAAGGTCAATCAAATCGACATAAATTTATTGTATTTGATTCTCCGGTAATGCCAATGTTAATAAATAGAAACAGAGTTTATAGAGGACCGAGCAATTTAAGGTGTAGATTCATTCCAGAGGGTATGTATAAGTCCCTTACAGTAATTAAATATTTTTAATAGAAATTAAAAATGGAAATGTTTTTTTTTTATTGAATAAATGCAATTTTACAAATAAAAAACAGTCTACAGGCGACTGACTACTGTTCTACAAGTATAAGATACAACAGTAAAGAGACAGCAACAGATATATTCAGCACTACTGCCATCATAAACACATACAACACTACTACAAAACATATACAACATGCAATTACAGCAAGCTGTAAGATACACCAAACTGCAAATAAATACAACCAACATTATAAACATGGACAGCACTAAAAAGTTTGCCCTGAAGCCGCTGCCATAAACCAAAACAAAAAGCACAGGAACCAGTGGCTGAACAAAGCTGTGACCAAGAACATCCTCAGAACAATGTAGACGGTGTGGTTTGTATTTTCATACCATATTGAGATACTTATAATTCTTATGTTATTGTAGCGTTATTTATTTATTTATTATTATTATTAATATAAAATTTCTAGGGTAGAGTAATAATTTGGGAACCATCTCTACCTTCTGTCTCAAACGTGGATTGGCATGGGTCATATAAGTATCATGGTTTAGTAAATGTTGATTGTGTGACCACATTCACATAAATATAAATATTTGTAATGGTTGAATTTGTATGCTCACATCAATTCTTATTTAGTTCAGGGTTTATTTTGGGACAATGACTCAATATAACTACATTTCATTATATAGCTCAACAATCTACAAATGCAATTATAGGTAGGATAGGAAATATGATGATTTAAATTTATGATTACCTAGATAATAAGTGTGATCTATAGCTTCCAAAGAGTATTCATTGTGTGTTCGATTTTATATTGCTATGTATTTTATAGTTTATTTTGATACTATAGTGGGTGTCCTTGGGTAGTATGGACTATAATATTTTTTATTCCTTTGTTTTGTGGCTATTGTTAGTAGCTATCCAACTACGGATTGTAGTATTCATTTGTTGTTTTCCCATGGTCTCATAACTATTGTTTTCATTTCAAGTTGTTCTCCATTGAATAAGAAAACAAAGTTTGGCTCATTTCTTGATGTTTCAGGTATTTATATTCACACACATTTTCATGAATTTAAAATGATCAAATTCAAAATTTGTTGGCTTTCTCCTATTCTATTTCCACCATGAGCCAACATGGAACATAATTTGTATGATTTATTGCTATGTAGTGATATTTAAAGGAAATTTGTATCATTTATCATCCAAACATTCATTGAGAAATCATTCGCATTTAAGAAGCATTTCATAGGAACATTTTAATGGAAGCACCAAAAAGAACCTATCTACACTAGAATTCACATTGTAACACATTTACACTTTTGCTTGATGTAATGAAATTACTTGCAAAAGAGAATAATATCCTAGGAAATAAGTTGCAAATGCTTGATAATAATAAGCCACTTTGAGGGGCTAATCCTCCAAGGTCTGTTAGCATAGTATAATTACATTGTTTAACCACTCAACGGTTATGGTTGTTCAGTTACAGGCGGTTCACAACTGCTATTATAAATACCATATCTGTTCATCAAATTATAATCAATAAAATTAATGCCCCTTCATTTGGTATCAGAGAGGCCATGATCTAAGGCAGTGCAGAGAAAAATGGTGTAAAATTTATGGGAAGTGCGATGTGAGGCATCTAGAATTTTGTTGAAGCATAAGGAATGAGCCTAAAGATAGCTTAGTTGTGGGTAGTGAATTGGGCTAGTCTCTACTTGTGCCCTGCATATACCTTGTGGAAGAAGACCAATCTATCTCAGGCCCAAAATGTGCTAGAAGACAACAGTTGAATCCTTGGAGACGTGGACAAGGTATTGTGGATAATAGAAGATTGTTTGAATCCGTTTGAAGACCGTTGAACTTGTTGTAGACTGTTTGATTTGTGTTGCATTTAGTGAAGACATGTAAGTAGAAGTGTCATTCCACTGTATATTGTGCGGCCATATGACACAAGTAGTTCTGATCAGTTTGAAGGAGATTGCGTAGAGGAAGAGTAGAGAAGAATAGTGATGGTAGAGTACTAGCATAGAGAAGAATAGTGCGGGTAAAGTAACATATGCGAAGTAACATATCTAGCCCTGTTATGAAGGAGTAAGACAATGTCAATGAATGAGCATTGAAATTTGAGTGGTAAGAGTATTTTTTTATTTTCTGAATTATAAAGGTGAATAACTGTATAAGGGTGGATGGATTTTTGCCATGTGATGACATCTGAAGAGGGTTGAATAGAAGGTATAACCAGCACACTTTCTTTTTTTTGTTATGTTTGTGGAAAGTGAAGCATTAACTAGTGTTATTATCTAATCCATCTGTTGATTGCTGGCACAAAACCCTTAGTCTTGTTGTCGCCATCTAACATGCAATAAGGCAGGATATCACTGTGTGCAAGCTTCACCTTTGTGTGGAGGTGGTGTTATTAACAGTTCCTTACCATGGCTGGTGGTTTATGGTATGAAATTGGTAGTTTGGTTTGTTTGAGCCACATTTATTTATGAGTTGGTCCTTTCAGTTTGCCATGGTGTTGATAGAAATATTTCATGTCATGTGGATGTGCATTGTTAACGAGGTGTGAGTCAAGAAAATATTTAGATTAGTTAAAAAGATTAATGTGTTAAGAGGCATAAAGTAGTTATAAGGTTTAAAAAAAGGAGAGAAAAGATCCCTGATTAGAAGGCATAAGAATTAAGAATGGTTCTTGTTCACAATGTTAGTCAGCAGTAGCGCATAGAGCATCTAGTAATGCAGGTTGGAGAAAATCTATTCAAAATCATACAACCTTTTTGTACCATGGATGGAAACAAATTGGTTGTTCCTATTGACATATATTTGAAGGCTTTCAAGGATTGTAGTACTTCCTCTAGTGCTATCTTTGGAGGCTAAGGACTAAGAGAGTCATATTGGAGGCAAGCGACATTGGAGGATGGAGGATTTTCCATCATCTCAAGTTAACTTCTTGCTTTGAGATGATGCTTTGCATGAGAAGCATTTTTAGTTTTGGTTGTTTTGCTTTTCTTTGTTGATGTTGATGGATTTGAAGAATGTATGTTTTGTGAAGATTTTGTTTTGGAGACAGATTCTGGATTTGGTGTTGAGTTCAATATGGATTGTTGTCCAGCAAGCTTCAAAGAGTATATGATCAAGAATTATACCCTTTCGTGGTCACTAAACAATAGCAGAGATCTGTCGTATCCCTTAGGGTTCATTGTCGAATAATTCAAGACTCTATGATTTGAGAGTTCGGGACTAAAGAGCTCAAGAACATAGCTTGAAGATACGCCTTTCCGAGGGTAGATGAGATAGCATGATGGAGCCCCTCTTGGTTCAGGATTTGTTCTTTGAGAGAAGATCTTCTATAAAATATGTATTCATATTATGTAATCAGCTTTGCTGAGTATATTAGCATTCAGGAGGGGTCCCTTGGTAATATTGCAGGAACAATGTAATAAGGGGGGAATGTTAGCATAGTATAATTACATTGTTTAACCACTCAATGGTTATGGTTGTTTAGTTACAGGCAGTTCACAGTTGCTATTATAAATACCATATCTGTTCATCAAAATATAATCAATAAAATTATTGCCCCTTCAAAGTCTTCATTAAGAGCATAATTCACTATTTGATGATATTAACCAAACCACTACCTCCTATATATGTCCTATCAATGCCATGTATGCTTTAGGATAACCTAACTACCTATATTTAAGACTATATGAATCATCATATAACTTAATTAAGGGTTATGCTAGCCACAAGTCTATAGACATGTGGTTTGTACTTTCATACCATATTAAACACTTATAAATATTTTGTTATTATAGATTTATTTTATATTATTTTTTAATATAAAATTTCAAGGGAAGGGTATTATTTGGGAACTATTTCCACCTTGTGTTTCAAACATTGACTGGTATGGATCTTGTAAGCTTCATAGTTTAGTACTATTGTCATTAATGTTGATTTCACATTAGCACATTCACATAAATATTTGTAATGGTAGAATTTGTGATCTCATGCCAATTCTTATTTATTTTTGGGTTTATTTTTTGACAATGACTCAATATACTTACATTTTAATATATAGATTAACAATCTACAATTACAATTGTAGGTAGGATAAGAAATATGATGATTTAAATTTATGATTACCTAGATAAAAGTGTGATTTGTAGCTTCAAAAGAATGTTCATTGTGTGTGTTCCTCTACAACATTATATTCTATAGACCAATGTAGGGGCACTACATGGTTCAGGGACTTGTAGGTACACCATTTAAAAGGGATCAAAACCTGCCAATGGGACCTCCCATCAATGGTGGTAATACAAATTGCCTACCTAAACCAATGCAAGGGCACTATGTGGTCCAAACTTTTATAGATAGACCATTTAAAAGGGGTCAAAACCCACCAGTGGGACCTCCCATCATCAATGGTAATACAAACTACCTACCTAAGCCACTAGGACTGCCCTATGCCAAATATATGTTTAAGAAAAATGAAAGAAATGTTGAGCTTACTTATAATTATGTTTACAAATTTTAGATTTGAATAACATGAGACCACCACCAAAACATCAATGTACTTTTTAGCTTTCTAATTATATAATTTTTCCTATATTTTGAATAAATTAAGATATTTATTTTGGTTTACTTTAAGTGATGTCTTTATATTCTTCAAATTCATGTGTATTATTTTTTCTTCTTTTCTTTTGACTTGCTTATCTAAATTCAAAAAATATTAATAATGTGTTCTACTTTATTTTATATATATATTTAAAAAATCAAATTTTCAATCATTTTTGTATAGGTTAATGGCACGCTCAATGATGCAGTTTTTAAGATTTATCCACTTTGAAAATCACAAAAATTATTCAATAAAAAATCTCAAATATATATAACTTGTAATAATAGCTTTAGCTATCTTTCTACCAATTAGTTTTCAAAAATACATTAACACAACAATAAGGTGTGAAGAGCAGTGGTGAGGAGGGGGTTATACACTAGATGCTATGTTATATTTTACTAATAGAAATATGAACACTTTTGTGTATGCTCAATGTTTTACCTCTTAATCTTAACCTTTTTTTAAAGCCTTAGTAGTTTACAAACTACAATTAGAGTGGTGTAATTTTTGTCCTTATCAAATTTTCAATTTTGAGTGTAGGCATCCTGAATGACTCATCAAAGTTTAAATTTAGCTAATTTTAAGAAGAAAAAAGTATAGTTTTGACCCCTTTTTGTCCTTAATTTCCAAGCAATTACATATGATGTTCTCATGTGTGTGGTGTTTAATTGATCTTTGATTTTCCTTTAATGATTAACAATGTATTAGAGTTGTCTTTAAATACAACATAAGAAACAAATGTGCATTAGATTGGCTCACAATGACTAGTAGGAATAGGGTAGCAAGTTCAAATTTTGAAATTTGAATTTGGTTGTGTTGGCATTCAAATTCATACTTGTGAAAATGCTCTATATGTGAAAATATGAACTAAGATGTCAGGTAAAAGATTTAAATATCAAAACCAATTCTTATAAATGAATGATGATAAAATCAAGCAAAAATATGAACTAAGATGTCAATAAAAGATTTAGATACAAAAACCAATTCCTATAAATGAATGATGATAAAATCAAGCAAAAATATGAACTGAGGTGTCAAATAAAAGATTAGATATCAACCAAATCCTATAAATGAGTAATGATAAAATCAAGTGAAAAGATGTTGAATACAAAATTTAGAAACAATAATAAATTCCTATAACCGAATAATGACAAAATCAAGCTAAAATAAAATTATATACCACTACTGGGCGTGTTGGTGATTAATTTCTCCCAAGAACATCATTAATTATTGTATTTTGTTAATGAATTAAAAGACAAAAGTTGTAATTAGAAATGTCTAGAAGAAACTAGCTAGGGTAAGTTTCTAGGAAAAATAGATAAAGTTTAGTAAGTTTCTAGAGGAGCTAGGTTAAAGATTGGAAGTTTCTAGAAAGGTAAAAAGACCTCTATAAATAGAGATATCATGTAATGAGTTTTCTTATCAAGCAATAGAAATTGCTTTGATCACCCAGCATTGGTATTCTGGATGTTTGGGTAATTTATGTGTGATTAATATTTTGTGTTTGTGCATATGTTGCACCATCAACAGGGTGACCTTCTGAGGGTGCAGGGCTGTCCACTGGTGGTGGTAGTGGTTTCCTAGCTGATTCTTCTTCTATATGGCTCCCTCGATTGGCTTTGGCAATTTCACCACCTCGCACTGAAGACAAAGATAAAGATAAAGATGACGATGAATGGTCTGTTCATGATGTCACTCCAGACCTTGTTGATGTTTGGGGGAAACCAAATGACCGTGACCCTCCTCCACTTCAATCTGTTGTAGCTCTCGCCGCTTAAGCAGCTTTATTTTTTAAATGTTTTCTATTTTCTGGGCTAGTCCCATTTGAAACTATGAGGTGTGATCTTGTATCCACCTAAACTTTTTTAATGTATTTATGTACCTTTATTAATTTATTAATAGATACTGACGTGTTTACGTAAAAAAAAATCTATATACGAAATATACCACATGCAAATTAATTATTACATAAAAGAACAATGTGATGAAAGTGGACCCAAAACACAATCAAAGTAGGGACCGGTACTAAGTTTATAGGAACTTAAGAGCGTAACAAACACTCATCCTAGGAAGGTCGCGGGCATTTTAACGGATACAAAATCTGAATTAATTAGATATTTATTCGAAGATTACCTGGGCAGGGGATGTCAAAATATTGCATGTAAAACGAAACAAAGGTTCTTTCCGTGACATGTCCTCCGCTTAGACCGGACGATTATCAGGCTGGTCTTGCGCCAGGAATATTATTTAATATTAATAGTCCAAGTCAATCCTATGACTTTGTATTCTTTACGATTCAAATGAAAGTGAAACCAACGGATAGATGAGCCAATTCATTAGGGAAGCTCAAGTCACTTTCCTCGATATAGCTCTGCAAGTGTATAGATTCCTTTTAAATGTACGCTAACAGCTATTTTTCAAGTGTAGAATTCTCTTTTTAAGAAAAGGAGAACTCCAATGGCCACCACAGGCCAGCAGAGCGCTGCGCAGGTAGCAACAGAGTCCCAAATTGAAGAAATTATCCAGATACAGAATCCTCCTCTTCACCACAAAATTTACGTTGCCGTTGGAAAAGACCTCTGTGAGAGCGTCAATGCACTCAAATGGGCACTGCAGAATTTGGATAATAGACAAGCAGCCTTGCTGATTCTTCTTCATGTCCAGCGTCCACTTCGCTACGTGCCATCAGCCAGTAAGAATTTCTTTGATCAAATTGACCTCCATACATATTTTGCCTGGTTTTCTTTCTAAATTCGGCGTTTTATGATTTTGAAGTTGGGAAAATTCCTCTGAACCAAGCGAACGAGGATCGCGTGAAGGTCTACAGGAAGGATATAGAGAAGGAACTCAACAATTGCCTTAATAAATACTTGGAGATTTGTACACTAGCCAAGGTACGAAATCCCAGTGCTTTTGGTGAGTAATAAAGCGTTGTTACGCTGTGTTCAAGCGTCTGAAACTATCATACAACAGGTGAAAGCAGAGCCTTTGGTGGTTGAGAAGAATGACTTTTCCAAAGGAATTGTTGAAGTCGTTTCAGAGCTGCGTATCGCCAAGCTTATCATGGGAACAACCTCAGCCAGTGTTGGCATATCGAGGTATCCGAAACAACCTTGTATCATATTTTATGGAAAATTTTCTGGTATATTTCATAGATGGGTTATGAATCTTAGGGTTTTCTGTGTATGTGTTTGGGGGTTCTATCAATGAGTTATGGACTCTCTTTGTATCTGCGGCCTTTAAAAAAAATTATTGTATAACATTCCGATATTTTAATTTCAAAAATTATTAACAGAAAGATGAAGATAGCACCACCAGGCAAAGCGGATTACGTCCGAAGGCATGTCGTGGAGTCCTGCGACGTGTGGGTTGTGTGCAAAGATAAACTCGTATCACATAATGGTCAGTACAGTATATTTATCAGTTCAATGTTCAGTCTATGTATTTTTATGAAAACAAATATTTAATTCTTTTCGTGTTAATATTGCAGCCGAAATTTACAAGCTTTCTCTTTGTTTGATGGTGTGGATTTCAAATAGCAGCCCGGAAATTCAAAAACCATAAAAGTCCTTGTCCAGACGATTTTGGCAGATTGGATGTGGACATCTGCAATCGAAGTCCGTCGATTTTTCAAGTCACTGGACATTCTACGCCTGCGTCGGTCTCTGAGATAAATGCCGCTTTCGATGAAGTTTCTTCTGAATCGGAAGTGAAAGAGAGTCGAGAGATTGATGTTGATGAAGGCTGTTCTCATAGGACTGTCCAGCCTGAGCCTCAAAGATCTCAAGTATTCTTACTCTTTCTTTCCCTAAAGCCATCTCATTTTTTTCTGCTAACCCTTACGGCACAAATAAAAAAGCCATAACTAAACGTTCTAAACATATTTGAAAATCTGCGTCTCTGATAATCTTAGGAATTTAAGACATTGAATATTAATGCAGGATGTTGAAGCCTTGAAAAATCAGCTCAGAGAGGCATTGGAAGCAAGCGAGAATGCGAAAACAGAAGCGCAAAGGGAGAGGGCCAATCGTAAGAAAGCAGAAGCGGCGACCGTTAATGCTAATTACAGAGTATATACACTTTCTCTTCTTTATTATTTAACTTATACGCTCTTGTTGCCGCGGAGAAATAACTAAAAGATTTATGCGTTTATCAGTTTGAATGCCTTGAAGCTTCCTTCAAAACCACAGTGAAAGAAAAGGACGAGAAATGCAAAGAAATTACAGGGCAACGAAACAGGGTGCAAGAAAATCTTGAAGCAATGGTTGAGAAGCTAATCCAAATCTCACGTAAACGACACGAAGCCATATACGAGCTCGAAGCAGCAAGGCAGAAACTCGCCGACTTGGGAAGACAAATTGACTGCTTGCATTGGATGCCGCGGGTTGAAACCCTAACCTCCATTACGGCGTCCTCGTCAAATAATCTTGAATTCAGCGTATACTCTTTCGACGACATCAAAGCGGCGACACGTAATTTCTCTGACCATTGCAAACTTGGCGAAGGAGCCTACGCTACTGTTTACAAAGGTGACATAAGGAAAACAAGCGTTGCAGTCAAAATTCTCAAAGAGCACAGTTTTCATGTCCGGCCAGGGTTTCACCGTGAGGTATATACATAAATTACTTCAAAGAACTGTAAAATTCGCTCTCGCCTCTTTTGATAAATGTTCTTTATAATTTTCTATCCGCAGATCGATATTTTAAAAGGCATACGGCATCCACATTTAGTGAGGGTTGTCGGAGCCTGTTTCGAGCGAGGTTGTGTAATCAATGAATACATATCCAACGGATGCCTGGCAGATCATCTCAGCTGGAAAAATGCGACTCCGCCGCTCCCTTGGTACGCCAGAATTCGCATTGCTGCGGAAGTTTGCTCCGCCTTACAATATCTACACAGTTTAAAGCCGCATCCAATAATTCACGGCGTTCTTAAGCCCCATAATATACTCCTCGACGAAAATTATAGAAGCAAAATCAGCGACTTCGGCCTGGCTCGTCGTCTGCCGCTCCATTTACTCCCACGGTCAGAGATAAAAGACAAACCTTCTTGCATTGATCCTACCAAATCCGACGTTTACAGCCTTGGAATCCTCATTCTTCAGCTTCTGACAGGGAGACGGGCGCACGAACTGGTAAAGCTGGTGAAACGTGCGCTAGAAAGTGCCAAATTATGGCTGATTTTGGATTCTTCAGCCGGTGATTGGCCATTTGTGCAGGCTACTGAATTGGCTTGTCTTGCTTTACACTGCACGGACCCGGTAAGAAAGAATCGGCCCGACCTTCAACCAACTGTAATGGAAATGCTTGATCAGCTTCGAGACATGGCCGTCCGTGAGCCGTACCCGGCTAGGGCTGTCGAACATGATCAAACGTCGGTGAAATTAGCTGAAGAAATACGCGTTCCGAGCCTATTCCTCTGTCCAATCTTCCAGGCACTGATCAAAATCCAACAGTCTAAAGCTCAGATTTTTCTTGCATATTTATCTGTTTTCAATGACTACCAGAGTATTAATTTTTAACAAATAAATTGTAATGATTTGCAGGAGGTTATGCAAGATCCTTATATTGCCGCAGACGGCTTTACATACGAAAGGGAGGCGATACAAGGATGGTTCGATTCCGGAAATGACACATCACCCATGACAAACAAGAAACTTGAACAGTTGAATCTGATCGCAAATTTTTCTCTGAGATCAGCCATTCGACAGTGGCAAGAGAGAAGCGATCTCTTGTAAATCCAAAATATCGTAACCCATCGTTTGAACTGTATCTAAGGTCAATCGAGTCGGCATAAATTTATTGTAGTAGGCATGAGTTTTCCACAATCCATGATAGTATTGAGAGCTTGCTTCTGGATTCGAAATAAAAACATACAAAGATAAATTTATTGTATTTAATTGTCCGGTAATGCCAATGTTAAAAATTAGAAACAGAGTTTATAGATGACCGTTCAATCTAAGGTCGTGTAAATTCATTTCAGAGGACTTGAGTGCATGTACACCGTCCCTTACAGCCATGACTTTAATAAAATATTGAAAGTCTATGTAGACGGTGTGGGTTGTACTTTGTTATTGTATTTTTATTGGGTTGTTTTTTGGTTCTTTTTTCTTTTTTAATTTCGAGGGATTGGAATGATTTGCGAACCATCCGCACCATGTCTTAAACGTGGACTAGAATGGGTCCAATTTACGTTCATAAAAATATTTTTAACGGTGGAATTTGTCCGCTTATGTCACTTTTTTATCCAGTTTTGAGTTGAGTTTATTGTGAAAGAATGATTTAATAGGGTAAGGAAGTGCAATGGGTTACGTCTATAGAAACTTGTATGTAAGTTAATATGTTAGAGAGTGCAATTTGATTATTACATTATTTTATTTACCATTTTTTGTGTATAAATAATATTTAAAATATGGTGCATTAGACTTTTAGTTTTTGTGTATAGAATAGTTTTTTATAGATTTATTTTTATTTTGTAAAATATATAAATAATAATGAGAAACAAATGTCTAAAGGTTCTATTTAAAAGATTTTGAAATACAACTTTGAAATATATATAATATCTTCTACAACATTTGAAATATGTTCATATTACATGTTTGTTTATAATCAATTGAAGGAATGTTTTGTAACAATTCCAATTTTGTTTGGAATGTGATCCCCAATTTCCTTTACTTTTGTCAAACAAGTCTAGAATGAGCTTTTTGTTTGTTTGTTTTTTTGTTCCTACACACTGAACTTATATCATAAAGGTCCACTTCCTCTTATTTTAGAGGTATATATTGAAGACAATATATGTGAAGCAGTGAAAATAAAGAGAAGATAATATAATATTGAAATAGAAAGCATGAGTTTTCTACAGTCCTTGTCAGTATTATGAAGAGTTTCTAGATTCAACTATGTGTGTTTTTGCATCGACATTTCGGATCATGCAACTCCTCTTCCTGATGATGGATCATTGTGCATGATCCAAAATGTTGATGCAAAAGCATACACAGTTGAATCTAGAAACTCTTCATAATAATATAATATTGGTAAGGTGGGAAAATCTCTCAATGCATTAGTATACAATTGTGAAGTATCCACATGTACATCATGGAGGTGTGAATGTTTTAAGCTAGAATTTTTTTTGCTAAAGCATATATTGTGAATATGGTAATGAAAAGAATACATTGAAAGGCTATCTACAAAAGGTTGTGTTCATTGCATTCATTTGAAGATATAAGCATTTATTTGAATATCATTCACATTTAAAAAAATATTACTTGAAACAAAAGATAGTAAATTTACACACATATTGATACTAATTTCAAACCTTTAATCATTTGAATATATGTTTTATTAATATTAAATAAATAAATTTATATTATTTAACACATTTTATAAAGTTTGTGTTTCCTTATTGCAATATCCAAACAAATTCAACCCAATTTCATAGAAAATGTTACATTGGATAGTATATATACAAAATGTATGCAATAGTTTGTACATGATCCCATGCCACACAACCAACATGCCTCCAAGGAAATTAAAAACATTATTTTACCCTTGTTTGATTTCATCAACCTTTACCATTTGTTGTGACAACTGACATTGACAATTGTAAACAATATTTCCTTCATTCCTTTAAAAATCCCTAACAATATTAGTGTGAAACAAATTGACCAAGTGACCACAAATAACTAAATAGTGTAAAGTGTAGATTAATTCCCAAGAGGTTGGAGTGCATGTACACCATTCCATACAAGAGAGATTTGGGCCACTTAAGGCAATCGTAAAATTTAAGCTTTACAAGTTTTAGCATATACCAATAGAATTCCACTAAATCTTATTCAACCTTCCATACATATTCTGTGGGAGCGAAATTCCAAGATCATGGAGCAGAAATCAAACACAAATGCAATGTATTGAAAATGAACTCATTGATTTACAACCGAACACGAAATAGGAACCAAGAGAATAGCTCAAGGTTTAATCTCCCTCCAAAATATCAGCAATGTGTCGAAGATGGATCAACACATTGACTAATGACTCAACAAGAAGACTTAGTCCTTCCACATATGAGGAAAACCACTAACTATGATTAAGTTAGGTATAACTCGTATGAGTTTATACATTGACACCCCCTTTAAGCATAGCTTAGGTGGGTTTATTAAATATGAGTCTCGATTGTGCGCCATTTTAGGTACTCATTTACAAAACATCTCTCATAAAAAAGAGAAAGAAAGAAAACCCTATGGAAAAAAAACTTCCCTCCTAAAGAGAGAAAACAAAGAGAGGACTTTAGATGACCCTCCAGATGATGATGATGTTGATGTAGACCGCATGCCAAGAAGATCTCATAGATGGATGAACTTGCTTTCTATAAAGGGTTTGGTGAAGATGTTGGCGACTTGTTCTGATGACTAGTAGAATACTAAGTTGATAATCTAATCATGAATGAGCTCACAAATATAATGCATATGAATCTCGATATGTTTGGTTCGTTGATGTTGAACTAGATTCTTGCATATTTGGATTGTACTATGGTTATCACAATAGATAATTGTAGGTCGTCTGAGAGGATTTTTATACTCTCTGTCATCTTCAGCTTTTCTGGCACCCACTTGCCCCATTTTCTCTTTCTTTTGGGCTTGAATCCATCAAATTACTCTATGAACCATTTTTAATTACTCCTCTTGTGTCAAAATATCCTACCACATACCTCCACCTTTCTATAATAGTCATTTTTCTTCTAATTACATCCTTTGTAATGCCTAAGGTTTTCACCCAAAGCATTAGCTGAACAAACACCAAACCAACAAAATCTTCGCATTTGCAAGTGCGACATTCACATATCACATTACACTCACATAACAAACACAACAATACCTAGGATGACATCACAATTACACTAAGCAAGGTGGCACAAGAGGAAGACTTTACTCATCATGTGACAACTCACCACGATGACCAAGTGAGAGGTGGAGCTCCCTCGTGAACACATGGAGTAGGATGAGGGTAACCGTCACCTCATTCCATTCTATGACTACTCAAGACATCCCAAACACAATAGGGTAGCACTCATCCATGGGGTGGATCAACTAGGAGGTAATTTTAATAAATTAGATTTTCAAAATTTAAAAGTTTGGTATAATTTTCCTTAACTAGTTTTATTTTACGTTATTGTTTAGTCTTTACCTTTATTTTAATTTTTTTAAATAATAATAATAATAATAATCAAATATATCTATAATAACCAACAAACAAAAAAAAACAACAAACCAAAAAAAAAAATTAAAAAAAACACCTAAAGTGTTAGTCTCCCCCCTCCCCAACCCTCTCGTTCCCCTAGCCCTGCCCACGAACACATTGTCCATGGGGCAGATAGGTTGCCCTTGCCCCTATTGATTAAATTGCAGAACAAATAAAAGAAAGAAGATTGCAGAAAAATAAAGACAGATTGAAAAACACAAACACACAGAAGTTTTTAAAGTGGTTCACCAATATGGCTACGTCCACTATTGAAAGTAGAGGAAAATCTTTTATTGATCTCAGTTTCTTAAGTACACATATGCTACAGCATATCTCCTTTTATAAGGAGAAACTTTACATTTCCAAATTCGAAAATAATAACATTCCTTCAAGAATGGAACGTGAAGAGTCACGGCTGTCCAAACAAGAAGTCCGTTGGACTTCATATACCCAACAGCCCCCACCCATGACTCTCCCCTAGACAGGACGCCCCGTCCTGTGACCAAGCCCGATTCCGTCAGCTGACCCTGCTCAGCCTTTTAGTCCATTTTTTGGACCCATTGTTCTAGTTCAGTGTTTTTTGGGCTTGAACCTACATTGTTCCAGACCCTATCGGGCGTCGTCATACATTTTAGGCTTTGGATTGGACCCATTTGGCCGTCCATGCTCTTGGTTTGGGCCCCATTTTCCAGTCAACTTGATAGGCCTGTGCCCTAGGCAGACTTCATCCTCGACCTTGGCCTCTTTTTTATCGCTCGCATTTGGTACTTCGGCCTTGGCCGTCATCACACACAGATCTTGTTTGGGTCACAAACCAATATTCGGTTGCTCCAATCGGCATATTTAGTTCCGTTGATCCCATTTTTTTTTTTGGGTCTGTAGTCTTGATGACCATTATTTGGCTTTTTGGCCTTAGCGGGCCCTGCACATCGACCCCTGCTATCTACGTTTCTAGGCCTGTAGGGTGTTCTTGGCTGATTTCGGCCTCATAGAACCTACTCGACTCCTTTTAGCCTCCAGAAGACCCTTACCCCATCTGACACTAGCCTGCGTTTGGTGCTCCTCCGATCCTTGTGGATCCATACTCGACCCAACGGCCCACTTGGTCCTTTACACACCATTCTGGGCTCATCTTGGATCGACCCTCAGGATTCCTTGATTAGGTCTTTCACCTCGTTCGCACACAAACAATCCCGTTTTCTCACCATTTCTAGGACGCAGCCTTGCCCCGTTTACGGCCTCTCAACACTCAAATCCTTCCTAGTTTTGTTTCATTCTAGGCTGCTTAGGCCTTGTTCATCTAGGACAAGCTCGGTCTTGATTTTGTCAATGGACTCTAGTATACACAAAACTCCAACCTCAAATCATACATCCCCAACGTCAAAATATACACAAAATGTCAAAACATGCCCAAATCTCATACAACCCAAAACACAATCACCTAACACAATCGCACCTTCTTCTTCTTATTATTATTTTTGGGACATAGTTTTAATCTCCATTTTCTAAAAAAAATTGCCTTTTTTTCTCGAAATAGGCATTTTTTTTTTCTCATTATCATAATTTTGTCCATGTGATCCTTACATTGTGGTTCCATCTATTTTCTCACTTGTCGAAGGAATTTAAAACCAAACTACTAACATCTTTGTTATGTGGATTAGTTTGTCCAAGATCTTTTATTTTCCACTAATCTAGGCACTAAAGTTAGTTAGAAGGTTGATGAACTTTTTTTGCCATGTTTGTGGAAGTGTGTAGATGTATGCTTTCTCCTTGTGCATAGTGTCATCTTGGAGACTAAAAGTCTTACATTTCCTTTTGTGTTTAGATTAGAACCCAAGGTGTGTTAGTGTGTGTATGATGTCTTCTTGTACTTGGTGTGATCTTGGAGATCAAAAAAGCCTAACATCTACCTTTCCCTTTAGGAGGCCTACTTGGAGATTTCATCACCCCAAGGGACAACCTCAACCACGTTTTCTGATGAGGTATACAAAGAATGTAGAATGAAAGTTGTACCCCAATAGTGGAGCTATCATTTTTGGCCCACGTTGAGCCTACAGGAGTTGGCAAAGTGACTTGTCACACTCCTTAGACAACACACTTGTTCACAGACTTTGCCCCCTCGTACTTTGAGTATATTGAGAAAATCCCTAATTATCTTGTTCAAACCTAGTCTAAGACCTTTTGGCCATCTTCTAGTGTGGTGCAAGGGACACGGATCACCCCCTAAAGTTACTAATGATGTACTTCCATGTGTTAAGATAAAACTCACCTTGGTGTAGACTTTGGTACTCTTTGGTAAGGGATTTCTTGTGTATGTGGCTATCCCTATCTATCCCTCATAAGGAGATAGTATTGATGGATTAATTTCCATTTGTGGGTCCACATTAGGAGTCACACCTACTTCAATAAGCTTGTTGATGTTCTTGGTGTGTCTTCTTGCACAAAACCCATGAATTGTCCTTCAATCCAACCATTTACCACCTTGCAAACACTTTCTCACCCCAAATGCTTATTCAATTTTGAAAACCACATACCTTTTACCAAAGGTTGACCTTCATCTCACTCCCCTTCCAATCAACCCCACTATAAACCCCCATTTCATCACAACCCTACCATTCTTACCATCCCATCACCTCATCCTCATTCTCCTAACTATCTCTTGCTACATCATCCCACATCACATTTACCCACATTAAATGTCCTTGTCTTCATTCTTCACTTCCTATTTCCTAAGTCCCTCATTCACTTACCATTCACCTAATTGTTCAACTTGATTAGTCGTCATACATTATCTCCCTAAACCACCCCACATTATCCTTGCTCATTCATCCTCCTCATCCCCTATTACACTACTCAACTACCTCCTTCATCCATCCTCTCAACCACTCATCTCACACGTTACCCTCGCTTTCTCATACCTCATCCAATCTCTCCCCAAATCCCTAGATTTTAATTCAAGACCTTAATCCACATCATTTGCATTCATCCACCTTTTCTAAAGAACCTTGACAATCTCAAGTAAATCACCATCCTAAACTTCAAATCAAATAACCCCTTTGCTTAAGAACTTGGCCTATCTTAAGTCTAGGACAATCAGTTAATTTGATTATCCTTTCCCCTTACTTGAGCATTTATCTATCTCAAGTATAGTAATCACCCTCAATCATCCCACCACACCAACTCTTAAGGTCTTGTCTTTTAATCTAACCTCCACTTCATCCCTTCATCCCAATCTTATCCTTTGCCCCATTAAACCCCATCCAATCACTACCCTCCACCATCACATATAATCACATTCGACATCAAATTTATCTTCCTTCATAACATCGCATTAATCCACTCACTACCCTCCACTATCACATCTAATCAAGTTTGACATCCAATTTGTCCCCCCATACCATCTCATTAATTCACTTACTACCTTCCACCATCACCTCTAATCAAGTTTCACATCAAATTTATTCCCTCTTCATCACATCCCATCAATCCACTCCCTATTCCCCACACTCACATCTATAATCAAGTTCGACATCCAATTCCTTACATAGTACCATTAACCCACTTGCTACCCTCTATAACTCACTCTTATGCAATTTGACATCCAATTTATCCCTTCATCATATTCCACCAATCTACTCACTAAGGTCTTTCATTAAGGTCCTTCCAAGACCTTTTTTATATCAAGGTCACTCTTATGATTTGAACCATCCTCTATCCATCCAAACCCCACTTCCATCCTCTCACTTTATGCCAATTTTCACTCCCTCTCCAACACACATTAACCTTTCATGCCCCCTATAACTCTATCACAAGCAAGGAAGAACATGGATATTTATCATGCACCAATCCCTTTGGATTGGTTTATCGGTACCCCTCCCAAGAAGGACCTTCTTCAACTCCCTACGACGATGACATAGACCAAGGAAGCCTCATTAATCAACTTGCATATTCCCCTCATTATGTATAATCCCCCTGCTTCTTGACATTCCTTAAAGATAACAACACTTGCGATCAAATGGACCAAGTATTTGGTACTCATAGAGATAAAATCCTCGTACACCTTCTCATTGCATGGGCTAAGTTCCCCCTAGGTTTGACATCTCCAACATCATCTTCCATGATTCACTTTCATCCCCTACTTTTTTCAACCTATGGGGTTACCCACCTGCCCCGCCAACCCAAGACCACACCTACAATATTGACAATACTAGTATTGGCATACCACCTCCCCCTCCTCCTCCTGATCCTCAATTTGGCATGCCATGTTCTCCTTCTCCACTAAATGTTGGTATGCCATACCCACATCCTCCATCCAATCCCCCTCATCTTTCATCCATGTTCACCAATCTCAAGGACCTCCTTCCATGTCTCATCCACCCTGCATCACTATTCCCTCTCGTACTTGTAAAACATATGTCCCAACTCTCCCCAATCCCCCCCAAAATCCTTTCCATCTGATGAGTGCTAGGTAGCACCTATGAAATACATCTTTTTACCTCTCTTTTTCTCCTTTGTAGTTCCATCTTCTTGATGTCTGCACCCGAATAGGCTAGCAAGATTGTTCTAAATAATGATTCATAGGAGATGAATTACTTAAGATCATGATTTCTATTAAAGGACTAATGTGCATGGAATTGATGGAAATATGTAGAAAAACTTCTCTTTTTAAATCAATAGGTGTAGATGTTCGGGTTGGCAATTTTGTGCATCTCTAGAGGTAGTCCTAATGACCTCCAGAGATAATAGCAAAATACCGCGGCATCATAAGTTTTGGAGTAAAGAGGAAAAGCATCTTTGGAGCTGGACTAAAGTCTGGAGCATCTCCGAAGCTGAGTAAGAAGGCCACAATTACATCTCCAGAGTCGCAGACAGAGACATACATCTCCAGCCCCTCTTTTGAGTAGAGCATATTTCTATCACAGCTATCGGTCAAACACTTTCAATAGTGATCGTGATACCACTGATATTACTCAAATCATCACCTAAGTGATTAAGGGCAATCTATAGTTAACCATTGGGAGTTTTTATCTCTTTTTAGTTTTTGCATGAGTTACTGATGAAACTAATTTAATATCCATATTTTCAGGGCCTCGTTGCCCAAATGTATTAAGACTAAAACATAGATTTAGAGTGGACTTCTGTTCCACTCAATCTATTTTCATTGCATGGTTATTTTTCGTAGTTAAGATAGCTAGTATAATAAAGAGATGGATGTCATCTCATAGAAGAACTGGTAGATAAGATAAGTGATATCTCATCACTAATTTTATATATACTTACAGGAGAAGCAGAAAAAGGACAAGCGATTATTTTTCCTTCTAATTTCTGTAATCTTATTTCTGATATTAATGCAAAGTTGATGGAATTAGACTGAATTAACTTGTGATATCATTCTTTGGTGCTGATTCTTCACTTTAGTCTTAATCCCTAAGGGTGTGGAGCAAGGGCCCACTCTCACCACCAAGGCAGAAGGCTAGTACTGTTGTTGTTTGTCGTTTTAGATTTTGCTTTATAGAATACTTACTGATTTTGATAGATAGATGCATGTTGCAGTTTATAGATTTGCTTTAAGTAATTTACTGTTCAATTATGTTTTCAACATTCTTTGAATTCATTTAATAAGCAGATAGATCAATATCTTTAAATTAGTAAAAGTCATTAGAATTAGCTAGAGAAAACTGGTAACTATAGGATTCCTAATTACAGATAGCTAAGGACACAACCTTGGATTTGACATCTAAAATATGATCAAATGATGAGGTACAATGACCCTTGTCACCATCTTTATCCCACCTCCTTCAATATCTTCCACCCCTTTCTATTCCACAACACACATTGACCATTCAATCTACATTACCACCCTCCATTACCTATCCCCCTCCTTCTTCCCCTCACCCCATCTTTAGTTGTCCTCCCACATCATATCCCCTTCCTTCCACATATCTTCTTAATCTTTCATCATCATCACGTACTCCACCAGCCTATCAACCCACTCTTACATCACATTATCCTCAAACTTCTCACCAACTCACCACACCACCTCTCGCACCTCCTCCAAATACATATCAACAACCTCCCCCCTCTTCTAACATCATCCCCCACATATCAACAACTTCTTCAACCACAACTGCCCAATCCACTCACCTCTAATCCCATCAACCCAACCAAGCACACACAACCTCTACCTTTTGGGATAATCATCTACATCCCATGTAATCCACCTCTTGGAACACCTTTGATCACGAATCAAAAGAGATGAAGAATATCCTAAAAATCTTGCAAAGAGGATCACAATGCAAAAAATACAAATTTGAAGACCTTCTCCCATACCCCTTTAATCACAACCTCAACATGATACCTTTTCCCCCACACTTTGAAATTCTAAAATTTGATAAATATAAGGGAAAAGATGATCCTCATGATCATGTAAAAGAATTATTTATGGCATGCCTAAATGTCTCCTACAATGATGTATACTTGTTAAGACTCTTTCCTTGTATCTTAGGAGGCTAGACCCTGAAATGGTTCATGCACCTACCTCCAGGGTCCATCACCTCATTCGTCGGCTTATCCGAGAAGTTTGTCACACACTTCTTCTAGAATGTCAAGAATGATCCCACCATGATAGACTTATGTAACACCAAATAATGCAATGGTGAGAGCTTCGTTGCCTATTTACGATGATGGAGAGGCCTCACAAGTTGCCTTCCTTGGCCCATCTCCAAAAAACAAACAATCAATATCTTCATCTAAATTTGAATCAAGAGATAGCATTTTACCTCCAAATTTAGTGTGTCTCTACATTTGACGAGATAATTTAAAAAGGGGTCACTATTGAAAAATCCCTCATTTCGAAAGGTTAAATGGTCAAAATTTATAAGACAATGACCAATCAAATGACAAACCTAAGTTTTGGGCTAAAAATAAGAGTGTTGTTAGTGATGGAGTTACTTACTCAAAACATATCCAAACCACACAACCATCACAAGAGACTAAAACCATACAAACTATCCTTAAATCTTCCACTATCTCCATTCCACAAGGACAAACCTAACAACCCAAAGCATAAGTACACTTCCTTAGGGGAACTTTTGGAGGTTGTCTTTCACAAACTAATCCAAGCCAACATGATTAACTTCCCAAACACATGACCCTTTGACAAGTTTAGGCCCAAGCATGTGTGGTACAATGACAACAAATATTGTGAGTACCACCGTATCAAAGGCCATTCTACTAGCAAATACATAAAGCTCAAAAACTACATCCAAGATCTCATTGATCATGGAGAGATCAAAATCGAAGGAAATTCATCTTCCTCACCAAATGAATAATTGGGTATATATCAAAATCCTCTTCCTCCCCATGGCCAATCTCAACTCTCAATCTCCAACCATGAGTCATCCAAAATTATACTTGTAATAATACCATTAGTTACAATAAAACTCCTTATTCGTATGACTTAGTTGTGGGGCATATCGACTATGACCACACTCATATCACCACCATCAAAGTCAAATCCAACAATCCCAACTATGTTGTCACCACTCGGCATGGGAGGGTCGCCATTCAAGGGGCTCTCTCATCCTCCTCCTTGCCTACCCAATATAATCTCTTAGAGCACATAGGGAAGACGCCTACACAAATATCTATCTTGGGTATCCTCAAGACCTCACCTGTCCATAGGGATATATTAGACCATGACTTGTAAGAATCACACATCCCCCACAACATTGATCCTAATCACTTTAAGCCCTCATTGGTCACCTATCTGCACTCCATATCAACTCACCTTTAGCCAAAACAATATGCCCCCAATCAACCCATACCATAACAAATCCCTTCATGTTGTTAATCTTGGCCTCCCTTACAACCTTCTCCTTGGTTGCCCATGTTTCCATGCAATGCAAGCCATCCCATCTACTTACCACCAATGCCTTAAGTTCCCCATAATGGCATTGAAGTTACTATCCATGCTGATCCACAACCTTTTGAATAATGCAAAGCCATGCAATCCTCTTATCACGTTACCACTCATTGTCCTAGTATTGATGTTACTGCATGTGACATGATTAAATCCTCTTCATCCTACATAGATCCTAACAACCTTGCATCCACCTCATCCTCCTCCCCACATTCAAAAACCAGCAAGGCTAAGATCATCAACACTGGCTGTGGATATGAGTTACATAATGCCTTCCATGTCGATAAATTACCCCTATCTCCATGCCCCTATGGTTGTCCTAAATTGTAACTATCAACAACAAACAAACCTTTGATTTGTGCATCCACCCCCTTCTTATTAGTAGGCATGTTGGCTGAAGAAAAGATAGAGGCTTCCATTGACTCCTAGTTGTACAGAGATGAATCAGATAATGCAAACTCTATAGTTGAATCTCTGAAATAGATCTATCATATGCCTCACCATATGTGCAAAAACATGAAATACAAGGGTAACATCCTTGGCCCCACAAACAAGGCATTCTTGAGCCTATCTCAGTGGAGTTCTACTCCAACTCTCATGGTCTTGGATACATGCTCCTTGGAATTGAATCTAATGAACTTAGTTCTACTCCTCCAAATATGGTAGAACCCTCTAACAATGTTGAGCACATTGCGGGAAATCCCATCATTGCCTCTTTTAAAGACTTGGATATCTCCCCTCTGTTCGAAGATACCTCTTTCCTCATCATCAACCTCCCACTCATATACCCTGATCTCATTGCCTGGAAGCAACAAGATTCACCACCTCTTGATATATTTCAAAATGATGAAGCTATCGTTTAATTCTTGGGGCTTCGCAATGGTATCCTTGTAAGAGATCACAAATCAAGCTTTGATATTCTCATGCCTACTTTAGGGAGCAAGAAGAGTTCCTTAGTCCTAAAAAATCAAAACAAAATTAAAAAATAAAAAAGAAATGTCCCCTAAGGAAAACCTCTCTAAGGTGCTATCAAACACACAAGAGAAAAATAATGATGGGTCAATTAATGAAAACCTCCCTAAGGCATCAATAGACGAGGAACTCAACCTTCCTCCTACGTCATCACATTGGTGAGAATTCTCCATGGTCCTAGTTGAGGATACATAGAAAATCAATTTGGGAATAGAAGAGCATCCAAAGATTACCCTTATGGTAGCCTCTCTCTCACCTTCTAAAAAACTTGTTCTATCTACCATCTTGCAAAAGGCACCAGAGGTGTTCACTTGGTCGTATGCTGATATGCAAGGACTACATTCATCTTTCGTCATCCATCATCTCATCATGCATGCTGATGCTAAACTGATTAAATAAAAGCTCCGTAAGATGCATCCACACATTGCTTTATTGGGAAAAGAGGAATTACAAAAGCTTTTGGAAGTTGGCTTTATCCACCCCATCGACTACCTTGAATGGGTGTTCGATATTGTACCTATCAGTAAGAAGCCTAGGGGCATTCACATCTACATAGACTTCAGGGACCTAAATAAAGCCTACCCTAAAGATGATTTCTCACTTCCAAACATAGATATTTTTGTTGACCTCACATCTAGTCATGAAATGCTCTCTCTCATGGATGGATTTTTAAGGTACAATTAGATTTGCAGAGCTCTCAAAGACCAACATAATATAGCCTTTACTTGTTCTTGGGGAACTTACTTTATCAAGTGATGCCTTTTGGGATTAAAAATGTGGGAGCAACATATCAAAGGTCAATGGTAGTTATCTTCAATGACATGATACATGACATCATTGAAGATTATGTGGATGATCTCCTTTCTAAATCAAAAACATGAGATGGCCACCATGTGGTCCTTGAATGCATCTTTGTGCATCTAAATGAATACAAGGTCCTCCTTAATCTAGAGAAATACATATTTTGGTTACATCTAGAAAATTGTTGGGTTTCATGGTCTCTAGAAGATGTATTGAAGTCGATCCTGCTATGGTGACAACTATTATAGAATTACCTATGCCTAAAAACTTAAAGTAGGTTAGTAGTCTTCAAGGTAAGCTCCATGCCATCTGAAGATTCATTGCACAATTAGCTAACAAATGCCACCCATTATCTCACCTCCTCAAGAAAAATGTTCACTTTACATGGGATTTGAATTGTCAGCAGACATTTAATCACATCAAAGAATATTTAGCATCACCTCTAGTCCTCATGGCACCTTTTCTAGGAAAGCCCTTGCTTCTCTATATCTCAATCATAAATTTAAATAATCATATTTCTTGTCCTATCTACAACTGTAATTGTAGATTGTTGACCTATGCAACAAAATGTAATTATATCAAGTCATTGTTCCAAAATAAATCCAAAACTAAATAAGAATTGACATGAGCATACAAATTCCACCATTACAAATATTTATGTGAACGTACTCACACGATCAACAAAAATGATAATGGTACTAAACCATGAAACATACAAAACCCATACCAGTCCACAGTGGAGACACAAGGTGGGCATGATTCCCAAATAATACCCTAGCCTCAAAATTTTATATTAAAAATAATAATAAAAATAAATACAACTATATTAACAAAAGATTTATAAGTATTTGAATATGGTATGAAAGTACAAACCACTCCGTCGACATAGGCTTTGAATATTTTATTAAAGTCACAGCCCATTAATATATCCATTTTCAATTTCTATTAAATATATTTAATGTTGGCTGTTCTTAAATATCATCCACTTCAACAGTCAATGGTAAATTTTGGCCAATAAAAATAAGACAAATATTTACCACTTTTTGTTGTGAATGAGGTGTAAAATTGCTATTGAATGTTTGACCATTGAAGTGGATGATATTTATGTAGAGTGATATTTAATCACTGTAAGGGACGGTGTAAATGCACTCCAATCCCTCTGGAATGAATCTACACCTTAAATTGCTCGGTCCTCTCTAAACTCTGTTTCTGTTTATGAACATTGGCATTCCCGGACAATCAAATACAATAAATTTATGTCGATTCGATTGACCTTAGATACAGTCCAAACGATGTGTTCGATATTTTGGGTTTACAAGAGATCGCCTCTCTCTTGCCACTGTCGAATGGCTGATCTCAGAGAAAAATTTGCAATCAGATTCTTCTGCTCAAGTTTCTCGTTTGTCATGGGTGATGTGTCTTTTCCGCAATCGAACCATCCTTGTATCGCCTCCCTTTCGTATGTAAAGCCGTCTGCGGCAACGTAAGGATCTTGCATAACCTCCTGCAAATCGGTACAATTTCTTTGTTAAATTTTAAAACTCTGATAGTCATTGAAAAAAGATAAATAAGCAAGAGAAAATCTGAGATGTAAACTGTTCGATTTTGATCAGTGCCTGGAAGATTGGACAGAGGAAGAGGCTCGGAACGCTTATTTCTTCAGCTAATTTCACCGACGTTTGATCATGTTCGACGGGCCTGGCGGGGTACGGCGCAGGGATGGCCATGTTTCGAAGCTGATCAAGCATTTTCATTACAGTAGGGTGAAAGTCGGGCCGCTTCTTTCTTACAGGATCTGCGCAGTGTAAGGAAAGATAAGCCAGTTGAGTAGCCTGCACAAACGGCCAATCACCGGCAGAAGGATCCAAAACCAGCCCTAATTTGGCACTTTCTAGCGCACCTTTCACCTGCTTTACGAGTCCTGGCGCCCGTTTCCCTGTTAGAAGCTGAAGAATGACGATTCCGAAGCTGTAAACATCGGATTTGGTACAGTATTTGGCACTTGTAAGGTATTCTGGATCCATGTAGGAAGGTTTGCCTTTGAACTCCGACCGTGAGAGTAAATCGAGCGGCAGAGGAGAAGCCAGGCCGAAGTCGCTTATTTTGGTTACATAATTTTCGTCGAGGAGTATATTTTGGGGCTTAAGATCGCCGTGAACTATTGGATCTGGCTTTAAACTGTGTAGATATTGTAAGGCGGAGCAAATTTCGGCAGCAATGCGAATTCTGGCGTCCCAAGGGAGCGGTGGAGTCGCATTTTTGCAGCTGAGATGATCTGCCAGGCATCCGTTGGATATGTATTCATTGATTACACAACCCCGCTCGAAACAGGCTCCGAGAACCCTCACTAAATGTGGATGCCGAATGTCCCTTAAAATATTCATCTGCGGAGAGAAAATTATAAAGAACGTTTATGAAAACAGGCGAGAACGAATTTTACAGTGCTTTGAAGTAATTTATGTATATACCTCGCGGTGGAACTCTGGCCGGCCATGGAAACTGCGCTCTTTGAGAATTTTGATTGCAACGCTTGTTTTCCTTATTTCACCTTTGTAAACGGTAGCGTAGGCTCCTTCCCCGAGTTTGCAATGGTCAGAGAAATTACATGTGTCGGTTTTGACGTCGTCGAAAGAGTATTCGTTAAATTCAACAGTATTTGACGAGGAGGAGGCGGAGGAGGTCAGGGTTTCGACCCGCGGCATCGAATGCAACCAGTCTTGAAAATCTTTAATTTGTTTCTCCATGGAGGCGAGCTTTCGCCGAGCTGCTTCGAGCTCGTCTATGGCTTCTTGTCGTTCACGTGAGATTTTGTTTAGCTTCTCAACCTTTGCTTCAGGATTTTCTTCCATCTCTTTTCGTTGCTCTGTAATTTCTTGGCATTTCTCGTCCTTCTCTTTCACTGTCGTTTTGAAGGCAGCTTCAAGGCATTCAAACTGATTGACGCATAAATGTTTTAGTAATTTCTCCACGGCAAGAGCAAGAGCATCTAAGTTAATTAAGAAAGAAGAAAAAGTGTATGTACTCTGTAATTTGCATTTACACTCGCCGCTTCTGCTTTCTTACGATTGGCCGTCTCCCTCTGCGCTTCTGTTTTCGCATTCTCACTTGCTTCCAATGCCTCTCTGAGCTGACTTTTCAAGGCTTCAATTTCCTGCATTAATATTCAATGTCTTATTAAATTCCTAGGATTATCAGAGACGCAGATTTTCAAATATGTTCTCAACATTTAGTTAAGGCTTTCTGATTTGTGCCGAAAGGATTAACAGAAAAAAATGACATGGTTCTAGGCAAAGAAAGAGTGATTCGTCGGGAAGAAATACCTGAGATCTTTGACGCTCAATCTGGACAGTGCTATGAGAGCAGCCTTCATCAACATCAATCTTTTGACTGTCTGTCACTTCCAATCCAGAAGAAACTTCATCGAAATCGACATTTATCTCCGAGACTGACACAGGCGTACAATCTCCACTAACATGAAAAATCGACGGACTTCGATTGCAGATGTCCAGATCCAATCGGAGGTTTGGCGGCGATGGAAGCATTCTGCCAAAATCGTCTGGACAAGAACTTTTATGGCTATTGAATTTCCGGGCTGCTATTTGAAATCCAAACCATGAAACAAAGAGAAAGCTTGTAAATTTCAGCTGCAATATTAACACGAAAAGAATTAAATATGTGTTTTCACAAAAATACATGGACTGAACATTGAACTGATAAATAGGCTCTACTGACCATTATGTGATATGAGTTTATCTTTGCACACAATCCACACGTCGCAGGACTCTATGGCGTGCCTTCGAACGTAATCCGCTTTGCCTGGTGGTGCCATCTTCATCTTTCTGTCCATAATTTTTAAAATTAAAATATCGGAATGTTATACAATATTTTTTTGAAAAGCCGCAGAAACAAAGAGAGCCCATAACTCATTGATTGAACACCAAACACATACACAGAAAACCCTAAGTAAGAATCCTAACTGTTCTATGAAAAATAACAGAAAAAATTCCATAAAATATGACCCAAGGTTGTTTCGGATACCTCGATATGCCAACACTGGCTGAGGTTGTTCCCATGATAAGCGTAGCGATACCCAGCTCTGAAACTACTTCAACAATTCCTTTGGAAACGTCATTCTTCTCAACCACCAAAGTCTCTGCTTTCACCTGTTGTATGATAGTTTCAGACGCTTGAACACAGCGTATCAACGCTCTATTATTCAACAAAGGCACTGGGATTTCGTACCTTGGCTTGTGTACAAATCTCCAAGTATTTATTAAGGCAATTGTTGAGTTCCTGCTCTATATCCTTCCTGTAGACCTTCACGTGATCCTCGTTCGCTTGGTTTAGAGGAATTTTCCCAACTGCAAAATCATAAAACGCCCAATTTAGAAAGAAAAGATAGCGGACATATGTATGGAGATCGATTTGTTCAAAGAAATTCCTACCGGCTGATGGCACGAAGCGAAGTGGACGCTGGACATGAAGAAGAATCAGCAAGGCTGCTTGTCTATTATCCAAATTCTGCAGCACCCATTTGAGTGCATTGACGCTCTCACACAGGTCTTTTCCAATGGCAACGTAAATTTTGTGCTGAAGAGGAGGATTCTCTATGTGGATAATTTCTTCAATTTGTGGCTGTATTGATACCTGCGCAGCGCCCTGCTGGCCTGTGGTGGCCATTGGAGTTTTCCTTTTTTGTCTAAATTTTTTTTTCTACACTTCAGAAATAGCTGTCAGTGTACATTTAAAAGGAATCTATACACATGCAGAGCTATATCAAGGAAGCTCCCTCGAACTCCCTGAGCGTGTTGGCTACCCTTTGTATCGGCTATGCTAACGAATTGCCTCGTCTATCTGTTGGTTTGACTTTCGTATTTAAACGATTCATTTGAATCGTAAAGCCATTAAAGATTGAGTATGATACAAAGTCATGGGATTGACTTAGACTTTTAATATTAACGAATATTTCCGGCGCGAGGACAGCCTGTCTAAGCGGAGGACATGTCGCGGAAAGAAGCTTCGCTTCGTTTTACATGCAACCTCCTGCCCATATTGTCTATCCAGTATTCTAGATGCATATTTATTAATTAATTGAAATTCAGAATTTCAATTAATTAATAAATACGGTCAAATGTACATCCTGAATTCTGGATAGACGTTGTGACAAGGCAATCTTCTTATAATTATGTATTTAATTCAGATACGTATCCCGTTAAATGCCCGCGACCTTCCTAACATGATAAATTTGCAAAGCCTAGTTCAATTGCCAACGAGTGTTCGATACGTTTTGAAGTCCATACAAACTTTTTATAATATATATAAAATCTGCATAACCATGCCTTATAATAACAAGAGACGCATTGCATCAGATTCCTGCCGAAATAGCTTTGAATTATGGATGTGAAATTGTTAGATATGACAGCAGAAGAATAATATATAGAGTTCGAAGAATAATATTATGTAGATGGAGAATGCATATTAAGTTGTGGCTTGTAGCTTGTACTCTGTCAACAATTTTGTCCTTACGATTTCTTATTATTCTTTGTTGGGAAGGTTGAACTGTTTTATAATCAAAAGGAGTGCTTTCTTATAATTTCATGTACAATTGTATTTAATGGTTTCATGTAGGGGGGATTTAAATGACCACAACTCCATGGTTAAAGCCATGCAAGGCATTGATGTTATTATTTCGGTTGGAGGCGGTGCTGAACTTACAAGTCAGTTGAAAATTTTAGATGCCATTAAAGAAGTTGGCACCATTAAGATCAGTACTAGGACCAGAACATTGTTTGTTTATTTTTTCACCTTTAATTGGTCTTGGAACTAGTATATTTATATTTAAAAATATATATCTAAAGTATGCCGAGAGATATCTTCTAATTTTTGGTTTTTGGTTCTTGGTTTTAAGTTTTTAATTTTTGGCATTTATAAATTAGTCAGAACTAGAATATTTGCATTTTAGTTTAAAATAGTAAAACTAGCATACCTATATTTAAAAAATATATCTAAAGAACGCCAAGAGATATCCTTCTCGAGGTGCCTATTTTTCATCTATGTGTAATAAATTGATTAAAAAAATAGGCACCTCGAGAAGGATATCTCTCGATGTACTTTAGATATATTTTTTAAATATAGGTATGCTAGTAGCATCCGGAGTGGCAAGCCTAATTCTAACTATATTATATAATTATAAGAATTATTATAATTAATTATAATATAGATTAGATATATTATTATAATATATTATATATTAATTATATATAATATTTATAAAAATTATTATTATATTATATTAATAATTAAAATTTTATATTATATTATATATTATATTTAGGATTAGAGTTAGGGGTTTAAATTAGGGTTAGGGTTAGTGCTTAGGTTAGAATTAGTGTTATGATTAGTATTAGAGTTACGACCAAAATTATGGTTAGAATTATGTTAAATAGGGATAGATTTAGAAATACGGTTAGATTGAGGGTTTTGAGGCTTATAAAATAATGTTGAGTGTAATCTTACAGTTATGGTAAGAATTAGGATTAGATTAATAATTATAATAATAACCCTAACCCTATTATAATCCTAACATGAATCTTGACCCTAATTCTAACCCTAATCATAATCCTATATGCAACCCTAGTTCTAACTCTATCTATAATTCTAACCATAACTGTATCACTAATTCTAAACCTAACCCTAACCCTAACACTAATCCTAAATCTAACCCCAACCATGAAATTGTTTCTAACCATAATTTTAATTCTAACACTTATTTGAACCCTAACCCTAACACTGATTTAATTGTAAGTCTAATTTTTACCCTAATTCTAATAGTAACCTTAATTCTAACTCTAACCCTAACCCTAACCCTAATTCTAACTGTAACTCTAACCCTAACCCTAATTCTAACACTATCCCTAATCTTATTTCTAGTTCTAATTTTATCTCTAACCCTATTTCTAAGCCTAACCCTAGCATTAATTCTAATTCTAACCCTTATTATAACCCTAACCCTAATTCTCACCATAAACTTGATTCTAACCATAAATTTCATTCTAACATTGATTTGAACCCTAACCCTAATTCTCACCCTAACTCTAACCCTTATTATAATAATAACCCTAACCCTAACCCTTATTATAATAATAACCCTAACCCTATTAGTAACCTTGATTTTAATTCTTACTCTAATTATAATTATAATCCCAACATGAATCTTGACCCTAATTCTAACCCTAATCATAAGCCTATATGCAACCCTAGTTCTAACCCTATCTATAATTCTAACCATACTGTATCCCTAATTCTAAACCTAAACCTAAACCTAATGCTAATCCTAATTCTAAGCCCAACCATGAAATTGATTCTAACCATAATTTTAATTCTAACACTAATTTGAACCCTAAAACTTACCCTAATTATCATCCTAACCCTACTTTTGACCCTAATTCTTATTCTAATTATCATGCTATTTTTAATTGTAACCCTAAAAATAGCTCTGATTTTAACGATAACGCTAACTCTAACCCTAATCCTAATTGAACCCTAACCCTAATTCTCACCCTAACCCTAATCCTTATTATAATCCTAACCCTACTTTTAACCCTAATTCTCATTGTAATTGTCACCCTATTTTTAACTATAACCCTAAACATAGCTCTAATTTTAACCCTAACCCTAACTCTAACCCTAACAGTGACCATTTAATTTAAACCCTAAACCTAACCTTAATACCAACCTTAACCCTAATTGTAACATTAACATTAACTCTAATTCTAAAAATAACCGTAATTATAGTCGTAACCCTAACCCTAACCCTAACCCTAACCATAATCCAAACCCTAACCCTAATTCTAACCTTCAGTCTAATTCTAATTCAAACCCTAACCCTAACCCTAACCTTAGTTATAACCCTAACCTTGATTCTCACCCTAACCCTAACCCTTATTATAACCCTAACTGTACGTTTGACCCTAATTCTCATTTTTAATTTTCTCCCTATTTTGACCATAACCCTAATTGTAATTGTAATTCTAACCCCTATCCTTTAACCCTCATTATAACTACAATTCTAGCCCTAACTCTAATTTTGACCCTAACCCTAACCCTAATTCTAACATTAACCCTACTTATATTTGTAACCCTAACCCTAATTCTAACATTAACCCTACTTATATTTGTAACCCTAACCCTAACCCTAATTTAACCCTAACCATAACCATAATTCTAACCCTAACCCTAATTCTAACTCTAACCCTAACCCTAACTCTAATTATAACCCTAACCCTAAAGCTTATTCTAACCCTAAACATAACTCTAATTTTAACCCTAACCCTAACCCTAACTCCAATCCTACCCCTAACCATAATTTAACCCCTAACTCTAACCTTAATACTAACCTTAACCCTAATTGTAACCCTAGCCCTAACTCTAATTCTAACATTAACCCTAATTATAGTTGTAACCCTAACCCTAATTTAACCCTAACCATAACCATAATTCTAACCCTAACCCTAATTTTTGGTTCTTGGTTTTAATTTTTTAATTTTTGGCATTTATAAATTAGTTAGAGCTAGAATATTAGCATTTTAGTTTAAAATAGTAAAAACATTTTTGAGAGTGGTGTATTTATTGTGGCATTTTTTTTTGTTTTTAGATTGGAATCTTATAAAATTACATGCAATCTTGGAATCTTTCAACTCTTCAATTCCACCGCTGTTGTGATTGTAGAATGCCTCTCGGCATAATTAACGTGCATGTTTGATGCAAAGGTTTCTTCATCTAGAATTTGGGCATGATATAGATAGAGTCAATCTAGTGGAGCCAGGACTAAGCTTTTTACAAAGAGAAGATAATTATGAGGAGGGTAAATGAGACAGCCGACATTCCATACACTTATATCTGTTGCAACTCCATTGCTGGGTGGCCTTACTTTTATCACACCCATCCCTCTGAGATTCCTCCTCCCCAAGACTAGTTTGAAATCTATGGTGATGGGAATATCAAAGGTAAAATGCTAAATAGTATCATATTGGAAAATGATGAAATCTAAATATATTTAAAAAGTTATGACATGATAGGTTGTAGGCTGTTTCAGTAGAGCAAAATGTTTAGATGAATTTTTGGATTAAAATTAAATTATTAATAAATTAGATTTTTTTAATTGAAGAATTAATATATTATAATGTTAGTTTAGTATAGTATAGGGGAACAATTTTCAGCATAAATTCAATCTAAGATTGAACTTTGTATTCAATAAAACCTAAAAGAATATTTTTTTTGAAATAAAATCTTGTATGTTTCTAGTGTAGAAGGGGAGAGAGAATTGAAAATTTGCCACATAATCAAACTAACATGCTCTGAAAAGAATATAAATGGAGATTTTGATGACACAATCAAATTACCATGACCTGAAAAGAATATAAATGGAGATTTTGATGCCTATAGATGAAAGAGAGTATGCCAAGCATTTATAATAGTTTAGATGCACATTTGGGACATCCCATATGATAATGAAATTTAAGTGTTTAAGTTAATACATATATTTCATTCAACGTATAATAAATCTCAACATGGATACTATTGTTGACATTGTTATATGATTGGGTAGGAAGATGTTGGATGGTCAATTTGTCCATCGTAGTTATCTCTAATAAAAATCATAAACATTTTAATTTATATGTATTAAACCTTTTCTTATTATTAAGAATACCTAGATACGATTCAAAGCCACTTTTGATTTAAATTAGATGTTGACCCTTAAGCTATCCAAATTGTAGTTTCAATGGGAATTAAAGTTAAATGATACATTTGGACTTCTTTGGTTGCCATCTATGTAACATAAGACCATAATTATTGTTCAAGCAAAATTACTTTCAATGACTAGAACTGTGCAACTCTATAAATTAAACCTTCAATAAATCCCAACACATGTTAACATGGATGGGTAACACTTTCCAATCCCAAGCACACATATAGTAGGAGAGTCGTGAATGCTAGTCTTCCATCCAGCCCACCTTAAACCACATAATTGTACTTTTGCCACCAATCTCTTTTGTATCTATAAACAACAAAGCTAAAGATGAATCCCATGACTATCTAGCTTGTGTAGTCAACTATTGTTGCAGGGCGCATCATCCTTGTTGACCCAGTTAGCACTAGAATATTAATCAATCTGATCCATTCTTTGTCTAGGTATGCCTTATGAGCCAGCCATAGCAAAAGTGGAGCAATTGTCCCACCTAAGAAAAACCAATTAATGGGCTCGTATATACCAAGGTTACCAAATATCCTTTTAGGTCCTATCAACCCCATATCATAGAGGCATCATAGAAAACATGGTCTGATGGGCAAGTCCAGGGATTGTTTTCAAGCAAGACACTTGTGTCACATATATTGGGAATGGTATAAATCATCCACCAGGTTGTGCCCAAGTATACTATTGTCGCAATCACTGTGCCTACTATCTGTAGAAAATAAAAATAAGAGTTAAATTAGCCATATGAAATTTTATAAATTTGGAGTCTAAGAAAGTCTATTCTTAAATATCACCCACTTCAATAGTCAAAGGTCAATTTGGGCCAATAGAATAGGACAAATATGTACTACTTTTTGTTGTGAATTGAGGTATAAAATTGCTATTAAACATTTGACCATTAAAATGGATGATATTTAAGTAAAGTGAGAAAGTACTACTAACCTATCTTTTAACTCTTATATATATATATATATATATATATATATATATATGATAGTTATCCCTTTTAGAAAATTCTGCAATGTCTTCTCCTGCTCCTTCGTACCCTGCTCGTTTTGGCACTTCAGATGGACTTGGATGCTCCCGCAAACTTGAGCGAAAGCACTCTTCCCCTCTCTGGAATTCAGAACATGGCAGAAAGGCATTGGATTGTGGCTCCATTTCAGGTACGGCAGCTGCCAAAACTTCTCCAAACCCTCTCTCTGGCAAAAATCAACCCTCAGACAGAGCCCTAAATTTTAAAAAGATTCTGAGCAGTAATGCCATCGGTTCGTCCAGTATTCACACGATTGCTGGGCGATCTAAGCCATTGAAATCAGAGCAGCTCTCTTCTCATGGTGGTGTAACACAACACTCCCCCTTCAGCATCCATCATTCAACACCTGGTCCTGAGATTTGTTTGGACAATTTTGCTAGTGATAGAGAAGAATATTTGCAAGCCCATGCCCTTATATGCAGATTTATGAAGGTATGGCCAAAGCTCTGTGATCTCCATTCCTGGATAAGCTTGAATTGGAGAGAATATCTGAAAGAAGAAATTAGTATTTACCCCTGTGCAAGAGGTTTCTTCATTTTGGAATTTGAATCTGTGGAAGACAAAGAAATGATACTTAACACAGGGCCGTGGACCTTCCAAGGTGACTTCTTATGCACGAAACCGTGGTTCCCTTCATTTGATTTGCAAATAGAGTCATTTTCTACAACATTTCTGTGGGTACGCCTACCCTACCTTCCCCTATAGTTTTGGGAAATTGATTGTTTGAAGGCAATTGGAAATGGATTGGGAAAATTTCAAGGCATTTCAAAAGAAACAATTAAATATGAAAATTTAGCTTTTGCTCGTCTCTACATCGAAATGGATGTCTCAAAGGGTCTCCCGTCCAAGATCTTCCTTAAAGTTGGCAACAGGCACTGGTGCCAACCAATAGATTATGAAAGAATCTCCTTCAGGTGTTGGATATGTTTTGCTACTGAACATGCTACCAGACAATGTGGAAGACGAGTTGAAAAGAACAATGCAGCCCCTATCCGAAAACCCTCATGGTGGTTTGGGGTGGAATCAAGCCATTATGTTATCTCCCCCCCCGATGAGAAGGATGTTGCCACTTCTCCAATTATGAATTCCGCCTACCCGGTTGTTGATCAAGATCATTTTCAAGATATAATGACTGGTAAAGTGCCAAACCATGCCTCCAAAGAGACCTCACCACCCCCCTTAGAGAAATCTACCTCTTAGCACAAGAACCTTGAGATCTCATCAGTTAATCCAACAACTAGCAATAAGAGTGAAAGTAGGAGTGCAGAAAATAGTTTTAGTTTGCAACCCCCTGAAATAGAACAAGGATGGACAGCAGTGAAGAGGAAGAAAACTCCTTCATCAAATCAAAAGCATCTGATGACTTTAAGATCCTCCAAGAAAGGAGAGAATCTAGAAGTGTGTTAAAAGGCACGTTCATTAGATTACAATAGTGGTATTTTATTTGCCAGCATAATTGCACCCCTTGTGGCAAGGGCATGCACCAATTTATGACTTTGTTTCAATTTTAATATAAGGGAGCTGCCCCCTCTGGCAGCACTTACCAAACAATATATATATATATATATATATATATATATATATATATATATATATATATATATATATATATATATATATATATATATATATTAACATTTTTTAATAAATCTATTAACAAATAAAATAAAAGAAAAATTTAACTAGGCAAAAGAATGTTCTCTATCTAATATTTCAAGATTCAATGTATCAATAAAATTTAATTCAAATATATATACAAGTCTTATATGTCTTAAAAATTAATTTGGTTCAAAACATATATATATATAGAGAGATTTCCTTGATTAAATAAATTAAAATAAATAAATATATAATTAATTTAAAAATTTTAATGAACTAGTATTAATTCTATTATTTTGGATAAAGATAATAATACATTATATAAAAACATAGCAAAATTTTCCCCATTTTCCCTTCCTTACTAAAACTGTCAATATTCATATTACAGGCCACAAGACTTGGGCGACAACCCTGTTCCTGCATCTTGTGAACAAGCTCCCAGGCATACAAAAACTCACCAGACTTGCACAGCCCATTGACAACAACATTATATACAACATTTGGTTTAAATCCCTTATCCAATCCCTCATGAAAAAGCTTGATGGTTTCCTATGGCCTATTCTCCTTAATAAACCCATCCAACAATGTACTATATGTAACAACATCACAATCCAAACCCGTATCTTCCATTTCATGGAAAAGATCCAAAGCCTTCTGCAACATGTCCCCTTTGCAAAACCCCTTGATTAAAATATTGTAACTACAAATATCAGGAACACATCCATTCTTCTCCATCAGTTCAAACAAAAGCATAGCCTCCTGCAAATTCCAGTTCTAAAAAAAACCATCGATCATAATATTATATGTAGTGACATCATAAATGTAATTTTTCTTCAGCATTTTGTTCGAAAACCCTAACGCATGACACAATTTCCAGGCCCTTATGAACCCTTTAATGATTGTGCCGAATGTGACATTGGAGGGATTATAGTTTTGGGTAATCATTTGATCAAACATTTTCATAGCAGAGCTCATGTTACCATTTTGAGAGTGGCAATTAACTCCAATGTTGAATGTAATGAGATCAGGAGTAATGGCGGCAAGGGTTATTGCTTTGTAAAGTTTCATTAGTGATTCGTACCTATTTTGCCTAGTTAAAGCTCCCAACACAAAATTGCAGGTGTAGATAGTAGGAATGTACGATGTATGCAGAACCCGCTTTAATTCCTCCATGGCCTCCTCCAGCTTGCCATTGTTGCACATTGTCTAGATATGATTGTGAAAGTAAGGTATGCCTACCACTTACTGCAGTTGAATCAAGATAGTGAGTCTTTGACAATGGGTTTCTCATACCGAGATCGTTCAACATGCTCTTTAGCAGTTTGTAGCTGCAAACAGTCTACATTTTTTTATTGTAGTAAGTTGGGCAAAATTTGAACTGGGCACAGAGTATCAATTTTATTAGAGCTTATACATTCTTGTTAATTTCTCAAATGTCTGTAGTGATGAAGCTTGCGAAGAAAAGTTTCATAGATTTACTAACTAAAAAACAATAGAATTTATCTTCTTAATCCAAATAGTGCCTGATGTAATTATAGTAAGGACTAATGTTTGAGGTGCTTCTCCAGTGATCATATCCCACCATATTCCCTGTCAGATGCCAATACAAAAATTTAATAAATTATAATAAGAGATATAACAGTATTTGTAATTTTAATTTTTAATTGTCTTATTTTGGTGATATATTAACCATTAAATTGATTAATATTTTATATTAAATAAAACATCATATAAATAATACTCCTCAGACGTTGTGGCATGACTGTATTCATGAAATAAATTTTAATTTTTTATTAGTTTGAAAGGGCAATTGATTGATCAGCTAATAAGAAATGTTGAAACTGGCTTTACCAAAACTTTTGTAATAGGCAAGCACAACTATATTAATGGATAATCTTGAGGAGATAACATATTGTTTGATAATTGATAAAAGATTAATTAATAAATTTTAAGCACAAAACCTCATAGATGGATGGACTCAAGCTCATATTATGTTAGAGTTAATTTACTTGGAGGGGTCCACAAATAGTCCTAGAAATATTCTCAAACTCCAAAATTTACATATTGAGACATGAGAAAGATTTGGTCTAGGTTAAATGTGATTGACTAAGGCGTTGAAGTCCACAAGACAAGGAGCTGTTAGAATAAATTAAGGTTTACATTTATTAGTTTAGTTTAATATATAATAAATAAATGTTGGTTTTATAAGTTAGGGAATTAGTTATTCCCGTAATAGTTTTTAAGAAGTTATTGTGGTTACATGTACAAGAATATGTGGCTTTATAAAGCCAATGCACTCAAATGTAATTCATTCAGAAAATACAGTAAGATATTGTTCTATATTTTTGTTCATGTACAATGGTGTAATCTGTGCAAACTGATTACCATTTTCCAATATGGTATCAGAGCTCGTTGTACCTGTGTGTTAGAATCTAGGGGAAGCATAGAGATGGCTTGGTAACGGCTTGCATGGTAATGGAATCTGAAGATGGCTTTGTTTATCACGGCTTCATCTATTCTTCCATTTGTGCATAGAAATATGATGCTGGTCTCATAATTGTCTGTGTATGGCGTCCATGTGCAAACTAAGGTTTTTCTCATCATCATACATCAGATGGTCATTGTTGGAATGATTTGGAAGTTGTATTTTAAGTTAGGGTTTTTCGCGACTATTTTACAGCTACCTTAAGTATGACAGATACATAGTTTGTAAAGATCGCGTGAGAATAGGAAGTGACATGAGAAAACCACGAAAAAACTCAGTGGTGACTTGCTACTATAGAAGGGCATTAAAAGGTAGTTATATGGTTTTTCTAAAAAAAAAAAAATTGTTTACTTGAGTAACTAATTTATATATGTTTTGAAGTATGTAGGTTGGCAGAGATGCATTAAATGTGTTTTATAAATGAATAAAATGTATCTTTTGTTGTGAGAAGAGGATAAGCTTGCAATAGTGAATAAAGAAGGTGTGGAGATTAGGGAAAAGGATTAAAGGAGAAGCAGAGCAGTTGTAGATGCAAGTTCGTTCAATTCTTTCTGTTACGTTAGCCTATATCTTCTTTATGGTTTTTAATGCCTATGTGACCTGTAACTAAAATGTGTTGATGAGAAATATTTTGTGAATGATGCTTCTAATTTAGAGATTGCATTGAGACATTGCTAGTTCTTGAATAAGGATATTATTGTGTTGAAACTATTGCAAGTGGGGTTCTATAAGGTGTGAAAAAGGGGAATTAGTGCTCAAGAATTATGTAAAAGTTTCTCAGGTGCATTAAAAAATTTTATTGTAAGAGGTGCTTTTTTAGTTGAATTAGACATCTTGTTAGTTTTTATCATCGTGATATATATGTCAAACAATTATATTTGGACCTTCAGAGCCAATTTTGTTGCACCTGACAAAGCCTCCAAAGACTCATCCAAGACATCATATGGGTAAAGTGTAACAAGGTCATATTGGAGGTTGGCGGCATTAGAGGATGGAGGAATTTTCATCATCTCAAGTTAGTTTCTCGCTTTGAGATGACACTTTTCATGAGAAGTGTTTTTGGCTTTAGTTTTTTGCTTTTCCTTGTTGCTGACAGATTTGAAGAATACATGTTTTGTGAAGATTATGTTTTGGAGACAGGTTTGGAATTTGGTCTTGAGCTCAATATGAATTGTTGTCAAGCAAGCTTCAGAGTATATGATTGAGAATTATACCCTTTCACGGTCACTAGACAATGATAGAGATCTGTCGTATCTCTTACGGATTGTTGTCGAATAATTCAAGACTCTGTGATTTGAGAGTTTGGGACTGAGAGCTCAAGAACACAGCTTGAAGCTACACCTTTCCGAGGGTCAAGAGACAACTTGATGGAACCCTGCTTGGTTTAGGATTTGTTCTTTTAGGAGAAGATCTTCTATAAAATATGTATTCATATTATGTAATTAGCTCTGTTAAGTATATTAGCATTCAGGGGGGGTCCCTTGGTACTATTACATGTAAACCTTAAGGGGGGTGTTAGAATAAATTAAGGTTTACACTTATTAGTTTAGTTTAATATATAATAAATAAATGTTAGTTTTATAAGTTAGGGTTGGTTTTATAAGTTAGGGAATTAGTTATTCTCATAACATTTTTTAAGAAGTTATTGTGGTTACATGTATAGGAATATGTGTCCTTATAAAGCCAATGCACTCAAATCTAATTCATTCAGAAAATACAATAATATATTGTTCTATATTTTTGTTCATGTGCAATGGTGTAATCTATGCAAACTGATTACCATTTTCCAATAGGAGCTAGACGCTTTGGTATAGGCACGTGGATAAAGTCTAAAAAATAAATATGGAGATATTAGAGACAAGGCATGTAAGACCAAGGCAATTGAGTAAGTCTTGCTTTGAGTAAATTTGGGGTCCACAAATAAGTTTTAAGGCTCAAGACATGGCAAATTTTAACATATGAAAAGCATATGTGATGTGGACTTAAGGCCTTTGCTTGAATCAAATAAATAAACAACTTAGATATAGGATGTTAAGACATTAGTTTACAGTCCAAACCTTAAACCAATCACTCAAGATCATTATATAAATTGGTGGTAGCCTGTAGTGTTCTCTAAGAAAACATTACCTTGTGGTGACACACCCTTAAATAGCTTCACACCACATCTCTTCATAACTATGCTACGTGCTCTTTTCCCATAATTAAATCTTAGTAGGGCTTGATAGGTTGGTAATAAAGATCATTAATATCCTCCCATCCCATCTTCAATGAATTTTACCCTCAGTTTTCATAGTTTTGCATGCCAATTGAAATAGCTTTTATCTATGTGCGTCCATGTTTAGCCATTTACATTACTTTTTCAAGTAGCTTTCCTTTTGGATGAGCTTGGTAATTAAAAACAAAAACACAAGTGTCAAGGATATTTGTTTTTCATGTTTCATGCTGCTCTCCTGTGTGCTATTTTAATGCAAACCCTTCAATTATAATGTAATGGCTATTAATCCTCCATTATTTTTACCGTGATGGGGAGAACTTAGGAAGATAGGAAAATGTATTTTCGTTATTGTATTCAATACATCCACACATATATAAACAATGTTATACAGTTATCTAACTGTAACATCATAACTGTGCATAACTAGTTGGTAGAACTAATAGAACTAACTAGCGAACAACAATTTACAATGTACAGTTTACAATGTAATATATGTACAATGTAATACAAAGCTATTCTATGCTAACATTCCCCCCTTATTACATTGTTCTTGCAATAGTACCAAGGGACCCCCCCTGAATGCTAATATACTAAACAAATCTGATTACATAATATGAATACATATTTTATCGAAGATCTTCTCCCAAAGAACAAATCTTGAACCAAGTGGGGCTCCATCATGCTATCTCATCTACCCTCAGAAAGGCATAGCTTTGACTTGTGTTCTTGATCTCTTTAGTCTTGAACTCTCAAATCACAGAGTCTTGAATTATTCAACAATAAACCCCAAGAGATACGACGGATCTCTGTCATTGTCTAGTGACTACGAAAGGGTATAATTCTAGATCATATACTCTTGAAGCTTGCTGGACAACAATCCATATTGAGCTCAACACCAAATCCTAACCTGTCTCCAAAAAAAAATCTTCACAAAACATACATTCTTCAAATCTGTCAGCATCAACAGAGAAAAGAAAAACAACCAAAACCAAAAATGCTTCTCATGCAAAGCATCATCTCAAAGAAAGAAGCTAACTTGAGATGATGAAAATTCCTCCGTCTTCCGATGCTGCCTGCCTACAATTTGAAGGCTTAAATGGTGTATCCACAAAAATTAATAGCACCATCTGGTGGATCCTCATCCTCAATATCTGGTGGATCCTTATCATCTTCAATGCAAGCAAGGTTTCCTTCATTTTTGGCCTTTCCTTTAAGATATTCACTAGCTCAAGTTCTACAATCCCAAGCTGTATGACTATTTTTCCTACAATAAAAACATTTGATTTTCTCTGATCTCTTGTAATTGCTTCTTGAGAATAATGTTTTCTCCTGAGGATCATCTTCTGAATCTTCTGGTGTTCTCTTCTCTTCTACTGGAAGAGTAGAAATCATACCTTCTAGAGTTTGTGAAGGTATTTGATTGAGTGTAAAAATAACATTGTTGTATTTTGAAGGCAAGCTATTTAATAGGATGGCCCTAGCATCATCATCATCTACCATAACCTTAACCTCTGCTACCTATCTAATGAGAGACTACAAGTTACTTATATGATTTGACATTGTGATTTCATCTTCCATCTTAAATCTAAATAATTGAAGTTTTAGAGAAAACTTTGCATTAATGGCTTTTGCTCCAAATAATTTATTCAGGTTATCCCAAATTTCAGCCAATGATTTATCCAAATCAACGTGGTGCAATTCAGTGTCAGAAAGAGCAAGACCAATTATAGCCTTGTCTTTATCATCTCTACTACTCCAATCCAATAACTTATTTGCATTTATAGGTTCTTTTTCCTTTCCACTTACTATTCCCCATAAATTTTTATTCATTAGTTGTATTTGAATTTTCATTCTCCAAGTATGAAAATTGAAACCAGAATACTTGTCTAATGGAATCTCCATTTTAAAAATAATACTCCAAAAAGAAATGGTAAGACCAAATTCACCTTCTTACTCCGAATTAAATATATTTGCTTATAAAGTTTTTCACTCCCATACACACTTCAATACATACCTTTCCTTGACTGATAACCTCCAATGTGAAACAAGAGGATAGGCTAATTGTGCATTGTTAGCATCTGCAACATAGAAAATTGTAGGCTTTCAATCAAATTACAATATCCAACAAAATTTCAAATCAAATGACAACTCTTCCTATGTTTGACTTCTTCTGGTCAGTGCTCCCTTCTCTGAGGGCAACTTGCTTAAACATAAGCCTGAACATCGGCTAAAAACAATGATTCCTTTGTATGACTTTCATTGGTTGCGACTTTACACTCTTTTAGCTTCTTTGCAAACTAATCGGTCCCTTTTGTGTTGGCCTCAAATGTATTTAGCATCCTCAACTTCAAACAGATCTGCGAACCCTTTTAAACGAATTACCATTCCTTAAGATCAATGCACCTTCATCACACCTAGATAGCCACAAGAACTAATTTTGCTCTGATACCATCTGATGGAGAGAGCTTAGGAAGATAGGAAAATGCATTTTTGTTATTGTATTCAATACATCCACATGTGTATAAACAATGATATATAGTTATCTAAATGTAACATCATAACTGTGCATAACTGGTTGGTAGAACTAACAAAACTAACTAGCGAACAATAGTTTACAATGTAATACGTGTACAATGTAATACAAACTTATTCTATGCTAACATACCAGTGGTATGGGAGGAATTTTGAGTTGTAAGTTAATGTTGCTTTCCAGCATATTTTCTAAAAAGCCAACTCTTGAGGATTTTATATTTGAATGCATGTGATAGAGACATTAATTTTGTCTTCTGCATCACTAGTGTTTAATAGTTAATTTCAATTTTCAAATGTTTTTTACTTTGAAACTAAGAACTAAATTTGTGTATAATTTTTATTTCAAAATTGGCCCTTCTTTTCCTGTCTAGAAAACCTAACGTTGAAAGGGTGACAATTTCTACATTTGTTTTATGCTGTAAGTGTTATGGTATGCTACTAAGAATAGAAACTCTAAGGAGGATATTCAAGAGGAAGAGAAAAATCAATATGGGAATGGGTATACTAAATTAGATCAACCTATGGAGCAAGCATAAGAGCCATGATGCCTAGATAGTTTATAATTTTGATATGGGTTTCATATTTTAATAGGTAGTTTGTTCCAACTGCCTAGTAAATTTTGTAGATGGAGGAGGAGAAGATTTCATGGATTCAAATCCATTGTCACACCCACCTCACCTTTGGATCTGCCAAACTAATGGATCTGTTGGGCTCCACTTTATGAGCTCTACAATGGGCTCAAGAAAATCCCTAATCATCTCTACAGCTTCTCGTCTAAGGCCCTCAATAGACAGAAAACCCAAAATCCACAGATGTAATGGCTTATTCAGAATAAATACCACTCTAAGTAGGGTCTAATCTCATTGCTTTTCATCATTAATACACTCCAGATTAATCTTTTCCAAGATCTTCAATGGAATAAAAAGAGGCTCTTCCCAATACACATGATCTTTGATTGTACATCCCAAGTTGGCCAGGAAATATACCACTTGGTTTTCTTCATGGTAGGTATGAATGACAATAATATTTCTGAAAGATTTAAGCAAATTTTTGGCATCCAAAAATATGTTTGTTAAAGCCCAATCTGTTGAGTCTTTCAAGTTTAGCATATGTATTATATATTTAGAGTCCCCTTCAATAATGATGTTAGATATGCCCATGTTTTTTCTATAGTTAGACCTATTAGGGTTGTTGAAGCTTTAGCCACATTTTTTGTTTGAATGTTTAAAATTTTGGGCATAGGTAGTGAGCATTTCTCATTTATAGCTTATAATGATGCCATCTTCTCTTGCTTTACTAGGATTCCCTTTGGACATCCATCAAAATTCATGCATCTCTAGGTAATTGTCCAGCTTTTTTTGTGTGGGATGTGTTCAAATGGCCCATGGATTCATACTATATCATCTTAATTAATATGAAAAAATTAAATACTCTAAATTTCTACAATTTAGTCTATGAGATCCACTGCATTAATTCATCAATTTACTCGATCTTAAGTGAAAGTCCAAAAAATATAAACCTTAGAAATAGTAGTGTGGCTTTGAGGGATTGTTGGAAATAGAAGAGCACCTAAAATATCTTCAACCTTGAACCTGAAACCTGAGTTCTAAAGAAATATGCTTTGCAAGAATGATCCACACATGCACAAGCAATGTTTCAAAACCAAATGTCAAATATCTAAACTTTAAGATAATGGACCATTGGAATCCTTTGCAAAAGGATTAGAGATAGGCATAAATTTTAAGTTGAACAAATATTTAACCATGAGATAGGCTTTACATATCATTTTTCTCAGGATATTCAAACTTTTGCTGTCCCTCAAATCTATCTTCAACGCTTATCTCCACTGCTCCACTAGTTTGACATCATGAGAGCTTCGATATATGCATTGAATCATATATATCTTTCACATCATACCAAATACTCATTGATAACTAAGATTTTTTCACAGATATGCCAATACAAAAATCTGCAAATTTGCCACCAAATTAAATAGCTATTAAGTGCAATTTATTATCTAGAGCATGGATTAAAAAATATTTATAACAATTTTTTTATTTTAAAAAAATTGTTTTTTCTCCTTACTGTTTCTAGTTTAAACCAATAGGAAGAAAGGAAAATAACATTTATATAATTTGTTAAAATAAAAATTAAATTCAAACTATAGAATTTATCTACAAAAAATTTAATTTTGTCTCCTGATTGGTTGAAGTAAATGAAAAATTGCATCCAACCAATGCAATAGTAACTTGCCTACAGTAGGAACTAAAAATTTAAGGTGATTCAACATTCAATTTTACTTTAGATTGATTTTATTGTCACTTATTTATATAAGAATTACTTTTGATCTTGAATCTCTTATTTGACATCTTCGTTCATATTTTTTCATATAAATTTAATCTAGATTATTTTTACAAGTATGTCAAATAAATCAAAATTTAAAATTTAAACTTGTCTACTTAAATTGACACTTGTCATTGTGAGCCAATCTAGTACACATTTGTGTGTTATGTTCTATTTAAAGACAACCTTAATTTATTCCTAATTATTGAAGGCAAATCAAATATCAATTTAAGTGTATTCATATGAGAGCATCATGAGTAATTGCGTGGAAATTGAAGACAAAAAGTACACTTGTTTTCTTTGAAATTAGCTGAACTTAAACTTTGATGATTAATTTGAGATGTCTAAACTCAAAATTTGAAAATATAATAAGGACAAAAATTCTAACACTCTAAATTTAGTTTCTAAACTACTAAGGGATTAAAAAACGTTTAAGATTAAGAAGGTCAAACACTAAGTACACAAAAGTTTTCATGTTTTTATCATTAAAATATTATATAGCTTTTAGTGTATACCCCATTATCTCCCCTCCCCTCTTTTTTTTGTTGCATTAAGTATTTTGTGAAAACTAGCTAGTGAGATAAGGTGCCAAAGGATTTTTTCAAGCCTTGTTTGCTTGCCATACCTCCCAATCTATCAAATAAATTTGAAAGGGGCAATAACTCTTACAGGGGTTGCATGATATTCTCCAAGCCTTTGTCTAACATTACGAGAAAATTTTTTCTGCTGAACAATGCACTTTAGCCAAGTTGGATGCTTTGTAGTAGTGCCTGGATGCAGTCCCTTATCAAAGGAAGCTATTTTTCAATGGTTACTGATAAAGCCCTTAGATTAGGTGGATTTCCCTGTGAATTCTACAAAGCCTTTTGGGATATTGTAACCAATGACCTTCATAAACTCTACTTGAAGCTATGCAATCTAATTCATTGTGAAACCTAATTAACAAAGTAAACATCAAGTTGATACCTAAGTCTAGTAATCCTAAAGAAATTAGCAATGAACAAGCAATCACCCTATTCAATGTCTCCTGCAAAATAATTTCCAAGGCTCTAGCCCTCAAGCTTTGCTCTATGCTTCCATTAATAGTTTGACCTAAGTAGATAGGCTATATTAAGTCCAAATTTATTTAGGATAATATTATTGTTGTGTGGGAAGGAATGGAATGGGCTTGTTGTTCTCGGCAACTAGCCCTATTTCTCAAAATTAACTTTACCAAAGCCTATGATCCTATTGAATGGCCATTTATCCTTTCCATTTTGCAAGCACTTGGATTTGGCACTTGCTTCATTCAAATAGTTTAGATTTTTTTTATTGATGCTTCACTATGCATCAATGCCATTTTTCAAGCCAAAAATCTAAACCCTTTGGGCTTCACTGATAAATTCATAAAGGATGTCCCATTTCCCTAGGTTTGTATGTCCTAGTTGCTAAATGATTTAGGTATCTTCTAGCACCTGAAGTCTCCCAATCATGTGTTAAGGGGATTTCTCTCCCCAACTCTTCCCAGTACTTGGTTAATAGCCATTTTTCTTATGACTCCTTCCTTGTCCTCACTGAGGAAGAAAACAATGTCAAACAAGACCTGCAACGCTTGGACATGTTCTATCAAGATTCTAGTTTGAGTATTCAATGGCAAAATGTTCGAATCTGAAAAGATTATTAACCCAGAAAACTAGTGCAAAGAATAGATATATAAAATATGAATGTAAATGATACGAAATCAAAATAGCAACACAGAGTTAATCTCCAAGAGAGTAATGCAAATACTAGAAGCAAAATAGCATTAAGAGGATGCAAAAGCAAAAGATACAAAATACAAGCTAGGTAGCATGATTATATAGACTAGGAAGAGGGAGGAGGTGGTAACACTGACCAATGAGGAGCAACCATCTATCGGACTAAAGATAGCAAAGTATCTTCCCAAGATAGCTGATGGATGCTCACATGTAGGAAGGTGACACCTCGCAACCACTCACCTAATAAGACATGCTTTATTAACCTAAGCAAGATTAATAGAAGTGTAGGAAAAACCTAGGAATATAGGGAAAAATAAATAACCCAACTAGGAAATAAAAACCTACACTAACACCCCCATAAGCTAAGCTTAGGTGGATGTAGAAATGGGTCCCGACGAATCAAGCCTGATGAGGTACCCATGTACATAAAATTCCCCCCCAAAATAGAGAGAGAAGAGACCCCTCCAAAGTAGAGAGAGTCAGGACTCCAAGTGAAAGGAAGAAGCCCCCAGAAGATGAAGCATCCTGCACCCCCAGCAAAGCTTGCAAATGAAGGAACTTGCTCTCAGTGAAGGGTTTGGTGAAGATATCAACAACCTGCTCGAAAGTTGGACAGTAGCAAAGGTCGATGACATGGCCATGGATGAGCTCCCAAATGTAGTGCATGTGGACCTTGATGTGTTTGGTCCACTGATGATGGACTAGATTCCGTGAGATCTGAATGGCACTTTGGTTGTCACAAAATATGACTGATGGCCATCTGATCTAGATACCAAACTTAGTGAGAAGATTTTAAAGCCAAATGGCCTCAATGGTGGCATTCACAGCCCCCCGATACTTAGCCTCAGTAGAAGATAGAGAAATAGTAGACTACTTCTTACTCGACCAACAAACAGGACCTGAACCAAGTGAGAAGCTGTAATCTGAAGTAGACTTGCGATCCTGAGAATCACCTGCCCAATCTAAATCTATGTAGCCCACCAAGTCAAGCTCAATGCTCGTTGCATAATGAATCCCAAAACTATGAGTACCTTGAATGTAGTGAAGGATTCGCTTGGCTTCTTTCCAGTGCAGCTCATGAGGCTCCTGCATGAATTAAGAGACCATGCCTATTGCATATGAAATGTCAGGTCTCATATGAGTCAGATAAATGAGACTCCCAACAAATTATCGGTACAAAGTGCCATCAACAAGTGGAGAACACTGAGCCTCAAGTTTGACTCCAGAAAGAAAGGGAGTCAGAACAGGCTTACAGTCAGCCTTATGAAACCTCGAGAGCAAATCTAGAGCATACTTGGACTGTGTGATGGTGATCCCAGAAGAAGACTGAAAGATCTCAATCTTGAGAAAGTAATGCAACAAGCCCAAGTCAGTCATCAAAAACCTGTCATGAAGGGCAGTTTTGATAGCCCCAATAGTGGATGAAGAACTCCTTGTGATCAGCAAGTCATCAACATACAAAACTAGAAATAGGAGTGAATCATCCTGCTGTAGAATGTAGACATTGGGATCATAATGGCACCGAGTGAACCCAACTGATAGAAGGAAGGAGTCCATCTTGGCATACTAGGCCCGAGGAGACTATTTGAGGCCATAGAGAGACTTCCAAAGACAGCACACAAGTGAAGAATCCTGAAGGAACCCTTGTGGCTGCTCCATGTAGATCTCCTCCTAAAGGTCACCGTGAAGAAAAGTGCTCTTCACATCCATCTGGTGTACTTCCCAATGATTAGCTGCAACAATGGAAAGAACAAGTTGGATGGAATTCATCCAGGCAATTGGCACAAAAGTCTCAGTGTAGTCAATCCCAGGAACCTAGGAGAATCCTTTGGCGACCAAGTGAGCCTTAAATGCTTGTCAACTGACCCATCTGCTACAAATTTTGTCTGATAGATCCACTTACATCAAACAAGTTTTCTTCCCTTCGGAAGAGGGACAAGATCCCAAGTGTGGTTCCTCATCAAGGAACTATACTTCTCCTGCATAGCTGTATCCCACTCAGGAATACTAGAAGCCTCATGAAAAGACTGTGGATCTGAGGCAGTAGAAATGAAGACATGTGGAGCATCCTGAAACTGTGAACGAGTCCACCTACTGTCTGATGGATCCCCAATCCAATCACTTGTAGACTGCAAGGTCTGTCTAGCCCAAAGTGGACTGGAAGATGGAGAATCTGGAGGAGAATCATCAACCTCTGAATGATGACTAGGAGAGGAAGGAGGTGAGTCCTTTGAATCATTCTCTGAATTAGAAGTGGAGGTAGAAGACTGCTTAGGTGAATCTGACTCATCAGAAGATCTGTCATGTATCTCAAGTGACTCCAATGTCAAAGTAGAAGAAGTGATAGAAAGTGAGCTCAAAGAGCCCTATTCAAACTGAACACTCCTCTTAATGAATAGCTCATGTGTAGTAGGGTGGAGCAACTGATAACCCTTCACACCATCAGGATAACCTACAAATATGTAAGGTCTGCTATGTGGATCCAAGGTCTTGCATTTCTCTACAGGAATGTGGGACCATGCAGGAGAACCAAAAACTTGAAAGTGCTTAACTGATGGTTTTCAACTGCTCCAAGCTTCAAAATGAGTGACTCCCTTGAAGGCTCGATGAGAAAAACGGTTCTGGATATAACAAGCACAGTTAATGGCCTCTGCCCAATACTGTGGTGCAAGAGATTTGGAGTGAATCATGCAATTTGCCATTTCCTTCAAGGACCTATTCTTCCATTCTGCAACACCGTTCTACTGAGGATTGTATGGAACTGAATGCTGCAAATCAATCCCCTCTAAAGTGCAAAACCTCTCAAACTGATGGTTGACATACTCACCACCATTGTCAGTGTGCAAAACTTTGATGGATTTCCTGGATTGCTTCTCTAGAAAAGTTTTGAAGTCTTGAAAATGATCAAATACCTCTGACTTCTATTTGAGAAAGTACACCCAAGTATATCAAGAAAAGTCATGAATGAATGTGAGGACATATCTAACCCTGCTGAAAGAAGGATACTGAAATGGACCAGCCAAATCACTATGAACTAACTCTAGTAGCTGTGAAGCTCTCCATGCCTTACCTTTGTCAAACTTTTCCTTAGGATGCTTACAAAGAATGCAACCTTGGCAAACACCACCTGAAAACTAAATTGAAGGCAACCCTGTGACCATGCTCTGCTGGTTGAGCTGTTGCAAGTAGCGGTAGTTAAGATGGCCAAACCACTCATGCCATAATCTACTCATATCATCAAAATGAGTGAACAAAACAGTCAAAGGAGGATCAGGAACAAAGTGAGAAAATAGATAGAGCCGTGACTGATGATCTGCTCTCCCAACTACAACTGTAGAACCACTGTGCAACTCATGAATCTCTGCTGAATTGGGAGTGAACTCAACCCGCTTGCCTGAACCTGTGTGAGTGATCTTGTATACCGATAGGAGATTAGTTGATAATGATGGCACACAAAGAACATCATGGAATTTTCCATCCCCCACATCACCAGACCCTCTCCCACACACCTCAACAAGAGTGTCATCACCCATCAAAATAGAAGGCATAGGACACAGCTCCAAAGATGCAAGTTCTTAGATGAAGCCATGTGGTGTGAAGCACCCAAATCAAGAACCCAAGTGGATGGTGAAGAAGCAACTGCAACAAGGACCTTGCCCTTTCCTTTCCCCTTGCTATTTTCTTTTGTCTTATTAGACCCCTCATTAGAACTTTGTTTGATAGACTCAGGAACACTGATATTATTCTTCTCAAGAATGTGTGTCAAGTGATCAATTTGTTTCTTCAGACATTTATGTTCATCATGACCGGGTCTTTTACAATAGGCACATTCGACCCTCTCTTTCTTAGGCTTGTCGCCCTTAGAAGATTGCATCTCATTAGTTGCTTTTGAAGCAACTGATATCTTATCCTTCTTCTCCTTTCTATTCTTCTGTTTCTTATCCTTACTATTGTTGTTACGAGTTTGTCCTTTTTGTTCTTTTGTGCCTTGGTTGCTAGCTAAGGCATGTGACTTAGTGGACTTAAGAGTGCCCATCTGGATTAGCTTATCCTATTCCTGAGTGAGATTGACAGTAAAATCATCTAAATATGGCATGGTGAATTGAGTACCAAGTGCACCCTTAGTAACATAGAAAGTAGAAACAAAAATAGAATATTCTGAACTTAGCTTAGAGAGAATACTAAGAATCAGTTGTTCATCTTTCTTTTCAATTCCACATTGTTTTAACTACAGCCTTACTGATCTCAATTTAGTAAAGAAATCCTGGATTGTGTTGAAATTGCCTGGACTTAAACTAGTTAGTTCAGTTTCCAACATATGACCCCTCATTGTATCTTGTGTGCCAAATAATTTTTCTAGCTTTGTCCATATTTCATTTGGTGTATTTAAAGACTCAATGTGAAAGAGCAAATCAGGAGAAATAGACAAACACAATGTTCCATATGCTTCATCACATTTGTTAAACCACTTAGGCTTATCTTCATCTTTAGCAGGTTTAGTTTCAAGTCCCATACTTATCCTATTTAATCCAGCTTTCCTTAAGTGAATTATCATGTATAATTTACACTCAAAGTAATTGTATGGAGTTAGGATGGGTAGATTTGTTTGATCTAAGATGAAGCAATGCAGAGAAGAAATGCTGAAAATAAGAGAACCCAACCAAGACAACCCCCCCTTTTCACTCAATCAAAGAACCCCCCCAATATAATATGATTTGACACTTTATATTAGTGCATTTACAATTGCCACTAGCAAGAAATACTAAGTGGTCTTGATTTCAATGCATTACAAAACCCTCATGAAGAGCATATGCTGAAAATACAACTTTAGCACAATACCTAAGGAAATAAACAACACCACTATGATCTACTCAAAAAATATGCACTTTCAAAAAAAGAATCACCTCGATATGAGGTCGTATGTGAAAGTTACAATCCTCCAAAGTTCCCAAAATGAGAACTGTGTAGTGTCACGACTAAGAATCTACAATTTCTAAAAAAATATTTACATCACAATCAAAAAATGACTGCACTAGTGCATGGAACACAAAAAAATAGCTAAAATCAAAAAACATTTTGTGGGAAACGAAGTCCGTATGAGCAAGAATGGAGCATTTGAAAATGGCCTTCAAAACTGCAACTACCAACGGAGAGGGGTACTGCTATAGCTTTCTGAGTTTGATTCTAAAAAATATATAGATTGCATAGAAAAAATGAAAGATACCAAGATGGTTTTTCTGTGCTGCGAACTAAACCCAGAAGGCATTTTTCTTGCTGATGTACAAAAGATGTAGTTCTAATGTAAACAAAATGCCTTTAGCAATAAAAAATGACCCCAGCAACCAAAAAATGTCATGAAAAGGTTGAATCAGTTACCTAAGACAAGCAAAGGCATGCTGGAACCTGCAATATTGATTGAAAACACCAAATATGCAAGTTGGTTGTCAGATTTGAGATTTAAACCCCAGTTCTGCAACTGTGTATGATGATCTCTGATTTCGGTGAAACGAAAGCTAAATCTAACTTTCTCAAGCCTCCTGAACACGTTGGAATAACTAAAAATGCTACCAGTATAACCAGAAGTGCTGCAATCACCGAGATTTCATAAAACACATGTGCAAACCCCAGAGATTAAAAAAGTTTTCGTCAAACTTTTCTGATTCTCAAGATCATCCAAAGATGCAAGAGAAGAGCATACTGGGTTTTTTGGAAAACTGTAATAAGCTTAATTAGCCCCCCCTGAATCTCTCAAATATGAAAACTAAAATCTACTCTTGCACATAGAATAGCTCTGATACCATGTTAGAATCTAAAAAGATTATTAACCTAGAAAACTAGTACAAAGAATAGATATCTAAACTATGAATGCAAATTATACGAAGTTAAAATAGCAACACAGAGTTAGTCTCCAAGAGAGTAATGCAAATGCTAGAAGCAAAATAGCATTAAGAGGATGCAAAAGTAAAAGATACAAAATACAAGTCAGGTAGCATGCTTATATAGACTAGGAAGAGGGAGGAGGTGGTAACACTGACCAATGAGGGGCAACCATTTATCAGACTAAAGATAGCAAAGTATCTTCCCAAGATAGCTAATGGATGCTCACATGTAGGAAGGTGACACCTTGCAACCACTCACCTAATAAGAGATTCTTTATTAACCTAAGCGAGATTAATAGAAGTGTAGAAAAAACCTAGGAATATAGGGAAAAATAAATAACCCAACTAGGAAATAAAAACCTACACTAACACAAAAGACATAGTGTTATAAGTAATCCTTCCTTCGCAAACCAAATTTGCTTGATTCTTTTAGATGGAAATGGATTGATCATGTGGAAGTATTTCAATTTCTAGGTATTCCCTTACCTTTTTAGGCTTCTCCCTTTGAGTTTTGGTAGGCCGTGACAGACAAAATTGAGAAAAAGCTTCAATACTAGATAACCAAGCCCTTTTCTTTGGTTGGTAAATTTCAAATCTAACTTAGAATTTTGGCTACTGCCCATGTTTATTACTCTTCTTGTTGGGTCCCCTATAAGGCCTCCTATTCAAAAATTAAAAATCTTCTCAAAGATTTTATTTCAGCCTCTACTAATGGGCATCAAGGCTTCCATCATATTTTCTAGGAGTTTTGTTTCCTTCCTCATGAAGCTAGAGGACTTGGATTGATGTCCATTTCTAGGTAGGGGCATTTCTTTATGTGCCAAATGGATTATCAAAGCCCTTAAGGGCAATGAGGCCTGAAAAATTCTCATCAAGCATTGTATTAGTATCGGTGTCCTATCAAGAAGACCAACTTGGAAGGATTGGATCTAGGAATCCTTTTCACTATGTGGGATCTAGTCACAATTCAAGGAACCCTTATCATTGAAAGTATTTGGAAGGCTTGGGAACTCATCAAACCATTTCTCTATTGGGTAGGAAATGATTTTTGCAATGTTTTATCCATTAATCACTAGTTTGTTTAGTGGCCTCCTATTCTTAGTTTTCAAGACCATCCCTTTGCTAGAATGTCATGGATCCATGCCTTGAAATTCTTCAAAAGAGGAGCTCATGTTTTTTCGGATTATATTAATAGAGCTACCAAGAATTTTCTTTCTTAGCTTGAATTTAGGCTTAAATTTAAGCTTTCTAACCATGATCAAGAGACTTTACAAGTCATTATTGATGTTATTTCTCCCTAGATAATTCACAAGATAGGGGTTCATTCCCTCAAGCTCTAATGGAAGGACTGGAAATGGTACCTAGACACCCCTTGCCAAAATTATAGCCTACAAGGGCTATTTATGGCCATCTCCACATCTTCCTATGGTGGATCAACTCAACCTTCATTGGCAACTTCAATCATCTCTTGGGACCTGGCACCAAAGGTTCCATTGCATTTGGTCCACTATCTTGGAGCCCAAGTTGGATCATTTTTCCTAGTGCATCCTATACCAAGGACTTCCTCTAGGTGCTTGTCTTACTCATATGGGTATTCCCAATCATCACTATCCATTTTGTGGACAATTTGAGTCTCAAAAATCTCTTATGATTTGGGCCTATGCTTAAATAACCTAGAATTAGATTCATGATTTCTTCAGGCCCTTTTAGCCTACTCTTTTTTCTTATTAGGTAAAAGTTCAAAACTGTGTCACACTTTGGGCCAACTTCTCAGCATAAACAAATTTAAGTATTTTCAACTAAAAGTTAATTTTGGAGAAAATTATGTTCTATCTAGATTCATTCTAGCTAAATTAGATCTAGGCCACAACTTTTCCAATTGGAACCATCCACTAAAAACATATGTAGCATCACTTTGAGGCTCATTTACCAAAAAAATAATTTTTTTTAAAAACTTGATGTTCTAACAACTCCTACTCATGCAAATAATCATTTTTAGAGAATATAAAAATATTTTTTTGTAGATCTATAAGTTTACTTTGTAAAAATATATGTTTTCTTTAAATTTCAATTAGTGTTTATATTTTATTTTTTTATTTCAACTAAAATTAGGTCATTAGTACCAAATTATGGTGTTGATTGTCCTCTCAAGAAAAATAAAGTAAAGTTTATCAAAAAAATTTGAAAAAAATATGATGCACTAGGGGAGAGGATGCACTAGTGGACAGGATGCACTAGAGGAGAGATTCCTTGTCAAGATGATATAATTTTTTTCCTGTTTTGGATAAATAATCAAGATAAAAGATGATGTCCCATCAAAACAATTGTGTTTTCATTACACACCTCTTCCAATATTTATTTAAAAAAATATGTTTATCAAATCAGGGAAAAAATTAATCCATGCACTAAAGTTTTGAGTTATGAATACACACAAAAATATAGAAGGAAAATAAATGAAATTTACTATATAAAGTGTGACATCCCATTTAATCTTATTTTTTAGCATTTTATCAACAACTAAATTATAGTATCAATTTTATAAAATACTACATTTAAATAATTTTTTAAAATTTTTTAAAAAATACAAACATAAAATATAGTCTACACTAAAAAATATATATTTTATTAGTTTACATCATTTTAAAATTCAAAACATATATGTCACTTTGTAGTAATTCAAGTTAAAAACCCGCAATTGTGTTACCACTAGGCACCACCACCACCACTCCTTAGGCACTTGAACAAATGCCTCATAGCCAAATACTTGCAAGTGTGTTACCACTAGTTTTCTTCCAATTCACACTTCATATAGAATCTTATTTTTTAGTGCACAAGTGGGACACCTATCTTTTAGTAGCATGTGGTGCTAACTACCTTTTCCCAAATCTCCTATCCTAGGCCTACAATACTCAACATACTCTTGCCCTAATCCAAAAAAGTTTTTTTAACCTATTTTATTTTGTATTCTAGTATGGTTTGTAAGGGATATTTATTTGCCTTATAGTTCTAGTATACTTACAAAATTCATTAAACTCTTTAGAATATAATTCACTACTATTATTTATCCTAAGAACTTTTATTGTCTTATTGGTTTGATTATTAGCTAGAGCTTTGAAACCCTTAAACTTGAGAAATACCTCGCACTTAAGACTAAGAAAAAATATCCAAGTATACCTAGAATGATCATCAATGATTAAGAAGTTGTGTAGAAACTTACCAATAGATGGGATATCCATAGGACCAAACACATTGTTTTGTATCACCTCCAATTTGCCTCCTCAGCTATAGTACTTCCAATGTTTAATGACACTATATTTTGTTTCCCTACCATACAATTTTTAGAAAAGTCAATACCAATGAAATAATCACCAAGACCTTTCACCATATCTTTACTAACCAAAGATTTTAATCCCTTTTCACTCAATGCAAATGCCACAAGAACCTAGATTTAGATGCAATAATATTAGCACAACTAGATAAAGTTGATGCATCCAACCTACATACAGTGGCATGAACTCCTACATCAACCATTTTTTTTAATTTTTATTGGTAATAAAGTGACATCTTTTATTTTTTGTCACACACCTTTTACCAACACCAAATTACATCTTACTAATCTACTCTCCGTCGGTCAAACATTTGGTCGTCGGTGAAACAATTCCATCAGTCTCTGATATCATTAGTCTTGCCGACCATTCTATCCCATCAGTATAACTTCCTACATCGGTCAGACATTCTCGTTGTCTCCCGATATGTATTTCACGCCGATGTGCCTTTGTCGGTATGACTTTAACTATCGATAAAGCTTTAAAACGTTGCGTCGATGAGCTTGCTCACTCCGATGGGTCTACTATGCACATGTATAAACTTCTTCCCACTCTGCCCTATTTTGAAAATTTAAAACATCACAACAAAATGCAAACATATATACACATGGGCTCCAAGCCCTTGGTGCTCCTGCACCATACTCCCCCTGTGTGGAAGAAGTCAAGTCACCTCTGGTGACAACAAGGCAAAATCAATGCCCCGTTTCTTGAACTCTGACTCTGCAATCTAGGTAGCCTCTGCTTCAGGAAATTGTTTCCACTTAATCAGGTGCTCCATGTACACACCATGTTTGGTCTGTTTCTGCACGCGAGAATCCAGAATTCTCTCAGCTTGTGGTGTGATTGTTGGAGGCAAGGTTACATCATTCACTGTCTGTGTAGCTTTTGCACTAGATTACCCTACTACTGAATGAGGACCTTTATATGGCACCAAGTCCTGAACATTGAACACTGGTGAAATTGCCAAGTCTGCTAGCAAATCAATCCTATAGGCATTGTTGCCATACTTGTTCAGAATTCTGCAAGGACCAATCCGTCTCATCTGCAATTTGGTTGGTAGCCCTTTCTGCAATCTAGCTTTGTTTAAATGAACCATGACTAAATCACCAACTGCAAATTGAATATCCTTCCTGTGTGCATCTACCCTATCTTTGATCTTCAGGGTGTTTTCCATCAATTGCTACTTCACTTGGTCATGAATCTCCTTCATAGACTGTGCAAAATTTTCTGCATGACCACTTCTAAACTCCATGTCTCCAAGAATTCTGAGTTCACATACACCTCTCGGGTGCATTCCATAGACGATTTCAAAAGAACTCTTGCCAGTAGTCCTGTTCACACTGTCATTATAGGCAAATTCTGCCTGATAAATGACTTGATCCCAACTCTGTCCATATTCTTTTGTCAAACACCTTAACAGGTTGCCCAATGTCCTATTCACCACTTCTGTTTGGCCATCTGTCTATGGATGATATGCTGATCCAAAAGATAGATTTGTCCCTAACCTCTGCCATAGAGTTTTCCAGAAATGTCCCATGAACTTAGCATCTCTATCAGACACAATGCTTGCTGGTAGTCCATGAATCCTTATGACCTCTTTGAAAAACAAATGAGCTATATGACTGGCATCATGAGTCACCTTACAAGGAATGAAATGACTCATCTTGCTGAATCTATCAACAACTACAAAAATACTATCAAAACCAGTCTTAGTCTTTGGTAGACCAACTACAAAATCCATACTTACACAATCCCATGGTCTGGAAGGAATGGGTAATGGTTGATACAGTCCAGCATTTGAAGAAGTTCCCTTAGCCTTCTGACAGATGATACACTGCTCCACATACTTTCTGACATCTTTGTGCATCTTCAGCCAATAGTAGAACCTCTGGACTAATTCCAATGTTTTGTTCAGACCAAAATGTCCACTCAAACTACCATTATGCTTCTCTTGTATAAGATTTTCTCGCATGGATCCTTTTGGTACACACAACTGTCCACCTTTGAAAAACAAACCCTACTGCAATGTGTACTCTACAAATTCACTATGAAAGTGATTCTCAAAGTCTTGACAGACTTTGTATGCCTCAGCTAAATCTTCATCCTCCTTGTAGAGAGCTCTGAACTCTTCCATTCCTATGCCTCTTAATTGCACTTCTTGTACTGTGAGCATCCTTCTACTTAAAGCATCTGCTACTTTGTTGAGCTGTCCCTTCTTGTGCTTAATTGTAAATGTATAAGACTGCAAATACTCCATCCACTTGATATGCTTATGGCTCAACTTATCTTGTGAGTTCAGAAAACTCAAAGCTTGATTGTCTGTATACACAACAAATTCCTTAGGTAGGAGGTAATGTCTCCATTTTCTAAGTGCTTGGACTAGAGCATAGAGCTCCAAGTCATATGAAGAATATCTACTCTTTGCTTCATTTAGCCTCTCACTGAAAAAGGCTACTAGTCTATTCTCTTGGCTGAGTACTGCCCCTACTGCAATATTGCTAGCATCACATTCTAAAGTAAACAACTTGTCAAAACTAGGCAGCACTAACACTGGCTATGTGGCTACTTCTTTCTTCAATAGTTCAAAACTATTATTAGCTAATTGTGTCTAGTGAAATTTTGTTTTCATTCCACCTTTGATTGTATCAAGCATGGGTGCAAAAATAGCACTGAAATTCTTAATGAATTTTCTATAAAACTGAGCTAAGCCATGGAAACTTCTCATGTCAGTTGCTGCTCTGGGAGTAGGCCAACTCAATATGGCTTCTACCTTTGACTTGTCCATTTTCAATTCTCCTTTGGACAACACAAAACCAAGGTATACCAATTCCTGCTTCATGAATTCACACTTCTCGAAATTCATGGTTAGTTGTTCATCATCAAAACAATATTTACATGTTCAAGATGCTCTTCTTTAGTTTGACTAAAAATCAAGATGTCATCTAGATAAACAACTACAAATTTACCCGTATAGTCCTTAAGGACTTCATTCATGAGTCTCATGAATGTGCTGGGAGCATTTGATAAACCAAATGGCATAACAAGCCATTCATACAGCCCTTCTGTAGTTTTGAAGGCTGTTTTCCATTCATCACCTTCCTTGATTCTAATCTGGTGATAACCACTTTTCAGGTCTATCTTAGTGAAATACTTAGCTCCTCTTAAACAGTCCATAAGATCTTCAATTCTGGGAATTGGAAATCTGTACCTTATGGTGATCTTATTGATAGCTCTGGAGTCTGTGCACAATCTCCATGTTCCTCCTTTCTTTGGTGCCAACACTGTAGGCACTGCACAAGGACTTATGCTTTTTCTAACCAATCCCTGGTCAAGCAATTCTTGTACTTGTCTGGTTATTTCCTTATGTTGTTCTGGAGTCATCTTGTAAGGAGCCTTGTTAGGCAAAGATGCTCCTGGAATCAGATCTATCTGATGGCTTATAGTCCTCTGTGGAGGTAGTGTTGCTGGTGTTCCATCACTAATAATGTCCTTATACTGTTCCAGTATAGTCTGCACCTCTTTTGGGATCACTACCTTTTTGTCTTTTTGTTCCTCCTTAGGTTTCACTATGACAGCATAACCAATACCATCCTCCTTAAGAGTGTTCAAAAACTCTTTGCGACTTACAACTAAGATACTAGGACTCTTAGTCTTATTTGCTTCTTCCTCTTCTAATGATTGAATTTTATAGGTGACACCATCTTTTTGAAAAGAATATGCATTCTTCTCACCATCATGTATGGCCTTCCGGTCAAACTGCCATGGTCTGCCCAATAAGAGATGACATGCATCCATAGGTAGGATATCACAAAGTACCTTGTCTTTGTATCCACCTATACCAAACTCTACCCAAGTTTGCTCATTGACTATCACATGTTGACCTTTATTTAACCATGTGACTCTATATGGATTTGAATGAGGTATTCTTTGCAAATTTGGTTTTCTACCTGCTTCATCAGACACTATGTTATCAGTAGACCCAGAGTCTATAATTACTTGACATACCTTATTCATAATCTTGCATCTGATTATGAATAATGCTCTCCTTTGGCTTGGTTCAACTTTCACTGGTTCTTTGATCAAGGTTCTCCTTACCATGATGTTCTCTCCCACTTCTGAGGTTAGACTGACTTCAGGTGATTTACTGCTTGAAGCAGCATCTTGTACATAATGATTTCTTTTATCAACTCCTTGAGAAGAAGATGTGCCCTTATCAAGACACCTATATGCTGGATGGCCCAATTGACCGCAATTGTAGCATTTCATAGTGGCAAAGTAGGATCCTCTACCTGATCCTCCTGATCTTCCTCTGTTATATCCCCTTCCTCTGTAGTTTCCTCTACTACTAGTCTCTCCATTCTGCTCTATGAGTTTGGATTCTCCTTGGGGTCTTTGATCAGTATTCCTACCACCATAATTCCCTCTTCCTCTGTTGTCTCTGCCTCTTCCTCTTGACCCGCTGTTTGATTCTTGTTTCTTCTTGCCCTTCTCCTCTACCTTGAGTGCTAGCTGATAGCTTTGATGTACTGTTGTAGGGCTAAATAAGCTGATTTCCTCTTGAATACTCCATCTCAAACCATTGAGATATCTTGCTAATTTCACATTTTCATCTTCCATCACCTTAGACCTCAGGCATAGTTTTTGAAACTCCTCAGTGTATGCACTGACATCTAATTCTCTTTGTCTCAAGTTTTGTTGTTTCTTATACAACTGGACTTCATAATCTCCAGGCATGTATACCTCTTTGATTTTAGCCACCATACCCTTCCAAGTAGCTATAGGTTTCTTGTCTTCTTTCTCTCTTTCGGTTTGAACAAATTTCCACCATGTCAAGGTAGCTCCTCTGAGTCTTGATTTAGCCACCTTCACCTTTTGAGCTTCACTCACTCCATCACATTCAAAGTGATTTTCTAAACCTTCTATCCATTCCATAACCAAATCAGGTTCCATCTTTCCACTAAAAAGAGGAACTCCTTCCAATGACTTACCACTCATGGCTTTCAAGGCCTTCAAGAAAGGTTCTTCTTCCATCTTAGGATCAGGTGTGGGCTCTTCATCTTCTATAGACACGCCTTTTTCCTTGTTTACTTTCTACTTGACTTCTTCAATCTTTTCCATCATTACACCCAGTCTACTTTCCATTTCTGCCAATCTTTCCTGTAGGAGTCTATTCTCCTCTTCTTGATCATCAACCTTCTTTGCTAACTCTACATTAGTCACCATCTCTCTAGCTGAACCTACAGACTCACTTGAACTCGGTGATGACATACAACTTCTTCTATCCCAACCTAGGAATAGCCCAAATCTTTAATTTGGCTCTAATACCAATTTGATGGGGAGGCCTATGGGTTTAGCAAACCTATCTTGACACAACACTTCAAGACCTATATCAATCCCAAGTCTCCCTACCAATTCAAGTGCTCATAGACATTTTCTACCCCAAAATGCCTATGTCAACCTAACTAGTCTATTATAGAGGTGAAAGACCTGTTTGCCTGGTGTTCCCAATGCAGACAATGCTTACTTGGTGTGAGGTATTCTTCTTTACCCTCACTGTTTCCAAGATTCCTAATCTCCAAGGCTTATAGCCTTCTTGAGTCCATTATCAGCCCTCCTCTCTGGGTTCAGGGTTCTGATTACTTGGTACTCAATTCTTCCACTTTGTTTTCACCCCTGTCTCTTAGACTGCAACTTGCTTACTAGCTGGGCTATGGCACAGCTCGCCTAGTACAAGTTCACATGGCCTCTCTCTGTCAACCCATTCACAACAATAGAAAGAAAAACAAAAAAAAGAGACTCTGTTTGATTTCCCCCCATGACTATACAAAGAATATGCGAGGACACCAAACTAGATTCATTATGTACAAACAGAAACAAAACTAACAGGAATTAAACTATCTACTCTACTGCAAACCAGATTATGCAAGTACTCTACAGACAAAATTCAAATGGATTCAACTATCAATGTTTTTATTATCAGAAGTTCCTCTATTACATTCACAGCATCTCAGGCTTCAAAACATCCCAACCCCATTCTCAGACTGAATCTCATCTTATATATTAACTATCCTTGTCCGTTATCAAACAGTTAGGGCTTTCTGCATTAGTAGGTTCTCATCGGTGAAACAATGCCTATCGGCATTCTCAGATCTCACTTCTCCGATAGCTTATTTCCTACCGGTGATCCTAATGTCATTTTTACTTAGGTTACTTTCACTAACCGTCATCGGTGTGACAAACACCATCGGCACACTCCAGTCTTCTTCTGCCGATACCCATCTTCTCCCCGACATAACAGTTTGTGGCTTTGGTTCTTGCCTATCGGCAAGACGTCAACTATCGGCAGCTTCTAAACTGCTCACGCTGATAAACTCCATCTCGCCTATGGCACCTTCTAATCCAACTGTCGGCGTGACTTTAGCATCGGCCAAACCTTCGACTCCTCCGCCGATGTTATTTCTCACACCGATGTGTTTTACATCAAATTCACTTTCGCCAAGACTAACCCCGTCGGTGTAACTTAAAAGTTATTCACCGATATCAACACTCTTACCGATAGCAGTGTCTTTGTATTCACTTTCGGCAAGACTCCTTCCATCGCTCAACCTCTTGACCTGGCTTCCGATGTTCATCGCTCACACCGATGGACCTAACAACCCCTTCGTTGGTCAAACCACATTCTATCGGCAAACCTCAAATTTGTCCCGCCGATATTGTCGGTCATGCCAATGCTCCTTCTATCAGCGTAACTTCACTATTCTCCTACCGATGTTCTATCAGCGTAACTTCACCGTTCTCTTGCCGATGTGTACCCATCGCCGAGACTCCTCCCATCGGCAACTCTGTCCATTCTCCTGCCGACAATAAATCTCATGCCGATATGCTTATGGCAATTCTCTGTCAGTCAAACATTTGGTCGTCAGTGAAACTATTCCATCAGTCTCTGATATCATTAGTCTTGCTGACCATTCTATCCCGTCGGTATAACTTCCTACATCGGTCAGACATTCTTGCTGTCTCCCGATATGTATTTCATGCCGATGTGCCTTTGTCGGTATACCTTTGTCGGTATGACTTTAACTATCGATAAAGCTTTAAAACGTTGCACCGATGAGCTTGCTCACTCTGATGGGTCTACTTTGCACATGTATAAACTTCTTCCCGCTCTGCCCTATTTTGAAAATTCAAAACATCACAACAAAATGCAAACATATATACAAATGGGCTCCAAGCCCTTGGTGCTCCTGCACCAGGCAGGTACATCATCATCATCATCATACTCTATGGTAGAAAAAGGATTTTCACTCTCAACTTTCTCATCAGTGTTCTTAGAGATGAATTTGGTTAAATCTTCTAATATCAAAGGATGTTCACTCATAAGGATTAGGAATTTGTCAAAATCAAGATCTTTGATAAATGCATGCAGAAATATCATAGAAAAATGACATGAAGGTGCCATTGCATTGTTTTCAATGTAAAATTATATTTTAAAATATTTTCAAATTTGATGCACAAGACAAGTGCAAAAGAATGTATGAAAATGACTTAAAATGCTTGATTTTGTTTTGTACTTTTTCAATGTAAATAAATGAAAGAAAAGGTGTTGTAAGGATTTTGATCAAGCGTAGCAAATTATATGTCTGATATCAGTCCAATATAGCAATAAGATCCTTCACAACACACTCTTGATGCAAATCCAAGATAATGACAAGTCAAAATATAGTGAAAATATGTCAAAATAGGCACCTTTTTCACCAAATCTCAATGCAAAAGAGCATAACAAAGGGTGTTTTGAGGAAAATGATGATGGAAAGAAAATTATATCAGAAATAACAGCCACTTAATGTTAAGATATCCATCACAACATGCTTTTAGTGCCACTTAAGGTCAAACCCTAGTGAAAATATAGCAAAAATAGACAATTTTTTCACGGTTTTTTACTTCCAAGACCTAGAAAAAGTGGTGTTGTAATGAATTTTAGGAGATGCAAAAAATAATACTGATGATATCAGTCACCTCAATCCATAAAATTGATCAGAACACACTTGGAGTGTAAACTAGGCCAAACCCTAGGGCAAAAATAGCAAAAAAGTGTAGTTTTTCACCAAATTTTCAATAAAAGAGCCCGATAAAAGGGTGTTGTGAAGATTTTTAGGAGGGGAAAGAAGTAATTATCCTAATAACAACAAATTAATGCAAAAATACTTTACACAACATGCCTATGGTGTAATTTTGGAGAGTCGATAAGGTCAAATTTAGTGAAAATCAATGTTTTTCAAGCCCTAGATTTGATATCTTGATACAAAATGTTATATGAATGTTTCAAAGTCTGATTTATGGTGAAAATGAATTACTCTCAAGTCTAAAAATGAATTCCAAGCTTTAATATGCAAAATGCCAATGCAAATCTAATGAAAATGCATGAAAATTGCCAGTTTTTGTTGAAATTTTCTATCCAAAAATTCAAATATATGAAATATAAATAAAAATTTACACTAAAATGAAAGACTATAGCTAAATGCAAGTTTGAATGGGTCTCTAAAATTAGTAAAAAAATCTAAAAGAAGATTTTTCCTGCTAACCCTAGATTTTGGAATTACTAGGTTTAATGAAAATTGTCAAAATTTCTACAAAAGCCTAGCAAATTAATGATGCAAATGCAATGCAAATTATTGAATTTTTGTGTTTTTCTGTAGGTTATATCAGATTTGATGCAAAAATCATGAATTAGGGAAATTTAGAAAGAACTAATGTAATTTAGTAATCTATATGAAAATGGAAGCTAAGGTTTTCAAATTTTTGTAAATTTTTCAAATTTTTTGTAATTTTCTCAATGAAATAAGATGAAAGACTATATGAATGAATGAAATCAATCCAAATCTAAAGACACACACTCAGCAAGTTGCAATTTAAGTCCAAAAACATGGGTTCACCAAAATGTTTAGGAGGGTAAAATTTGGATTGTTTATGTTTAGTGTTGTTATATGTTTGAATCCTCCTTTCACCCTATACATTCAAGGATCTAGGGTCAAGTGGAAATGCACTATCATACACTAGATCACTATGAGATGTAGGGAAACTTGTATTAGGATGTTTAATTATCAATTTTCTTTCTCTTATGCTTAATTGACCATTAAAACCCTAATTTCGTAAATATGATTGTAAACAGAAGAATGGTCGAGAAAAAAATCTTGCAGAGGGAAGTAAAATATCAAATCACAGAATACCTATTTTCAGGGTTCTGAGGTAGAAAAGTCAGGGACAAAAGAGCGGGTGCCCAAGTCCAGTGCCCTGCTTTTTATCTGGATATAGAAACTTAGTTTGCAACTCTTCCCTGTTGTTCTAGAGATTTTCCCATCATGAAAGTTGGAGGATTAATGAGAGGACGTCCAAGTCCAAGGTGCTAGTTTTCTTCCTATTCTACAATTCTAACACTTCAAGATGCCTTTTTGCAACTTCACTTTGTCTAGATCTGCAACCTGTAACCTACAACCATGAAAACTTTTAGAGGGGGTTGTGGTGTTTAGAGACTTGCCTCAGTCAAGCCCTGGAGGACACTTAAGTCTCCAAACACCTTTGTCAGATAGAGAGTGCATGCCTAGGGAGGCAGAGGTAAAAATCTAAATAAAATAATGATAAAACACAATATGATGTCACCTTGTAGTGAGGATATCATGGGAGGAAGATGCTCTTCATTTCATGATGAAATAGATGCTCAAATATGCAAACACAAACACATAGACCACACAAATCTACTCTTGTAACACAATGAATGCCTTGAATCACCTTTAGAATGCAATAGTTTGCTAGTAATCATCTTCTAGTTTACAAATGAATGCCTAAACATACTTTTATATGCAACTACAAACACTCCCACGAAGATTTTCATAATTCAAACATATTGTGTCACAATAGGACCCAAATAATGGTCACAAGCTGGCACCCAAAAATTGGGACTACCCCAAAATAGGGCAAGACTAGGGTGCGGGCACCCAAGTCCTCCCCCATTTTGGGTAGGGTCAAGCTCAAGGGGTTCTCCTAGGTCCCATTTGTCTTGTTACCTAGGGCTCATTCCATTAGGATGTCAAATTATGAAGTAAGATGTCCTAAATGCATACAAAAGACCTGGGAGCTAAACCTAAAGAGGGAAAAGCCCCCAAGGGGACATTTTCTGATGTTACACACACACAATCTATATGCAAACTTTATGCCAAAACTCTTCCAAAATTGCTATTGAAGATCAGTGATTTGTTGAAGCTCTTTGAAGTTAGTTGATTATGCTATCATGGAGACAATGGATGGAGATTAGGAATCAAGATCTTGAGACTATCTTGCTCTTCCTAGGGTTTGTACACCTTTTGCATGATCAGGAGAAGGGTTGAAGCCTCCAACATCGAGCTTGGAATCCTCCACAAACATGCAAGTCTTCATTGCTTTCATCTCCTTGAGGTGAAGTTGTGTTTGTTCATTGAGTGAAGCAAATTGTTGATCTTTCCTTGATACTTGAGTCATCTAGGGTTTTATCTTTATGCATGCACATTTGTTATATGAACACACACATTTGCAGATCTTTATATTGGGCTATTGTTGAGGTAGGAATACCAAAGACGGGGCTTGACTAAGGTAAGCTCATATATAGCCACAACCATCTTTGTCCTCCTTTTGCATGTATAGGTTGAATTCGTCAAGATCTGGTGGAAAGAAGCAACAGGAAGACGAATATTACAGACACAGTTGTCATAGAGTTTAGATTTTAATATTCTAAGACTTTTAGGACATTGGCACTAATGCCCTAGTGCAAATGGATGACTTCTTTAGGATCTGGAAGCCTCTGGAGGTTAAAAGACATCTATTGCAGAAAATCCTAACATTTGAAAGCTTCTGAGGCACTGGCATTGGCACCCTAGTCCAACATGTCCTTTATTTCTGGGTACACTGTCTCTGCATTGTTTCCTCTACATTTATGTAATCATTTCATTCATATCTGTATCAGAAGTTAAGTTATCACAGTTTGATTAGCAATTTAGGGTTTCACACTTAGTGAAAGAAACTAGCTTGTAAAGACCTGATCAAGACAGTCACATAGACCTAATTGGCAGGAAAAGTGAACATTGGAAATAGTAGTTTATCCCTAAACTTATATCCCTTGCTTCCCTAATGCTTTGGCATGTGAAAGTGTGGGACTTGAGGTCTTCTATCTTGCTTCCCCATTTTCCCACTAAACATCTCATTATTTTTTACTCTAACCCATTATTTGAGAGATTTATTGTTATCCACTATTGTCTCTGACCACCCTAATTCCTGCTACCTTCCGTGCACCACATTTATCTTTAAATTTAACTAGGGAGGAAATTACAGAGCTATTTATGAGGGGGTTTCGTAGTGTTTATGATGGATGGCATGAAATAATCCACTCCAGTTGAGGGGAACACTACCACATTAGAGATTTGATTTTAGCTTGATGAGAAAGTTTTTCTACAAATCACATATTCTATAGGGATTTTGTCACTAGTGGATCAAACACATATGGTTGTGAACTCCCTTGTATTTTACGACTATTTCATCTTCTAAAGCCTTTCATTCTACCATTTTCTTCACATTGCATTTCTTGTCTAGGCTTTTGTAATAAAACCTAAGAAATTCACACTTCATTTTTAGATTTATTTCCAATCTAGCATCAAGGGGTAAAATTTCCTATGTTGCAGGTCATAAAAATTTGAATCATAAATGAATCCACCTTGGCACTATGTAATTTGCTATTGATTTCTCTTTGTACTTACACCATTTGTAATTGTCATCCAAAGACTCTTCACTTCTCACTTAAATTATAATTATCTGGCTTGATTTCCCATCAACATTGTTCATACTAAAAAACATTTCACATTAGATAATCTATTTCTTAGAATATATTTCATCTTGAAGGATGGAACTTTGAAAGTGATCTTGATGGCACCCAAGGAACTATGTAGACAATAGGCTTCTAGGTTATACAGTTCCATAACGTGACTATAGCAGCTATAAGATAAAATATAGCAGGAAACAAAGAATATCTACTCCTTCAGAATAGACAACAAGATTAGAGGAAAAATAATGCAGCTAGCAGTAACTAAAACAAAAGATTAAAAATATTAAATTTTTAACTTGTATGCTACGATGGAGAATGAAAAAATCACAAGTGTCAAAAATTGTTGATAGATGGTGATTATGGTTGAGAAAATTATTAACAAGTGGTTAATGATTATTGACAATTTAATAGGTGGGGTGGTTGTTCAAAAAGTGACAATGTGTTATTGTTTCAAGAATTACAGGTATCAAGTTCGTTACATTTCCATTCCTCATTTGTGCAATGAATTCAATGGGTGGGGAAAGTCCTGAATTTTTCCACATGTTCTTTACGTCTAATATAATTATTTTTATGAATATTGCAAGTTAACTAAAAAGGCAACTCATTAACCTTACCATTTTGCACCAAATCTCTACAGTGACATGTTACAGTGCTCTTTTTATCTTAAGCACTTCTCTTTCCATATTACTAACCATTGATTTCTTTAAGAGGTGTTGCTAATGAAGGATCTGGAATGGGGGGATTCACACTTGAGATGTTAAGGAATGACTATTGATGTGATCTTATAGTACTCCTAGATTGTGTCACATGGATCTCTCATGCCTAATTGAATTTATCTTTTGTAACTAGTTCTATATTCTTTTAACCTATTTAACTAGTGACTATTTAACATAACCTATCATGTCTACAAATCAAGAGTGATCGACCAAGGATATCTTGAGATCCGATTTTACAATGAAATGGTGTGGGAACTTTTGACGATTGAAACTAATAAGAGACTGCCACTTGTCTCTTGAACTCCCTAATCCTCACTAAGTATGATAGAATTTGAGATGAAAAATGCATTCCCACAAACCAATGTCAAACTTTATATAAACAATGGTTTACATTTTTCATACAATTTGAAGATAATTATAAGTATATGATTCTTATCATGTTTTTTTCAATACATGTAACTATTTATTGAAAAATTATTCAAAAATAACATCTCAATAATATAAACAATATTTATCTTATAAATTTGTTTTAGATAACTTAGAAGTAATTCTAAGTCTTTATATATAAGTAACATCTTAAGTAAATCTTAAAATAACTAATGATAACTACTTTATGAGATAGAGCAAACTTTTAAAATCATGAAATCTTATTTAGAACTTAAATTTCATAAAGAATATCTTAAATGCATTTATCTCAAAAATATTAGAGATATTAGTTTTAGTTATTTTATTTAATTAAGAGTTAATTTATTTTATTTTATTTACTTAATAGTTATTTTATAGTTTTAGTCTTTTTAAATAGTAGAGCCACATTTGAGTGCCTTGGTGGGCTATTTTACTTAAAACTAACGTTAGTTTGTTTAAGTATATAAGTTATGCTTTATTTTTTATGTACATAGATGCCTCCCAGTTTAATCAACGACACTAATTGTATAGAAAAAGTGTGTATATAGTGGTTAGTATTTATTTTGTACTATTATTTTTTGATTATGAATAAGTATTTTTTAATTGATCATATTTGATCATTTAATATTGTAATTTAATATTTTAAAAATATTTAAAATATTTGATAATAAATGAAATAGCTATTTTGGATAAATAAATTGAATTGAAATATCAATAAAAATTTAATAACTTGAAGTACAAAATGTTTCATTTGTGAGCATAATATTTTGATGATAACAAGGAGGAAACAATGTTGTAGCTTTATAATGTGTTGAAGACACTACAAAGTAGTAGAAAAATAACAGGTAGTTTAAGTTTGTAGCATCAGCTTATTTGATTACTTTGTCATGGTCTATTGTAAAATTTGTTTACATTTTAAAGATTTAGAACAATGGACTAGCCTCTATAAATTGTCTTATTAATCTTTTATTATTTTTCATTTTGTAAAGAGAAACAACAGTTGGGAACCAACTATCGCTGCTTCTCATCTATAATTTTATGTGTTTTAAATGGGCACTTTATTTGATGTTCATCTTTCACTAGGGCCCATATCCTAACTTGGTTGTTTCTTTTTCTTTGTTTTCCACTTCATTTCAAATAATAAAAGAATTTTATATTGGTGTTTGGTTGAGTCTAGGCACCCATTTTCTTTTTGTAATTTGTTTGGTTCATTAGTGCCAATTTTCAAACGATTAACTTACAAATACCAATCTTTTAAATTTATTCCATTTTTTCTATTTTTAAACACTAACTTTAATAAAAATTTCATTTATCCACCACTTCATTTTTGAATACCACCCTCATGTGACAAAGCTTTAAAATGCTCTAGTAACTTTTTGCCTTTGCAAAATAAAAACTATGAAAACTCCACCATTGCAAGCTTAAAGGAGCTCAAGTAGCCCAGATAGTGTAATGTGTAGATTCATTCGAGAGATATGATTGGAGTGCATTACAAAAGGATTGGAGTGCATGTACACCATTCCATAAAATAATTATTTGAGCAAGCAATTCTACATCATAAGGCTTTATCATAGTTGAACATGTGACCATAGAATACATGAAAGGTTGAATAAGATTTAGTGGAAGTCTATTGGTATATGCTAAAACTTACAAAGCTTAAATTTTAGAACTGCCTTAATTCGCCCAAATATCTTTTGTATGGATTGGTGTACATGCATTCCAAGATCTTGGGAATTAATCTATACTTTACACTATTTAGTTATTTGTGGTCATTTGGCCAATTTATTTCACACTAATATTGTTAGGGATTTTTAAAGGAATGAAGGAAATATTGTTTACAATTGTCAATGTCAGTTGTCACAACAATTGGTAAAGGTTGATGGAATCAAACAAGGGTGAAATAATGTTTTTAATTTCCTTCAAAGCATGCTAGTTGTGTGGCATGGAATCATGTACAAACTATTGCATACATTTTGTATATAAACTATCCAATGTAACATTTTCTATGAAATTGGATTGAATTTGTTTGGATGTTGCAATGAGGAAACACAAACTATATAAAATGTGTTAAATAATATATATTTGTTTATTTAATTTTACTAAAACATATATTCAAATGGAAAAAGGTTTGAAATTAGTATCAATATGTGTGTAAATTTATTATCTTTTGTTTCAAGTAATATTTTTCTAAATGTGAATGATATTCAAATAAATGCTTATATCCTCAAATGAATGCAATGAATGCAACCTTTTGTAGATAGTCTTTCATTGTATTCTTTTCATTACCATATTCACAATATATACTTTAGAAAAAAACTTTTAGCTTAGAACATTCACACCTTCATGATGTACATGTGGATACTTCACAATCGTATACCAAGATGGATGCTTGACAATTGTATACTAATGCATTGAGAGATTTTCCCTCATTACCAATATTATATTATCTTGTCTTTATTTTCACTACTTCACACATATTGTCTTCAATATATACCTCTAAAATAAGAGCAAGTTCACCTTTATAATATAAGTCCAATGTGTAGGAACAAAAACACAAACAAACAAAAAGCTCATTATAGACTTGTTTGGTAGAAGCAAAGGAAATTGGGGATCACATTCCAAACAAAATTGAAATTGTTATAAAACATTCCTTCAATTGATTATAAACAAACATGCAATATGAGCATATTTCAAATGTTGTAGAAGATATTATATACATTTCAAAGTTGTATTTCAAAATCTTTTAAATGGCACCTTTAGACATTTGTTTCTCATTATTATTTATATAATTTACAAAATAAAAATAAACCCATAAAAAATATTCTATACACAAAAACTTAAATTCTAATGCACCATAATTTAAATATTATTTATATACAAAAAATGGTAAATAAAAATAATGTACTAATCAAATTGTACTCTTTAACATATTAACTTACATATAGTTTTCTATGGGCAGAACCAATTACACCTCCTTTAATTATAAATACTAATATTAAATCATTCTTCCAAAATAAACCCAAAACTAGATAAAAATTGACATAAATGAACAGAATCTACCCTTACAAATATTGATATGAACTGAATTGGACCCATACTAGTCCACATTTAAGACAGGGTGGGATGGTTCCCAAATCATGCCATGCCCTCGAAATTAAAAAAGAAAAGAGAAAAAAAAAAAACATTAACAAAGTACAACCCACACCGTCTACATAGACTTTGAATATTTTATTGAAGTCATGGTTTATTAGCAATTTCCATTTTCAATTTTTATAAAAAAATTTAATTACTGTAAGGGACAGGTGTATATGCACTCCAAGTCCTCTTGGAATGAATCTACACAGATTGCTCGCTCATCTATAACCTCTGTTTCTAATTTTTAACATTGGCATTACCGGACAATCAAATACAATAAATTTATGTCGATTGACCTTAGATACAGTTCAAACGATGGGTTACGATAATTTGGATTACAAGAGATCGCTTCTCTCTTGCCACTGTCGAATGGCTGATCTCAGAGAAAAATTTGCGATCAGATTCAACTGTTCAAGTTTCTTGTTTGTCATGGGTGATGTGTCATTTCCGGAATCGAACCATCCTTGTATCACCTCCCTTTCATATGTAAAGCCGTCTGCAGCAACATAAGGATCTTGCATAACCTCCTGCAAATCATTACAATTTATTTGTTAAAATTAATACTCTGGTAGTCATTGACAACAGATAAATATGCAAGAAAAAATCTGAGCTTTAGTTTGTTAGATTTTGATCAGTGCCTGGAAGATTGGACAGAGGAAGAGGCTCGGAACGCGTATTTCTTCAGCTAATTTCACCGACGTTTTATCATGTTCGACAGGCCTGGCGGGGTACGGCTCAGGGACGGCCATGTCTCGAAGCTGATCGAGTATTTCCATTACAGTTGGTTGAAGGTCGGGCCGATTCTTTCTTACCGGATCCGTGCAGTGTAAAGCAAGACAAGCCAATTCTGTAGCCTGCACAAATGGCCAATCACCGGCTGAAGAATCCAAAATCAGCCATAATTTGGCACTTTCTAGCGCACGTTTCACCAGCTTTACAAGTTCGAGCGCCCGTCTCCCTGTCAGAAGCGCGCAGAGGACGAACCAGGCCGAAATCGCTTATTTTGCTTCTATAATTTTCGTCGAGGAGTATATTATGGGGCTTAAGAACGCCATGAATTATTGGATCCGGCTTTAAACTGTGTAGATATTGTAAGGCGGAGCAAACTTCGGCAGCAATGCGAATTCTGGTATGCCAAGGGAGAGGTGGAGTCGCATTTTTCCAGCTGAGATGATCTGCCAGGCATCCGTTGGATATTTATTCATTGATTACACAGCCGCGTTCGAAACAGGCTCCCAGAACCCTCACTAAATGTGGATGTCGTATGTCTTTTAAAATATCGATCTGCGGATAGAAAATTATAAAGAACATTTATGATAACAGACGAGAACGAATTTTACAGTGCTTTGAAGTAATTTATGTATATACCTCGCGGTGGAACCCTGGCCGGACATGAAAACTGTGCTCTTTGAGAATTTTGACTGCAACGCTTGTTTTCCTTATTTCACCTTTGTAAACAGTAGCGTAGTCTCCTTCCCCGAGTTTGCAATGGTCAGAGAAATTACATGTTGCCGCTTTGATGTCGTCGAAAGAGTATCCGCTAAATTCAAGATTATTTGACGAGGAGGCGGTAATGGAAGTTAGGGTTTCGACCCGCGGCATCGAATGCAAGCAGTTAATTTGTCTTCCCAAGGCGGCGAGTTTCTGCCTTGCTGCTTCGAGCTCGTCTATGGCTTCGTGTCGTTTACGTGAGATTTGGATTAGCTTCTCATCCATTGCTTCAAGATTTTCTTGTACCCTGTTTCGTTGCCCTGTAATTTCTTGGCATTTCTCGTCCTTCTCTTTCATTGTCGTTTTGAAGGAAGCTTCAAGGCATTCAAACTGATAAACACTTAAATGTTTTAGTAATTTCTCTATGGCAAGAACAAGAGCGTCTAAGTTAAATAAGAAAGAAGAAAAAATGTATGTACTCTGTAATTAGCATTAACGGTCGCCGCTTCTGCTTTCTTACGATTGGCCCTCTCTCTTTGCGCTTCTGTTTTCGCATTCTCGCTTGCTTCCAATGCCTCTCTGAGCTGATTTTTCAAGGCTTCAATATCCTGCATTAATATTCAATGTCTTAAATTCCTAAGATTATCAGAGACGCAAATTTTCAAATATGTTCAGAACGTTTAGTTATGGCTTTTTGATTTGTGCCGTAAGGGTTAGCAGAAAATAATGAGACGGTTTAGGGAAAGAAAGAGTAAAAATAGTTGAGATCTTTGAGGCTCAGGCTGGACAGTGCTATGAGAACAGCCTTCATCAACATCAATCTCTCGACTCTCTGTCACTTCCGATTCAGAAGAAACTTTATCGAAAGCAACATTTATCTCCGAGACCGACGCAGGCGTAGAATGTCCAGTGACTTGAAAAATCGACGGACTTCGATTGCAGATGTCCAGATCCAATCGGAGGTTTGGCGGCGATGGAAGCAATCTGCCAAAATCGTCTGGACAAGGACTTTTATGGCTTTTGAATTTCTGGGCTGTTATTTGAAACCCACACCATCAAACAAAGAGAAAGCTTGTAAATTTTGGCTGCAATATTAACACGAAAAGAATTAAATATTTGTTTTCACAAAAATACATGGACTGAACATTGAACTAATAAATAGGCTGTACTGACCATTATGCGATACAAGTTTATCTTTGCACACAATCCACACATCGCAGGACTCTATGACATGCCTTCGGACGTAATCCGCTTTGCCTGGTGGTGCAATCTTCATCTTTCTGTTCATAATTTTTAAAATTAAAATATCGGAATGTCATATAATAATTTTTTTGAAAAGCCGCAGATACAAAGAGAGCCCATAACTCATTGATAGAACACCTAAATATATACACAGAAAATCCTGACTGATCCATGAAAAATAACAGAAAAAATTCCATAAAATATGACTCAAGGTTGTTTACCTCGATATGCCAACACTAGCTGAGGTTGTTCCCATGATAAGCTTGGCGATACCCAGCTCTGAAACCACTTCAACAATTCCTTTGGAAACGTCATTCTTCTTAACTATCAAAGGCTCTGCTTTTACCTGTTGTATGACAATTTCAGACACCTCAACACAGCGCATCAACGCTCTATTATTCACCAAAGGCTGTGGGATTTCATACCTTGGCTTGTGTGCAAATGTCTAAGTATTTATTAAGGCAATTGTTGAGTTCCTTCTCTATATCCTTCATGTATGCCTTCACGCGCTCCTCGCTCGCTTGGTCCAGAGGAATTTTGCCAACTGCAAAATCATAAAACACCCAATTTAAAAAGAAAACCAGGCGAAAATGTGTATGGAGGTCAATTTGATCAAAGAAATTCTTACTGGCTGATGGCAGGTAGCGAAGTGGACGCTGGACATGAAGAAGTATCAGCAAGGCTGCTTGTCTATTATCGAAATTCTGCAGCGCCCATTTGAGTGCATTGACGCTCTCGCACAGGTCTTTTCCAACGGCAACGTAAATTTTGTGCTCACTAGGAGGATTCTCTGTCATGATAATTTCTTCAATTTGTGACTCTGTGGCCATTTCTATATAAAAAAAAAATTCTATACTTAAAAAATAGCTGTTAGCGTACATTTAAAAGGAATCTATACACTTGCAGAGCTATATCGAGGAAACTGACTCGAACTCCCTAAAGCGTGCCGGCTAACCTAGCTCATCTATCCGTTAGTTTTTCATTTGAATCGTAAAGCCAACAAAGTCATAGGATTGACTTGGACTTTTAATATTAAAGAATATTCCCGGCGCCAGGATAGCCTGGTACTTCTCCGGTCTAAACGGAGGACATGTCAGGGAATAAACCTTCGTTTGGTATTACATGCAATTTTTTTTTGACATTCCCTGCCCAGTAATCTTCGAATAAATATCTAATTAATTCATATTTTGTATCGCGTTAAATGCCCGCGACCTTCCTAGGATGACAAATTTTCAAAGCGTATTTCAAATGTCCGCGAGTGTTTGGTGCTCTTAAGTCCCTATAAAGTTAGCAGCGGTCCCTCCTCCTTTATGTTTTGGGTGCATTTTGATTATGTTTTGGGTCCACTTTGATTATATTGTTGTGTATGTAATAACAATTTTAGGAGTGGGATATTTGGTATATAATTTTATTTTAGTTTGATTTTATTACTAGTATACTTATATTAAAAAAAATATGTAAAGTACGTCTTTCTTGAGGTGCTTATTTTTTAATCAATTTACCACATATAGGTGGAATAGGCGCCTAGAGAAAGATATCTCGGTGTACTTTACATATATTTTTTAAATATAGGTATGCTAGTTATATCTTTTCTTTTCTAACATTGGAGTTATTGTAGTTAATTCTTGTTGAAACAATTTGGTATGTAGTTTGTTAAACACTTTTTAATGGTGTTTATTCTTCATATTTGTTCACCTTGATAATCCTTCATGCAACCATGGGAGATAAAATGCCAACAATTGACATAATTATAATATTGGAGAATTGTATGATTCTAAGCTCTTTTTACATAGTATGATGTTTGATAAAATAATTCAACTGAATGTTTTTATATGTATATAAAATTGATAGAAAGAGAACAATTAAGATAGTAGTTAGAAAATCTTGGAGGATCATCCATTTAATATCTTCCAAAACTCGAATAGGGGGATTTAACCCTAATTCTAACCCTAGTTACTAATATTAATAATTATGATACTTTAAGCATCCTTACCAATTAAAAAAAAACCTAATTACTAATATAGGTTATATATTACTAATAAAAGTAATAGTACTATATATTTATTGCTTATATTTAGTTTTTTTTTCAAAATAGGTAGTAATAGTAGTTATTATAAAGGCCCATGAATAATGTAATTAATTAGTTTTATATATTTAGTTTTTACTTCATCACCGAAAACTCTAAGATAAAAATGAATACTATTCTAACTTTAATATAACACTTAGAAAATTTAAGAAAGAAAATAAAATAATATAAAATTTATGAAATATGGTAGAGCTTGCTATAAAAAAATAGTTTGATTATTTTATTATTTTATTAATTATATTTTTCATAAATTTTATTATTTTATAATTCATAAATTTGATTATATATTTTATAAATATATTTTTCTAAAGACATATTGTGGGCTTGTATAAAATATCTTAAGAAATAAAACTAAATTCATATAATCAAGAAAGGGAATTAAAAGAATATTAAAAGTAAATGGGGATTTTACGGGTGTTCAAACCCCATATCATGTGCCATATTTTTTTGGAAATATATATTATGATGTTTGTAAATTGTAAAATGTAAATAATATAATTTAGGTAATGCTAAGTTCCATATTATGTAAAATTATTTAATTTATTTTTTTAAATATTCCAGAATATATTTATGCATACACCATTAACACCAAGGTAAAGCATACAAATTAACGACAAGCCAAAATAATTTTGAGAGATAGATTATTTGAATTTTTATGAATAGCTATTTTTATTTTGATTTTTTTTTTATCACTTCTTGTTTTTTATTTTTCCTTTCTTGATTTTTATTTTGTGCTTCTTCTTTCTATAATTCATGATTCGACTTCTTCCTTGTTCGACTCCTTATTCTACTGTAAATTATCTAATTGTTTTTGGTATTGGAAAGTTGTCAAACATTTATGTTATACATATATATGTTTTAATTATTAATTTGTATTTGTGGGCTATATTTTTCTAATGTTTATGATTATTATTTTAATATGTTGGCTATATAATTATTTTTTAAATTTGTTTTTATTAACACACTCACGCCATTACACTCCACACCGTGCTACTATTGTAGGTTACACCTCTCGGCGTAATTATTCAGTATAGGAATTGATTTTCATTTCTAAATTTTGTATTCGACAACTTAGTTTATAGTTTCACTTGATTTTATCATCACTCGTTTATAGGAATTGGTTGATATCTAATCTTTTATTTGACACTTTAGTTCATATTTTTGCTTGATTTTATCATCATTCATTTATAGGAATTGGTCTTGGTATCTAAATTTTTTATTTAACATCTTAGTTCATCTTTTTGCTTGATTTTATCATCATTCATTTATAAGAATTGGTTTTGATATCTAAATCTTTTACTTGACATCTTAGTTCATATTTTGGCATATAGATCATTTTCACAAGTATGAATTTGAATGCCAACACAATTAAATTCAAATTTCAAAATTTGAACTTGTTACCCTATTCCTACTAGTCATTGTGAGCCAATCTAATGCACATTTGTTTGTTATGTTGTATTTACTAGTCATTGTGAGCTAATCTAATGCACATTTGTTTGTTATGGTGAGGAGGGGGTTATACACTAGACGCTATGTTATATTTTACTTATAGAAATATGGTAAAACACTGAGCGTACACAAAAGTGTTCATATTTCTATCAGTAAAATATAACATAGCGTCTAGTGTATAACCCCCTCCTCACCATTGCTCTTCGCACCCTATTGTTGTGTTAAAGTATTTTTGAAAACTAATTGGTAGAAAGAGAGCTAAGAGCTAGTACTACGAGTTATATATTTGACATTTTTTATTGAATATTTTTTTGTGATTTTTTAAAGTGGATGAATCTTAAAAACTACATCATTGAGTGTGCCATATAACCTATACAAAAATAATTAAAAATTTGATTTTTTAAATATATATAGAATGAAACACAAATAGTATTAATATTTTTTGAATTTAGATAAGCAAGTCAAAAGAAATGAAGAAAAAATAATACACATGAATTTGAAGAATATAAAGACATAACTTAAAGTAAACCAAAATAAATATCTTAATTTATTCAAAATATAGGAAAAATAATATAAATAGAAAGCTAAGAAGTATAGTGATGTTTTGGTGGTGGTCCATGTAATTCAAATCTAAAATTTGTAAACATAATTATAAGTAAGCTCAATATTTCTTTCATTTTTCTTAAACATATATTTGGTATAGGGCAGTACCTAGTGGTTTTGTAACGACCCTCTCTGATTGGCAGTGAGATTTAAGTGATTGGTGGGACCTAATGCTTAGTCTGCCACTCCCTTCTACATCAGCTGCTTCACACCATACCTAACCACACCAAAGAGATTTACTGAGATTTGTGGGCCATAGCACATGGAGAGAAGGTGTGCTGGACACTGAGGGGAGAAATATCTTTGGTGTCAATTAATGGAAGGAAAAGATCTGAGAAAGTAAGATATCTTTTAAATCTTATCTTGCCATAGTGGACGGCCCAGGGAAAAAGTAGGTGAGATTTTTTTAATGCAGCAAGAAATATCTACAATGGGAGGTGAGTGATTGGAGAGGGGATAAAAAAGATTTTCCTCATGGCAGAAGAGAAGTTAGAGATTATGGCAATGGGGAAGAGGAGGGAGGACTTCGGCTATAGATTGGGGAGAGAATGAAGGAAAGCGAGGGTTTGGAGAGGGCGACTGGAAGGAAGTGAGAATGCTGTCCATGGCCAAGTTCACGGCCTTGCCCTGCTGTCTACATTTACCTGTAAGTTTTTCTTTGAAGCCTTTAACAAATACATTTCGTACATATCCTAAGATCATTTCGTTCCATTTGAATGCATTTCTCTTTGAAGCATTTAGTGAAATAGCCCCATGGCCATCTCTCTATTTCCAAAATTTTACATACATGTCTACCGTAGCATTTCCAACTTTAGTATATGATGAAATCCCCTATCTCTTATGCTTTGGTATGCCCTTACCTTGTTCGAAAGCTGCCATTCTAGTGCAGGTAAGGAGGATACTATCCAGGGTCATCGACTTTGGCTTTACAACCGCCAACGCATTTTCTTAAAAGTTTTGAAAGTCTTTTCAACAAATCCTTTTGTCAAACAGTGCGTATGCCATGTCTATGCTTACACTTCTTGTATACGAGTCTGCCAAGGCACTTACAACTACAACTAACAAATATTTCCCTTTCATTAGGCTTTGTTAGATGTCCATCCCTTGTTCGAAAGAGCCCTTTTTGGAATAGGCAGGGAGAACGTGGGTAGAGGTTGTGGAATTTGGATTTACAGTTGACATTTGCATTTGATTGAAAGATTTTAATGCCTTAACAACAAATCCATTTTGTGCATATCATGAAATCAATTCAGTATATGAGACCACACTTTGTTTAGGCATTTTGTAAAATAGTTCACGTGTCCTCTACATGCTTCCATTTTAGCACAAACAGGGAAGCCGTAGGCAGAGGTTGTGTTTTCTGGATTACACCTCCCAATAGTGTTTGCTTGATAGTTTCTAAAGTTTTTTTTTTACAGATCCATATTGTGTGTTTCCTGTAATCATTGTTATCCATGAGACAACATTTTCTGGACATGATAATCTCAAAGAGAATGATGTTAACTTTCAACTAAGAGTCCTGTTAAAATGTAGTTTGACTCTCTATTTACCTAATAGGTCTATGCTACATGATAATGGTCACATTGTGTCTATGTAAACAAAGAGAATTTCTTATTGATAAGTAATCAACTTAGCCCATATGTTAATGAGATGAGCCATTTTGAGTAATAATTATCTCAATGCCCTTGGATGGAAGTGAGTATTTAGGATAGTGTTGCTAAATTAGGAACTTGGTTGTATTTCCTGACATAAATTAAGCATTATTACTTATTGGGAATCATTAGAAGGAACCATGTAGAGGTATGAAATAATTATCTAGGGATTTGGAGTTTTGTTATTGATCAATAAACCTTATGAGTTATGGATTTGTTTGGAATGGGTATTGGTATATATTGATCTATTTCATTTTTGTCCTTAAACCTTCTTTGGTTTTCCCTCCTATAGTATTCTTTCTAATTCACTTGCATGATGAAAGTCAATTAAGTGATAATGAAATCCTAGAGATAGGCACTTGTGTGTATATTCCTTGAAAGATTCCTCCTAGGGTATGCTTGATCTCAGTGTTGGCATTGATCTTATAATTGTGCCTTTGTTCACTTTATCCTTAAGCAAAATTTAGTAGAGACTAACAATGGAATGCTTCCCTTCCTCATACCTTCTTGGGAGGCTTAGATGCTTTCTTATACAAGGGGGATTGAGAGGTAATGTCCTACCCTCATCTTGGAGTTGTTATTTTCTCCCTTTGGTGATCCTTTGCCCTCTTCATCGATGCTTTAGTCCTTGTTGTAAGTATAGAAAATTAGAAAAGATTGTGTTTTATTCGATGGACAACAAAAACATTTATACAAGGATAAAAGCAGTTAGGAAGTTCCAAACTGCATAACTGCAACATAATAACTAGTAACTGCTGCTGTCCCGTTGTCTTAACTGAAGGAACCACTATCCCACTGTCTTAGTAGATATTAAACAATGTAATATCACTGTTATGGTAACATTCCCCCCTTTATTGCATTGTTCCTGTAATAGTACTAAGGGACCCCCCCTGAATGTTAAAATACTCAACAAAGCTGATTACATAGTATGAATACATATTTTATAGAAGATCTGCTCCCAAAGAACAAATCCTAAACCAAGCGAGGCTCCATTATGCTGTCTCGTCTACCCTTGGAAAGGCGTCGCTTCGAGCTGTGTTCTTGAGCTCTTTAGTCCCAAGCTCTCAAATCACAGTCTTGAATTATTCGACAGTGGCCCCTAAGAGATACGATAGATCTCTGCCATGTTGTCTAGTGACCGTGAAAGGGTATAATTCAAGATCATATACTCTTTGAAGCTCGCTGGACAACAATCCATATTGAGCTCAACACCAAACCCCAAACCTGTCTCCAAAACAAAATCTTCAGAAAACATACATTCTTCAAATCTGTTAGCTCTGTTAGCAACAACAAAGAAAAACAAAACAACCAAAACCAAAAACGCTTCTCATGCAAAGTATCATCTCAAAGTGAGAAGCTAACTTGAGATGATGGAAAATCCTCCATCGTCTGATGCCGCCTGCCTCCAATATGACCCTACTCAAAGGGCATATCCACAGAAATTAATAGTACCATCTGGTGGATCCTCATCCTCAATATCTGGTGGGTCCTTATCATCTTCAATGCAAGCAAGATTTCCTTCATTTTTGAACTTTCCTTTAAGAACATCACTCGCTCAAGTTCTACAATCCCAAGCTATGTGACCGTTTTTCTTACAATAAAAACATTTGATTCTCTCTGATCTCTTGTAATTGCTTCTTGAAAATAATGCTTTCTCTTGAGGATCATCTTCTGAATCTTCTGTTGTTCTCTTCTCTTCTGATAGAAGAGCAGAAATCATACCTTCTAGAGTTTGTGAAGATATTTGACTGAGAGTAAAAAACAACATTGTTGTATTTTGAAGGCAAGCTATTTAATAGGATGGCCCTAGCATCATCATCATCTACTGTAACCTTAACCTCTGCTAGCTGTCTAATGAGAGACTACAAGTTACTTATATGATTTGACATTGTGATTCCATCTTCCATCTTAAATCGAAATAATTGAAGTTTTAGAGAAAACTTTGCATTAACGGCTTTTGCTCCAAACAATTTATTCAGATTATCCCAAATTTCTGCTGATGATTTATCCAAATCAATATGGTGCAATTCGGTGTCAGAAAGAGCAAGACCAATTATAGCTTTGGCTTTATCATCTCTACTACTCCAATCTAATAACTTATTTGCATCTATAGGTGCTTTTTCCTTTCCACTAACTATTGCCCATAAATTTTTATTCATTAGTTGCATTTGAATTTTCATTCTCCAAGTATGAAAATTGGAACCAGAATACTTGTCTAATGGGATATCCATTTAGATAATACTCAAAAGATTGACTTCAGACTTAAATATATTTGCTTATAAAATTTGCATTTACAAACACACTTCAATACATACCAATAATGGACATCCACTTTTCTTTGATTGCCAGGTTTTGCAGACTATGTCTTCCTCTTTCAGGCGCACAGTGCCTTTGTTATGAATCATAGATGAACTTCCCACATGATTTCCATGAAAATCTAATGGATAAGAGTAACAGTAAATCTTCTATTAATGCATTCAACTCACGACCTCCACAAGGATCTTTGTCAGAGGCTACACTACTTATGCCTCCCTTTATTCTAACACGCCATTGCAGGTTCTATTTCTTTGTCATATTTCACGCCTCCTCACGTTAGTTTTCATCTGAATTCTACAATGATTCAAGGAAAGATTACTGGCAACATTGTGACTCCCCACACACAACAATGCACACCCATATGTATTTCTTTTGATGCTTGCTCTTTTCATACAAACTGGCAGCGCTTTCATACAAATGTGACAGCACATTTCAACGTCTTCATGGCTGCATTCAATGGCCTTCACCTAACGTGATCTCCAAAACTACATGTCTGGTAAGAACTGAATTGAACTTCCACATTTCATTCCCTTCTGCAGTCCATAAACAACTCCTCCTCACTCAGGTCATGCTAAACGGCTCTGATACCAAATATAGAAAATCAAAAAAGATTGTGTTTTATTCGATGGACAACAAAAACATTTATACAAGGATAAAAGTAGTTAGAAAGTTCTAAACTGCATAACTGCAACATAATAACTGGTAACTGCTGTTGTCCTGCTGTCTTAACTGAAGGAACCGCTGTCTCGCCGTCTTAGCAGATATTAAACAATGTAATATCACTGTTATGCTAATAGTAAGATCATTCTTTTACTGGAATTGCCTTGCATTTACTATTGTGGCCATATAGTGGTGATTTGCTTGTAATAACCCCTAGTGTGGGTCTTCATGTGCTTGTTCGACACTTTTGTTTACATGTTGAGCCTTTTGGTATTGGGTGTATTTGTTAGGGTAGGCACAGAAGTAGTTCCCAATGCAGCATTGAGCAAGAGGGCTCACCTGAAGGCCCATTGGAGGAAGCATGATTTATGTGTTTGGTGCAAGGCTTGTATCTATGAGTTAAGTACATTTGTTAGCTACTTCCTTCTTGCTGCCCCTATCTTCTCACCTTCCCTATCTGAGTAGTGCTTTCTTGGCATGATTATCAGGTGCCCTATTTACTTCCTTCGTGAATCATGTACTTGGATGTGTTCACGTGAACTCTGTGTCTTGTGGTGTACTTTTGGGTATTGTGTTTATGATTCTTCCTATTCCTACCACTGCCATGTTTTAGTTTGGGCCTTGTGACTACCTCCGAGCACGGTGGGGTGGTCTCTTATGAGTCCACATGGTTGGGAGGCATTGCCACTGCCATTGGGGACCGGTATACAGGTTTTGGAGCACCAACTCGGAGATGTTCTCTTTCCTCCTGTTACTTTATCAGTCATGTAACCATTTTGTTATTGTATCATTCATGGCTATGCCATTGTCCTTGTTTATTCCTTTATGTAATTTTGTACTCTCTTGCAAAAGATGATGTAAATTATAGTAATGAGAAGATATGTGATGTCACCTCTTATTTGACTTACGGATCTTGATGTGGGTATCAGATCCGCTTGTAATATGGTGTTTATGGATTCATGTTTATATTTGGAAATGGGATTAGGAACATTTGAATTGGTGTTTAAAAGGAATGTAGTTATTAATGTTTCTCAGGGGAGTGATTTAGTCCTCTCCTGTGGGTTGTGCATTTGGCCATACTTGGCCATGAACGTTGTCGACAGATCGAATCGACAACCATCTTATGAGTATGTTATCACTTCATATAAAAAAAAAATTATTATGTTATCACTTCATGTAAAAAAAAAAATTATCTTGTCCTCTTTTGGCCCTTACCCTTCGGGGTTCGCGGGGCGGGATGTTATAGGTTTAGGTAGGTAATTTGTATTACCATCGATGATGGGAGGTCCCACCGGTAGGTTTTGACCTCTTTTAAATGGTCTACCTATAGGAGCTTGGACCACATAGTGCCCCTGCATTGGTTAAGGTAGGTTGTTTGTATTACCACCAATGATGGGAGGTCCCACTGGCAGGTTTTGATCCCTTTTAAATGGTGTACCTACAGGTCCCTAAACCATGTAGTGCCCTTACATTGGTCTATAGACTATAATGTTGTAGAGGAACACACACAATGAACACTCTTTTGAAGCTACAAATCACACTTATTATCTAGGTAATCATAAATTTAAATCATCATATTTCTTGTCCTACCTACAATCATAATTGTATATTGTTAATTTATATATTGAAATGTAAGTATATTGAGTCATTGCCAAAAAATAAACCCAAAAATAAATAAGAATTGGCATGAGATTACAAATTCAATCATTACAAATATTTATGTGAATGTGCTCACACAATCAACATTAATGATAATAGTGCTAAACCATGATGCTTACATAACCCATACCAATCCACACTTGAGACAGAAGGTGGAGATGGTTTCCAAATTATTACTCTACCCTAGAAATTTTATATTAATAATAATAATAATAAATAAAACTACAATAACAAAAGAATTATAAGTATCTCATTATGGTACGAAAATACAAACCACACCGTCTACATAGACTTTGAATATTTTATTGAAGTCATAGCTCATTAACATTTCCATTTTCAATTTCTATTAAAAATATTTAATTACTGTAAGGGACGTGTACATACACTCCAAGCCCTCTGGAATGAATCTACACCTTAAATTGCTCGGTCCTCTATAAACTCTGTTTCTGTTTATTAACATTGACATTACCGGACAATCAAATACAATAAATTTATGTCGATTTGATTGACCTTAGATCCAGTCCAAACCATGGGTTCAGATATTTTGGATTTAGAAGAGATCGCCTCTCTCTTGCCACTGTCGAATGGCTGATCTCAGAGAAAAATTTGCGATCAGATTCTTCAGGTCAAGTTTCTCGTTTGTCATGGGTGATGTGTCTTTTCCGCAATCGAACCATCCTTGTATCGCCTCCCTTTCGTATGTAAAGCCGTCTGCGGCAACATAAGGATCTTGCATAACCTCCTGCAAATCGGTACAATTTCTTTGTTAAATTTTAAAACTCTGATAGTCATGGAAAAAAGATAAATATGCAAGAAAAAATCTGAGCTTTAGACTATTAGATTTTGATCAGTGCCTGGGAGATTGGACAGAGGAAGAGGCTTGGAACGCGTATTTCTTCATCTAATTTCACCGACGTTTGGCACAGGGACGGCCATGTTTCGAAGCTGATCAAGCATTTTCATTACAGTAGGGTGAAGGTCGGGCCGATTCTTTCTTACCGGATCCGCGTAGTGTAAGGCAAGATAAGCCAGTTGAGTAGCCTGCACAAAGGGCCAATCACCGGCAGAAGGATCCAAAACCATCGCTAATTTGGCACTTTCTAGAGCACCTTTCACCTCCTTTACGAGTCCGGGAGCCCGTTTCCCTGTCAGAAGCTGAAGAATGACGATTCCGAAGCTGTAAACATCGGATTTGGTAGAGTATTTGGCGCTTGCAAGGTATTCTGGATCCATGTAGGAAAATGTGCCTTTGAACTCCGACCATGAGAGTAAATCGGGCGGCAGAGGACGAGCCAGGCCGAAGTCGCTTATTTTGCTTACATAATTATCGTCGAGGAGTATATTTTGGGGCTTTAGATCGCCGTGAACTATTGGATCTGGCTTTAAGCTGTGTAGATGTTGTAAGGTGGAGCAAATTTCGGCAGCAATGCGAACTCTGGCTTGCCAAGGGAGCGGTGAATTCGCATTTTTGCAGCTGAGATGATCTGCCAGGCATCCGTTGGAAATATATTCATAGATTACACAGCCGCGCTCGAAACAGAGTCCCAGAACCTTCACTAAATGCGGATGCGTATGTCTCTTAAAATATCGATCTGCGAATAGAAAATTATAAAAAACATTTATGGAAAAAGGCGAGAAAGAATTTTACAATCCTTTGAAGTAATTTATTTATATACCTCACGGTTGAACTCTGGCCGGCCATGTAAACTGCGCTCCTTGAGGATTTTGACTGCCACGCTTGTTTTCTTTATGTCACCTTTGTAAGCAGTAGCGTAGGCTCCTTCCCAAAGTTTGCAATGGTCAGAGAAATTACATGTCGCGGCTTTGACGTCGTCGAAAGAGTATTCGTTGAATTCAAGAATACCTGACGAGGAGGAGGCAATGGAGTTTAGGGTTTTGATCCGCGGCATCGAATGCAACGAGTCTTGAAAATCTTTAATTTGTTTCTCCATGGCGGCGAGCTTTTGTCGTGCTGCTTCGAGTTCGTGTATGGCTTCTTGTCGTTCACGTGAGACTTTGTTTAGCTTCTCATTCATTGCTTCAAGATTTTCTTCCATCTTGTTTCGTTGCTCTGTAATTTCTTGGCACTTCTCGTCCTTCTCTTTCACTGTCGTTTTGAAGGCAGCTTCAAGGCATTCCAATTGATAAACGCATAAATGTTATAGTAATTTCTCCATGGCAAAGAACAAGAGTGTCTGAGTTACTTAAGAAAGAAGAAAAATGTATATACTCTGTAATTAGCATCAACAGTCGCAGCTTCTGCTTTCTTACGATTGACCGTCTCCCTTTGCGCTTCTATTTTCGCATTCTCGCTTGCTTCCAATGCCTCTCTGAGCTGATTTTTCAAGGCTTCAACATCCTGCATTAATATTCAATGTCTTAAATTCCTAAGATTATCAGAGACGCAGATTTTCAAATATGTTCATAACGTTTAGTTATGGCTTTTTTATTTGTGCCGTAACGGTTAGAAGAAAAAAATGAGATGGATTTAGGGAAAGAAAGAGTGATTCGTCGGGAAGAAATACTTGAGATCTTTGAGGCTCAGGCTGGACAGTGCTATGAGAGCAGCCTTCATCAACATCGATCTCTCGACTCTTTGCCACTTCCGATTCACAAGAAACTTCATCGGAAGCAACATTTATCTCCGAGACCGACGCAGACGTAAAATCTCCGGTGACTTGAAAAATCGACGGACTTTGATTGCAGATATCCAGATCCAATCGGAGGTTTGGCGGCGATGCAAGCAATCTGCCAAAATCGTCTGGACAAGGACTTTTATGGCTATTGAATTTCCTGGCTGCTGTTTGAAGTCAACACATCAAACAAAGAGAAAGCTTGTAAATTTTGGCTGCAATTTTAACACTAAAAGAATTAAATATTTGTTTTCACAAAAACACATCGACTAAACATTGAAATGATAAATGTACTGTACTGACCATTATGTGATACGAGTTTATCTTTGCACACAATCCAGACGTCGCAGGACTCCATGACATGCCTTCGGACGTAATCCGCTTTGCCTGGTGGTGCCATCTTCATCTTTCTGTTCATAATTTTTCAAATTACAATATCGGAATGTTATAACAAAAATTTTGTTTAAAAAGGCCACAGATACAATGAGAACCCATAACTCATTTATAGAACACCCAAACATATACACAGAAAATCCTGAACAAGAATCCTGACTGATCCATGAAAAATAACAGAAAAAAATTCCTTAAAATATGACCCAAGGTTGTTTCGGATACCTCGATATGCCACCAGTGGCTGACGTTGTTCCCATGATAAGCTTGACGATACCCAGCTCTGAAACGACTTCAACAATTCCTTTGGAAACGTCATTCTTCTCAACTACCAAAGCCTCTGCTTTCACCTGTTGTATGATAATTTCAGAAGCTTGAACACAGCGCATCAACGCTTTATTATGCACCAAAGGCAGTTGAATTTCGTACCTTGGCTTGTCTGCAAATGTCCAAGTATTTATTAAGGCAATTGTTGAGTTCCTTCTCTATATCCTTCATGTAGGCCTTCACGCGATCCTCGCTCACTTGGTTCAGAGGAATTTTCCCAACTACAAAATCATAAAACGCAATTTAGAAAGAAAAGCAAGCGGAAACATGTATGGAGGTCAATTTGATTGAAGAAATTGATACCGGCTGATGGCACGTAGCGAAGTAGACGCTGGACATGAAGAAGAATCAGCAAGGCTGCTTGGTTATTACACAAATTCTGCAGCGTCCATTTGAGTGCATTGAGGCTCTCACACAGGTCTTTTCCAACAGCAACGTAAATTTTTTGCTGAAGAGAAGGATTCTCTATCTGGATAATTTCTTCTATTTGTGTTTCTGTTGCTACATGCTGGCCTGTCGTGGCCATTGGCGTTTTCCTTTTTCTTTAAAAAAATTCTACACTTATTTGGATATATTTTGAGGCACCTATGTGATTATATTACATCTTTTTCTCATGTTCTTTCTTGCTTTTGGTCAGTAATTCATCATTTTTTTTTTCTAGTTTTCTACATCCTGATGGTATCTAAACCATTAATACTAAAACCCACACATAATTTAATCCAGAAACATGAATATACAGTTGTACGATTCACAAAACAGCTACATCGAGGAAACTGACTTGAGGTCCCTAAAGGGTGCCGCTACCCTTTGTATCGGCCAAGCTAACGAATTGGCTCATCTATGTGTTGGTTAACTTTCATTTGAGTCGTAAAGCCAACAAACAAGAATATTGATACAAAATAGGATTGACTTGGACATTTAATATTAAAGAATATTCCTTGCATGAGGACAGCCAAGTAATCGTCCGGTCTAAGCGGAGGACATGAGACGGAAAGAACCTTCGTTTCGCTTTACATCAATTTTTTTGACATTCCCTGCGAAGGTAATCTTCCAATAATTATTAGTCCCTGCCCAAAGCGGGCACTAATGTTTTCATCTTGCTAAAATTGATTAGTGATGCTCTTGAAAATAGTGAGGACGCAGAGAAAACGATATTTGCTAAGGTCTGTAGCACGAAGATTTCGAAAATGGAATTTTGCTTTTTTCCCTGCTTTTCTCTGATTGGCTTGGCTCTTTTTTTCAGGGGTTTTGGGTTTTTTCCATTTGCAAAAATAGGGAAAAATCTTCTTGCCAATCAAAAAGGAGCAGAGGAAAAATTTTGATGCATTTGTAATGTCTTGAAGACTGTTCACGTGTCATTGAAATGGGTAACCAACCTGTTTCGAGGGTTTCTTGGTGGGAACATGTGGAGGCATGTGGTGGCTGCATAGGGTTTACTCAAGCTAGGTGTTGTGCCCTGATGCATTGTGGGACTCCCGAGATCTGTGCGATTAAAAAAATATGCTATGGACCAGGGTAGCGTACTTGGTTTGTTTTTCTGGGCACTGGATGGAATGGCGTATATTCCTTTTGTTTTATCCTGCATGCAGATTTGTTTTGTGTTTGCTTTATACTTTGTTGTTCACTGTGCATGACAGTAAAAAGAGTAAGAAGTAGCATTTCTGCCATTTTTTTGGCAATTCACGTGCCTTGTCTATGCTTCCACATTTTATTTTACAATTTTTGTTATAATATTTAGGGGTTGTGTGGCTAGAAGTTTTTAGGTTTTAATTTGGGCTATTTTGTTTTTTTGGGGGTTAGAGGGTTAGACCAGTAATGAATAGAGTCGAAAGTTTTGGATGCTAGGAGATAGTAAGCAGTGTTTAGTACAGTAGTGATGCACAAAATAGTGTTTTGTATTGTCACTTTGAGTTTGGTTTGCTCTAATGGCACAGAGGGCATATACATGTACTTCCATGGCCCTATCCAGTAAATCTGAGCATTGGAATGCTTACAAATGCATTTTAATGTCCTTGTAACTTAAATAGTACCTTTAGTTTTATTTACATTCTATGTTAAATTTCTTTCTGGATACAAACACATACAACAAAAGATACAGACATTTTTTCAAAAAGATATCTTCATACGTAAAGGTTACTTTAATTGTATTTATACATAATATATGTAATAATAATATTGCTTTCAGAAAAAACTATAGAGATAAGGTGCAATATATATTCCATAAGAACTCTATTTGCATGCCTATATAATTAGAATTGTGTATCAATTTTGTGAACCTCTAAAGAACAACCTGCATATGGTAATTTCCTCAAAGTGACTCTAATCCTTGTAGAGCACAGAGTATCCAAAAATGTATTAAAAATAAAATAAAACCTTATAAATGAACCCAACTCACTGTCTATGTTGTGCAGAAACTATGACTAGTAACTGATTTACATCAGATTAACTTTTTTGTTTCGTTAAGAATTAAAAATTAGATTTGCCTTTGCTAGGGAAAATTCAAAATTGTCCATTCTAAGAACCCAACAGTTTTTGACACATTATGTAGATGACAATGCACATAGTCAATTAATTTCGTCAAATAATAACATTCCAACCAAGCCATTCTTTACTTGTGTGGAATCCATGCTTGCTACAACATCAAAAGTGAACTGTTGGTCAATAACAATAATAGTATTCAGAGAGAGCATGTGGAGAACATGAGCGACCTCCTCCTCTTCTGCTCTCACGGGTCTAATCCCGATTATTACTTGCACTGTCACCATTCATAATCAAACCTCCGAAAACATAGCTATGGTCTACAACTAAAAGTCAATATAAAGAATCAACTTCTAATATAAAATTATCTAGAATGTGTGAATAAATATCCATAGGATTTGAACTTTGCAAAATAATCTAAGCTTATCTAGAAGAGATTTAGCAAATATAGAGGTTGTGATCACTATAGAATATGTACATGTCTTTTCTTATACAATCAAAATGAACAAGACTAATATCAAGGCATTCTAGAAAGCAATAGTCAACAACTTAGGAATTGTCAACATTTGCAAACAAGGAACCCCATATTAATATAAAGCCTGCATCAGACACTAAGGCTGAGGCAAGTTAAATCATAGTTCTTTGTTTTATTTTATATAAGATTAGTTGTATTTAGCTCAAGGTCTACATCCAACATCTACATTGGTGATTTTGGAATTGTTTATCCAACATTCTGGATGCACCTTTCCATGCAGTGCAGAACAGTCTAGATGCACTCCAATATGATTGAATTGAACCTAGACCACCTTGTAGACTTCATCCATGATGGAGGATAAATAGGTCCTTTTAAGTATGTCTTGATTTGTGTTGTTATGTGGTAGAAACATAACAGAGTATGTATTCTGTAGTGAGAATAGTTTTTACAGAGTTAAAGAGTGTGCATATCTTGTGTTCTTTTCATTTTGATGAGATGTGACCTTGTTGTTTTAATGTTTGGTTTGTTTCTTATAAAGAATCAACTTCTAATATAAATATATCTAATGTGTTGAATAAATATCCATAGGCTTTGGACTCTACAAAATAATCTAAGCTTATCTAGAAGAGCTTTAATGAATATAGAGGGTTGTGACCACTATAGAATATGTACCTGGATCTTTTTATACAATCAGAATGAACAAAACTAATATCAAGGCATGCTAGAAAGTAATAGTTAATAAATCAGATAGTGCCAACTTTTGCAAACAAGGTACCCCCTAGGTGTATAAAGCTTGCATTAGACACTAAGGCTGAGACAAGTTAAATCATATTTCTTTTTTCTATTTCCTATTATATTAGTTATATTTAGCTCAAGGTCTACATTCAACATCTACACTAGTGATTTTGGAATTGTCTATCTAGTGTTCTGGATGTACCTTTCCATACAGTACAGAGTAGTCTAGATGCACTCCAATATGATTGAATTGAACCTACACCACCCTGTAGACTTCATCCATGATGGAGAATAAATAGGTCCTTTTTAGTATGTCTTGATTTGTGTTGTTATGTGGTGGAAACAGAACAAAGTATGTATTCTGCAGTGAGAATAGTTTTAATAGAGTTAAAGAGTGCATATCCTGTGATATTTTCATTTTGATGAGATGTGACCTATTTTTAATGTTTGAATGTTTGGTCTATTTCTTATAATATAACTTGATTTGTCTTTTTATAGTTTAGTAGTACAAATAGAACTAGATACATTCACACTAGAAATATCGTGATTTGTCTTTGCAATTTTAGAGAGTCTGAAATACAGTAATAACCATTAGTTTTCTCTGACATAAACTAATTCCTGATATTGATGAGTTCTGATCTTGGGTTTTGATTATAGAATATATTGTCCAAATTGAACAGATTGAATTGGTGTTGGTGGTAGTGACATATCATCAATGGCATTGATAAAATAAGAAGGTTTCATTATCTAGCTACTTCTTACTCTTTTTACATATTTGGAATGGCTGATCTAGTGCTTTTAGTACATCTTATTTATTCTATGTTTACTGGTAGAAATATGTGATACCAAGAATAGTCTATTCAGTTTCATTGTATTGGAGAGTGCGCAAATACTGTGATCAGATATCCGTTAGTTTTGCCCACAAGAGCTCAATTCTTCTTGTTGACGAAATGTTACTTTGGTTTTTTATTAGAGAAAATGTACTCATTTATCCTAATAAAAAAACTGCAATGAGATATGACTTAATCTAGTGGTTTTACTATGCCTTGATTTTTCTTATTGGTTTTGTGGTAGAAATAGTGCCATGTATATATATATCCTGAAGAAAGAGGCAGAGGAAAAACATAAAAAACACAGAGCTACTGCTCTTTATTTTTTCAGAAATCTTTTTACACCAAAAACAAAAACCAAAATTATATATATTTTCAGTAAAAGAGAGCTACTGCTCTTACATTACCAAAAAAAAGAGAAATTTAGCATTACAGAGCTACTGCTCTTAATATCTAGTAATATTTTCAGAGCACTCTGTTTTTCTCTATTTTTAGACATATTTCTACCCCAATAATAATAACAGCATACATGTTAACACAAAACAAAATAGAGCTACTGTCCATCATACAAAAAAACCTCAAAAAATAGAGCAATACTTAGTCTTTTTGCTACGCTAAACCCTCTCATTAAAACAACACCTCACTATCCAAAATGATATAACAACTTACATTACACAATAATTCCTTCTTCCATACGGTGGAAAGGAAGGCCATACCCCAGGCAGAAAAAGTAAATGAAAATTTTAATGAGTATGGAGAGAATAGAACAGAGATAGCAGAAGTCAAATCATTTCTTTGCAAAAGTCTTCAGAATTTGATGGTGAGCATCAATTCCTTGTCTTCAACACTAGAGGATGAACAGGAGGAGGAGTTATTGTGGTTGTTGAGATTACATTTCAACACTCCCCCTTAATCACAACCACTGCCATCTCGAACTCCCAAATGATCTCTTAGATACTCAAAGCTTTCTTTTCCTAATGGCTTGGTGAAAATATCTGCATACTGATCTTTAGACCTGCAAAAATCTAAAAATATTTCTCCATTGTTGATTAGTTCTCTAATGAAGTGATACCTTGTGTCAATATGTTTGCTTCTCTTGTGAAAAATAGGATTCTTTGACAATGCTATAGCTAAGTTGTTGTCACAATAGTGCTTCTCTTGTGAAAAATAGGATTCTTTGACAATGCTATAGCTAAGTTGTTATCACAATAGATCTTTGTTGCCTCTTCTTGTTCTTGCTTGAGTTCTTTCAGCATTCTTCTCATCCAAACTACTTGACATGATGCACTTGTGGCTGCTACATACTCTGCTTCAGCGGATGAAAGAGTAACAATTGGTTGTTTCTTTGAAGCCCATGAAACTAAACCTGTTCCAAAATGAAAAACATAGCCAGAAGTGCTTTTTCTATCATCTATGCTTCCTACACAATCACTATCTATATAGCCTATCAGCTTGAACTCATTTGATGTTGAGTACTAAATACCATAGTTCCTTGTTCCACTCACATATCTAAGAATTCTCTTTCCTGCTTGCCAATGAGAGTCCTTTGGAGACTCCATGAACCTTGAAATGAGACTAACTGCACACATTATGTTAGGCCTTGTGGATGTTAAATACATGAGGCTACCAACAAGCCTTTTATACAATGTTGGATCAATGTTGGCTCCTTTATCATCCTTACTTAATTTCAATCCTGCGACAATTGGTGTTGGAGCTGATTTGTAATTTGTCATATTAAACCTTTTCAAAATGTCATTTGCATACTTAGATTGAGAGATGAATATAGCATTATCATTTTGTTTAACTTCAATGCCAAGAAAATACTTCATGAGTCCCAAATCATTCATTTCAAATTCCTTTTTCATAACTCCTTTGAACAAATCAATTTCTAAATCACCTGTGAATATCAAATCATCCACATACAAGCAAACAATTATGATCTCACATTGCTCATTCATCTTGGTGTATAATGTAGGCTCACTGTTGTACCTATTGAAGCCCTTTTGCAAAAGATAAGAGTCAATTCTACTATACCAAGCTCTTGGGGCTTGCTTGAGTCCATAGAGTGCCTTTCTCAATTTGTAAACTTTGTCTTCTTGACCCAAAATCTCATACCCAGGTGGCTGCTCCACATAAACTTCTTTTTCAAGGTAGCCATTCAAAAAAGCTGATTTTACATCCATTTGGTAAACTGCCCACTTGTTTTGAGCTACTATTACAAGTACAATTCTCACGGTGTGTAATCAAGCTACTAGAGCAAATGTCTCATTGTAGTAAACTTTGGGCTGTTGTGAATATCCTTTTGCCACTAGTCTTGCTTTATGTTTTTACACATCACCATTTGCATCTAATTTGGTTTTGTAAAGCCACTTCACTCCTATGACATCCTTGTCTTTTGAAAGACTCACTAACTCCCATGTTTGCTTCTTTTCAATTGCATCAATTTCATCATCCATTGCATTTACCCATTTGTCATCCTTAATTGCATCTTCATAATGAATTGGATCTTCTACTTGTGAATAAAATGCAAAAAGAGAAATCAGACCAACATTGTTCTCACTTTCATTTTGATCATAAATGTCTCTCAAACTTTTGATTTTTTGTCTCCTCAAGCTTGCCAATGTAGGATTTGACATATCACTTGAACTTGGACTTGTGGAATGTGGACTTGATGGTCTTGCACCTTGATTGCCACTTGTAGATGGTGTTTGTTGTACATTTGAAGGAGTGGATGCTTGAATGCATGGGGCTGTCCTTACACTTGATGATGGTGTCATTTGATGACCACTTTGTTGAGCTTGACTGGGTGTGGAAGGAGTCATATTTGATGGAGTACCTTCTGGTATAAAAACTTCTCTATCTTCTTGTGGTAAGTTGGCTGCAATATTGATTATTTTCTCTAAACTTCCATTCCATGCTTCATCTTCTATGAAATGCACATCTCTGCTGATTATAATTTTCTTGGTTATTGGATTGTATAGTTTGTATGCCTTTGACTCATCACTATAACCAACAAATATACACTTTTCTTCTTTGTTGTCCAATTTTGTTCTCAACTCATCTGGCACATGTGCATATGCCACACATCCAAATACTCTCATGTGAGCAACACTATGTTTTCTTCCTATCCATGCTTCTTTAGGAATCATATTCTTCACACTCTTGGTTGGACATCTATTCATAATGTATGTTGCACAAGCTACAGCTTCAGCCCAATATTCATTTGACAAATGCTTTGCTTTCAACATGCTTCTTGCCATTTCTATGATTGTTCTATTTTTCCTTATAGCTACCCCATTTTGTTGAGGTGTATACCTAGTTGTGAATAGCTTGTGAATCCCATGGTCTTTGCAAAATGTAGAAGTTCATTTGAGATGTATTCACCACCTCTATCTGTTCTCAATGCTTTGATGTAGTGCCCACTTTGCTTCTCAACAAGTGCCTTGAATTGACGGAAGTAATCAAACACTTCATTCTTTTGCCTTAGAACGTAGACCCATGTTTTCCTTGAATAGTCATCAATGAAGGTCAAAAAGTAGTAGCTTCCACCAATTGAGGGTGTTTGCATTGGCCCACATAAATCTGAATGTACAATCTCCAAAGGTGCCTTTGCTCTAATTGACTTGCCAGTTGGAAATGTCTCTCTATGTTGCTTTCCCAAGATACACCCTTCACATACTCTTTATGGTTTCTTTATTAATGGCAAACCCTTTACCATACTCTTCTTATGAACCGAATTTAGACCTCCAAAGTTGAGATGCCCAAATCTTAGATGCCATAGCCAATTTTCATCTTTTATTTCTGCTTGAAAGAGGGTTTATGTAACTGCTGCAACTTCTTCTTTATCCTCTTGTGGGTTCATTGTGGGTTGTGCTTGAGCATATTCCACATTCAAATCTAGCTTAATATTTAGGGGAAACATTCTATTGTTTGTCATTTACACTTTAGCAATAAGCTGATTACTTGGAAATTTATCTAGAATAGTGCATTCTTTGTTTTTGAAGAAGACTCTATACCCCTTTTGAACAAGCCACCCAATGCTCATTAGATTGTGTTTTAGACCAGGCACGAAATACACATCTAAAATATACTTCTTCTCACCCTGTTTAGTTAGAATCTTGATATTACCTTTGCCCATAACTAAAACTTTGTTGTCATTACCCAATGTGACATCTGATTTACACTTTCATCTAAACTTGAGAACATTTCTAAGTTCCCTGTCATGTGATTGTTGCAACCTGAGTCTAAAAACCATACATCCTTTTGATTCTCTTGTGCTACATTGCATGCTATGAACATATTACTCTGATTTTGATTTTCTTTTGTGAAGTTTGCATTTGGTTTGCTAAAATCATATTACTTCATTCTACACTCATTTGAATAATGCCCATACTTCTTACAATAATGACATTGGATTTAAGATTTGTCATACCTTTGACCTTGTGGTTGATTTTGAGATGGGTTTGGGCTTGAGTTATGGCTGTTGCCTCTTCCATTTGAGCTTGATGGGCTACTTCTTCCACCTCTATATGAATTCCTTCCTCTACCTTTGAAATTATATCTTCCTCTGCGTCTACCATGGTTGATTGAAGATTGAGACTTGAATGCATGCTCCAACGAGGTGTTTGTTGACCTACTTAGCCTATGCTCATGAGAAATGAGAGATGCATGAAGCTCATCAACTAAAAATTGTGAGAGATTATTTGTCTCCTCTATGGTCACAACTATGGATTTAAACCTTGTGGGTAAACTCCTTAAAATCTTTTCAACAATCCTTCTATCTTCAAGTGTTTCACAATGAGATCCAATTTGATTAACTGAACCCATCACTTATGTGAAGAAAGTGTTTATTGAATCTGATTCCTTCATGAAAATTGTTTCAAAATCCCTTCTTAACATTTGTAGCTTTGTTGTTTTCACCTTTGCCATTCCTTGATGCGCTGTTTGAAGAATATCCCATGCTTGTTTGGATTTTGTTGCTGCTGCAATCCTTGGAAAAATACTCTCATGCACTGCTTGAAATATGTAGAAAAGAGATTTTGAGTCCTTCCTATTATCTCTCAATAAATCCTTCTCCGCTTGTGTCAATGCATTGTACGATGCTGCATCTGTTGGTTCTGGAAAGCCATTCTCTACAAGATCCCATATGTCTTGAGAACAAAAGAGTGCCTTCATTGTTATGGACCAGTAATCATAATTTTTTCCATTGAACTGTGGGATTTGAGGATTTGTCAAGCTTGTGCTTGTGGATGCCATTGTTGATTGAGTAAAAAAAACTTTGCTTTCTTGAAAGCCTCTGCTTTATAAGTGCCTGAAAAAACTTTGTTTAAAATGCCCTTGCTAGAGAACCTTCAGCTCATGAGCATGGCTCTGATATGAGGTGAAGAAAGAGGTAGAGGAAAAACATAAAAAACATAGAGCTACTACTCTTTAATTTTTTCAAAAATTATTTTACACCCAAAAAAAAAAAACCAAAATTATATATATTTTTAGTAAAAGAGAGCTGCTGCTCTTACATTACCAAAAAAAGAGAAATTTAGCATTACAGAGCTGCTGCTCTTAACATCCAGTAATATTTTCAGAGCACTCTATTTTTCTCTATTTTTAGACATATTTCTACCCCAATAATAATAATAGCATACATGTTAACACAAAACAAAATAGAGTTGCTATCCATCATACAAAAAAAACTCAGAAAACAGAGCAATACTTAGTCTTTTTCCAACGCTGAACCCTCTTATTAAAACAATACCTCACTATCCAAAATGATATGACAACTTACATTACACAATACTACCTTCTTCCATACGGTGGAAAGGAAGGCCATACCCCAGGTAGAAAAAGTTAATGAAAATTTTAATGAGTATGGAGAGAATAGAACGGAGATAGCAGAAGTCAAATTATTTCTTTGCAAAAGTCTTCAGAATTTAATGGTGAGCAATCAATTCCTTGTCTACAATGCTGGAGGATGAACAGAAGGAGTTATTGTGGTTGTTGAGATTACATTTCAACATATCCTATGTTGGGTATAGTCTGTTATGTTGGAGAAGTGCAAATACTGTAATATTCATTAGTTTCCTCTGTTATAAACCAAATTTTAATATTGATGAAATGTGACCATGGTGTTTGATTATCCAAATTGGATTGGTGATTGTGGTAAATATTGAACTTGTATTTTGGATTGTGGAAAACACAATATCACTATGGGGTGCCTTGTTTGCAAATGTTGGCAATGTCTGATTTATTGGTTGTTGCTTTCTAGCATGCCTTGTTATTGGTCTTGTTCATTCTGATTGTATAGGCAGAGCTAGGTACATATTCTATAGTGGTCACAACCTCTATATTCACTAAAGCTCTTTTGGGTAAGCTTAGATTATTTAATAAAAAAATTGCAATGAGATATGACTTAATCTTGTGGTTTTACTATGCCTTGATTTTTCTTCTTGGTTTTATGGTGGAAATAGTTCCAGGTATATATATCCTATGCTAGGTATAGTCTGTTATGTGGAGATGTGCAAATATTATAGTATTCATTAGTTTCCTGTGCTATAAACTAAATTTTAATATTGATGAAATGTGACCATGGTGTATTATCCAAACTAGATTGGTGCTTGTGGTAAATCTTGAACTTGCATTTTGGGCTATGGAAAACATAATATTACTATGGGGTGCCCTATTTGCAAATGTTGGCAATGTCTAATTTATTAACTGTTGCTTTCTAGCATGCCTTGATATTAGTGTTGTTCATTCTGATTGTATAAGTAGAGCCAGGTACATATTCTGTAGTGGTCATAGCCTCTATATTCGTTGAAGCTCTTCTGGATAAGCTTAGATTATTTTGTATTTATTCAATGATATTAGCCTCAAGATTTACCATAATTCCCAGGCTAGATTGGCTAATAGGACAAGGAGATAACTCATTGGAACAATTGATTATCAATTTAGATAAAGTGGGTAGCATCTCATTAATCACACATATCATTCTTTTAATTTAAAAACTTAGATCCAAACCAATATCTAATTTAGGAAAAATGGAGGCATCTTGTATTAGCAAAGATTAAAGTAGTAAAAAATGCAAAATCATTATTTAACTTTCCTTAGCCCCACTTTCTGAGGTTATCTTTATGGTACAAGTTCAATATTTACCACAAAAAGAAAAACCATCCAGTAGAGATTGGCTAAATTGGGTAAATGGGCATCTAATCAGAGAAAATATGTATTTAATTAGGACAATGTCTTCTATTAAAAAAATGGACTAGGAAAAGAAAGAAGATCCATGATGACTACCTTTTATCTCCACTGTTTGGAGTAGGATTTACAGTACAAGCTCAAAGTTTACCACACGTAATTACCAATCCAGAATGGATGACTAGGGCAACTAGGCATGACATTGGAATAAATGGGTATGTAATTAAGACAAATGGGGGTGCCTTTGATTAGCAAATAATGAACTAGGGAGAAAAAAAATTTAAGAAAACAAAACTAGTAATTAACTTCTCTTGATCCCACTGTCTGGACTAGGCTTTATAATACAAGTTCAAGGTTTAGTGACCAAAATCATCAGTACAGATTGGCTAACTAGAGAAAATGGGTATGCCATTGGATCAAATGGTTGTCTACTAGAACAAATAGGTATCTAATAAGAACGAATGGGGTTGTCTTATTGACAAAAGATAAACAAGGTGCTTGTTCAATAGAGTGATCGAAATAGCTCCTAGCATCAACTATTTGAGCCAAAAATGTTGTAGGATATGCTCCAAAATGTTGATCTGGATTACCATTTGCTACAAGAAAAAAATTCCTAGACTCTACAATATCATTTGATTTGGGACTAAAATTGAAGTATTTTTGTCCACACAAAATGAAAATCAATTGAAATCAAAATGCCTATCTTCATTGTAAGAAACCAAATAATATTTTATTAGAACAGGAAATGAGTTTCATGCATAGAAAAACTAAAGTAAGAACCAATCCAGTAGAGAATGTTGTTTTTAGTTGAACAAAACTAGTAGCTTTAATGAACATTGAAAATTAAATTGTGGGTTGGAGTAATAAAACATCATATTGATTAGCCCTTTGCAAATGAAAGGAAGGAGGCATCAGACAACTAGCTTGGTCTAGGTTCATTAAACAGATGAACTTGCATTGGATCCAATCAAGATTTTTCAATACAAGTAAACACAAATTTTAGCAAGGACATTAGCATCTCTAAATGATTCATGAAAGATCACGTTAAAGGAGTAAGTAATACAAAATTCTTTTACAAATGGAATTGCACTCTATGTTTAATCATTATGAGATGGCCTTGTTGAGAAGCCATTAGGAATCTCATTAAGAAATTGAATAATGGGATTTTGCAAGTATGAGAGAGAGAGAGAGAGAGAGAGAGAGAGAGAGAGAGAGAGAGAGAGAGAGAGAGAGAGAGAGAGAGAGAGAGATGCCATAACTTAATTAGTGAAATTGGAGTATGTTGATACAACCTTGTAAATCCAAACAGGGCACATAGTCTTCTAGAAGGTTTATTACAAAGAAATTTTCAAGGAAAATTATTACATAATCCATGACATTGGAATCTAAATATCTCACAATTGAAGAGCATCAACAAAGATTCAATTGATTTAGGTAGGGAAGAACTACCTGAGAATCAATTGTACTTCTCTTGTTTGATTTGAAAGCATTTGAAGGTGGAATGGGATTTGCACTAGAGGTTACCAACTAGTCAAATTTCCTCTTGGCAGACCTTTCTTCCTGTGCATTTTTTCAAATCCATGAGTTGATGAAGTGCAACAGCCTTCATTCAATTTAACCACTCGATGTTCATGTTTGGTGCTACAACCTAAACATTACATTCAGATCTGTTAGTGTATATATGCATACACTTAGGCTTATTAAGCCTACTTAGTTGTTCATCCACAACTTGACACTTATTCATATGACTCTGTCAAGTTGGTTAGGAGTCTCATAGAGGTGTCATCTTTCATTTGACACCTCTCTCTATTTTAGTGGGAGGCATCTTGCCACCACTCTACTTGTGAGGAGTCCTATCCTCATTATGTGGGTAAGTGGTTGCTAATCCTCATCTATATGTACTCCTTTTGTTCATTGTTTAATTATTGCAATTCACATGAATTGCTTTCACTCCATTTTTGTAACTAGCTAATGCTTAGTTGATCCTGCAGTTCTAATATGGTATCAGAGCCTCACTAAGCTTTTGTTGGTTCATCTTGGAGGCGTGAATCATCACAGAAGGAGAGAGGATGGGTAAATGCCCTGTGAAGAGCCTGCAAAGAAAGCCATTGGACGGACATCAACAGACCTGCAAATGCAAGTCTTGGAATGCTCCTGTGCGTGGCTGTTGATGTGAATGGGAAAACCATTTGCATAGGGAATACTATGCGGTGTTCTTGGAGGCGCTATGCAGTAAAGCACAACTTCATTGACAGGGAGGCTCACATTTGTGAGAGGAGGGCAATCAATGCTGTAATCCTAGTGCCAACACTCCAAGGTTGTAATCAGTTTTCCTGTTTGGCTTTTCTGGTTTCTGGCCAAGCTGGAGAATGCCACTAGCTCGGGGTCTCTACTGGAGGGATCGAAGAGGGAGCACTGGTTCATCGGCGCTCTCAATGGAGTCCCCATTTTGTCACATGGCTGATCTGAGGTGTCGTCGTTGGCGTCAATGGAAGGCTGCCACAACAAGAAGCTTGGAATTCCATTTTCTAATGGTCAAATGACCTATGTGAAGGTTTAACCTACGATTAGAAAAGTCTGTGGCCTTGTCTTCTCTCTGCCTGTAGTGTTTGTTACATCTCAGTCTTCTAGACTGGTCAACAGCTTCAGAAATCTATAGTTGCAGTTTATTCTCCATGGCCCACACAACTCTCTTACGCTTCTTTGCCCTCAAGTCGGACTCTTCTGGCCACGATTTGGCCTATGCAAGCCTCCCAATCAGGACTCTTAGTCCACTTGCTCAGCCATGAAGGCCTCTTTTGCTAACTTCTAGATTGTCATTTTGGGCTATACTTGCAGAGTCCTATTTGGACTCTTTGGCAGCACTTCAAATGCCCCGACGACCTTGCCATCAAAGACTCCCTCAACGACCCACTCAACCTCCATCCAAATCTCTTCATCCTAAGAGTCCCATTTCAAATTTGTTCGTGATCTGTCCCTGGTCTTCAATAGCTCTTTGACTGGTTCAAGATCATTATTTTGGAGTCTTTATGGTTGTTGTCATGGGATGCACACTTTATGGTTTAAACATCAAAGGTTTAAACTTAGCAAATATTTGTAAAGGGGGAATTAAGCTAGTTTTTTTGAAAACACGCTTTCAACATAAAGTGTGGCTTAATTATGGGGGGTTATACCTAGAGATTATTTTTTCCTTAGTTAAAAATTTGTAATAGAGTTAATTTTCTCTGTTGCAATGAATTTGGCAAATGGGGGGTCTTCAAACACTTAAACAAAACCTTAGCCATAGTTAAAAATTTGTAAAAACAAAGCTTTTTTTGCAATGAATGTGGCAAAGGGAAAGTATTTAGGGGGGAGGTTATTTTTGCCTTAGTTAAAAATTTGTAAAAGAGGAGTCCATTTTCTTTTCTACAATGAATTTGGAAAATGGGGGTAATTATAATGTTTTTTGTCCTTTTTGAGGTTTTTAAAGGTATATGTCTTTTCTATTCACCTCTTGACATAAACATTAAATACTTTGTAAAGTACGTTTGTCAAAAATCAGACAAATGATGTCATGCACTACTTATAAAGTGCCGCTTTAAGGGGGGGGGGGGGGGGGGTAGATAAGTAAAAAGAGTGCACACAATCACTTCTTCTATCACTAAAGCACCACCTTAAAAGTCAAAACTGAGTATCAAGAAGTATAAATTGCACCATCTCATCACCTAAAAGAAAGTCAAAAGATGATGGTACCGCCTTCATCTTTTCGCATTTCACATCTGGTGAAGAAGACAATCATGATGCAACTTTAGAGCCTAGTGTCATCTCTCAACTCAACTCAGTTGGTTCTATATAGTGGAAAAATTGAACTCTACCTGAATTCTTAGTATGTAAAAACACTCATATAGTGTTAAGTTATTGAAAGTGTAAAAGTGAAATGTAAGCACTGATCTATAAAGTGTAATGGGGGGGAACAATCACTTCTCAAAGAATCACATAGATTCTTTATCTCATTCACATGTGCGCATGAGCACATCCTTTCTTCAGTCATTTGGTACATTTCTTAGACCTTCAGCCGGGTCTTTTTTCTTTTAAATCACGGCTTACTTCAATCAGTTTTGCCAAAATATCTTAACATCAAGGGAAAGGCAAATTTTACAACTTCGGCATGCTTCAGGAGTTCTACACATCTGTATCAGAATCTACATCGGCATCATCATCATCTGGAGGGGCCATCTAAAGTCTTCTCTTGGTTTTCTCTCTTTAGGAGGAAAGTTTTTTCCCATAGGGTTTTCTTTCTTTCTCCATTTCTGAGAGATTGCATTGTATTGAGTACCTTAAAAGGCTACATGGCCAGGACTCATTTATTTTGTTTGCATTGTACATGGGTATCTCATCAGGCTAATAGCTGAGACCCATTTCATCCATGACCACCTACGCTATGCTTAAGGGGGGGTGTTAGTGTATATATGCATACACTTAGGCTTATTAAGCCTACTTAGTTGTTCATCCACAACATGACACTTGTTCATATGACTTTATCAAGTTGGTTAGGAGTCTCATAGAGGTGTCATCTCCCTCTATTTTAGTGGGAGGCATCTTGCCACCACTCTACTTGTGAGGAGTCCTATCCACATTATGTGGGTAAGTGGTTCCCAATCCTCACCTATATGTACTCCTTTTGTTCATTGTTTAATTATTGCAATTCACATGAATTGCTCAGTCCATTTTTGTGACCAGTTAATGCTTAGTTGATCCTGCAGTTCTAATAAGATCAATATTTGTATCATTAAAGTTTCAATTCTTTGAAATAAGTTGATCTGTATTGTGTGAAGATATACGACTAATAATTTATAACTTAAAAAAAGTTCCTTTCAAATGCTTACAAATACATTTTAATGTCCTTGACTACTTCTAACTTTAAATGGTACCATTAATTTTGTTTTCATTTCATGTTAGATCCTCTATCAAACTCTTCAACAACGATCTATAAACTTTAGAGTTCTCATGTATAAACAATCTCCTATGCCTATAATCTTAGTATTGAAATACATATAGAAACAAACTAGCGATATAACTTCTTAATTAAATATTGAATAATTGGTAGGCCTTTTAATTTCATAAAAATGAATAATAATAGAACTCTAGATATTCAATGCTAATACCTTATAATAATTATAAATTTTAATATCAATACTGTGTCTTCCAATAGTATTCTTACTCTCTAAATCACATTGTCCTGATGACATTCTTACACCCTATCATGGGGACATTCTTCAAATTGTAGTGTACCAAATGTTTCTAATACTATTCCAAGATGATCAATATTGGCTTGTCCTCCTCTAGCTTAGCTATTTTGGAGTGTTCTCCCTTTAGGGATTCATCTTCTATTTTAATTCATTGCAGAAGTTTTGAGCACTCTTCTTATCTATTCATAACTAGCAGAATTCCTACAGTATCATTGACCTGGACATTTGTGGACACTAATATATTTAGTTTCTTTCTTTCTGAATATTTTCTTCAATATAGTTAATTTAGATTAAAAAAAAACTTAAAATTGGGGATAAAAGTTAAAACAAAAAATTGGCTGGTGTTGTTGAAATTGGGGATAAAAGTTAAACAAAAAATTGGTTGGTGTTGTTAGCAAATTCTTATTAATCTTGAAATTAGATTTTTCAAGGGAAAACAAAATAAAATGTATTGAATTATCCATTGTTGCCAAAATTATTTGCTTAACTTACCTCTTCTTTAGAAGTTTTTTGATGTTGAATGCCCAATTCTGCAAGGTTATTAGGTTGTTTGCATGTCATTGCCAGAGTTACAAGTTTTGTCTTGCCATTTAGAGGAAGATTCTCACTTCCATATTGAATATTTTCCTTAGGAAGACTATGAAACCTTCGCAAGGACATTGTCTTCTCAGGGTTATGTGTAGAAAAGCAATGCTTACCAATAGATTTAGTTACATTCCCAACCTTGACAACTATCCCCCTTAATGAACTACTAGTTCCCAAATCCAAAGATACTTGATCACCATCTTCAACATTACAAATCTTAGTCTTGCAAAATAAGGAAAGTTGTAGCCCACTTCCAAGGATGGTCTTGTAAGCCTCCTGAAAAAGACTAAGACATAGGATTTTGTCACTTTCATCATATGGGTGTTGTCTATTGCCCTACTTCTACATATCATTGGTACTGCACTATTTCTACTCAGTCCCATGAAGTTCATCTCCATTCTGGTCCCAATGATCAATCAACTCTGCAAACCAAGGGCTCTACAAAAAATCCTTCCAAAGTGGTTATGAACTCTTGAACTTGGTATTGTAGTGCTACCAAAGCTTCTTAAATGCCCATTGGGCAAAACGTTGTTGTGCTTCACCATGACTTGCCTGCACAAAAACCCAAATGCATATGACAATAATTCATTTACTATAAGGAGATGAAAAATGTTAAAACACATCCCATTAAAATTTTCCAATATACTTGGGATTTCTGTGTGCAAGAATGGTGTTGCTCTTCTTTGTGTGAGATATATGATTAAAAGAATAAACCATTCAATGAAAGGCTCTTGTCCATATGCATTATTTCAAATTGATACATTCAACTACTGAGTGGGTGATTAATTGTCTATTTTACATAGCGCATTTTTGTGTTATTGCCACTTTATGCCAAATGAGTTGTGCAATGGATTTGTGGATCACTTTTTGCATTGCCTTGGCAGTGGCTGTACTATGACCCTTGGCTCTTTCAAACATGGGTTGCATCCAATAGTGCTTTATGATTTGCACAATACATATGGAAAAAGCACATATCTATGTAGGAGCAACTCTTAGCCACATAGATAGATGCTGTTGGTGAAAATGGGCTTTGGGGTGACACATTTTGTATCCAATGGTTGGCATGATTGTTGAACATTCCCATATGCCTGTGGTCTCTAACACACAAAAAAGTCTACTTGTACTTTGATAAAGACTCATCTGACACTACAATATTAGACATTTGAAAATCAATCTTCTCCCATCAATTGCTTTGAAGGCTTGTTGCATATGATCACAAAACCATGGTAGTATACATAAAGCAAAGAAATGGCATTATTAGATGTTTGAAAATCAATCTATTTTCATCAATTATTTAGGAGAGAACTCACAATCACAATCCCTATGCAATGGTTTATGTGAAGATCAAATTTTAAGAAAGATAACATAGATAGGTTGGTAAGTTCTACATAGTAATTTTTTACATTGGATGGCATTGCAGGGTAACCAAAAAAACTTGTACAGATGGCCAACAAACACTTCGTAAACTTTGTAAATAGGTTTTTCTAAGTTATAAAACTCAGAGAATTTAGTAGTATAGCCTTTCATGAAGCAGAGTGTCTTGCATGCCACTCACATATAGAGTGGAAAATTGGATGCATTGTCTTAAGAAGTGCATTCTTCATCCTTGGATAGAGCACCCACTTTACAAATTTATGGGTATTGTTTTCCTCTAATCTTGGGAATTGCCACACAATAGTGGAATGCTTCAATTTCAAAGACCTAGGTTGGAATTGTATACATTGCTTGTTTGCAACTACCATACAAATGTTTGTTCATGTCTGTTGGGCATTTGGCATAAATATGTATAGTAGGAAAAAAAAATATTTGTGTAGATTTGATATCAAATACAAAATAAGAAATTTAACATATTGCTCCATATATTCAAAGCAAGGCTAGATCTCTTGAAATCCATTTACAATGGAATATGATTTATGCTCCATAAGTGAATTTCCCTTTTGTAGCATTTTCATATTTTGTTCTACATGTTTCCTCTGCATAACCTCTTAACAGATGGCAAGAGAGAATCTCTTAGGATTTCTTAGAATTTGAACAAGGTCTTATTGTGTTTGTTCCTTGCAGGCTTATATACTGAACAAAACAAATGAGGTATGAATTTAAAGGGGTCACCCCAGTGTCAAAGATTAGTTCCACATGGGAGCAAATTTTAGATATAGATTTGGGCCATGTTGACTTGGATGAGTTCAGGAAAAGGATGTATGGGGCTAATTATACTCGTAGAGCACAAAGCATGGTGAAGAATAGAATTACTCAGGTGGCTGGTTTCCCTGTTATTGCACAATGCCCTGAAATCATAATAGAATGTGCAAAGAACTATCACTTGAGGTCTAGGAAAATAATGACTAATGATAATGTGGTGCTGGCTGATCTCTCTGCTCAAGCAATAGCAAAGGAATTTTACATTTCTATTTATCCAGTCATGGTTGAGCTCATTGAAGATTTGGGGCTGAATTATTATAATAAAAGATGAGCAATTTATAAGAGGAGCATTAACAATAGGTGGATGAAAAATCCCAAGGAAGATGTCTCCAAACTCCCTAAGACACTATTAAGGGGTGAATTTTAAACTATGATAAGTGATATGGTTACCTTGGTGAGAAGAATCATGGGCTTATGTACATCATCAATGTTTCACCCTTGGATGTTCAAGTTCATCCATGGAGTGTTAGAAGACCAAGAGATAGTTCATTGGGCTAAGATTATTAGTGATAATTTGAGCACCCAATTGACCCAAGTTGGCATAACAAGGACGTTCTTCATGACTTCCTACTTGGTTTGTATGTTAGGAAGAAATGAGTTTTATCCAGGCTTGATTAAGAAAGATGCCATAGGGTGTGCTTTAGGACAATTCATAGTTTATGATTGTTACCCTCAGCTACAAATGGAACAATCACAAAAGGCATTACAAGAGGATGAATGATGCATTTATCATGTATATTACCAGTCATTTGGAAGGTGATTGGAACAAAAGAATTTCTTTGCCTACTACAAAGTTAATCCAAAAATATCGGAGTTGGTTTATCCAATTTTCTAACTTCACCTACATTAGAATTGACAGATTTATAGGGACTATCTACAAACTTCCCAAGTATCCCATTTATAATGTCATATTGTTGGAGCTAACTACGTAGATTTTGCAGTCTCAACAACTTCTAATTGAGAGGCATGCAGTAGGTGTGCAATTACCCATCATTGTAGGAGATGGTATGTATATACCTACCCTTCTTTAGCCGCTACCAAAGAATTAGATTCAAAAATTCAAATGTACAATTTGCACTTCTACATTGCTAGACCAAATTTTGATCCCTTTCAAAAGATGAAAAAGATGGTGGGTAAGAAGTACCATCATCTTCCACATCTAGAAGATTCTAGGATGATTGTCTAGATGAAGATGGGGTGAAGAGGAGAAGGTATTGCCATTTTTCTACATTTCACACTGAAGTGTTCAATATTTGTGTTGCTCCTGACCAACTGTTAGATGAAAGAGGAATGCTCAAAAAGGGGGAATTTGATTGGATATTCAATGGTGCCATTCCTCACCTAAATTGCTTGAATGAACAAGATATTTCATTCTTCTTTCTTGGTATCTCTATTCTATGACTTTAGTCTTGTTTGTATTTTTACTATACTGGAAAACTTTTTGTATTGTTTCACCATGTTGTAATCAGGGTTATGACATTCATAGGTGATGTGTATAATTTGTATAGCATTTGAAAAGACACTACATTGGTAGATTGGTTAGAAATAGTTTGGGTTGTTGAGTGTTTTTCAAATTATCCTCTTTTTGGATAGTTTTACCCAATTTGACCCAGTTTTGATTCGTTGAATAACCTAGGCAAAACAGTTCTAAATGGCATAAGAAAGGTGGTGGATACCAGGTATCCACAATTAACTGTAGGTTTTTTGGGTTGTGCTACTATGATATTTATCATAAAATTACCTTGTGCTGAGAATTGAAATTATATTACAACACCCTTATCAAGAGACCAAACAAGTCATTATTTTACTTGATCTAGAAAAAATGGAAATTATATACCTGAGAAATTATATTAATGTAAATACTTAACCGAATTGTAGTGTGTACACAACATTGTCTATAATAGCTTTACATCTAGATATAGAATGGACTTTTAAAACAACATTGGCCCTGAATGTATTCAAAATAAGATATCTACGAGCCTATATTAGAATGGTAAAAGAAAGAGAGTTGAACACAATAATATCCATACATGTTTAGAAAATAGTGAATGGTTAAGGAAAAATGTCAAGATAGTATACACTACATTGTGTCTAATAGATTTAAAATTGAATACAAAATGGAACCTCTAATAGACATATTGTTTCCCATTGTATGTACTCACTAAACCTGACCATGATGGCCTTGCTGATTGCTTGAAGATTAATCATCTGCAAATCAAATGACAACTCAAACACTCAAAAGGAACATCTCAGATATTGGGAACGTTGACAACCCACATGGAGCACTTTGTCTATCATTTTGTTTCCTCCTTTGGCTATATAAAAAATTAATTAGCATCTTGAGACACATTGTAAGCATGTCAAAGGTATTATAAGATAATTGGACAAAGAAAAGTGGGTTTGGTATTCTAAATTTTAATATGCATAGTAATATAAGGAAACAAATATCCAAATTCTCAAAAGAAGGCTTGAGTAATTTCCCCAAAAAATTGGACATACTACACACTGGTTTGACTTGAAATTCTGGTGACTATAAACATGCATGACTAAAATAACTAATTCATTCATTTTCATTGAGATGCCAAAACACTGGGAAAAAGCTAGCTAGTTAAACAAGCAAATAGAACATGAATTAATGGCTATCCATAGTTCCGGTTACGGAACTATTTACTTCATACTTCCATTTGTTTCCATCTTCAAGGCATAGGTTTAAATCTGGAGGGGCAAGGTTGTACAAATAGGTGCACCAGAGGTTTCATATGTAGCAGATGCATGAGCAATGGGGAACATTAACATATACTTCCCTTTCCTTTTCTAAACCAAACCATTATCTTCCCAAACCCCTTGTGAAACACAAGGATGCCATAAATGCATATATAAATAAGTCTACCTCTCTCATTTGAACATTAAGCAATATTAGAATTTCAAGTGATCAATCAAATTTCTCCATTGTGAATGTGATGCATATTTATGTGAAACCCTGTATTGTAGATTTGTGATATCTCCTTATCAGTCCTCTCTCTCTCTCTCTCTAACCCCTAAACCCTATACCTATAAACCTTAACCCCTAAACCCTAAATAATGCCCCTAAAACTTAACTCCTAACCCCTAAACCCAAGCAACCCTAAACCTTTATCTCCTTAGATCTCTCCCCTATCTCCCTATCTCTATTGTCCCTTTACCTCTCAATCTCTCTCCCTATGTCTTTGGCCATGTCCCTTACTCTCTATCTCCCTATCTATCTCCTTAGTCTCCTCTATATCTCCCTATTGGTCTTTTCTCTAAACCCTAATCCTTATACCTATAAACCTTAACCCCTAACCCCTAAACCCTCAATGATGCGCCTAAACCTTAACTCCTAACCCCTAAACCTGAGCAACCCTAAACACCTAAACCTTGAACCCCAAACCCCTAAACCCTAAACCTCTCTCCCTAGATCTCTCCTCTCTCTCCCTATCTCTATTATCCCTCTACCTCTCAATCTCTCTCCCTATTTCTCTGGCCATGTCCCTCACTCTCTATCTCCCTATCTCTCCCCTCGGTCTCCTTTATATCTCCCTATTGGTCCCCTCTCTCTAAACCCTAAACGCTGAACCTCTAAACCTCTAAACCTTAACCCGTAAACCCTTAAACCCTAAATCCAAGCAACCCTAAACTTCTATCTCTCTATCTCTCCCCTATCTCCCTATCACCATCGTCCCTCTGCCTCTCAATCTCTCTCCCTATGTCTCTGGCCATGTCCCTCACTCTCTATCTCCCTATCTTTCCTCTTGGTCTCCTCTATATCTCCCTATTGGTCCTCTATCTCTCTCTAAACCCTAAACCCTAAACCTCTAAACCTTAACCCCTAACCCCAAAACCATAAACCCTAAGCCCTAAATAATGCCCCTAAACCCTAACCCCTTACCCCTAAACCATAAACCCAAGCAACCCTAAACTTCAAACCCCTAAACCCTAAACACTAAACCCAAGCAACCCTAAACCTCTATCTCCCCATATCTCCCTATCTCTATCACCCCTCTACCTATTAATCTCTCTCCCTATGTCTCTGGACATGTCCCTCACTCTTTATCTCCCTATCTCTCCCCTATGTCTCCTCTATCTCTCCCAATCTCTATCAGTCCCCTCTCTCTATCTCTCTCTAAACTCTAACCCCTAAACCCTAAACTTGAGCAACCTAAACCCCTAAACACTAAATAACTCCCCTAAACGCAACCCATAATCCTTAAACCCTAAAACCTAAACTTGAGCAATGCTACAATCATAAACCCTAATTAATGCCCCTAAACCTTGATCCCTAACCCTTAAACCTGAGCAACCCTCTCTCTCTCTCTCTCCCAAAACCCCTAAACCCTAAATAATGCCCCTAAACCCTAAGCCCTAAACCTCTATCTCCCTATCTCTCCCTTATCTCGCTATCTCTATCATCCCTATACCTCTCAATCTCTCTCCCTATCTCTCTGGACATCTCAGTCACTCTCCATCTCCCTATATCTCTCTTTTGTCTCCTCTATCTCTCCTCTATCTATCTCATCTCTCTCTAACTATCTATCTCTTTCCTCTCTCTCCCCTATCATTCCTCTATCTCCCAATCTCTCTCTCTCTCTCTCTCTCTCTCCCTTATCGATGAAGGAAATGAAAACAAGTAAACTAGGACTCTCTTTCTATTAAGAGAGAGATGTTTTAGTTCACCATAATGCGCTAGTATTATGTGAATGCACATAATGCAAGCACATTATAACGCGCTCACGTTATGCTTTGCCTTGGTAATTTCTAAGTCTTTGGCTTGAATTTGCCTTGGGCTTCAACCCAAAGGCTTGGACTATGTTTAGGACGTTCAAAGACATATTTTTCTAGATTGTAACGAAAACCTCATAATCTGGAGCGTGCTCCCCATCAAGTTTGCACTTATTTCAATTGAAAGTCGAGAAAAATACCACCATAATCTTAAGCTCTCTATTAGCTTTCTAACCATATATTTTTTTCATGTTCTGAGTATATTAAGGATTTCATCTTTAATTTCTTTTGTTAGTGTATCCATTTTTTGTCAAAAACCAGTGTTTGGTATTTTTTACTTTTTTTTATTGTTCATCAAAATTTCAAATAAATTACATTTTTAGAAGGTAGACTCCATTCTATACCTATTAAAAAAAAAATTTAATTAGTTTTCAAAAATTTTAGGGGGGAGCATGCTTAATTTTTTGTCTTTTAGGATGTGTCCACTTTGAAAATTAGTAAAAAATCAATTATTCATAAAAAAATTATTAGAAAATTTAGGGATAAACTACATGGTGTTAGCTAATTTCTCACCAAAGTGATTTTTGAAATACTTAGAAAAATTTAACATTTTAGGGGGAGCACACTAGATATTATGTTATGTTTTTTTGAAAAAATAGGATCAATTTGTGTGCTCCCCCTTTTTGAACCTCTTAATCTCAACCATTTTGAAAAAAAATTAATAGTTTAGAAACTAGATTCGGAGCACTACGACTCTTATTTTTGTTGTATCTTCAAATTTTGAACATGTAGCTATCTTCAATTTTTCATCCAACATTAGTCTTTCCTGATTTCAGAAAAAAATTGGCATCTTAAAACCCTCTTTTGGTCCCCATCTTTGTGCACTTACCATTATACCAACCAAGAAAACTGACCTTGGAAGCCATTGATCTGCAACTATGATGGCGGTTTTATAGCCAATTATTGTGGGCACCTCCTACGCAAGCAAGTGGTGTGGTGCCAGGTCAGCATAAACAAGTGGCATCGATGGAGAGTTCCGTGATGCGACCACCGAAAATGTTCTGAAGCTTTTGACTTGGTGGCTATGGAGATATCAATTGGTAATGGCCATTGATCAAATGTCAACACAACCTAATGTGAACCCTGGTGGCCTTGAAGCTATTGGCGGCTTGCAAAGTAGAGACAACCCTGAAATATAAACAGTGACCTGTGAGTAGGAATCTTCAACCTTGACTTGAGCCTTGAGACAGTGACCATTGGAAATGCTAGGATGGAGACTTCAAAAAATGGCTTGCAAACAAATGCACTCCAAAAAATGAGACCTTCAACCTTCAATGGCAGTTGTTGATGAACAAGGACCTCGACTTTGATTGGAGGGCCGCGTCTAAACAAACTCCAGGTCGTGGAGTGTGCAGAGAACGAAAACCTCTTCCACAAAGGGTTGACGCCGTATGTTGATTGAGCCCGTGACTGCCTGTAGGATGAAACGTCTCAACAAAACACAAGCTGAGACCAAAATCTTCCACTACACTCTTTTCCAACGCCAACATAGTGGAACCTGATCTCTCAAAAAAACTATGGCAACCAGGAACCAGGAATGAAATCTGACGGGTTGAAGACTTTTACCAGACCACGACCTACAAATTGTAGACAACAGGGAAGCTTTGGGTGACCTCAAATGTCGCAACTAATAACCTCTAACCAAGCGGCCAAAGATGAAAATAGCATCCACGCGAAGTTTGAAGCAAAAAACAAACTCTAGTCAACTGTGTGTGGGTTCAACCAAAGAGTGCTTGCAAACAAAGGTAAATGTGGCATTGAAATGCAAGGCTGAGCCTAAAGAAATCACTGTGGGTGAGACCCGATGGAAACTAGAGGATGCAGAGAGGCCAAGAGGCCAAAAATTGAAATCCTTGAGCCAAAAAAGCACCCAAAATTAGACCAGAAACTAACCACAAACTAGAAAATTTTGTCCAAAACTCTCAAGAAGAAGACAAATTTTGTAGAGGGTGGAAGCGCTGAGGCCCCCTTTTCTAAATTTATTTTTCCCTTTTTTACCAAAAATCCGTACAATTCTTTACGACCCTATGGCTGTACGCTATAGGGAAGGGAGACTAAAAGAAATTTTGCAAACTTTTTCATATATCAGTTTTAACAAAATGAAAGGCTATTATCTCGGGCCTTCTAGACTCATTGGAGATGTCCATTTGGCTCTACAAAGACCTCTTGGCTAGGCTAGGTGTAAGATTTTCTATAAAGGGCAAGATTTTGCAAGCAACGCTCTGATACCATGTTGGGATTAGCGAAGATCAACAAGCAACAATCCAACCACAAGCTTTTACCACACAATAAACCTATTGATATTTCCAAAAGATAGAAAGTATGCACATAAGAGCCTTGCATATATAGGCAAGCATGAGGAGGTGAGAAGATCAAATACAATGACTAAGCAACCCTCCAAAGGTGCAACACTTGTCTTGCTCAAGTGACACATATTGGAGCAAGTGGCAAGTTTACATGAAGTAGGTGTCTCACAAAGGTGAGTACACATGTCTTACCACATGAGGTGAGACAAAAGGGTAAGAAGCACAAAGTTGGACTTAAGCTAGTGTGAATAGAAATATCCTAGACATGCTAACTAGATAGATAATGTCACTTTTCACATTTGCACCTAGTGATAGGATAGGCTTGCAGTCTATCCTATAATATATAGTGTGGGAATATCTTGTGAATGACATCAAATGAAACATCCCTATTAATAAATGCCCATTTCACATCTCTAATAACATTCCTAGAGAGTGATGCATAGAAATGCTCAATGTTGGCATCATTGTAAGGGTTGTATGGTCAAATAGTATCAACCATACATATGAAATCCTCTTTCATGGCCACCAATATGTCTCCAATTGGTAGGTTTGGTGAATTATGAATGGTTTGGTTTAAATGCCATAATGCATTAGTCAATCTATAAATGGTCATATTATAAAATTCGATTCTATGGCTATACTCAGCTTGATTAGGTTGATGAGAAATCTAATTAGCCATCTAAGTCTAGATGTCTATGTATAAGTTTGTGTTAAAACAAATTTACATTTAATTTTAAGAACTATATTAAATTGAATTTAAAAATATTTAAATTTTATAAATTATACATGTTAAAATTTAACAAACTTCAATACACATGCACAAAACTTATAACTTTAAATAATTAACATTTGAATTGTGTAGATAGAAAATTATATGCATATCTAAGACATACATGTATTTAGTTTGATATCCATGACATATATATCACATACTTTATTTATCAAGAAATTAAATATATATATATATATATATATATATATATATATATATATATATATATATATATATATATATATATATATATATATATATATATATATAATCAAAGATGATCTATGAAATAAAATTAAATTAAATATGTAAAATTAAACTCTTGAGTACAAAATTAAAGATAATCTATATTTAAATTAAATTAAATTCAAGTACAAAATTTTATATGTATACAAATTGATGTAAATTAATTTAAACTAATCTTTAAGATATCAATTGAATAATTTTCATATATATATAACTAACAATATCAAGTAAATTAAAGAAAATGTAAATTAGATAAATTGTACTTTATTGAACTTCTAGATCTAGATACATGATGTTAGAATAAATTTTGATATATCAATTTATTGATATCAAATATATATATTAATTTTAAGATATTGATCAATTAAATGATACTTATCAATTTCTACATATCAATTCTAATTTTGATTTAAAATGATAATAAAATATATAAAACAAATACACAATTTAAAAAAATATAGTGAGATATACATATGAACTTGTTTCCATTGTCTTATGGACTTTCTATAGGGTGTACAATAAGAAGCTCCTCTTTTTTTCCTCTAAACTCTTTAAATCTTAACCTTCTTCTTCCTCTACATCCTTATGTCCAATTTATTGTTCTTCCACCTATCTATCTTCCTACTCCATTTTGGTTTCAAAATGCATGATTTTCTCTTATTTTTCTTTTTTCTATACTTGATTAGAGTTAACTATAAGTTACTTGAAAATCACATCTCTAGAATATACTATTTTAAAAGTTAGAGGATTTCAAAGCTTGTGATAGTTAACATTATCACCATGTAGCCAACAAAAATATATTTGTTATCTTTGAAATCAACCCTAGACCATTTTCTTTAGGCAAATGAATAAAATCCTTACATATAGAAAATCTAACATGTGAAATAGAGGTTTACTTATCTATCCACACCTGATATGGTGTTTTATAAACTAGAGTTGAACACAAATATCTAATAATGAAATAAGAAGCAATAGGGTGAGTGTGAGATCATCATGGGCCAAATAGTGGCAATGGAGAAAAAACTTGTTGGATGAAAAAGTGTTAACATTTAGACTAATATTTAGATTTGGATGGAAAGGATATTAATATTTTTAGCTCAAATATGGATTACCTTGAATAATGCCTTAGGATTACCTCATATTTAGGCAAGTGGGAGTCCCAAAACGTGCCAAAGAAACTTGCAAAACCACCCATTTAGTGTTATCCTGGAAATTTTCACAATTTCATCCTTGAAGCTGACAGAGTTTTTTGTAACTAAATTTAATCAAATGAAAAATATTTATAGAGGAATCTATTAAGATTCTAAAAATATAATATACACCTCATAATAATTTTAATAGGTAATATTATTAATTTTCTACATACACTATGTCTGATTTCCTGATAGATATACATTTTGCAAAACATCCGTAACTTTCAACATATATTTATCCTTTTTTAAATCCAAAAGATGCGTCACATTCTAGGATTGATTGGGTATACATTAAAATTTAGAAATTTTGAGTTTCATATATTTTAGACCAAGTAAGGTTGGATGGAAAATTAATTTTTAATATTTAAAAAAAGTCACAATAAAAAAATCATAAATAATTACTTATTTACTTAAAATATCAAAAAAATATGTGTCACATCCACTCATGTGTTCTTTACTTCAATCCAAATCATGGAGGAAAAATATTATCATTTTCTCATACTTAGGTTGGCTAGAATAACACCTACTTTTTATGTTTTTCTGAAAACTTTAGTAGTGCTTCATTAAAATATCCTATTTTCACCAAACTATTTTTAAAATTTTCAAAATTTTCAAAATACTTAAGTCTATTTTTCACATTTACATTGCCACTTAGGGGTAGTGTTAGGCCTATCAAGATGCTACACTCACGCAATACATATAGTCTCATCCGAATATATTGATCCAACTAATCACTACTTTGCACACTTCTCTCTCTATCCGCCAATGCCATATTCATCCTTTTTGTGGTGTCATTTTGTTTTAGTGTATATGAAGTTGTTTTCTATCTCATAATACTTGCATGTCTATGAAAATCATTAAATTATTTAGAAAAATATTCCTCTCCATTAATTAGCGTCAATACTTTTATTTTTTTGGTCCATTGAGTTTTCATCAAGAACTTTGAAATCTTTAAACTTTCTAAAAACTTCATATTTATGCATTAAAAAAATCCAAGTATAACATGAGTAGTCATTGATAAAGGAAACATAATAATGATATTTTTCCAACATATTATATGATTTTGAATGGACTCTTTCACTCCTCTTCTTGCCCATGTGGGGTACGCTCTTGGCCATGATCCTAAGTTTCCTAGTTTACAAGATGCCCTTTATTGATCATTGACTCCTGGGGAAACTATAGGCTGTCAGTTGCTAAGAGATACGCTATCTATTTGTAGTAAGATTGGTTTTTCTTCTACTATAGTTTTCAACTTGGGAGATGGTTCCTCTATTCATAGTGGAAAGGATATTGTTGTTGGCCTCAAATATTTTCTTGTATCAATTGGTTTGAAGGGTTCAGAAGGGAAGTGGATGTTCTCACTCCCTCCTTGATGGGAATACATCCTAGGTAGTTCCTTGTTTATTTTTAGATGTTCATTTTGGAGAGCCCTTGCTCACCCTTCCCACAAATAAGATGTTTTAGTGTGTCAAGTAGATTAAAAGAGTGTGACTGGCTCTCCTATGGAAGGAATTATCGGTGTTGTGCCTTTGAATGCCCATGTTATGTTTGGGAAATTGGTGGTCCCATGCACTCTGCCTCCCTAGATGGTGGTATTGGGAGAGGATACTTTAGACAATGAAAAGTATTTTTCTAAAAAAGGTGTGATCCAAAGATTTGATAGCTTGTGGCCTTGGGTCCCAACTCTGAATTAGTGGATTATAGATTTGTGGCATCCCTCATAGAAGGAGAGATCAAAATTTACGCCTATGCAAGAGGATTTTTTATGGTGATGTTTGATTATGTCTCTAATAAGGATGCTATAGTGGAAGGGCATTCCTATTTTGGAGCCAACACCCCCTCTTAATAAAGCCTTGGTACCCTACATTCAACCCTCTTACTAATCCTTCACCTCTATGCTAGTGTGGATCCATCTCCCAAACTTCTCCTCCATTTTTGGTGTGATTCCAGTTATGAGGCTATTGGTGATTATTTGGATAGATTTATAAAGGTGGATCTAGCAACTTCTCATTTCTCTCATACTACCTATGCTCATGTTCTCTTGGATTTGGATTCATCCAAGTCCCTCCTTACAAAGATTGTTCTACATGTGGTAGACGAATCTTGGAACGAGATTATTTATTACAAAGGCATCCCCTTTTGATGCTGGAGGTGCTTTATAATATGGCATCTACCATTGAAATGGCCATGGTACAAGGTCTCAAGATCTTCACCTTTCCAGAAAAATGCTCTACCAAAATACCTTATCATGGATACTACTGATGAATATTCTACTTTGGAATCTCTTGAGCCTCAATCTAGTATTTGGGGGGGGGGGGGGGGGGGGGTCCTTATGAAAATTATCATGGCTTCATTCCCTATTATAGCAATGGATGTTCTTTCTTTTGATCCCACCCCGTCTTGGTGAGTGGCTTTTTTTATCTTGCTCCAACTCTAAAGGTAGCTCTCATCCTGTAGTTGTCTTCTATCGAAGAATCTTCTTTATGTGTCTCCCCTAGTTTTGGCCTCAAAGGTGGATTTGCCTCCCCTCTCTCCTTAGTCTATAGATTTGAAGAATGATGCATCTTGGACAATTCTCCAACATAGGAAGAATGGTCTCCTTAAGTTGGTATCTTAATACCATACTTGGTTCAAGGTTGTGTGAATAGCTAGGATAGGGTATGGCATTGTCTAGGGTGTTAGTCCTATGTTGGGGTTTGTCTTACTATCTTTCCTATAGATGTGTTGTTCTAGTTTATAATGTTCCAAACCCTTACAAAATCTAGATCGTCCCTCTGGGTAGCTTAGTTTTAGGTGTGTTGTTGTTTAGCTATTTTTTTGGCTATACCTCTAATCTTTGTAAAAGGTATTAGCTCCTTTCAAAACCTTCTTTAACCCTACTAAAAAACATCCATAGGACCAAAAAGTCACTATAAATAACTCTAATATTCTCTTTGCTCTAGTGCTACTAGAATTAAAATTTAATCTACTTTTTTTTCAAAGACATAGTGCTCAAAAAAATTAAAATTGATAAAGGTAGTTAGGTTGGCTTGGATGACATCCATGGCATAAGTATGGTATATATGGGAGGTAATGGTTTGCTTATTATAATCATATTGTGAATCATGTTCTTATTGGAGACTTTTAGAGGATTGCACCCTTTAAGTAGCTTGTTATCATTGAGTATTATCAATTATTTGTAGCTTATTTCCCAATATATTCTTCTCTTGTTCAAGTAATTTCATTACATCAAGCAAGAGTGTAAATGTACTAAGATGTGAATTCTAATGTAGATAGGTTCTTTTCAATGCTCCCATTAAAGTGTTCATATGGAATGATCCTTAAATACACATGATTTCTCAATGAATGTTTAGATGATAAATGGACGCATATTAAATGCATTTAAAAACCATTACATGGCAATAAATCATGCAAACATGCAGCCCACGATAGGAAAATAATAGGTGAGATTCAAGAAATTTTGAATTTGAACTTTCCAAATTTAGAAGTTAGATCCACGTGATGCAGAAACAATTATTCACCACAAGATATACTCACAATGAAACAATAATCTATCTGTAGCACATTTCACAGTTGATTATATTGTCTTTTCATTGATGTCAAAATATCAGGAAATCAGGGTGTTGCATTACACAGTTTTCACAAGATGCAGTTGACAGATGTGTTGATCACATTATATTTCAGAAGATGCAGTTGACAGATGTGTTGATCACATTATATTTCAGAAGGATTCTTCATAGGAAAGTTTAAGTTATGCTTTCAGTGAAAGTGGCTAAGGTTGGCATTATGAGTGGTCTTCATGCAATTATGACACACTTTTGAATGTGACTTGTTGTAATCACAGTGGTTTGATACCTTCTCAGTTTTCAAGTTGTAAAACTCTTACAAGTGGTCCTTCATGATAATGACATCAGTGACACATCAGTGTTGATTCTATGTGAGTTTGTTCTGACTTAGTCATTTCAGAAGATGACACTCATTGCATCAATATTGAATCAGGAGGAGGGCTTATGTCATTTAATAAAAGTTAACTTGCATCATATTAACTTGATGACAGTGGCAGATCAGTTGAAGCTTGGTTTACAAGGTTGAGGTTTAAATATGTGTTGAGGTGTGTTGAGGTTTAAATATGTGTTGAGATGTGTTGAGGCTTAAATATGTGTTGAGGTGTGTTGAGGTTAACACTTAACAAGTCATAAACTTATGTTCAACATTACCTTATTGCTCGTCATGCACTTTATGTTATAAACTTAAACTGACCGGTCGAGAAGGTCATCGGGCCTTAAGTTGCAATGTAAGGGTATGAAGCTCGTCGGTTTTACCGGCCCCATTGCCTAGGGTGCCCGGTAACAAGTCAATGCATTGTGTGGTCCGCGGGAAACACAAAATCAACGGTTATATTTGAATCCACAGTTGGCGGGCACCGAAGATCGAAAGGTGGGTTTTTAAATGGAAAGTTTTGACAAACGGTCAGTTAGCCCGATTAAACTTGACGTCCTCCTTGTTCTAAAAGGCAGTAAAGCATCTATTTCTATCTTCTCTCACCGAAATTTAAGAGATTTATAAATATAGAAATTTATGAAAAGGAGAGTGTAAGTTTTTTAGAAGGTTTCTAAATGATAAGAAGATGAAAAGGCAGAATTCTACGAAGGGATTTCATTTTTTTGTTTTATGTTTTTTTGTTTTTGGTAAGAGAGAAGATGAGAAGTTTAAGAAGAAATGTAATGTTGAAGTTGAACCGGTTTTTGAAGATTTTGGTTTTTTTTATTGAAATTCTTTTTGCATATAGTAATTTTGTTTGAATGGCAGATATAAGAGGAGTTGCAGATGAGAGATATGCAATGAGAATTTTTGAAGAAGTTCTTTTGGAGAATGGAATTCTTATATAATTTTTGCAGGAATGGAGAATCATTTTTCAGGGATTTATGTTGAGATTCTTCAATGATCATGATGGAGTAATGCTTGTTCAGAGAAAGTGAAGGTGTCAGAGAAAGTGAAGGTGATTAAAGACTATAATTTTTTAGAGAAGATAAATTGTTCAGTTTGCAGAGAGAGAAAGCTCAAAATGGTGAATTAGTTTGAAATGGTGTTGCAGAGGTATGAAATATATTGAAGAGCAAAATTGATTGACTGTAGGAGTTGAAGACAGTTAAAGTTTGATTGAAAAATTTATTTTGTTTATCTTAAAAGGGAGAAATAAGGTTTTGGTTTTTATTGAAACAGGGAAATCCCCTGAGTTATAATTTTTCATTGAATGTTGATGATGTCAATGAGACATGCAGAGAGATAAAATTTGCCAGTGAGGCAGAATTGTAATGTCAGTGAGACATTTGTAATCTAAATTTTGTGTTAAGCCAGTGAGGCAGTTGAGTGGTTTTTATACCCCAGGAGGGTTTTCCACTCGAGAAATTTCTTGTGTCAAATCTGTGTGTTGATACTCTGCATATTTACTTTGTTCCTTCTGAAGAATTCTAAATTGTGAAATTAGATTAATCAAAAGTTTTAAAAAGTGTTAAAATTGTTAACAACACTGATTCACCCCCCCTCTCAGTGTTGTGTGTATTCCTACACTATCTCATTAAGAAATGGATGTTTGAAGCATTTGGGTAAAAACAATGGCAAATGTATGGAAATGTGTATGGATTCATAAAAATGTTTATAAATAGAAATACTTGAAAGATTGCGAAATGAGCCTAACTTTGTTTGAGATTGAGCCATTTATCAATATGTAATTATTTATTCATGGATTAAGAATACATAGTTACATAATATAGTTGAGAGTAACTCAAAATGAAAATAATAGTCACCATGGGAAAAAATAAACAAATACTATAGTTCATAGATGGATAGCTAAAAACCAAAGGAATTGCCAAGATTATAACTAATACTAGCTAAGGATACCCACAATAGTATCAAAATAAACTGTATACTACACAACAGTATAAAATTGAACATAATATTATAGAGGAACACACAATGAACACTCTTCATAAGCCACAACTCACACTTATTATCTAGGTAATCTTAAAATCCAAATCATCATATTCCCTTTCCAATTATTATATTTGTAATTGTAAATTATTGACCTGCTTAATAAAATGTAAATATTAGCTAATAGGCTATATTATTGTTAGTATTCAATTGACAAATTGTTTGATGTCAAAGAATCATGCCAAATTTGTTTCCAATGACCTTTTTTTCACTCGCCAATCTTTTTCACTCTAAACCATTCTTTAAGAGATTTATTGTTATCCACTATTGTCTTTGACCACCTTAAATCCTGCTACCTTTCACACTACATTTATCTTTAAATTATAGAGCTATTTATGAGGGGGTTTCCTAGTGTTTATGATGCATGGCATGAAATTATCCATTGCACTTGAGGGCAACACTACCACATTAGAGCTTTGATTTTAGTGATGAGAAAGTTGTTATACAGATCACATATTCTATAGAGATTTTCTCACCAATGGATTAAACACAGATGGTTGTGAATTCCCTTTTATGTTATGACTATTTCATCCACTAAAGCCTTTCATTCTACTATTTTATTCACATTGCATTTCTTGTCTAAACATTTGTAATAACACCTAACAAATTCACACTTCATTTTTAGATTTATTTCCAATCTAGCATCCAAGGTTAAAATTTACTATGTTGTAGGTCATAAAAGCTTTGAATCATAAATGAATCCACCTTGGCACTATGCAATTTTCCATTGATTTCTCTCTGTACTTACACCATTTGTAATTGTCATCCAAAGGCTCTTCACTTCTCACTTAAATTATAATTATCTGGCTTGATTTCCCACCAACATTCTTCATACTAAAAAACATTTCACATTAGATAATCTATTTCTTAGAATATATTTCATCTTGAGGGATGGAAATTTGAAAGTGATCAATGGCATCCAAGGAACTATGTAGACAACAAGCTTCTAGGTTATACAGCTCCAAAATGTGGCTGTAGCATTTATAAGATAAAATATAATAGGAAACACAAAATATCTACTCCTTTAGAACAGACAACAAGCTTAGAGGAAAAAATAATGAAGATAGTAGTAACTAGAACAAAAGCTTAAAAATATTAAATTTTTAACTTGTATGCTATGACGGAGAATCAAAAAATCACAAGTGTCAAAAATTGTTGACAGATGGTGATTATGGTTGAGAAAATTATTAACAAGTGGTTAATGCTTATTGACAGTTTAATAGGTGGGAGTGGTTACTAAAAAAGTGACCACGTGTTATTGTTTTAAGCATTACATTTATCAAGTTCATGACATTTCCATTCCTCATTTGTGTAATGAATTTAGTGGGTGGAGAAAGTCCTATACTTTTCCACATGTTACTATCATTGTTCTTTACCTCTAATATAATTATTATTATGAATATTGCAAGTTGTCTAAAAAGGCAACTCATCAACCTTATAACAATTGCACCAGGTCTCTACATTGACATGTTATAGTGCTCTTCTTATCTTAAGCATTTCTCTTTCCATATTACTAACCGTTGATTTCTTTTAGAGGTGTTTCTAATGAAGGATTTGGAATGGGTGGATCCACACCTGAGATGTTAAGGAATGACTATTGATGTGATCTTATAGTTCTCCTAGATTGTGCCACATGGATCTCTCATGCCTAATTGAATTTATCTTTTGTAACTAGTTTTATATTCTTTTAAACTATTTAACTAGTGACTATTTAACATAACCTAGCATCTACAAATCAAGAGTGACCAACTGAGGATATTTTAAAATCCTATTTTACAATGACTTGGTGTTGGAACTTTTGATGATTGAAACGAATAAGAGATTGCCAATTGTCTCTTGAACAAGCCCTAATCCTCACTAAGTATGATAGAAATTTAGATGAGCAATTCTTTCCCACAAACCAATGTCAAACTTCATATAAACAATGGTTTACATTTTTCATACAATTTGAAGAGAGTTATTAGTAAATGATTCTTATCATAATTTTTTTGATACATGTAACTATGTATTCAAAAATAACATCTCAATAATATAAACAATATTTATCTTATAAATTTGTTTTAGATAATTTAGACGTAATTCTAAGTCTTTATATATAAATAACATCTTAATTAAATCTTAAAAGAACTTTTGATAACTACTTTTTGAGATAGAGAAAACTTTTAAAATCACGGAAGCTTATTAGAACTTAAATTTCATAAAGAATATCTTAAATACATTTATCTAAAAAATAGTAGATATATTAGTTTTAGTTTTTTTATTTCTAACTAAGAGTTATTTTATTTTATTTTATTTACTTAAGAGTTATTTTATAGTTTTAGTCTTTTTAAATAGTAGAGACACATTTGAATCCCTTGGTGGGTTATTTTACTTAAAACTAACGCTAGTTTGTTTAAGTATATGTGAGCTATGTTTTAGTTTTTATGTACATAGATGCCTCTTAGTCTAATCAATGACAATAATTGTATAGAAAAAGTGTATATATAGTAGTTAGTATTTATTTTGTAATATTGTTTTTTTATTATGAAGATGTATTTTTTAAATTGATCATATTTGATTATTTAATATTGTAATTTAATATTTTAAAAATATTAAAAATATTTGATAATGAATGAAATAGTCAGATTGGATAAATAAATTGAATTGAAATATCAATAAAAATTTAATACCTTGAAGTACAAGAAGGAAACAATAAGGAAACAATGTTGTAGGTTTATAATGTGTTGAAAACAATACAAAGTAATAGAAAAATAACAATTAGTTTAAGTCTGTAGCATCATCTTATTTGATTACTTTGTCATGGTCTGTTGTAAAATTTATTTACATTTTAAAGATTTAGAACAATGGAGTAGCCTCTATTATATTTTCTTATTAATCTTTTATTGTTTTCATTTTGTAAAGAGCAACAACAATTGGGAACCAGCTAATGCTACTTCCCATCTATAATTTTATGTGTTTTAAAATGGAATAGGCACTTTATTTGATGTTCATCTTTCACTTGGGCCCATATCCTAACTTGGTTGTTGCTTTTTCTTTATTTCCCACTTCATTTCAAATAATAAAGGCAAATTATTTTAGTGTTTGTTTGAGTCTAGGCACCCATTTTCTTTTTGTAAAAGTTTTGGTTCATTAGTGCCAATTTTTAAATGATTAAGTTACAACTTTGAATCTTTTAAATTTATTGCATTTTTTCTATTTTAAAACACTAACTTTAATAAAAATTTCATTTATCCACCACTTGATTTTTTGAATTATATCCTCATGTGACAAATCTTGAAAATGCTCTCGTAACTTTTTGGCTTTTCAAAAAACAACTATGAAATCTCAACCAGTGCAAGATTAAAGGAGCTCAAGTAACCGAGATAGTGTAATGTGTAGATTCATTCTAGAGATTTGATTGGAGTGCATTACACAAGGATTGGAGTGCATGTACACCATTCCATACAATAGTAATATGAGCAAGCAATTCTACATCATAAGGCTTTATCATAGTTGAACATGTGACCATAGAATACATGGAAGGTTGAATAAGATTTAGTGGAAGTCTATTGGTATATGCTAAAACTTGTAAAGCTTAAATTTTAGGATTGTCTTAAGTGGCCCAAATATCTCTTGTATGGAATGGTGTACATGCACTCCAAGCTCTTGGGAATTAATCTACACTTTACACTATTTAGTTATTTGTGGTCACTTGGTCAATTTGTTGCACACTAATATTGTTAGGGATTTTTAAAGGAATGAAGAAAATATTTTTTACAATTGTCAATGCCAGTTGTCACAACAATTGGTAAAGGTTGATGAAATCAAACAAGGGTAAAATAATATTTTTAGTTTACTTCGATGTGCATGTTAGTTGTGTGGCATGGAATCATGTACAAACTATTGCATACATTTTTTATATAAACTATCCAATGTAACATTTTCTATGAAATTGGGTTGAATTTGTTTGGATGTTGCATTGAGGAAACACAAATTGTATAAAATGTGTTAAATAATATATATTTGTTTATTTAATATTAATAAAATATATATTCAAATGGAAAAAGGTTTGAAATTAGTATCAATATGTGTGTAAATTTATTATCTTTTATTTCAAGTAATATTTTTCTAAATGTTAATCATATTCAAATAAATGCTTATATCCTCAAATGAATGCAACCTTTTGTAGATAGCCTTTCGATGTATTCTTTTCATTACCATATTCACAATATATGCTTTATAAGCCTAAAACATTCACACCTTCTTGATGTACATGTGGATACTTCACAATCTATACCAAGATGGATGCTTGACAATTGTATACTAATTCATTGAGAGATTTTCCCATGTTACCAATATTATATTATCTTGTCTTTGTTTTCACTACTTCACACATATTATCTTCAATATATACCTCTAAAATAAGAGCAAGTACACCTTTATGATATAAGTCCAATGTGTAAGAACAAAAAAACAAACAAATAAAAAGCTCATTATAGACTTGTTTGATAGAAGTAAAGGAAATAGGGATCACATTCCAAACAAAATTGAAATTGTTAAAAAACATTCTTTCAATTGATTATAAACTAACATGTAATATGAGCATGTTTTGAATGTTGTAGAAGATATTATATACATTTGAAAGTTATATTTCAAAATCTTTTAAGTAGCACCTTTAGACAATTGCTTCTCATTATAATTTATATAATTTACAAAATTAAAAAAACCTATAAAAAAATATTATATACACAAAACTTGAAATTCTAATGCATCATAATTTAAATATTATTTATATACAAAAAATAATGTACTAATCAAATTGTACTCTCTAACATATTAACTTACATATAGTTTTCTATGGGCATAACCAAGTGCACCTCCTTTAGCTACAAGTGTTAATATTAAATCATTCTTTCAAAATAAACCCAAAACTAGATAAAAATTGACATAAATAAACAAATCCCACCATTACACATATTTAGCTGATAGGCTATATGTAGCAGAATTGAATTTGACCAGAAATTTCAGACCACCAGATGTGTCTGATAATCCAATAGTCAGAGTAGGAGAACCCAGCCCATTTTGTTGGATATCCCGACCACGATGAATTCAGAGTGTCCATTTTTTTAATATTTAAGAATTAAAAAAGCTGATGCATGTCATTTGTTAAAAGAAAAAGACAGGCTTTCCACTCAGTGAAGATGCCTTTATAGGAATAATTGCATATTGCAGTTGCTCAAACATTTGTCAGAATTGACTTGATCTTTCCTTCATTCATCTTCAAATTCATCCTTGGCTCCTTGTTTATCACAAATTTGATGGATTTTCGATCCGCAAGGAAGAGGAGTTTAAGAAGAAGGTAACACATTTCTTTTTTATTTTTGGAAATGCCTGTTAATTGTTTCCTATCTATAGCATCAGGCCAAAAATTAGCTTTGCAGATTGCCTTCTTTTTTGGGCAAAATGTTGTTCTCCATTCTTAAATTTTCAAGCTGCCCAAATTTTTCTTGTTGAATTTAGGGTTTTGAATTTATATTCTATGGACCATTCAAGTACCTGGTCTTGGAATTTTTAGCTCACACTTTGGCACTTGTTCCAAGTTTCTTTACTCGAGTTGAACAAGGAGAAAGTTTGTATGTAAAGATTTTATGCGAGTTTAGAGAAATATTGTAGTACACCTCCATTCTCATCTTAGATGTGCAGATAGTCTGGCTAAGGAGCATGAAGATGAAGGTAAAATAATAAGAATATTTAGGGTATATTAGATAGTTGATGTTGTACATTATATGATGTTGGTAGATGCTACATTCATATTTGTGACATTCCTGATTATCCTCATGTGTGGTTTCATATGACAGTTAGCATGTTTTATTGATAATCCTTGTTGCGACACTAATAATTCATATGCTCTGACATTGTTTTACATTCAGGTGATTATGATGTTGATCTTACTATGATTTTCGTATGTTAGAATTGATTTTTATGTGACTGATTTTGTATTATAGGATGATCTGATTATGGTGTGGTGTGAAAAGAGACAATGTCGTACCACTCATTCGTGAGCGTCTGGCGATGTTGCGATTATCTTTCACTCCATGACCATTTTATATTTATTATACTTGTGCATAGACCGTGTTGTGTGCTACAAGTTGAAGGTACCAGGTATTGACTCCACCTGAATTGACAGGTCTAAGCATGCCTTAAACCCAATGGAAACTATTAAATTGAGATAACATGTGGTCCCTTAGTTATCCATCATCCTTGAAAAGGATGAATATCCAGTTTTGCACCCAATTAGTGTTGTCTATATGGGTGTAATGGTCAGTCACTATCATTGTGGTCACGCTTTCGATCATACATAGTGGTCAAGTATTGTTCGACATTTGGATTATTGAGTTTGAAATTGTTTGATTAGATCTTTGGTTAGTTGTTGCATTATAATAAAATTATTAAGTTAAGAAGACACGTTTAATAAATAAATAAATATAGTTGCTTTTATGTAAATTATAATTGTAGGAAATATGTATTATTATGTCTGAAAATGATTCTCTTTCTTTATTATTATTGTCTTGAGTAATTATTTTCCATTTTGGTCACTTGGAAGAAGTGGCAGTTACGCACCTCAAGAGGGAATCTTAGAAATAATTGTTTCTTTTGAGTAAGAGACTAATTTTAGAAAAGTAGAAAGAAACTATTTTTGTTTGGTTGTAAATGAAATAAATAGAAAATTCTAAAATAAATAAAATTAGAGAGAAATTATTGTTTGGTTAAAAATAACAAATTGTAAGAAAGTAATAAAGGAGAATCTTCTGGAAGAAATTGTGGGGGTGGTTATGCATGCTTAAGTGTATTTTGAAATCTCAAGACATAATTTGGAAAAAAAGTGTGCATTTCAAATGGACAATATGTTTTATGTTTTGGGGATCTCTCTCTCTCTCTCAGGAAGTTTACATTTTTCTTTTGGCACCGTAAACCATAGCTTCCAGAAGAAAAGACTTGAGGAAAATGGATCTGAGTGAAGATGTGATAGAAGCAATATTCCACGTATGGACTGAGATATGAAACTGATTTATTGTTGCATTAGATTTAGAGAAATATTCTATGAATTCTCTTCTACATATTTTGAACCTAGTCTGTTGCATTAACCATAAATTTATTTCTATGAAGTGGGCTTCACTAGAATTTTTATATATGGTGCAGGACCTAGCTTTCTAAATTATATCAAAAAATCAGCCATACCCAGTTTGTCATTTTGGAGATATGAATATTTTTTGACTGTCTACCTCTCACCCATTTCATCTCTGTTAAAACAATTAGTTGCATCACCAACAACTCTATATTTTCAAACTAGGTTTCTCTAATTTTTTTTTTAATAAATTCATTTTGTGCATATCCTATGATCATTGCTTCCCATCATATGACTCTCTTTGAGGCATTTTACCAATCAGTGTGCGTGCCCTGTCTATGCTTTCACATTTTGCATTGTTGGTAGCTTCTAAAGCCTTCTCAACAAATTCATTTTTGTGCTGATCCTGCAATCGCTGATATCCATGAGATGCCGTCCCTTTGAGGCATTTGTCAAAAAAAATATTACCTGAGTAGTTCCAACAATTATATCTTCTTATCCATGCTACTATAGGTGAATATGCTTTCAATTATAAATAACTCTACTTATTTTGGTTGTTTGTTACGTTATAAGAAGGCTATTAAATCTATATAGAATAGAAGTAGAAGAATTTAATTTGGATAGAGTGATTGTATAAATTTAATTTAAATTGATATTGACCTTAGTATGATTTATTAGTAGAAATATGATTGAAGTAGGTTTGGAATTAGCTTTCTAAACAATGTATTTAAGATTTGATTTATAAGTTTGTTTTAGAAATTAGTTGATTACAAGTGGAATTGTATAAGGTAAATAGAACTTGTGTAAGTTGTATCAGTGGTCGTAATAGGGTTATGTTGTCTAGGTTTAGTTTTCTTGAGGCATAGATTAGTATGTCCCAATTTCATGTGTATGCGATGTTGTAAGTGAATTTTGATGTGATAATAAATTCCTTTACGGATATTGTGGCTCATTGGTTGTATAGAGCATGTTTATAACTTGTGCTTAAGAAATGTCACATTCTTATTAACCTTGTTGTTGAGAAAATGTTTGTATCATATTTATGTCTTGAACTCAATCAACCCTTCCTATTCCTAGACTTGGCATGTTAGCAGGTTAGAATGCTTTGTATTGGTTTATTCCATTAATACTAGTGTTGGGTAAGGGATTTTAACAAGCTTGGTAATCATTATGAGGTGTAGACACCTCTAGTAGAACTATGTATTAGGTATGATCATTTTGGTATTCATAGGACCAATGTAGTAGTGGTTTATAGAAGATTGATCAAGTTAACACTTAAGCTTTTCCATAGCAACCTGAGCTTCTCTCTTCCTATTTGTGTGTTGAACAGAATTTGGTAAAACCTAGAAAAAGATTGTTCTTTTACTTGTGCCCTCTTAGCATTAAGTCTTGAGTTTATTTAGCCATGATACTTCTACTTGGTTTGAACCATCCTTTAACTGTGCAATAATCCTATCTTATGCATGTGGTCAAAAGTGAGGTAGATTTGATGAAAATGTTAGATCTATAGGAATGTTTTGTTGGTCTGTATTTCTTTCCTCTCAAGCTAACCTTAGAACAAGGTTCTTTTATTGTAGCTTCAGGTTTTGTATCTTGTGATTATAACTAGTGTAAGATTTATACAATGGGCTTTTAGTCTTGCTTATATAGTTATATTTAATAGTATTTACAAAATTGTCCTGATTATTAATGAAATCTACATCAGTGTAAATAGTGTAAATAATTGTTGTGTTTAATCTGTATGCCTTAGGGTTATTTGCATGTTGTTCGCAATCATTTTAATTAAATGAAATTAAAATAAATCTTGAGAATTATTAGTTAAAATATTGATACTAGTGGACACTTATATCTTATGATCATATTATAACTGCTACTAGTGATTAGAAAGTTATAGTTTTGTATTGATGAGATAGATGCACTTTATAATTGTTAGATGATTGATCATGATTGGATTAATGTTACACTCTTTAAGACCCATAATTAGTGCATTATATCATATATTGCATTTTTGGTATTGTATTTGAAATATTGATGAAGAATCGTAGTTTATGTTGGGCATTTGAGAGTGAATGTGATGCGTGACTATTGTGTTTAGTTGTGTCAAGTGCTTGTGTCATTTGGGGAAGATGATTCCAGAGGTCTAGGAGGGTGTGATTGTGTGGGAGTTGGCTATGTGTGCATCATGTGAGTTGAGTAAATTGTTATTCTAGAATGTTTCCTCCTATTCATGTTGGTATGGTACATGTGCAAGATGGATAATGTCTTGCTTAGTTTACCTATTCATGTGGTTATGATGATTATGCAAGATGGGTAATGCCTTGCTCTATGTAATGTGAAATGATGTATATTTTGTGTTGTAAACACATCATGATGAGAAATGTGATAGTTCATGCTTGGGTTTTGTTTTAGGCTTTAAAAATCTAGATGCGAACGCCCAATGTGTCTTGTCAGGGTAACCCATTGGAAGTTGTTAATCCAGTGATAACTTAATAATAAATTTAGAGGGTTGGGTAGTTTTCACATTAATCAAGATAATTGGATGCCTCACTCATGCATGTAGTTCTCGTTTAGGCTAAGGATGAGATCAGAAGACTATGGTATGAAAAATTAACTTCCTTGTCCTCACGAAAGGAATGTTGGTTCTGCATGTGTCATCTTATGGGGCCGACATCTAGTGAGAGATTGTTAGGGTAACCATAGATGGGCCTGATGCCTAGTGAGAGACTATCAGGGTAACCCTTGGATGGGGGCCAACGTCTAGCTAAAGACAATCAGGGTAACCCATGCTAGGACCATGCGATGACACTCATCTCTACTGCATTCAGATTTACCCATGCTAGGACCATGCGATGTACCTTATGTGGCAGATTTTAGATCTTGTTCTAGCTTGAGGAGACAGTAAATTATGTTCATGTTCCAGTCTTGTATATTAGTTGAATTATGTACTGTTATCTTGATGTATGTACTCCAATGTAATCTGGATAGTGATATTGCAAACAATGTAATGTTGTACTCTCTTGTAAAGGAACTTGTTTATGTACTTGTGATCCTATGTGCAGGATCTTGATGCTTACTTATCTGATGATATAATATGTTATTGTATGTGTTTATTCATCTGATGCAATTAGACTTAAAATGAACTGTGGTTGTTGGTTAATTCATAATGTTGGTTAGATCTTATTTTAGTTTGTTAGTAATGCAGTCATGGAATCCTAGAGGATAAGCTTAACTTGATGTTATGAATAACTGTGATTTACATTTCTTTGTTATTTCTTTCCTTAAAAAACAATTATCCTTTTTGTATAGCATAGTTGAGTTGTTCTCTAGGGTTTCCTGGTGGGGTGTTACATTTGGTATTAGAGCCTAGGTTGCAACACTAGGACCTATGGATTGTTTTTGTTGCTCTAGGTTAAGCATTTTTCTCCTTGTGGCGAGTTGGTAATAGTACCTCTCACCTATGTGCCTTAGTATAGCATTAAAAGGTTGATAAATTTACAGACTTGATCTTTGACTCTGGAAGACATAAATGCTTTATGCCTTATTTTACTTATGTGTTTGTTATGTGTTCTCTCTCCTTATTTTCTGAAAATGTGATGTTATATATGACAATATATGTTTCCTGAATGTTAGTGCTTGTTGATTTGTGGAGGCCTTGAGTTCCTCTTATGGTCTCTAGTGCTTAGAAGAAAGAAGCATGGTTACTGTTAGTGCATGTAATTAGGAGTGTGGTATTTACCCCATCTAGTGATGTGAATATCTTGTACCCATTCTGTGTGGGATGTTGTGAAAGGCCGGTTGTGTTTTGTGTTCCCTGGTTTGGTGAAGTAATCATACTTGGGGGTTATGTTTAACTATGGGTGTAGAAGCACCATATCGTCTTTATGTTAATTGCATTGTTTTTGTATATGTGTAAGTATTGGAATGATTTAATTATTTGGTGGCATCATGCATCGCGAGTCATGTGGTTATGTGGTTTTGTTGTGTGTGAGATATCTTTACATGGTTGATTGATAATTTGATATCTATCTCCTAGTTGGTCATCACCTCATGAGGAAGTTCTATTGTGATTTATGAAAGTTATCATTGTATATGCCTATGTAAGAATCGTGTGCAGGAGATCAAATTAGAGCTTGTGTTGGATCCAGGAGATCATGAATGTGATATTGTAAGTCAATTATAACTTTGAATTATTCTTGTGTGTGACATCATACATTTCTTCTGTAAGTATCTTTTTGCATAAGTAACTGTATATGTTCATAGTTTGGTAAAAAGGAATTGTACTGCATTAAAGATAGAAATTTTTTTGTATATAAGTAAAGACTATGTTGCCTTAAATCCTTGTATAAAAATTGCTTAGATAAGATATAGAAAACTTAGTTGTTTGTGTGTTTGGTGTACATTTTCTAACACATTCTGGACTTTGAGTCTTGGGGTGTTGTGTAGCGGATACTCCCTTTTGTGGCTAGAATTATCACACCGTGATGTGGATTTGTTTGTAATATTGGTTGTTTTAAAATTTTTGATAGTTGTTTCATGTGTTGTGGGTGGGCTAAAAGTGAATTTGTTTTCTTTGAACTCTCTTATGATAGGAGTGGTCACCAAAACGCTTTTCTTTATACTTGATTTATTGTTAAAAATTGCCGGCATTTTGTGACTTAAGATTGAATTTGATTATTTCCCTACTTGGGTTTGCATTTTAAAAATTTCTATGGTGGCTATTCCGAATGTTTGTTTCTGTTGGCTCCATTTTGTGTTAAGTGTTGTTTCTATCATGTTCATTTTGAACCTCTAATAGTGTTTTTAAGGGAGCACTCCATAGAGGATTGTACTTTGCATGTTTGGTAATTAGTGGGAACCATAGTGGAAATAAGAGATGAGATGTATTTTTCTTTGTTAATATGTAAATCGTTTGAAATTCTAAAAATATGTGTGATTGGTTATAAGTAGTTCACATGATACATCTTAATGGAGAGGAATTGATGCCCTTATTGTCTTTATTGAATGATTGTGTTTGTCTTATGAACAATTGCTAATTATGGATGCGTATGTTGTCAATAGAAAATTGCAATACTAATATGTTATGTTTCCACCCTAGTCTGTGACTTCCAGGAGTAAGTTAAGTTTTAGGGGGGAGGCTGTAGTGCCCCTCCATTCTCATCTTGGATGTACAGATAGTCTAGCTAAGGAGCATGAAGACGAACGTAAAATAATATGAATATTTAGGGTATGTTAGATAGTTGATGTTGTATATTATATGATGTTGGTAGATGCTACATTCATGTTGGTGACATTCTTGATTATCCTCATGTGTGGTTTCATATGACAGTTAGCATGTTTTATTGATAATCCTTGTCACGACACTAATAATTCATATGCTCTGACATTGTTTTACATTCAGGTGATTATGATGTTGATCTTACTATGATTGTCCTATGTTAGAATTGATTTTTATGCGATTGATTTTGTATTATAGGATGATCTGATTATGGTGTGGTGTGAAAAGAGATAATGTCATACCACTCATTCATGAGCATCTGACGACATTGTGATTCTCTTTCACTCCATGATCATTTTATATTTATTATACTTGTGTATAGACCATGTTGTGTGCTGCAGGTTGCAGATAGCAGGCATCAACTCCACCTGAATTGATAGGTCTGAGTGTGCCTTAAACCCAATGGAAACTATTGAACAGAGATAACATGTGGTCCCCTAGTTAGCCATCATCCTTGAAAAGGATGAGTATCTAATTTTGCACCCAATCAGTGTTGTCTGTATGGGTGTAATGGTCAGTCGCTGTCATTGTGGTCATGCTTTTGATCATACATAGTGGTCAGGTATTGTTCGACATTGGATTATTGATTTTCAAATTGTTTGATTAGAGCTTTGGTTTGTTGTTGCATTAAAATAAAATTATTAAGTTAAGAAGGCACTTTTAATAAATAAATAAATATAGTTGCTTTTATGAAAATTATAGTTGTGGGAAATATGTATTATTATTGTCTTGAGTAATTATTTTCCATTTTGGTCACTTGGAAGAAGTGGCAGTTATGCACCTCAAGAGGGAATCTTAGAAATAATTGTTTCTTTTGAGTAAGAGACTAATTTTAGAAAAGTAGAAAGAAACTATTTTTGTTTGGTTGTAAATGAAATAAATAGCAAATTCTAAAATAAATAAAATCAGAGAGAAATTATTGTTTGATTAAAAATAGTAAATTGTAAGAAAGTAATAAAAGAGAATCTTCTAGAAGAAATTGTGGGGGTGGTTATGCATGCTTAACTGTATTTTGAAATCTCAAGACATAATTTGGAAAAAGAGCATGCATTTCAAATGGAGAATATGTTTTATGTTTTGGGGATCTCTCTCTCTCTTAGGAAGTTTTCATTTTTCTTTTGGTACTGTAAACCATAGCTTCCAGAAGAAAAAACTTGGGGAAAATGGATGCGAGTGAAGATGTGGACTGAGATATGAAACTGATTTATTGTTGCATTAGATTTAGGGAAATATTCTATGAATTCTCTTCTACATATTCTGAACCCAGTCTATTATGTTAGCCATAAATTTATTTTTATGAACTGGGTTCCTCTAGAATTTTTATATATAGCACATGACCTAGTTTTCTAAATCATATCCGAAAATTAGCCATACTCAGTTTGTCATTTTGGAGATATGAATATTTTGGGACTGCCTATCTCTCAACTATTTTGTCTCTATTTTATCAATCTTTTGCATTAGCCATAACTTTATTTTTACGAACTGAGTTCCTCAAAATATCTTGTATATGGTGCATGACCTAGTTATCCAAATCATATCCAAAAATTAGTCATACCTAGTTTTTCATTGTGGAGATATGAATATCTTGGGACTGTCTACCTCTCACCCATTTCATCTTTGTTTTAGCAGTCTGTTGCGCTGGCCATAACTTTAGTTTTATGAACTATGTTCCTCTAGAATTTTAATATATGGTGAACGACCTAGTTATCTAAATCATATCCAAAAATTAGCCATACCCAGTTTGTCATTTTGGAGATATGAATATTTTGTGATTGTCTACCTCTCACCCGTTTCGTCTCTGTTAAAATAGTTAGTTGCATCACCAATAACTCTATATTTTTGAATTAGGTTTTTCTAAAAAAAATTCAACAAATTTGTTTTTTGCATATCCTACGATCATTGCTTCCCATCATATGACTCTCTTTGAGGCATTTTAGCAATCAATCTGTGTGCCCTGTCTATGCTTTCACATTTTACATTGTTGGTAGCTTCTAAAGCCTTCTCAACAAATTCTTTTTTGTGCTAATCCTGTAAATGCTGATATCCATGAGATGCTATCCCTTTGAGGCATTTGTTAAAAAAAATATTACCTGAGTAGTTCCAACAATTATATCTTCTTAACTATACTACCTCTTACATCCCCAATTTTTGTCTTGCTAGACTTTTACTTTTTACTTGGATATAAGTAAATTGACTATGATGTTTGGATTGGTGACAAGGAAAAACAAGGACTATATTAAATGTCATTTATTGAAATCATAGAAATGATTATGTTATTATTGACTTAATGTTTGTATTATGAGATTTGATTTATTAGTTGAATTAACTGAATAACAATGCACTGATCATAATTTGTTGGTTACAAGTTTGATACAGGATTGCAGGCTCCCAGATGACTCTCAGAGAAAAGAGAGAAAGAGAGAGTATGTTTCTAGAAGAGAGATATAGACCTCAGGTTATGAGTGGTTTATTTGCCAAAATGAGTATAAGTGTTTAACAAAATGTGAACTCTAAGTCAGTTGAGGTAAGTCAAGTTTTGTTAGTAAAACTCTTTAATCAACTCGACAAGTTGTCGATGTCTTTTAGATTCTTTTCTTTGGGTTAGTCGTGTGTCGACCTTGCCTTTTTGTAAAATATGACGTTGTTAGAATAGAGCATTATCCATTTACAACTAACGTGATCATTCGGCAAATCATGTCATAAGTGGTTGTGTCTGCATCATCAAAGCATAGAAGGTTAAACCATTGGCATGATTATAAGCCTAATGTCACATGTTCACTCATGGTAAGCTTAAGTGACATGGAAAAGTGTGTATTCGTGAAGGGGAGATGATCTCAACCCTATCACGCTTTTATGTAAGTCTTACATCATGATATTATGGCAACCCCTATTGATATTACTTCATTTGATTATAGACTATAATTAATACGTTTATTATTTTTGGACTGCTTATGATTAATAATTATATCCACTTTTCTTCTATGTGAAGTTGTCACCATTTAAACCAATTTCCTTAAGTATCGATCATTATTTTAAGAGCCTTTAGTGGTATGATGAGTAGATTAAATACCACGTAGTCTTTTTGTAGCCACATGTTCGAGTTTGGAGTGGTTGTTGGCATAATTGGTGGAAAATGTTTTAACCGAATGAAGTGGTAGTTATAGCACTTAAGATGACTTAATTATCTTAAGTCGTGGGTTCTTAGCATGTCAATCTTTCTTAAGTGATAAGTGATATTATATACTACGTATTCCCTCATGATGGGATGAAACCCCATAAGTCATAGCACACATAGAGCCCTAGCAACTTCTAAGAGAGTTTGTTACCAACTGCCTTGGAGTGAGGAAAAAATGACTCATTAAGAGTTGAGAAAAGGTGAGGAATAGGGGATGTTTTTAAAAAAAGAGGTACGTTGTTATCATCAGAAAATAATATAGGAAGGAAAAGAAATGGCATTGTTTTGGGGGGGAGAAGTTAACATAACTCTCAAAAGAGAATGACTTGAGAGGAGTCGATAGAAGAGAAGCATTACTATCTATGCATTCAATCTACTCAAGTTTGTCCATACTGTTCAACATAACATAATAGAGGTATCTTATTCTCACTCCAACTATGCATATTTTCTTAAGACTGTGACTAAGAGAATAACATGAGCTGAGTATTACTTCATAGTCTAGTGAATTCATTTTAAATGTGGTTCAATGTCTTTCATATCTATCAGACTTCTTCTCATATAGAAAACCTAGAAGCGTAGTGTATGAGGGGGTTTATAGTTTTTACTACAAACATTAAACTAGGTGGTTTTAATAGATATATTATTATTGTGAAGAATGAACCTCAGTTGAATAAGTAGATGCTACATTAGATAAATTTGGCATAAGATATTGGATAACCGAAGTTTATATTCAACCTTAATATACTTTTGCCATAGAGAAACTATGTAACACTAGTATTCTTTTATACACATAGAGCATAGTGTAAACAATAAAACATAGACCTCTGCTGCCATGGAGAAGAATCTACTCTGTGTTATATTAGAATTTACATATGGCCGTATGAAGAGTTTATTTAAAAGAAATACTAAGATTTGCTCATAACGATGAAGTATATACATCGATAAGTAGACTCTTATTAAGGAGAGAGTAATGTCTAATAGAGTTTTATTTATTCATACTTACTCAGAATAAATATAGTTTGACATGGTTTATCCATGCCTTTATTTTCTTGTTTACTATAGGGGTCGATGTTAAACAACTCTTTTATGACAAGAAGAAATTACATGTCATATGATACTTAGAAGTTAGTAATCTCATGCTTTAGTTGTAAATAGTTATTTATTTCATTAAGAGAATACTTTACTTTAGGGATATTTAGAATGAGTGGATTCCCTACATCAAACATAGATAATAACTCTCATATAATATTGACCTTATATAGTTTAGTATGCTAAAAGAGAGAACTTTAACACAAATTCAAGAGGATAGCAAACTAGAAATGTCTATCACCATTTTACAATCAAGTTGAATCTAGTTAAAGTCTAGAAGTGGGTAAATCCTTGGGTTAGTTATAACTAAATTTGTTTTGTAAGTAAGAAATAATCTTGTATGAAAGATTGAAACGACCTTGTAGTCAAAGAAGACTAAAGGAAAATCATTTACTTAAGACATGGTTCTTTCTAGCATTGGCGAGTTTGTCATTCCATTGTGATGGGATAAGTTAGATAAAACTCTAGTTTAAATCTAGAAGGGTTAAAGACTATTTTAACACCATTATGGTTATAACCTGTTTTAATTATCTTATGAGGGTAGACATTAAAGGGTCGAGAACCCTAAACAATAAATGTTTCATATGTAACTTATGGAAAAGAGATGGGTTGTTAGTTGATAATGTTTAACCTTAGGTAGAGGAACCTATTTGTTGGTTACAAGTAGACTTGAAGTACATGTCATAAGCCTCAAATTTTGCAAGCATGCAAGAGGTACTATTAATGGTTAGTCAACCATATAGATTATTATACCTTAATTGGTCACAACTTCTCTTAGCTTTTACTTGTTGATACGTGTTGGATCTCAAATGTTTCAAGATGCAAAGAGGTACCTAAGAATGGATAGTCATTCCATAAGGTCTATGAAGCAATGATAGTGTCTTGTGAATCTACCTAAGTCAGAAAGACTAGGCTTGAGTTAGACAAAACTCTTTAGTTAAACCTTAACTTGACCTAGATATGGTAATTATTATATTAAACCATTGAGATCATTATATAGATCATGATTGAAGGGTCAAGTACCCTAACTATGTATAATTATTCTTACTTGTAAGAAGGGAATTAGTTTCCTAGACTATGATGCTTAACCTAGGTAAGGTAATCATCTTACTCGTTATTTATCGATTTAAAACTCTTATGAGTCAACAAGACATGGACCTTAGGTATTGCGATGATGCAATGAGAATCCTCGTAAAGAAAGGTAGTTGATTAGGTCTATGGTTTATAGACAGTGAAAGAAAACATGTATGGGTCAGGAAGACTAAATTATTGAAATCATCATGACTTCATAAGTTAAACATAGTTGACCAAGTCAAACTATAGGAATATGATAGTATCCAAGTCAAGTTGGGGTGGGTGAACATTACAACAACATTCATTGCGAACATCAATTTATATTGAAACTATGGCCATAGTAATGCACATGTCTCTGCATCCATTGTCGGTTCACTGTATCTGGATTGCACAACCTATCAGAAATCATACTTAGCTAGAGGGTATCTAGGGTTGTATGGTTGATAGAGTTGTGTAGGATACAACACTATGTACTCAAAAAGGCAAATTACCACTAGTCACCTTTGGTCTATATTCCTCATGAAGGGTAGGGCCACTTCCTATGTGGAAGATGTGTGGGAGACCGCCGGTCTGTGGATGGAGGTAAACCACTGGAAAGATTCTCTCTCTAGCAGAAGACATGTCGAGGCTTGTGATAAAGATGTCAGATTTTCGGATGCAGTATATCTCTGAGACTTGTGTTTATTGAGATTATGTAAAATATTATCTCATGCAGATATTAATTAATTTACTTTTGTAAACATTGTACTTGAAAAAGACAATATGGTTTATTGTATTTTGTAGTGAGAAATTTTGTAATTGTAGTTACTTGATTATATGTTGAATAAAAGAAAAAAAATTTCTATCTCATTTTTACCTTGTTAAAATACTTTATGGTAAATTTTTGGTTTTTATTATGTTTATAGAATGTGGATGTTACACTACTATAGGTGAATATGATTTCAATTAAAAATAACTCTACTTATTTTGGTTGTTTGTTAGGTTATAAGAAGGCTATTAAATCTATATACAATAGAAGTAGAAGAATTCAATTTGGATAGAGTGATTGTATAAATTTAATTTAAATTGATATTGATCTTATTATGATTTATTAGTAGAAATATGATTGAAGTAGGTTTGGAATTAGGTTTGTAAACAATGTATTTAAGATTTGATTTATAAGTTTGTTTTAGAAATTAGTTGATTATGAGTGGAATTGTATAAGGTAAATGGAACTTGTGTAAGTTGTATTAGTGGTCATAATAGGGTCATGTTGTCAAGGTTTAGTTTTCCTGAGGCATAGATTAGTATGTCCTAATTCCATGTGTATGTGATGTTGTAAGTGAATTTTGATGTGACAATAAAGTCCTTTATGGATGTTGTGGGGGCTTCATTAGTTGTATAGAGCATGTTTATAACTTGTGCTTAAGAAATGTTACGTTCTTATTAACCTTGTTGTTGAGAAAATGTTTGTATCATATTTATGTCTTGAACTCAATCAACCCTTCCTATTCCTAGACTTGTCATGTAAGTAGGTTAGAATGCTTTGTATTGGTTTATTCCATTAATACTAGTGTTGGGTAAGGGATTTTAACAAGCTTGGTAATCATTATGAGGTGTAGACACCTCTAGTAGAACTATGTATTAAGTATGATCATTTTGGTATTCATAGGACCAATGTAGTAGTGGTTTATAGAAGATTGATCAAGTTGACACTTAAGTTTTTCCATAGCAACCTGAGCTTCTCTCTTCCTATTTGTGTGTTAAACAGAATTTGGTAAAACCTAGGAAAAGATTGTTCTTTTACTTGTGCCCTCTTAGCGTTCACTCTTGAGTTGCTTTAGCCATGATACTTCTACTTGGTTTGAACCATCCTTTAACTATGTAATAATCCTATCTTATGCATGTGGTTAAAAGTGAGGTAGAGCTGATGAAAATGTTAGATCTATAGGAATGTTATGTTGTTCTATATTTCTTTCCTCTCAAGCTAACCTTAGAACAAGGTTCTTTTATTATATCTTCAGGTTTTGTATCTTGTGATTCTAACTAGTGTAAGAGATTTATAGCATGGGGTCTTGCTTATACAATTATATTTAATAGTATTTACAAAATTGTCCTAATTATTAATGAAATCTACATCAGTGTAAATAGTGTAAATAATTGTTGTATTTAATTTGTATGCCTTAGGGTTATTTCCATGTTGTTCGCAATCATTTTAATTAAATGAAATTCAAATAAGTCTTGAGAATTATTAGTTAAAATATTGATACTCGTGGACACTTATATCTTATGATCATATTATAACTGCTACTAGTGATTAGAAAGTTATAGTTCTGTATTGATGAGATAGATTCACTTTACAATTGTTAGATGATTGATCATGATTGGATTAATGTAACATTCTTTAAGACCCATAATTAGTGCATTATATCATATATTGCATTTGTGGTATTGTACTTGAAATATTGATGAAGAATCATAGTTTATGTTGTGCATTTGAGAGTGAATGTGATGCGTGACTATTGTGTTTAGTGGTGTCAAGTGTTTGTGTCATTTGGGGAAGATGATTCCAGAGGCCTAGGAGGGTGTGATTGTGTGGGAGTTGGCTATGTGTGCATCATGTGAGTTGAGTAATTTGCTATTCTAGAATGTTTCCTCCTATTCATGTTGGTATGGTACATGTGCAAGATCGATAATGCCTTCCTTAGTGTACCTATTCATGTGGTTATGATGATTATGCAAGATGGGTAATGCCTTGCTCTATGTAATGTGAAATGATGTATATTTTGTGTTGTAAACACATCATGATGAGAAATGTGGTAATTCATGCTTGGGTTTTGTTTTAGGCTTTGAGAATCTAGATGCAGTGAAGGGGGAGTGGCTTTCAATGTGAGGTCAGCACTCAAAGTGGCTTGTCAGGGTAACCCATTGGAAGTTGTTAATCCAGTGAAACTTAATAGTAAATTTAGAGGGTTGAGTAGTTTTCACACTAAGGATAATTGGATGCCTCACTCATGCCTGCATTGCTCATTCAGGCTAAGGATGAGATGAGAAGGCCATGGTTGGCAAAATCAACTTCTTTGTCCTCATGAAAGGAATGTTGGTTCCGCATGTGTCACCCTATGGGGCCGGTGTCTAGTGAGAGACTGTTAGGGTAACCATAGATGGGGGCCGAGACCTAGCGAGAGACTATCAGGGTAACCCATGGATGGGGGCCGACATCTAGCCAGAGACGATTAGGGTAACCCATGCTAGGACCATGCAATGACACTCATCCCTACTACAGTCTAGCATTTTCTAGTTGTGTTCTCCCCTTTATTTCACGAATGCCTCTGGAAGTGATGTTTGAGTTACTTGTGATGTCCTTATTAATTGGTGTTGTTTTGGATTCATGTGTAGTCCTTGCACCTGTTAGTCTATTGTATTTTTGACTGTTAGAGGAAGTGGTGACTCTATTGTGAATGTCATGTGTACTTGTATGTTGGAGTCATGTTATCCTTTCGTGTTGTGTACCTGTCTTCTTAATTGTTTCATGTTGTGGGACCTTATTGTTATCTCCTAGTACGGGAGGTGGACCTTAGGGTTCCACATGGTCGGGTGGTTGTGCTTTTATCTCCATTAGTTCCCCTTGCTGTTGTTCGAGTGCAAGAAGGATGTACCTTATGTGGCAGATTTCAGATTTTATTCTAGCTTGAGGAGACAGAAAATTATGTTCATGTTCTAGTCTTGTATATCAGTTGAATCATGTACTATTATCTTGATGTATGTACTCCAATGTAATCTAGATAGCGATATTGTAAACAATGTAATGTTGTACTCTCTTGTAAAGGAACTTGTTTATGTACTTGTGATCCTATGTGTAGGATCTTGATGCTTACTTATCTGATGATATAATATGGAATTGTATGTATTTATTCATTTGATGCAATTAGACTTAGAATGAACTATGGTTGTTAGTTAATTCATAATGTTGGTTAGATCTTGTTTTAGTTTGTTAGTAATGTAGCCATGGAACCCTAGAGGATAAGCTTAACTTGATGTTATGAATAAATGTGATTTACATTTCTTTGTTGTTTCTTTCCTTAAAAAAATTATCCTTTTTGTATAGCATAGTCGATCTATTCTCTGGGGTTTCCTGGCAGGGTGTTACAAATATCTTCCCAGGGAAATTATGTGCACATAGTTGTGTGTTTATTGAATTTGCTCGAAGGCTTTTCTTATGCTGTCTGTGACCAGATTTCTAGAAATATTCAACTTGACTTTGTGAAAAATAGTTTTACAAAGTCTCCTAGGATCTTATCAATCATTTATTAGAGTGCTAGATACTGCTAATAAATTAAAGAATATAAAATATGAAGAGTTATGTGCTAAATTAGTGCAAGAAGAAAAACATCAAATCAAAGAAAGGGGGTCATTTAATGATGAAGTTTTCATAATAAGAGGGAAACAAAATTACAAAAATACACAAGAAAATCAGTCAAGAGAGAAAAATTGGAAGTATGACAAGAGATATACTCCATCCAAGGATTATAATAAAAGCAAATAGAAATGCAATTACTGTGGTAAGTTGGCTCATAAAGCAAATGAATGCTATAAGAGGATTAAAGATATAGAAATGAAGACAAGTAAGTTTACAAAAAAAATTGATTCTAAAAGTAATGCTCACTGTATTGCACTTAAAGCAATTGATTCTTATAAGGATGACTGGGTTATTGATTCTGGTGCCACACAACATATGTGTTATAATAAGGAACAATTTGCATCACTAAGAAATGATAGCAATTTAGATAAAATATTTTTAGGGAATAAGGAATTGGAAATGTTCAAGTTGATAATGGTGTGTTCAAATTGCAAATCAAGGGTATAAAATAGAATTCTACAATGAAAAATGCCTAATCAAGGATATGAGTAATAACTACAAAGTGACTGCAATTGGTAAAATGGAGAATGGATTATATAAATTCCAAGAATTTAGTTCTAAATGTGGAAATGAGAATATGTGTGCTATTGCCAAATATAATATGAGAAAGTTATGGCATGAGCACATGGGACATGTCAATTATCAAAGCCTCAAGCTTATGGAGAAACTATATATGGTGCATGGGCTTCCAAAAATCTCATCAAGTCACAAGGTGTGTGAAGGATGTGCTATGGGAAAGCAACATGTTGAAAGTTTCCCATATGGTATATCATGGAGAGCAAAAACACCTTTACATTTGGTTCATAGTGATGTAATGGGTCCTTTTAGAACACCATCAATTGCAGGATCAAGGTATGCCCTCACCTTTATTGATGACTATACTAGAAGAATTTGGGTATATATTTTTTTTAAAAAGGATAAAGTGTTTGATAAGTTTAAAGAGTTTAAGGCATTGGGTGAAATTTAAAGTGGAAGATCTTTGAAGATAATAAGAATAGATAGAAGTATAGAATATATGAACAAAGCTTTCTTAGATTTTTGTAAACAACATGGTATAAAGAAGGAATCAATTGTCTCCTACTCACCCCAACAAAATGGAGTTGCAAAAAGAAAAAATAAAACTATAATAGAAATAGATAGGTGCATGCTTCACTCTAGAAATATATAAGTTAAATTTTGGGCTGAAGCAATTTGTACTGCAATTTATATTTTGAATAGAACACCTACTAAGGCAGTTTTGAACATAACTCTAGAAGAGGCATGGAGTGGTAGAAAGCCTACAATATCTAATTTTAGAGTCTTTGGATGTAATACATATGCCCACATTCCTGAAGAAAAGAGGAACAAGCTTGAAAGGATAAGTGAGAAGAGCATAATGGTTGGGTATAGTGAGGAGTCAAAAGGATATAGGTTATATAATCCTAAAACAAATGAAATTCATGTTAAAAGGAATGTATGGTTTGATGAAGATATTGAAAGTGAACATTCTCCTACATTATCTTACTTTCCAATAGTGATTGAAGAAGACAAGTCTACTTATACTAATGATCAAAATCAAGGTGTGCAATCTTCTACAAGAGGAGAAAGAACTCAAGTTAAAGCATCAACTGGTGATAAAGACACACAGAAGACTAGAAGCATTCAAGAAATATACAAAGAAGGCCCTAGAAATATGTTTGCTAACTATGCTCTTATGACTAAGGTGATGCAGGGTGACACTCCAAGTACATATGAGGAAGCAAAAGGAAAAGAAGAATGGGAAGAAGCAATGCAAGATGAATACAATTCTTTGATGAAAAATGGAACTTGGGAATTGACAACTCTTCCAAAAGGTAAAAGTGTGGTTGGTGGCAAGTGGACCTACAAAATAAAGTTCACATCAGATTGAGCTATAGAAAAATATAAAGCAAGACTAGTGGCTAGAGGCTTCTCACAAATAGAAGGTATTGATTATACTGAAACCTTTGCTCCTTGCTAAAATGAGTTCAATTTGTACAATAGTTGCTCTAGCTACAAAAATTGGTTGGAAAATTTTTCAAATGTGCATTTCTACATGGTGATCTTCAAGAAGAAATTTACATGCAACAATCACCTAGATTTGTTAAAAGTAGTGAAAAACATCTAGTGTGTAGATATAAAAAATCATTATATGGTCTTAAGCAAGCTCCAAGGGCATGGTACTTCAAAATAAATGAGTACTTTATAAATGCAGGATTTAAAAGAAGTAAAGCTAATCCAGATGTGTATGTAAAACATAGCGATGGTAAAGTTGTTATTATTGTATTGTACGTGGATGACTTGATTATTATAGGAGATCACACACATAATATTGAAATAATCAAGGATCGACTCAAACAATCTTTTGAAATAATAGATCTAGGGTTAATGCACTACTTTTTGGGTATGTAAGTATGGCAAGAAGAAGGAAGAATCATGCTTTCTCAGACCAAATATGCTCTTGATGTATTGAAAAAGTTTAATATGACTGATTGTAAACCATCTAATACACCATGTGAAGTAGGATTAAAATTGAGAGCTAATTCTACTCAAAAGAAGCTGGATGGAAAATTATATAGACAATTAGTTGGGAGTCTTTTGTATCTCACCATAACTAGACCAAATATTGCATATGGATACATGTCAAATCCACACATTGAGAATTGGAAAGTAGCTAAGAAAATATTCAAATACATTAAAGGCACTTATCAACTTGGAATTGAGTACAAATATAGAGGAGAGCCTACTTTAGTTGGATACATAGATTTTGATTATGTAGGTGACATTGATGACATAAAATCAACTTCAGGATACATGTTTCATCTTGAGTTGGGACCAATTTCTTGGAGCAGCAAGAAACAAGCAACAATATCACTATCATCTATAGAAGCTGAATATTTTGGTTCATCAAAGGCATCTCAAGAAGCATTATGGCTTAGAAGACTACTTGAAGAAACACAACATCCACAAGTTTATCCAACTACTATATTATGTGATAATCAACGTACTATCAAGCTAGCAAAAAATCCAATATATCATGCTAGATCAAAGCATATAGAAGTACATCATCATTTTGTTTGAGATTTGATAGAAAATCAAGTGGTGGAGTTAAACTTTTGTGGAACAGAAAATCAAATTGCTGACATATTTACAAAAGCACTATTTGAAGTGAAATTTGTCAAATTTAGAAACTTGTTAAATCTCAGGGAAGTTGCTATATAGTAATTTTTTTGTAATTATCTTCTCCAAATAAACATTATGGGGGGTGTCGGAGATAATGTTTATTATATGGAATGTTCCAGAATATGGAAACTTCCATATTTTTCCCTTTTAGCACTTCTCTTAGTCATTCTAAGATATTCTAGATATTTTCATGACTCCATAAATATAGCAGCAATGCTACTATTGTAATGATTAAGAAGTCATCTAACTTCTATGTAATTTTCTATTCAATAATATATTCAAGTATTTTTTATTTGCAGCATTCTATTTCATTTTATCTCAAATATTCTGTTTATTCAATAAAGGGTTAGTAGAAAAAAATGAGATGGCTTTAGGGAAATTAAGAGTAAAAATACTTGAGATCTTTGAGGCTTGGGCAGGGGCTAGACAATGCTATGAGAACAACCTTCATCAACATCAATCTCTTGACTGTCTGTCACTTCCAACTTAGAAAAAACTTCATCGAAAGTGACATTTATCTCCGAGACCGATGTAGGCATAGAATGTCCAGTGACTTGAAAAATCGACGGACTTCGATTGCAGATGTCCAGATCCAATTGGAGGTTTGGCGGTGATGGAAGCAATCTGCCAAAATCATCTGGACAAGGACTTTGATGGCTTTCGAATTTGCGGGCTGCTATTTGAAATCCACACCATCAAACAAAGAGAAAGCTTGTAAATTTTGGCTGCAATATTAACACAAAAAGAATTAAATATTTGTTTTCAAAAAAATACCTGGACTAAACATTGAACTAATAAATAGGCTGTACTGACCATTATGCGATACGAGTTTATCGTTGCACACAATCCACACATCACAGGACTCCATGACATGCCTTCGGATGTAATCCGCTTTGCCTAGTGTTGTCATCTTCATCTTTCTATTCATAATTTTTAAAATTAAAATATCAGAATGTTATACAATAAATTTTTTAAAAAGCCGCAGATACAAAGAGAGCCAATAACTCATTGATAGAACATAGAAAATCCTGATTGATCCATGAAAAATAATTAAAAAAAATCCATAAAATATGACTCAAGGTTGTTTACCTCGATATGCCAACACTGGCTGAGGTTGTTCCCATGATAAGCTTAGCGATACCCAGCTCTGAAATGACTTCAACAATTCCTTTGGAAACGTCATTCTTCTTAATTATCAAAGGCTTTGCTTTGATCTGTTGTATGACAATTTCAGACACCTAAACACAGTGCATCAACACTCAACTATTCACCAAAGCCTGTGGGATTTTGTACCTTGGCCTTGTTAAGGATTAAGATTGTCTACGAAATGATAGAATGTTTCTAGAGCTTTCCTTAAGCTAGAACATTCCTAGAGCTATTATAGAAAAGAACATTCTAAGAGCTATTGTAAAAAAAGAACATTCCAGGTTTAAGAGTTTTCTAGAAAGCTAGAAGCTTCCAGGCTTCTAAGGTTCTATAGGTATATATATGTGATTGTAGAGAGCAATTGGTATAGCATTCGGATTGCTATTAGATACAGTATCTAGATAGCTTCTAGACACAGTGTTTTGGACGTGATATAATGAATGCTAGATGAATATAATTTGCCGGGTTATTCAACTCTATTTTGCCCTGCCTCTTTTCCGTTTATTGCTGTTATGTTTTGCCCTGTCTTTTGGTGTTTTTGGGCCTGTTCTCACAGACCTGTGTGCAAATGTCCAAGTATTTATTAAGGCAATTTTTGAGTTCCTTCTCTATATCCTTCATATATGCCTTTACGCGCTCCTCGCTCGCTTGGTCTAGAGGAATTTTGCCAACTGCAAATTCATAAAACACCCAATTTAGAAATAAAACCAAGCGAAAATATGTACGCAGGTCAATTTGATCAAAGATATTCTTACTGGTTGATGGCATGTAGTGAAGTGGACACTAGACATGAAGAAGAATCAGCAAGGCTGCTTGTCTATTATCCAAATTTTGCAACACCCATTTGAGTGCATTGACGCTCTCACACAGGTCTTTTCCGACGACAACGTAAATTTTGTGCTGAAGCGGATGATTCTCTATCTAGCTAATTTCTTCAATTTGGGACTCTGTTGCTACTTGTACAGCACTCTGCTGGCTTGTGGTGGCCATTGGAGTTCTCCTTTTCTTTAAAAATAAAATTATACACTTCAAAAATAGCTGTTAGCATACATTTAAAAGGAATCTATACACTTGTAGAGCTATATCGAGGAAACTGACTTGAGCTTCCCTAACGAATTGGCTCATCTATCCGTTGGTTTCACTTTCATTTGAATCGTAAAGCATATAAAGTCATAGGATTGATTTGGACTATTAATATTAAATAATATTCCCGATGCAAGACCAGCCTGATAATCATCCAGTCTAAGCGGAGGACATGTCACGGAAAGAACCTTTGTTTCGTTCTACATGCAATTTTCTGACATTCCCTGCCCAGGTAATCTTCGAATAAATATCTAATTAATTCAGATTTTGTATCCGTTAAAATGCCCGTGACCTTCCTAAGATGGCAAATTTTCAAAGTGTAGTTCAAATGTCCGCAAGTGTTTTGTACGCTCTTAAGTCCCTATAAACTTAGTACCGGTCCCTACGTTAATTATGTTTTGGGTCCACTTTGATTACATTGTAATAACTATTTTATAATGGTACATTTCTTATATAATTTTTTTTGATGTGAAGATGTCAGCATCTTTTAATAAATTAAAAAAGTACACAAATATATAAAAAATGTTTGGGTGGATACAAGATCATACTCCTATAGTCTCAAACGGCCCTGGCTTGGAAAATAAAAAACATTTAAAAAACAAAACCACTTAAGCGGTGAGAGCTACAACAAATGGAGGTGGGGGAGGGTCACGGTCATCTGGTTTACCCCAAACATCAGTGGGGTCTGAAGCGACACCATGACTAGACCATTCATCGTCATCTTTGTCTTTATCTTTGTCTTCAGTGCGGGGTGGTGAAATTGTCAGAACCAATCGAGGGAGCCAATTAGAAGAAGAATCAGTTGACTAGCCACTACCACCACCAGTGGATGGTCCCGCACCCCTAGAAGGCCACCTTGTTGGTGGTGCAACATATTCACAAACACAAAATATTAAACACACATAAATTACCCAAACATCCAGAATATCAATGCTTGGTGATCAAAGCAATTTCTATTGCTTGATAAGAAAACTCATTACATGATACCTCTATTTATAGAGGTCTTTTTACCTTTCTGGAAACTTCCATTTTTTAACCTAACTCCTCTAGAAACTTACTAAACTTTATCTATTCTTTCTAGAAACTTACCCTTACTAGTTTCTTCTAGACATTTCTAATTACAACTTTTGCCTTTTTAATTCATTAACAATACAATAATTAATGATGTTCTCAAGAGAAATTAATCACCAACACACCCAATAGTGGTATATAATTTTATTTTAGCTTGATTTTATCATCACTCTTTTATAGGAGTTGGTTGATATCGAATCTCTTATTTGACACCTCAATTCATATTTTTGCTTGATTTTATCATCAATCATTTATAGGAATTGGTTTCTATATCTAAATCTTTTATTTGACATCTTAGTTCATATTTTTGCTTGATTTTATCATCATTCATTTATAAGAATTGGTTTTGATATCTAAAACTTTTACTTGACATCTTAGTTCATATTTTCACATATAGAGCATTTTCACAAGTATGAATTTGAATGCCAACACAACTAAATTCAAATTTCAAAATTTGAACTTGCTACCCTATTCCTACTAGTCATTGTGAGCCAATCTAATACACATTTGTTTGTCATGTTGTATTTAAAGACAACTCTAATACAATTTTAATCATTAAAGGAAAACCAAAGATCAATCAAAGACCACTCATGTGAGAACATCATATGTAACTGCATGGAAATTGAGGACAAAGGGGGTCAAAACTACACTTTTTTCTTCTTAAAACTAACAAAATTTAAACTTTGATGACTAATTCAGGATGCCTACACTCAAAATTAAAAATTTGATAAGGACAAAAATTATACCACTCTAATTTTAGTTTGTAAACTACTAAGGCTTTAAAAAAGGTTAAGATTAACAGGTAAAACACTGAATATACACAAAAGTGTTCATATTTCTATGTAAAATATAACATAGTGTCTAGTATATAACCCCCTCCTCACCATTGCTCTTCACACCCTATTGTGGTGTTAATGTATTTTTGAAAACTAATTGGTAGAAAGATAGCTAAGAGCTAGTACTACAAGTTATAGATATTTGACATTTTTTATTGAATATTTTTTGTGATTTTCAAAGTGGATGAATCTTAAAAAGTACATCATAGAGCGTGTCATATAACCTATACAAAAATAATTGAAATTTTGATTTTTTAAATATATATAGAATGAAGCACAAAATAGTATTAATATTTTTTGAAATTAGATAAGCAAGTCAAAAGAAATAAAGAAAAAATAATGCACATGAATTTGAAGAATATAAAGACATCACTTAAAGTAAACCAAAATAAATATCTTAATTTATTCAAAATATAGGAAAAATTATATAATTGGAAAGCTAAGAAGTAGATTGATGTTTTGGTGGTGGTCTCATGTTATTCAAATATAAAATTTTTAAACATAATTATAAGTAATCTCAACATTTCTTTCATTTTTCTTAAACATATATTTGCTACAGGGCAGTCCCCAGTGGTTTAGGTAGGTAGTTTGTATTACCATCGATGATGGCAGGTCCCACTGGCAGGTTTTGATCCCTTTTAAATGGTGTACCTACAGGTCTCAAAACCATGTAGTGCCCTTACATTGGTCTATAGACTATAATGTTGTAGAGGAACGTGCACACAATGAACACTCTTTTGAAGCTACTAATCACACTTATTATCTAGGTATTCATAAATTTAAATCATCACATTTCTTGTCCTACATACAATTGTAATTGTAGATTGTTAATCTATATATTGAAATGTAAGTATATTGAGTCATTGTCAAAAAATAAACCCCCAAAAAAAAAGAATTGGCATGAGATTACAAATTCTACCATTACAAATATTTATGTGAATGTGCTCACATGATCAACATTAATGATAATAGTACTAAACTGTGAAGATTACAAGATCCATACCAGTGCATGTTTGAAACACAAGGTGGAGATGGTTCCCAAATACTACCCTACCCTTGACATTTTATATTTAAAAAATAATATAAAATAAATCTGCAATAACAAAATATTTATAAGTGTTTAATATGCTATGAAAGTACAAACCACACGTCTATAGACTTGTGGCAAGCATAACCCTTAAATTAAGTTATATGATAATTGATATAGTCTTAAATATAGGTAGTTAGGTCAGCCTAAACCATCCATGGCATTGGTGTGGCATATATAGGAGGTAGTGGTTTGGTTAATATCATCAAATTGTGAATTATGCTCTTATATGGTTAATATCATCAAATTGTGAATTATGCTCTTTGAAGGAGAATTTGTGTAGAAAAAGAAGATGGCGAATGGTTTGTTGTACTAAACCTTTCTGCAGAGACGACTCTTGTAGATAAGGTAATGACTCGAAATCCAGAGTGTGCAACTATAGACACAACAATTGTTGATGCACTGCACATCATGCATGATGGGAAATCTTTTGCATCTTTCAATTGTTGATAAAGATGGATTCATTGTAGCCTACATAGATGTATTGCAGATAACTCATACAACAATATCCACAAGGTGAGAGGACTGTTAGGAGGTTGAGATTGTCAAGGGCACTGACTATTTAAGAGAGCAGAAAAGTCTCTAATGCATGCCGTCTAATGGTCCTACGCAAGGTGGATGCCATTCTTCTCACAGATTAAAATATGTTCTTTACAGGATTATGAATAAGTTATTCAATGCCAAACAAATAGGTGCAGCCTGAAGGATAGAGAAGGTATGTGAACTATTTGTGGAATTTCTTGGATAATGAAATGCATAGGCAAAACTCACAAACTGCAGGCTTATAGTAAAAAAGAGTATTTCTGAAATAGTTGCGAAGATAAATTTGTTAGAAGCCACATCATTGGTGAACCTCCTATCTTTGGCTACTTCAATGACCCTGCCATTGAGTGGAGAGAATGACAATGACATTTTGTTATACACAGAAAATCTCCTCTTATCTTCGTGTTCTCTAAGAATGGTTGAGGCTTGTTTTGCCCCTTTCGTAGTCATACTGCTTTCTCTCTCTGGCATGTTGCTTGGCACTGCTGAAAATGATGTTGCACGAAAGGGTTACATTGTTTACATCCTCAAATCCATGAAACCCAACCACTTCACTTCACACTCACTTGGTACACTGCATCAACCTTTGTACCCACATATGTTACTCTTCTCCTCTTCACCCGAAGTGATTTGTTCCCTAATTTCCTCCCAACGGAAAAGGAAGGATAGTTGAGATCGTTGACTTCCAAACTAGAATTGGGATAGGAATCTAACTCCTTTGTGAGGAGCAATTTGTTGTTTGGTGTAGTTGAGAGAGCAGAGGAAGTTGATGTAGTCTTGAGGATCTACTGCAGCTTTTGGATCAATGTGACCCACGCCCAACGCAAAGGGGTAATGTGTTGTTGTGACCCGAAAAGCACTTCATTTTTTCAAAAATCTTTCCTACACCTCCTACTCTCACCACTACATTGCCCTTCTCCATAGAGCTTCACTCCCGTTTATTGAGGGAAAATAATAATTGATCACAACACGATTTTACCCTTAACCAAATTGGTGCCAAGGCTGCCAATGAGGCAATAGCTTGAGCGGCTATTGGTGAATACAGACACTAATGGCAGAGGCCATTGCAAAGTTGCATCATCTACTACGTTGTAGATCGAAGTGCCTCTGTATATATGTATATCATTGTCTCCTAGAGATTTGTATTCCAAGGTTTCGTTAATCAGAGTCTTGTTGTCGCTTGGAGATTTGTATTCCATCGTTTGGTTAATCGAAGTCTTGTTCTGCTCTTGGTAGTCTTCATCATTGAAGATTTTGCTTTCACGCCATATACCTGTGTCGATCATGCCTACTATGACATATTTGCCATATGTAAAGTAATGTGACCACAATATAGAGGAGTATGGGAAACCAAGAAACTCGGAGCTGTGTGTGGTGTCAATTTTATCCAAGGAACAAGGGATCACAGCCAAGCACCCTTCCATACCCTCCATAGCTTTGGCCTCTAACCTGCTCAACTTAGATGTTTAGATGCTTAGGGAATAATCCAACCTTGCTAGGAGAGGGTGCCTTCTGCTTAGATGCCATGAACTAGGGGATAAGTCTGGGGAAGGTCTTCTTGTGGTATTCCACCCCATTTTCTCTAAAAATGCTTCGGTGTTTCAACACAACACAACTATCAAATCCTGAGATCACAATGAGTGTAATGACTATGGTTGGGAAGAATGTTCGTGTATTGGTGACACCCACTACTGATCTTGGAAAAATTCTTTCTTGTATGCATGGTTTAGAAGAGGACATTAGAAGTAATTGGAAAGAAATTATAGGAAAAATTATGTGTTGTTGTCAAATGTATATGCTGCAGCTAATAGGTGGACAAATGCAACAAAGGCAGTGAATGAAGATGAAGTGAAAAGAGCATCACAATAAAGAGATAAGTATTTTATGTGTGTACCTTTGGATAATGATATAGCTGATTCATGCACTAACATTGGGAATAGTATGCTTCTAGCATTGGTCTGGATATTTCTCTTTGAGATAGTTTGATTCTACAAACTATTAGTAATCTCTCTAAAATGCTTCTAGGATGGATTGAGGAGCAGAAGGATGATGAGAGACTACATAAGGAATTCAAAGGGAGGAAGAGCTTGAGGCATCCTATGAGGAAGGCATGCCAGCTAGAGAAATGAACAATCTTGGAGTTATAGCTTGCAGCCATGGGACTGAGTTGGTGGCACATAACTTCACTAGAGACATCTCTCGAGGGCACAAGGTTGGGTCAACCTTGGATGAGGCATTTGCATCAACAAAGAAGATTGAGAAAGATGAAGACACTAAACAACAGAGAACCCTTATAGATTGTCATTGCGATCAGCTACTTCAAAGAGGAGGAAATGACATTCAGAGGGAGTTAAATTCCAAGAATTCAAGGTACAAGTTGAAGGACTAAGGCTCTGAGATTAGTCAATGGAGGGGAGTTCACTTCCAGAGGGTTTCCTTGCAATCTCTGAGACAGGGATCAAGAGGAAGTTCTGTGACTCACTGAAAAGAATTAAAGGTTATAGTGCTTGGAAGACCTCTTCAACTACTGAGAACAAAATTGAACAAGACTGTCAATCCAAATTTGACATTGGTAGCTTCACAAACCTATTCAGAATAGGGTGATTTGGGATAAGATTGAGGACAGTCCTAAACTCACGCAAGTTAGTAGTACCGAAGGCATGCGTTGAAAAGTGTTCCTCTAAGGCAAGCATTGCAGGCAATCTTGGATGAGTAGGTCAGAAGGTTGATGCAAGTACTTGGAGTTTTAGAGGGAGTCACATCATCATGAAGATCTATTGCAATGTATATTTTTCTGTGACAGAGAAGTATGAGGTGAAAGCCCTTGTAGTGTATATTTCTTTGTGATGGAGAAATATGAGGTGAAAGCCCTTGTAGTGTATATTTCTCTGTGACAGAGAAATATGAGGTGCAAGCCCTTGTCCATCTCTGAGATAGAGATGTGGTTCTTTCCACCCTCTAGGAGTAGCCATGGTGGACGTCATGTTGAATGACTCCATGACGATGTATTTGTTCCACTAATGGGAGTAGTCATTGTGGACATCACGTTGAGAGACTCTGTGATGATTCTCTTATACTTGTGTTTATCCACCCTCTGGGAGTAGCCATGGTGGACAGCATGTTGAGAGACTCCATGACGACATCACGTTGAGTGACTCTGTGATGGGCACTTGTACACATGTTTCTTTCCACCCTCTGGGAGTAGCCATGGTGGACGTCATGTTGAGAGACTCTATGATGACATCACGTTGAGTGACTCTGTGATGGGCACTTGTACACATGTTTCTTTCCACCGTCTAGAAGTAGCCATGGTGGACGTCATATTGAGAGACTCCATGACGACATCACATTGAGTGACTCCGTGATGGGCACTTGTGCACATGTTCCTTTCCACACATGGGAGTAGCCATGGTGAATGTCATGTTGAGTGACTCTATGACGATATCACATTGAGTGATTCCGTGATAAATTTTTCTCACTAATGGGTGTAGCCATTGTGGATGTCATGTTGAGAGACTCCATGAAATGGATATCTTGAAAGATATCTCCCTAGCTAAGAGGGAGTGTTGATGTTATTGTAGCGGCGGGAGATTTACCTAGGCCGACTCAATGAAAAGTCACATATGAAGAGACACCAAAGCATATGAAGAGACACCGACGCATATGAAGAGTCACCTTGATTTGTATATATGCATCAATTCAATCACTTCATTTATCTCTCCAACAGTAAATCTTCATTTCCATTAGCAGCAGACTGATCTTCAAGGAGAAACATACTCATTTGTATCTTTGCATCTAGAAGAGGCATTATTATTCATTGTATCAAATTCGGCCTTGTGTTGGGCCTGAGTTATAAGCAGATTTCTGCTCTTATTCCTTCAATATATAAGAGATATATTTGCTGGGTTTTTCTCCCTCGAGTAGGAGGGTTTTCCCAGAATACCTGCTGTGTTTATTATTTTATGTATTGCATTTTCTGATTGCTTACATTTTTTATCCTAAAAACTAACACAATCCACACATCGCAGGACTCCATGACATGCCTTCGGACGTAATCCGCTTTGCCTCGTGTTGCCATCTTCATCTTTGTGTTCATAATTTTTAAAATTAATATATCGGAATGTTATACAATAAATTTTTTAAAAAGCCGCAGATACAAAGAGAGCCAATAACTCATTGATAGAACATAGAAAATCCTGACTGATCCATGAAAAATAATAGAAAAAATTCCATAAAATATGACTCAAGATTGTTTACCTCGATATGCCAACACTGGCTGAGGTTGTTCCCATGATAAGTTTGGCGATACCCAGCTCTGAAACGACTTCAACAATTCCTTTGGAAACATCATTCTTCCTAATTATCAAAGGCTCTGCTTTGATCTGTTGCATGACAATTTCAGACACCTGAACACAGTGCATCAACGCTCAATTATTCACCAAAGCCTGTGGGATTTCGTACCTTGGCCTGTGTGCAAATGTCCAACTATTTATTAAGGCAATTGTTGAGTTCCTTCTCTATATCCTTCATATATGCCTTCACGCACTCCTCGCTCGCTTGGTCCAGAGGAATTTTTCCAACTGCAAAATCATAAAACGCCCAAATTAGAAAGAAAATCAGGCGAAAATATGTATGGAGGTCAATTTGATCAAAGAAATTCTTACTGGCTGATGGCACGTAGCAAAGTGGACGCTGGACATGAAGAAGAATGAGCAAGGTCTTTTCCAACGGCAACGTAAATTTTGTGCTGAAGAGGAGGATTCTCTATCACCATAATTTCTTCAATTTGGGACTCTGTTGCTACCTGTGCAGCACTCTGCTGGCCTGTGGTGGCCATTGGAGTTCTCCTTTTCTTTAAAAATAAAATTCTACACTTGAAAAATAGCTGTTAGCGTACATTTAAAAGGAATCTATCCACTTGCAGAGCTATATCGAGGAAACTGACTTGAGCTTCCCTAAAGAATTGGCTTATCTATCCGTTGGTTTCACTTTCATTTGAATCGTAAAGCATACAAAGTCATAGAATTGACTTGGACTATTGATATTAAATAATATTCCTGATGCAAGACCAGCCTGATAATCGTCCGGTCTAAGCGGAGGACATGTCACAGAAAGAACCTTTGTTTCATTCTACATGCAATTTTCTGACATTCCCTACCCAGGTAATCTTCGAATAAATATCTAATTAATTCAGATTTTGTATCCGTTAAAATGCCCACGACCTTCCTAAGATGACAAATTTTCAAAGCGTAGTTCAAGCGAGTGTTTGGTAAGCTCTTAAGTCCTTATAAACTTAGTACCGGTCCCGACTTTGATTATGTTTTGGGTCCACTTTGATTACATTGTAATAACTATTTTACAACTGGTATATTTTTTATATAATTTTTTTTGATGTGAAGATGTTAGCATCTATTAAAAAATTAAAAAAAGTACACAACTACATAAAAAAGGTTTGGGTGGATACAAGATCACACCCCCATAGTCTCAAACGGGCCTAACCTGGAAAACAGAAAATATTTAAAAAACAGAACCGCTTAAGCAGTGAGAGCTACATCAAATGGAGGTGGAGGAGGGTCACGGTCATCTGGTTTCCCCCAAACATCAGCACGGTCCGAAGTGACATCATGAACAAACCATTCATCATCATCTTTCTCTTTATCTTTGTCTTCAGTGTGGGGTGGCAAAATTGTCAGAGCCAATCGAGGGAACCATTTAGAAGAAGAATCGGTTGGCTAGCCACTACCACCACCAGTGGATGGCTCCGCACCCCCAGAAGGCCACCCTGTTGGTGGTGCAACATATGCACAAACACAAAATATTAAACACACATAAATTACCCAAACATCTAGAATATCAATGCTTGGTGATCAAAGCAATTTCTATTGCTTGATAAGAAAACTCATTACATGATACCTCTATTTATAGAGGTCTTTTTACCTTTATGGAAACTTCCAATCTTTAACCTAACTCCTCTAGAAACTTACTAAACTTTATCTATTATTTCTAGAAACTTACCCTTACTAGTTTCTTCTAAACATTTCTAATTACAACTTTTGCCTTTTTAATTCAATAACAATACAATAATTAATGATGTTCTCAAGAGAAATTAATCACCAAAACACCCAGTAGTGGTATATAATTTTATTTTAGCTTGATTTTATCATTATTCAGTTATGGGAAAAATTTTGTATTCGACATCTTAGTTTATAGTTTCACTTGATTTTATCATCACTCATTTATAGGAGTTGGTTGATATCTAATCTTTTATTTGACACCTCAGTTCATATTTTTGCTTGATTTTATCATCATTCATTTATAGGAATTGGTTTTTGTATCTAAATCTTTTATTTGACATCTTAGTTCATATTTTTGCTTGATTTTATCATCATTCATTTATAAGAATTGGTTTTGATATCTAATTCTTTTACTTGACATCTTAGTTCATATTTTCACATATAGAGCATTTTCACAAGTATGAATTTGAATCCCAACACAACTAAATTCAAATTTCAAAATTTGAACTTGCTATGCTATTCCTACTAGTCCTTGTGAGCCAATCTAATACACATTTGTTTGTCATGTTGTATTGAAATACAACTCTAATACATTGTTAATCATTAAAGGAAAACAAAAGATCAATTAAAGACCACTCACGTGAGAACATCATATGTAAGTGCATGGAAATTGAGGACAAAGGGGGTCAAAACTACACTTTTTTCTTCTTAAAATTAGCTAAATTTAAACTTTGATGACTAATTCAAGATGCCTACACTCAATTAAAAATTTGATAAGGATAAAAATTATACCACTCTAATTTTAGTTTGTAAACTACTAAGGCTTTAAAAAAGGTTAAGATTAACAGGTAAAACACTGAGCATACACAAAAGTGTTCATATTTCTATCAGTAAAATATAACATAGTGTCTAGTGTATAACCCCCTCATCACCACTTCTCTTCGCACCCTATTGTTGTGTTAATGTATTTTTGAAAACTAATTGGTAGAAAGATAGCTAAGAGCTAGTACTACAAGTTATAGATATTTAACATTTTTTATTGAATATTTTTTGTGATTTTCAAAGTGGATGAATCTTAAAAAGTACATCATTGAGCGTGTCATATAACCTATACAAAAATAATTGAAATTTTGATTTTTTAAATATATATAGAATGAAGCACAAAATAGTATTAATATTTTTTAAATTTAGATAAGCAAGTCAAAAGAAATGAAGAAAAAATAATACACATGAATTTGAAGAATATAAAGACATCACTTAAAGTAAACCAAAATAAATATCCTAATTTATTCAAAATATAGGAAAAATTATATAATTGGAAAGCTAAGAAGTAGATTGATCTTTTGGTGGTGGGCTCATGTTATTCAAATCTAAAATTTTTAAACATAATTATAAGTAAGCTCAACATTTCTTTCATTTTTCTTAAACATATATTTTCTATAGGGCACTCCCCAGTGGTTTAGGTAGGTAGTTTGTATTAACATCGATGATGGGAGATGCCACTGGTAGGTTTTGATCCCTTTTAAATGATGTACCTACAAGTCTACAAACCATGTGGTGCCCCTACATTGGTCTATACACTATAATGTTATAGAGGAACACACACAATGAACACTCTTTTGAAGGTACAAATCACACTTATTATCTAGGTAATCATAAATTTAAATCATCACATTTCTTGTCCTACGTAGAATTGTAATTGTAGATTGTTAATCTATATATTGAAATGTAAGTATATTGAGTCATTGTCAAAAAATAAACCCAAAAATAGATAAGAATTGGCATGAGATTACAAATTCTTCCATTACAAATATTTATGTGAATGTGCTCACACGATCAACATTAATGATAATAATACTAAACTGTGAAGATTACAAGATCCATACCCGTGCATGTTTGAAACACAAGGTGGAGATGATTCCCAAATAATACCCTACCCTTGAAATTTTATATTTAAAAAATAATATAAAATAAATCTGCAATAACAAAATATTTATAAGTGTTTAATATGCTATGAAAGTACAAACCACACATCTATAGACTTGTGGAAACCATAACCCTTAAATTAAGTTATATGATAATTGATATAGTCTTAAATATAGGTAGTTAGGTCAGCCTAAAGCATCCATGGCATTGGTATGACATATATAGGAGGTAGTGGTTTTGTTAATATCATCAAATTGTGAATTATGCTCTTAATGGAGACTTTTGGAGAATTGCCCCCTCGAAGTGACTTATTATTACCAAGCATTTGCAACTTATTTCCTAGTATATTATTCTCTTATGCAAGTAATTTCTGTAATGTCCCCTTCTAGCAAGTCCAAATTTTATTAACCTTGCACAGAATTTCAACTTGTAAAAGAGAACATTAGTAATCAATTCTTCTTATAATATCAACATATATCATTAATTCAATTATCTAATTTTAAGTGGATTCATATTTAGGGTTGTCTATTATATGATAATTTTATTTATTTTCAAACCCTAGTGGAGATGGGGTACTATCTCTTGTTAGGTTGCATGAATCATCCTCTGCGAGTAGTGCCTTTGTATGATGTAACACATGCCCATTCCACCTTAGGTCTTACTAAGTGCCTTTGTATGATGTAACATATGCCCATTCCACCGTAGGTCTTACTTATTACCTTTGTATGATGTAGCATAGTCAATTCCACCGCAGGTCTTATCCATTGCCTAAGTATGATGTAACATGGTCCATTCCACCACTGGTCTTATCTACCTTTGAGGTATTAATGCTACTTCTTCCTAACAAGTTTACCTCCAATCTCTCAATGTGTGTTATTGTCTTATATAAATCAAATACGATTACTCTTTATTATATTTATTTATTTTCAATATCAAAGTTGTATTTAACTCAGAAGTGTTCTCTTAAAAAATATCTTTTTTTCCTTCGATGATGTTTTCCTTCTATCTCACAATCTTTATTTATTTCTCTTTCAAGAGATATATTTGAAGAGGCACGTCTCTTATTATGCTTGGTGGTAAAAGACATACTTACCCTCTTATAATTTTTATACTTTATATTAATTCCCTTTTGTTGTAAAACTAGTTCTAACCAGACCTAATTCCCTTATCATAAGAGGATAGGTTAAAAGATATTTATTTTATCTTATTATTTATTTATATTATTTGTATTTATATTATATCATTATAATAAATGATAAATTATTTATTTTGTATTATTTATATTATATCATTTATATCATAATAAATGATATATGATTTATATTATATTATTTGTATTTATATTATAATGTAAGATAATTATAAGAATATTTGTATTTATATTATTAGATATATTTATAATATGGTCATTATATTTTAATTATAATAAAATATTCGTACAATAATATTATTTATTTAATAATATATAATGTATGTAATTATTTCTATCATCCGAAATAATATTTTACAAACCATCTTTATTGTATTCAAATCTTTACTTATAATCATTTTTTAGTTTCTTTATTTATTATTCTTCTCCGATCATATTATTTGCTTCACTTTTAATATATGTTTTATTAACTTTAGAGCTCCTCTTAACTGAATCTCCTCATATGAAGTGGAGTCACTTTTAATACGTGTAAATATATTTATTTATATTAGTTCTATATTATTAACATTTATTATTTATATAATATATCTTGTTAGTTATTTAAATAATATATTATATTTGTCTTTATAATATATTTATTATTATATTATTATAATAAATAATTATAATTAAAATTATTCACATTTACATTTATATTTATATTAGTTATTTATAAATATAATCAGGTAATATATTATATTTAAAATATTTATAGATAATATCATTGAATATTATATATTTATAATATTATATATTTATTAATGGATGGGATATTGAAGCTGGCGTTTTAAATCTTTAGTTTAAACAATACCTTAATATCGGCACATGACAATTTCATTAAATCAAGAAAAGTGTAAATGTTTTGCGATGTGAATTCTACTGTAGATAGGATGTTTTTGGTGCTTCCATTAAAATTTTCCTATGTAATGCTTCTTAAATACGAATGATTTATCAATGAATGTTTGTATGATAAATGATATAGATTTCTTTTAAATACCACTTCACAACAATAAATCATACAAAATATGTTCCAAGTTGTCTCATGGTGGGAATAGAATAGCTAAGAGCCAACAAATTTTGAATTTGATCTTTTTAAATTCATGAAAATGTGTGAATATAAATACTTGAACCATCAAGAAATGAGCCAAATTTTATTTTCTTATTCAATTGAGAACACCTTGAAATGAAAACAATAGTTATGAGACCCATGGGGAAAAAAACAAATGAATACTACAATCCATAGTTGGATAACTACAAACAATAGCTACAAACCAAATGAATAAAGAAGATTATAGTCAATACTAGCCAAGGACACCCACAATAGTATCAAAATAAACTATAAAATACATAGCAATATACAATCGAACACAAAATGAACACTCTTTGGGAGCTATAGATCACACTTATTACCTAGGCAATCATAAATTTAAATCATCATATTTCCTATCCTACCTACAATTGTATTTGTACATTGTTGAGCTATGTAATGAAATGTAATTATATTTAGTCATTGTCCCAAAATAAACCCAAAACTAAATAAGAATTGACGTGGGCATACAAATTCAACCATTACAAATATTTATGTGAATGTGCTCACACAATCAATTTATTAATGACAATAGTACTAAACCATGATACTTACATGACCCATACCAATCCACATTTGAAACAGAAGGTAGAGATGGTTCCCAAATTATCACTCTACCCTAGAAATTTTATATTAATAATAATAATAATAAATAAATAAATAAATAACGCTACAATAACAAAAGCATTATAAGTATCTCAATATGGTATGAAAATACAAACCACACCGTCTACATAGACTTTGAATATTTTATTAAAGTCACAGCACATTAACATTTCCATTTTCAATTTCTATTAAAAATATTTAATTATTGTAAGGGACGTGTACATACACTCCAAGCCCTCTGGAATGAATCTACACCTTAAATTGCTCGGTCCTCTATAAACTCTGTTTTTATTTATTAACATTGGCATTACCGGAGAATCAAATACAATAAATTTATGTCGATTTGATTGACCTTAGATACAGTCCAAACGATGGGTTCCGATATTTTGTATTTAGAAGAGATCGCCTCTCTCTTGCCACTGTCGAATGGCTGATCTCATAGAAAAATTTGCGATCAGATTCTTCCGGTCAAGTTTCTCGTTTGTCATGGGTGATGTGTTTTTTCCGCAATCGAACCATCCTTGTATCGCCTCCCTTTCGTATGTAAAGCCGTCTGCGGCAACGTAAGGATCTTGCATAACCTCCTGCAAATCGGTACAATTTCCTTGTTAAAATTTAAAACACTGATAGTCATTGAAATAAGATATATATGTAAGAAAAAATCTGAGCTTTAGACTATTAGATTTTGATCAGTGCCTGGAAGATTGGACAGAGGAAGAGGTTCGGAACGCGTATTTCTTCAGCTAATTTCACCGACGTTTGATCATGTTCGACAGGCGCAGGGACGGTCATGTTTCGAAGCTGATCAAGCATTTTCATTACAGTAGGGTGAAGGTCGGGCCGCTTCTTTCTTACCGGATCCGCGCAGTGTAAGGCAAGATACGCCAGTTGAGTAGCCTGTACAAACGGCCAATCACCGGCAGAAGGATCCAAAACCAGCCCTAATTTGTCACTTTCTAGCGCACCTTCAACCTCCTTTACAAGTCCGGGCGCCCGCTTCCCTGTCAGAAGCTGAAGAATGACGATTCCGAGGCTGTAAACGTCAGATTTGGTAGAGTATTCGGCGCTTATGAGGTATTCTGGATCCATGTAGCAAGGTTTGCCTTTGAACTCTGACCGTGAGAGTAAATCGTGCTGCGGCAGAGGACGAAGCAGGCCGAAGTCGCTTATTTTGCTAACATAATTTTCGTCAAGGAGTATATTTTGGGGCTTAAGATCGCCGTGAACTATTGGATCTGGCTTTAAGCTGTGTAGATATTGTAAGGCGGAGCAAACTTCGGCAGCAATGCGAATTCTGGCCTGCCAAGGGAGCGGTGGAGTCACGTTTTTACAGCTGAGATGATCTGCCAGACATCCGTTGGATATGTTTTCATTGATTAGACAGCCGCGTTCGAAACAGGCTCCCAGAACCCTCAATAAATGTTTTAGTAATTTCTCCATGGCAAGAACAAGAGCGTCGAAGTTACTTAAGAAAGAAGAAAAAGTGTATATACTCTGTAATTAGCATAAACGGTCGCCGCTTCTGCTTTCTTACGATTGTCCGTCTCCCTTTGCACTTCTATTTTCGCATTTTCGCTTGCTTCCAATGCTTCTCGGAGCTGATTTAACAAGGCTTCAACATCCTGCATTAATATTCAATGTCTTAAATTCCTAAGACTATCAGAGACGCAGATTTTCAAATATGTTCACAACGTTTAGTTATGGCTTTTTGATTTGTGCTGTAAGGGTTAGCAGAAAAAAATGAGATGGCTTAGGGAAAGAAAGAGTAAATATACTTGAGATCTTTGAGGCTCAGGCTGGACAGTGCTATGAGAGCAGCCTTCATCAACATCAATCTCTCTACTCTTTGCCACTTCCGATTCAGAAGAAACTTCATCGGAAGCAACATTTATTTCCCAGACCGACGCAGGCGTTAAATCTCCAGTGACTTGAAAAATCGACGGACTTTGATTGCAGATATCCAGATCAAATGGGAAGTTTGGCGGCGCTGCAAGCAATCTGCCAAAATCGCCTGGACAAGGACTTCTATGGCTATTGAATTTCCTTCCTGCTGTTTGAAATCCACACATCAAACAAAGAGAAAGCCTGTAAATATTGGCTGCAATATTAACACGAAAAGAATTAAATATTTGTTTTCACAAAAACACATCGACTGAACATTGAACTGATAAATATACGGTACTGACCATTATGTGATAAAAGTTTATCTTTGCACACAATCCACACATCGCAGGACTCCGTGACATGCCTTCGGACGTAATCCGCTTTGCCTGGTGGTGCCATCTTCATTTTTCTGTTCATAATTTTTCAAATTAAAATATCGGAATGTTATACAATAAGTTTTTAAAAAAGCCGCAGATACAAAGAGAGCCCATAACTCATTGATAGAACACCCAAAGACACACACAGAAAACCCTATGTAAGAATCCTAACCGATCTATGAAAAATAACAGAAAAAATTCCATAAAATATGACTGAAGGTTGTTTCGGATACCTCGATATGCCAACACTGGCTGAGGTTGTTCCCATGATAAGCTTGGCGATACCCAGCTCTGAAACGACTTCAACAATTCCTTTGGAAATGTCATTCTTCTCAACAACCAAAGGCTCTGCTTTCACCTGTTGTATGATAGTTTCAGACGCTTGAACACAGTGCATCAAAGCTCTATTATTCACCAAAGGCAGTGGAATTTTGTACCTTGGCTTGTGTGCAAATCTCCAAGTATTTATTAAGGCAATTGTTGAGTTCCTTCTCTACATGCTTCATGTAGACCTTCACGCGATCTTCGTTCGCTTGGTTCAAAGGAATTTTCCCAACTGCAAAATCTTAAAACGCAATTTAGAAAGAAAAAAGCAATCTGACATATGTATGGAGGTCAATTTGATCAAAGGAATTCATACCGGCTGATCGCACGTAGCGAAGTGGACGCTGGACATGAAGAAGAATCAGCAAGGCTGTTTGTCTATTACTCAAATTCTGCAGCGCCCATTTGAGTGCATTGACGCTCTCACACAGATCGTTTCCAACGGCAACGTAAATTTTTTGCTGTAGAGGAGGAATAATTTCTTCAATTTGCGGCTCTGTTGGTACCTGCGCAGTGCCCTGCTGACCTGTGGTGGCCATCGGAGTTTTTTTTTTTTTTTTTTTTTAAATCTACACTTCACAAACAGCTATCTTGAGTAAACTGACTTGAGATCCCTAAAGCGTGCCGGCTACCCGCTAACGAATTGACTTTCATTTGAGTCGTTAAGCAAAGAAACAAGAATATGATACAAATAGGATTGACTTGGAGATTTAATATTAAAAGAATATTCCCGGCGCGATGATAGCCAAGCAATCGTCCGGTCTAAGCAGAGGACATGTGACGGAAAGATCCTTCGTTTCGTTTTACATGCAATATTTTTTACACTACCGAGGGAATCTTCGATAAAATATCTAATTAGCATAGATATTTTCACTAATCTATCTTAAAAAAAAAAGTTGGAGAGATATCAATCTTAAGGTGTTTATATTGAAATTGTTATTCATCATAAATATAAATAGAGGTGTTCAGACTAGAGGTGTTCAGACTGATATCTTGATGTGTATTTAAGATATCTATGCTAGTTTAAGATATTGAAACAAATGAAACTAATTTTCAATATGTTTAGCACATTTTTTATATATATAAATGCATTAACAAGTCCCACTATTTTTACATCTAAACTAAAATACAAAATGCATATTAAAAGCTATAAAGATTGAAATATAATAACTAAGGAAAACATAGTGTGCAAAGCAAAAAATGCATGTTAAAAGCTACAAAGAGAGAAATATAATAATTAAAAAAAACATACTATGCACAGAAAATTTATTAGTGAATACAATTAATTTACAAATTTGAAAGTTGTTGTTTAAGCATTATGTTTTTTTTTTTTTAATTTAATTTTACCCATTTTGTTATTTTAAAGTTATGTTTTCTTCACTGGGAATTAAAAAAAGATTGTTTGCAATTTTTTTTATTACTTTATAATTTGGGAAGTATTTTCATTGAAATCGTATTTAAAATAAAATTCATAAGTGTAATTTTTTGTTTTCATTTTATGTTGCTTCTTCCTTTTGTAATTGTAATTTGTGATTTTGATTTTTTTGTTGTTTTTCTTTGTTTCGTTGTATAATTATTTAATTGTTTTTAATATTGGAGAGTTATCAAACATTATAACATTATAGTTTGTTTTAATGTTTTATGATTATTATTTTATTATGCCAACTATTTAATTGTTAGCACATTTTTCATATATAAAGGGATTAACAAGTCCTATTTTTACATCTAAACTAAAATACAAAATGCATATTAAAAGTTATAAAGATTAACATATAATAACTAAGGAAAACATAGGATGCACAACAAAAAAAGAATGTTAAAAGCTACAAAGAGTGAGAAATATAATAACTAAGAAAAACATATTGTGCACAACAAAAATGTATGTTAAAGGCTACAAAGAGTGAGAAATATAATAATAATTAAAAAAAAAATACTAGGCACAGAAAATTTATTAGTGAATAAAATTTATTTACAAATTTGAATGTAGCTATTTAAGCATTGTGTTTTTCTTTTCATTTTATTTTACCCATTTTGGTTATTTTAAAGTAATGTTTTGAAAATTCATACCTGTAATTTTTTGTTTTGATTTTATGTTGTTTCTTCCTTTTGTAATTTGTGATTTTGATTTTTTGTTGTTTCTTCTTTGTTTTGTCCTATAATTATTTAATTGTTTTTAATATTGGAGAGTTATCAAACATTATAACATTATATGTGTGTTGATTTTGTCAACTATAGTTTGTTTTATTGTTTTATGGTTATTATTTTACTATGTAGCTATTTAATTTTTTTTTAACACGCTTACTCTATTACACTCCACCCCTTACTTCCCCTATAAGTTGTAACTCTCGGTGTAATTAATTCAAATATGTATCCCATTGAATGCCAACGAACTTCGTAGGATGACAAATTTTCAAAGCCTTGTTCAATGCCCACAAGTGTTTGGTATGCTTTTGAAGTCTCTACAAACTTAAATTATTATTATATATAAAATTTGCATACCCATGCCCTCTAATAATACCAATTTTACAAGTTGCACATTCAACATTCAATTTTATTTTAGTTTGATTTCGTCATCACATACTTATAGGAATTGGTTTTGATCTCTAAATCTCTTATTGAAAATTTTTGTTCATATTTTTACATATAAATTTAATCAAGGTTATTTTCATAAGTACAAATTTGAATGCCAAACAATTAAATTCAAATTTTAAAATTTAAACTTGACCCTTTATTCCTAATAGTCATTGTTAGCCAATCTAGCGCATGGTTGTGTGTTATGTTCTAGTTAAAGACAACCTTAATCCATTGCTAATTATTGAAGTAAAATAAAAAATCAATTAAAAATTATTCACATGAGAGCATCATGAGTCATTACATGGAAATTGAGGATAAAAGGGGGTCAAAAGTACACTTTCCCCCCTGAAATTAGCTAAAACTTAAACTTTAACAATTAATCTAAGATGTTTAAACTCAAAATTTGAAACTGTGATAAGAAAAAAGATTATAACACACTAAATTTAGTTTCTAAACTACCAAGGGTTTAAAAATGCTCAAGATTAAGGTCTTGAAACACTAAGTACACAAAAATGTTTTCATGTTTTCATCATTAAAATATGATATAGCATTTAGTGTATGCCCCATTGTCTCTCTTCGCACTTGTTTTTTTGGTTCTGTTAAGTATTATTGAAAACTAATTAGTAGAAAGATAGCTAGGAGCTAATACTACAAGTTATTTATATTTTATGTTTTTTATTAGTTTTTTTCAATGTGGATGCATCTTAATAACCACATCATATTTTCTACAAAAATGATTGAAAATGTAATTTTTAAAATATGTATAGAATGAAGCACAACATAGTACTATAAAACATTTTTCAAATTTAAGTAAGCATATCAATTAAAATGAAGGGAAAAATGCATATATATTTGAGGACTTAAAGTAAACCAAAATAAATATCTTAGTATACTCAAAATATAGAAATAAACTATATGGTTATAAATTTAAGAAGTAGATTGACATTTTGGTGGTGCTTTCATGTAATTTCAATCTAAAATGTATAAATCTAATGAGAAAGAAGTTCAACATTATTTTATTTTTGGTAAAACATATATTTGGGTGTCTAAATTTTTAGTCCAACCCTTGAGTTTATAAAATTCAAATTTGTTTCAAGCCTAATAAAGGGATTTGATTAGTTTAGAACCTATAACATGTATGTACCTACTAGATCTAGCATGCACCTTCTAAATTCAAACCCTCATAAATATGGCCTCCAATATTTAAATTTGATGCAATGAAAAGAAAAATCTGGTATATTTGATCCCTTGTACTCAATGGTTAGCTCAAATTAACTCCATCAATCTTCCAAAGTCCACCTACAATACAAATTCACAAATGAAACCTCTAGAATATAATAAATTTCTCAAATTTTTTGATCCTTTAGATCATCAAAGGATGCAAGAGAAGAGCATACTCAACATTGAGAAGAAAGTAAGCCTCTAGGAACACCCTTACTTTGATACCATGTAAGATTTGAGTATAGAAGCCACCCAAGATCAAGAAACTAAAGGAAAGAATAATAGAATAGAAGATAAATAGATTGCAATATGCAAGATTAATATACAAGAGATGCTCAACAATGAGCTAAGTGAATATATTTAGGATACACCACCAAGATATGAGAATGTACAACAAAGGTAGGATAAACGAGATGTAGTCACATGTGTATGCAATATCTCTATTAAAATAGAAAAGTATAAGTCACATGATGCAAGTATAATCTACCCAAGTAGATGCCTACCTAAGGAGAAAACTCTTATAAATAATTATACCATAATATAACATGTGTGTGGGGAAAACTCTTTAAGGAGGAAAACTCCACACTCCAAAGAAACCTAATGTATTATTTAGTAAATAATATAGTTAAAATACACTTGTAGAGAAATCCTTTACAAGAGTATCACCAACATTCAAATCTGGAGTAATTTTGGTAGCATTGTGGTACCTACAAATTAACCATATAAATTACAACTCCAAGAACCAATAAATAGGAAAGGTTCAAATTAGATACCATGAATGGTTTAGGAAAACCATTTGTGAACCCATAAAAGATATGCCACCCAAAATAATGGGTCCAAATTCCAATGACCCTCTTTGGTCTTGGTTTTTCTAGCTATTTTATCATATTCCTTACACTCTTACATTGTCATAAATTGACATATTGGATGACCCAAACTTGTGCTCCCTAATTTTTTCGTTATTCAACCAATTAAAAGATGCTCCATGACAAGTGTTCACACCTATCATAATATTGGTCAAGGTTCCAATATAACCTCCCTCTTACATGCTCCTACACATCACAAAAATCTATAGTATGTAACTCTTGTCATGATGACCTTACACACACCTCAAGATGTTGACACATGGAAAAGATATGCCACCTCAAAATGGGATGTCTACTTATTTATGTGAGGAAAAATCCACCAAAGATGGATTCCATGTCACCTCCAAATGGGACACCAACATCCCACAAGAAGATAAAATACATAAAAGATGAAATAGTGAATGTATACAAAAGTATTAAAAAATGAACATTAGGAATCGAAGGTTGAGACACATTTTCCCAACATTGTCATTAAAATTAAAAAATAAATAAAAAATAAAAAAATATAATAAAATTTACTTTTTTATAATGTGTAATGAGTTCTACAAAAGGCTATTTCTCATTTTTCCTAAAAATGTTATTTGCATGTATAAACATTCATCAAAATTGGTAGGAAATTTTTTTAACTCAAATTGGAAAACAAAGGAGATTGTTGTGAACACCATGCCACATAAGAATGTTTGGCCCAATTGTAGTGCCCCTCACCTTGCCTTCTGTTGGACTGATAGTTTTCCTAGTAGGATTAGACATTGTGACATTCTTTTGGAAGGTGGATTTTCTGTTATTATGCTAGTTGATTATGGACCTATTGCTATGATGACATTTGATGATGTTTAATTACTAGGTATTTCATGCTTTCACAGCTTGATGGATGTATTAGATGTTATGGATTAATTTAATTCTGAGTTCTATGTGTTATCTGATTATGTTTATGATGCGTTACTAGTAATTGTTGTATTAGATTGCTATGTAATTGAATATTTTCTCTTGTTAACAAGCAATAGAAGATTATGTGTAATGTAGTTGTTGATGTGTTTATGTGAACGGAACAGTGTCGCATTACTCATACATGAGTACCCTCTTACATTGTGACTTCCATTCACTGTGTGTATGATTGCATGTTTTACATATGTACATGTTCAACCCCGTTGTTTCCTGCAGGCTGCAGGTACTAGGCATCGACTCCACCTGAATTAATAGGTCTAAGTGTGCCTTAACCAATGCAATTGTTGAAAAGAGTTAGCATAAGGTTCCTTTGTCATTGTCATCAGTTTGGACTGTCTGTCTCCGTGGTTGTTGTCTTGTTCTCTAATTGTGCATATTGGTCAGGTGTTATTTGGTTGGGGTTATCCAGTTAGAAATGTCTAATTCAGGCTCTGGTTAGTGCTTCATTAAAACAAAGTTAATCTCAAGCTAAAGTTAAATAAATATTTATTAGGGGAAATTATGTGTTGTTTATTAATTATAAACAATTTAATTGTTTTATAATTGGTAAAATTAACATGAAAGTAAATAAATTTAATAAATGATTAAATAAAATACATAAATAATATATATAAACAAGTGAATATTCTGTTAAGTAACTTTGATAAATAAATATAAATTTATAATATTATTTATAGAAATTACTAAAATAGATAAAATTAGAAAGAATCATGGTGTGGTTGTAAAATGATAAAAATAGCAAATTGTAAGTTAGTAAGGCATGCAAAATTTATTGCCTCTATGTGAGGAATCTTCTGGAGGATTTTGGAGGATTTCCTCTCTCTTAAAATAGATAAATTTTGGGGCATTGGATCATGTGGATACCACCTAAAAAAAATGGGAAGGTTCTGGAAGGGAGGGAGGAGTTTCTCTCTAAAAATGAATTTTCTGAGTGGGAAGGGGGGGAGACTGGAGCTGCAAGCTCAGATAAGAGGATTAGAGCATTGGATTGGAGCTGTAGGAGTGATTCTACCACGAATTTTCAAGGCAGAGGATCCAAGTTCTTTTATTTTATGATCTCTCTCTCTTGAAATTGATTAATTCTTTTCAACAAATCCATTTTAGAGCAATCCTACAATCATAGTATTCCAATTCATAATTCATGTCTAGCAGAGCGATTGCAACTGTAATATCTAACAAATTCCTTTACCCTCCATGCATCAATGGATGTCTAAAATCTGTCCCAGATCTCCCACATGCTGGCAAGGAATTGCATCCGATTGAAAGTTTCTATAGCCTTTTAATAAATCTGCTTTGTGTTTATCCTACAATGATAATACTACAGGCGTAATATAAATAGGATTTCAGATGTGATTGAAATGTGTATAGCTATCATGTGCAAAACCTGTGTGCACCAAAAACCCCAGGAAAGGACGTGAATCTGTATTTAATCTTGCATTGTGAATTTATCTAACTCCTCTATCTCTCATCAATCTCCTTAACCATCTAGTCCTCACCATACCTGCCCACGTCTGCATAGATGTTTGAGAGAAGAATAGTAGTGCAGCATTTTTTTAGGATCCAGATCAAGAAACAAAGTTGCTATAAATACTCAAACCTATATTATATGTGATCTACAGGCACCAAGAAAATGCATCCATACAACCAGCACCGATTTAACAGGTATCTTAATGACAAGTTTAGGGTATCCTCAAGAGGGCTGGCATGGCCAAGAAGGTCAACCTTGTACTCATAATGAATGGCTGTTAAGGTTTCTTTTTAAATGTGATTCAAGTATGCATGGCTCTCATACACTGAACCTGTATGGTGCGCGGCAAAGGTTGTGAGATCTATTTTTTGCAATTTGCTTTTGCTTGAAAGTCTTTAAGCCTTCTTACCAAATCCTTTTGAACATATCCTGCAATCATTGTATTCTAGGGACAGCATATCTTTTGAGGCATTCAATTTAACAGTCCACATGACCTGTCTTTGCTTTCACATTGGTTGCTTAAAAGTTTCTAAAGCCTTTTCAACAGAATTTGATGCGTGGCAATGGAGTTTGTCAGTGCCCACACAAGCTCATTCACCTTACTCTTCTTTTCTTTCCTATCATGCATATATTAAAATCCATATTCTCAGAACATCTCATATCTGATATCAAGATTGCAATTTTATTCATGTCTCTATCATAAATTTAATTCTCAACATTTCTCATGGCTATATTGAGAACTCTGTTCTAGTTATGCGTATAATTTTAGGATAAGTTAAAGCACATTAATGCCATAAGAAATTATATTTTCTATATTTAGTGGACATTAAAATCTAAAATTTAATCAATTTAAATTAATTTGCCCTTGTAAGTAGGACGCACCCAGTTGTTCCATGTTACATCCCCAGTTACTAGTCATCTCCTCATTCATTTCTTAATCCTTGATGTTTATAATCCATTTTATTTTATTTACAGTAGGAAATGATTGTAAAGTATATCTCTATGGCTATCTCTTAACTTTCAATAAATAACCTTAAATAAAATGTTAAAATTTTTTTTGCTGCACATAAACATTTTGCTGAAAATATAAAACTGGAACTTTAGAAAAGACTTTAACACATAAAAGACAAAGATTTTGATTAAATTGCCAAAATTTATATAGGTATAAGATGATATGTAAAATAGGTTTTAAATAATTATTTATGCTAAAGTAGGTTATAATATTTTAAAAGCACTATTGAATAGATAACTGTCATAAAAAGAATTTATTTGCAATAGGAAATGAATGTAAAATTTATTCTTTTGGGTTAATTCCCACTTTCAAATGAGTGCTTCATATAAATGTTTAAAAAAAAAAATAGATTTGTCAGGTAATAAAATATTACTTTGGAGAGTTTTTACTTTTGATGGGAATTCATGTAATAATAGTAAATTCTTGAGTTGTAAATAAAGATATGTGTAAATAATTACTTGACTTGTGATTAAAAAAATTACTATCTAATGACCCATAGAATATATTATTATTGTTATCATTATTATTATTATTTCAAAAGTAATAGTTGATTGTTTAAAATCCAAATAAATTGGAAATTTATAATAATGTTACCATTGTTAATTTGATTAAAAGAAAATTGATGTGACAATACATTAATGGTTGATGAAATTTAATTTAAAAAAATGATTTCTTTATAATGGTTTTGTTAAGATGAAATTAGATTAATGGGTTGAAATTAGGTTATAAATTGTGTGTTCGAGATTTGACGTAAAAGTTATTCTTTGACAATTGGTTTGTTTAATTATAAATTGTAAATGTACTTTGTATAAGTTGGTCGTTGGTCATAATAAGGTCTTGTTGTCGAGGTTAGTTTTCCAGAGGCCTAGAATGTTATGTCTTGATTTCATATGCTATGTTGTAAATGCATCAAAATGTGTAAAAAGGTCCTTCATGGATGATATGATTTATTTGTTGAGATGTTGTGTTGGAATAGACAATGGGGAGACATCGACATCTATAAAGGAGAATTTTTCTTATGAGTTGCTTCACTTGGAAGCTATGGACAATGTATTGTGAAATTGTCCTTGTGATTAAGTTAGTTTACAAGATGGTAAATGCCTTGTTCATCTATAATTATTGTTATAATGTTATATGCCTTTCTTGAGATGGTTAGGGTTTCTAGATGCAAGTAGGGGAGTGGCTCTCAATGGGGGCCAGCACCCAAAGTGGCATCCAGGACAACCCATGTGGGAGTTTGTTAACTCAATGATAACCTAATTAATGAATTAGGGGGTTGGGTAGTTAATCACACTAAACAAGATAAGTGTATGCCTCACTCATGGCTCAACTTCTCATTTAGGCTTGAGACGAGATGAGAAGGCCTAGAATGGCATGATCAACTACCTTGTCTTTATGAAAGGTATGTTGATTTCGCATGAGCCTTGTATGGGGGTTGGGAGTCGGGAGAGGTTGCTAGGATAACCCAAGATGGGGGTCGAGACCTAGGAAGGCTCACCAAGACAACTCATGACAAGCTATGCGATGACACTGTCCCTACTGTAGCCTAGCATTCCCTAGTTGGTCTCTCCCCATTCGTACGTGTTTGCCTCTGGAAGTGTTGTTGAGTTGATTTTGATATTGATTTGTGTTGTTGAAGTCAAGTGTTGTCCTTGTTCCTTATAGTCTATGGTCTACTTGACTATTTGTTTTAGTGGGACCTTATGTTAACTCCTAGCATGGGGGGTAGACCTCAGGGTTCCACATGGTCAGGTGGATGTGCTTATTTCCATTATTTTTCCCTTATCATTGTTCATGAGCAAGGAGGATGTATCTTGTGGAGGCAGTGATTTATGTTCATGTAATAGTCCTGTGTATCAGTCAAATCATAATTTATGTATTCAGATGTAACCAGGATGGTGGTAATGTAAGCAATCAAATGATGTACTCATATGTATAGGAATTTGTATATGCACATATAATCCTGATCATGTTGATTATTTATCTGATGTCATGATATCGGGATCAAATGTTTATTCACTTAATGCAATAGATTTGGAATGATCTACTAATGTTAGTTGATGATGTATGTTAGATAATGCTAATTGATTTTTCAAGTAATGCAACGATGGAACCTTAGAGGACAAGGGGTTAGTTTAATGATGTGTATAGATATGTTAAACATTACTTTGTTATTCTTATCATTTTAAAACAATATATATCCTTCTTTGTTTAGCATTGATGTGTTGTTCTCTAAGGTGCTCATGGTGGGGTGTTACATTTGCTATCAGAGTAGGGTTTAAACACTGGGTGCTCTAGGTGTGTATAAGCCTGGTTTGTTGTCCTAGTTGCTTAGGTTTTGTAGAGTATGTTTTCTCTTTTGTCATCCTTGCCTAACAACCTAAGGTTGTCCCTTGGCGGTGTCTATGTAGGAAGATGCCTAGAGGTCAAGGTAGGGGTCCAATGGGATCCTAATGATGAGACTTCAACTACCTGGGAGGATGCATCCCGTATGTGGGAGTTATATCCATACTTGTTTATAGGCTTCCAGAAGTAAGCCTGATCCTAGGGGGGAGGATGTAGTGCCCCTCACCTTGCCTTCTATTAAACTAATAGCTTTCCTAGTAGGATTAGACATTATGACACTTTGTTGGAAGGTGGATTTTCTGTTATTATGCTAGTTGATTATGGACATGTTGCTATGATGACATTTGATGATGTTTAATTACTAGGTATTTTATGCTTTCACATCTTGATGGATGTATTAGATGTTATGGATTAATTTAATTCTGAGTTCTATGTGTTATCTGATTATGTTTATGATGCGTTACTAGTAATTGTTGTATTAGATTGTTATGTAATTGATTATTTTATCTTGTTGACAAGCAATGGAAGATTATGTGTAATGTAGTTGTTGATGTGTTTATGTGAACAAAATAGTGTCGCATTACTCATACATGAGTACCCTGCTACACTACGACTTTCATTCACTCTGTGTATGACTGCATGTTTTACATATGTACATGTTTAACCCTGTTGTTTACTATAGGCTGCAGGTACCAGGCATTGACTCCACCTAAATTAACAGGTCTGAGCATGCCTTAACCAATGGAATTGTTGAACGGAGTTAGCATAAGGTTCCTTTGTCATTGTTGTCAATTTGGACTATTTGTCTCTGTGGTTGTTGTCTTATTCTCTAATCGTGCATATTGGTTAGGTGTTATATGGTTGGGGTTATCCAATTATAAATGTCTGATTTAAGCTCTGGTTAGTGCTTCATTAAAACAAAGTTAATCTCAAGCTAAAGTTAAATAAATATTTATTAGGGGAAATTATGTGTTGTTTACTAATTATAAACAATTTAATTGTTTTATAATTGGTAAAATTAGCATGAAAGTAAATAAATTTAATAAATGATTAAATAAAATACATAAATAATATATATAAACAAGTGAATATTCTGTTAAGTAACTTTGATAAATAAATATAAATTTATAATATTATTTATAGAAATTACTAAAATAGATAAAATCAGAAAGAATCATGGTGTGGTTGTAAAATGATAAAAATAGCAAATTGTAAGTTAGTAAGGCATGCATAATTTATTGCCTCTATGTGAGGAATCTTCTGGAGGATTTTGAAGGATTTCCTCTCTCTTAAAATAGATAAATTTTGGGGCATTGGATCATGTGGATACCACCTAAAAAAAAATGGGAAGGTTCTAGAAGGGAGGGAGGAGTTTCTCTCTAAAAATGAATTTTCTGAGTGGGAAGGGGGGGAGATTGGAGCTGCAAGCTCAGATCAGAGGATTGGAGCTGTAGGAGTGATTTTGCCATGAATTTTCAAGGCAGAGGATCCAAGTTCTTTTATTTTATGATCCTCTCTCTCTCTCTCTCTTGAAATTGATTAATTCTTTTCAACAAATCCATATTAAAGCGATCTTGCAATCATAGTATTCTAATTCGTAATTCATGTCTAGCAGAGCAATTGCAACTGTAATATCTAAAAAATTCCTTTATCCTCCAAGCATCAATGGATGTCTAAAATCTGTCCTAGATCTCCCACGTGCTGGCAGGGAATTGTATCCAATTGAAAGTTTCTATAGCCTTTTAATAAATCCGCTTTGTGTTTATCCTGCAATGATAATACTACAGGTGTAATATAAATAGGATTTCAGATGTGATTGAAATGTGTACAGCTATCATGTACAAAGCATGTGTGCACCAAAAACCCCATGAAAGGACGTGAATCTGTATTTAATCCTGCCTTGTGAATTTATCTAACTCCTCTATCTCCCATCAATCTCCTTAACTGTCTAGTCCTCACCATACCTGCCCACGTCTGCATAGGTGTTTGAGAGAAGAACAGAAGTAGTGCAGCATTTTTTTAGGATCCAAATCAAGAAACAACATCACTGTAAATACTCAAGCCTATATTATATGTCATCTACAGGCACCGAGAAAATGCATCCATACAACCAGCACCGATTTAACAGGTATCTTAATGACAAGTTTAGGGCATCCTCAAGAGGGTCAGCGCAGCCAAGAAGGTCAACCTTGTACTCATAATGAATGGTTGTTAAGGTTTCTTTTTAAATGTGATTCAAGTATGCATGACTCTAATACACTGAACCCGTATGGCACACGGTAAAGGTTGTGAGATCTAATTTTTACAATTTGCTTTTGCTTGAAAGTCTTTAAGCCTTCTTACCTTATCCTTTTGAACATATCCCGTAATCATTGTATTTTAGGGATGGCAAATATTTTGAGGCATTCAATTTAACAGTCTACATGACCTGTCTTTACTTTCATATTGGTTGCTTAAAAGTTTCTAAAGCCCTTTCAACAGAATTTGATGCCTGGCAATGGAGTTTGTTAATGCCCACACAAGCTCATTCACCTTACTCTTCTTTTCTTTCCTGTCATGCGTATATTAAAACCCATATTCTCAGAACATCTCATATCTAATATCAGGATTGCAATTTTATTCATGCGTCTATCATAAATTTCATTCTCAACATTTCTCATGGCTGTATTGAGGACTGCATTCTAGTTATGCATTTAATTTCAGGATAAGTTAAAGCACATTAATGCCATAAGAAATTATATTTTCTATATTTAGTGGACATTAAAATCTAAAATTTAATCAATTTATATTACTTTTCCCTTGTAACTAGGATGCACCCAGCCATTCCATGTTACATCCCCGGTTACCAGTCATCTCCTCATTCATTTCTTAATCATTGATGTTTATAATCCATATTATTTTATTTACAGTAGGAAATGAGTGTAAAATATATCTCTATGGCTATCTCTTAACTTTCAATAAATAACCTTAAATAAAATATTAAATTTTTTTTTGCTGCACATAGACGTTTTGCTGAAAAAATACAACTGGAACTTTAGAAAATACTTTAACACATAAAAGACAAAGATTTTGATTAAATTGCCAAAATTTATATAGGTATAAGATGATATGTAAAATAGATTTTAAATAATTATTTATGCTAAATTAGGTTATAATATTTTAAAAGCACTATTGAAAAGATAACTATCATAAAAAGAATTTATTTGCAATAGGAAATGAATGTAAAATTTATTCTTTTGGGTTAATTCCCACTTTCAAATGAGTGCTTCATATAAATGTTTAAAAAACAAAAGAAAGATTTGTCAGGTAATAAAATATTACTTCAGAGAGTTTTTACTTTTGATGGGAATTCATGTAATAATAGTAAATTCCTGAGTTGTAAATAAAGATATGTGTAAATAATTACTTGACTTGTGATAAAAAAAAAATTACTATCTAGTGACCCATAGAATATATTATTATTATTATTATTATTATTATTATTATTATTATTATTTCAAAAGTAATAGTTGATTGTTTAAAAGCCAAATAAATTGGAAATTTATAATAATGTTACCATTGTTAATTTGATTAAAAGAAATTCGATGTGACTATATATTAATGGTTGATGAAATTTAATTTAAAAAAATGATTTCTTTATAATGGTTTTGTTTAGATGAAATTAGATTAATGGGTTGAAATTAGGTTATAAATTGTGTGTTCAAGATTTGATGTAAAAGTTATTCTTTGACAATTGGTTTGTTTAATTATCAATTGTAAATGTAATTTGTATAAGTTGGTCATTGGTCATAATAAGGTCTTGTTGTCGAGGTTAGTTTTCCAAAGGCCTAGAATGTTATATCTTGATTTCATATGCTATGTTGTAAATGCATCAAGATGTGTAAAAAGGTCCATGGATGTTATGTTGGAATAGACAATGGCGAGACATCGGCATCTATAAAGGAGAATTTTGCTTATGAGTTGCTTCACTTGGAAGCTATGGACAATGTATTGTGAAATTGTCCTTGTGATTAAGTTGGTTTGCAAGATGGTAAATGCCTTGCAAAGTTTATGTATAATTTTTGTTATAATGTTATATGCCTTGCTTGATATGGTTAGGGTTTTCTAGATGTAGGTAGGGGAGTGTCTCTCAATGGGGGCCAGATCCTAAAGTGCCATCCAGGACAACCCATGTGGGAGTTTGTTAACTCGGTGATAACCTAATTAATGAATTAGGGGGTTGGGTAGTTAATCACACTGAACAAGATAAGTGTATGCCTCACTTATGGCTCAAGTGCTCATTTAGGCTTGAGATGAGATGAGAAGGCCTGGAATGGCATGATCAACTACCTTGTCTTCATGAAAGGTATGTTGATTCTACATGAGCCTTGTATGGAGGCCAGGAGTCAGGAGAGGTTTCCAGGACAACCCAAGATGGGGGCCAGGACCTAGGAAGGCTCACCAGGACAACTCATGACAAGCTATGCGATGACACTCTTCCTACTACAGCCTAGCATTCCCTGGTTGGTCTCTCCCCATTCGTACGTGTTTGCCTTTGGAAGTGTTACTGAGTTGCTTGTGATATTGACTTGTGTTGTTGAAATCAAGTGTTTTCCTTGTTCCTTATAGTCTATGGTCTACCTAACTATCTGTTGTAGTGGGACCTTATGTTAACACCTAGCACGGGGGGTGGACCTCAAGGTTCCACATGGTTGGGTGGATGTGCTTATTTCCATTATTTTTTCCCTTATCATTGTTCATGAGCAAGGAGGATGTATCTTGTGGAGGCAGTGATTTATGTTCATGTAATAGTCCTATGTATCAGTCGAATCATAATTTATGTATTCAGATGTAACCAGGATGGTAGTAATGTCAGCAATCAAATGATGTACTCATATGTATAGGAATTTGTATATGCACATATAATCCTGATCATGTTGATTATTTATCTGATGTCATGATATCGATATCAAATGTTTATTCACTTAATGCAATAGATTTAGAATGATATACTGATGTTAGTTGATGATGTATGTTGGATAATGCTAATTGATTTGTCAAGTAATGCAACCATGGAACCTTAGAGGACAAGGGGTTAGTTTAATGATGTGTATAGATATGTTAAACATTACTTTGTTATTCTCATCATTTAAAAAAAAAATCATGTTTTTTCTAGCATAGATATGTTGTTCTCTAAGGTGTTCATGGTGGGGTGTTACACAAACCAAGTTTATTTGAATGGTCCCATAAGTATAAAGATGAGATTTGTATTTCTAGAATAATGCAAGGCTTGATTGAACCTAGTTGGGCCAAACCCCCTTTTCCATATAGATGCCATGTCTATATCATGCAAGGGTTGGGCCAAGCATAACTAGATTCAACTAAACCTACCAAAATAATTGAATTGGTAAAAATGGTGGCATAGCTTCAAGCTTTCACCCATAAATTGGTTAAAGTCACATCTTCATAGATCCTACACCACAATTAGCTAAATTGGTTAAAGTCACATCTTCATAGATCCAAAATAGGGTAGTTAAGAGATATTACATAGCTGTGTTGGCTAAAAGCACTCAATGTGTACTTGCGTTCCATAAAACATGCAATTAGAGGTGATTCCTTATGATTTCTATACTAAATGTGAAGGACAAGTGCCAAAAACCATTCATCAAAATCTAAGTTGGTTTTACTACCATCCCTTACATTTTTGAGTTTAGTTGAGCAATTATCAAGCTAATTGTGTAGCCCCTAATTCTATATTTGGTACAAAATACATATATATGCAAAAAAAAGGATATTTCAATCATTCAAGTACATTTAACATAAAAAAGAAACAAGTTCAAACACATTATTTATTTTAATTTAAAATAGTTATAAATTATTAGGTCTACATTTAAGTCCACCATATCCACTATTTAAAAAGGAAGATAAGTAGTTCCTTTTGATAATAATGAGACAATATTTTGTCTCATCAGTCCCCCTATACTCAATGTGAGGCATATCCTCATGGAACAAATTGTATGTCATCTTCCTTGGTGATTATTTTCTCCTCTAGTATTTTGCTACATTAATAATCTTCTTCTTGATAGTCTATATGATACCATCCTACCTCTACATACCAGTTGTCTTTTGAGAGCTTTGTGTACCACTTATAAAATTTATTTCATAGCATCTATCCTACTATAGTCCATAAGGGGGTTGGAATTAGTATGAGATGGGGCCTAAACCTCATGTATGTTGATTTTTCTAGATGAGAGTGGTTATGGCCCTTTCCCTTGAGAGGCTCCACTTTAAATTGATGGGGGAGATAATATACCTTTTCTTCAAATTATCTATCAATTATTTCCACTAAATGGTACATAAGTGAAATATTGTTCCAAAGGGAGATAACCTTCATGGTCTTTGAAACAAGCAATACTAGAGAGCAGATTTTGAACATATTTTTCCTTTACCTCAAGCTAGTACACTACAAATTTAAAATTTTGTGCAAAGATTTTGGTTCTAGGATATTCATGCCTCATTAGCAACCAAATGTGAGCTTCAACATTGGCAAACACCGTTGTTCTATCTTCCCATGCAATTTGGTTGTGGAGGAGGGAAATAAAACTTTTTAATTGGATCTCCCCCAACATACAAATAATGCATGGATGTGTTATGGTGTCCCAACAAAAATCCATGTTGATAAAGTTCACATAACATGTCTTTCTATTTTTCTGTTCTTTGGAATTAATTTTGTAAAAATGCTCCATCATCTTCAAAATCAAAAGTAAGATTACAAAAAAAACAATTTACATCTTAAAAATTGTTCTCTTAAGAAGAGAGCATACATGCCTGATGGTTTTCTATGGAACAGGAGGGTTTCCCTAACCTCACATGCTAATGTAATTCTTGATTTAGCTTCAACCTTGTCCTTCTCTAGGATTTCTTTTTCATTCTTTATCTTGGAATTTTCCTTGTTGAGCTTGGCCATGGCCTTAGAATTAGGCCTTTAGGTCCATGGGAAGAAGACCCACGTGCTCTTTTCTATAGTGGAGATAGTAGATGGTAGTTGATTTTGTAGGAACAAGATTTGCATATCTTTCTTTGTTGGCATAGTTTTTTCTTGCTCCTTGAAAATTGTTCAAGGATAAGGATGAATTTTTTTTGTTCTTCCTTTTCTTTGGCAACCTGTTGTGTGAGTTGTTCTAGCTCCTTTTCCCTAATTTTGAAAAATTCAAATCCAAATGATAGAGATGGCACCAACATTAAAAGTTGCCTTTATAATATCTCAGCAATGGGGACCAAATCGGATTAAATATCCCAACAATCTCATTTTGTTCTAAGATACTCAAAAATCTATGCCAAGGTGATCTAATGCTATGTACAAAAAAATGGAATAAAATTTTGGTGAAAGCATATGCCACCAAACATGTTTTATTTTCCATTTTTTAGACCCTCAAAAGAAAAAAATTATTAGTTGGCAACAAATTGCCACTAAAAAATTCTTTGAGCTCATCACATCATCCCTAATCAAATGGACAAATGGAGGTGGTCAACAACTATTTGGAGGGATATCTTCAAGATGTTATTCTTAAGATAAACAAGAGAGATGGATGCAATGGCAGCCACTAGCAGAATTATTGCATAATACTTATTTCCACACTTCCTCCAGAATGTCTCCATTTTTAGTATTATATGGGTACCATCTGCCATCCATCATCTCTTCTTTGTAGGTAGACCCAATGTTTAGAGAAGTTGAAGAATAGATTTAACACTAGCAAGTGGTAATCTATCTAGTCTCATGGAGAAATTGGTAATGGCAATTTGATCAACACCACAATGAAGAATGTTTAAAGTAGGAGATTGGATCTTTGTGTAATTATAGCCATACAAGAAAATTCCACTAAAAAAATAGAAGAAGGATAACAAGCTTACATCCAAGTATTATGTGCTTAAGCTTTTGTAGAAGATTGCTAGTGCAACATATAGATTGAAGTTACCTAAGTCAACACAATACATCATGTCTTCCATGCTTCCTTCTTGAAGAAAGTTATTGGACAAATAGTTTCAACCTAGATATAGTTATCAAAGATTGATGATAAGGGCACAATAATTTTGGAATTGGAGGGAGTCCTTAAAATGCACTAAGAGGTTGTGGTTGAGGGTGATTATAGAGTATTTGATCAAGTGCAAGAAGTTTCCTATCAAAGATGTTATATGGGAGAATGAAGACATCAAGAAAAAGCATGCACATGATCCACATTAATGACAATACTTCTCTAAAGAGAGGGACATACCATGTCCTTAACCCATTGATTGTATTAAGATATGTGTAGTAAACTTGTTGCTAGCATAACCCTTAATTAAATTATATGATAGTTTAAATAGTTTTATATAGGTAGTTAGCTCAAAATAAAGCATCCACGTCATTGGTATGGTATATATAGGTGAAGACGGGGAAAAATCTAGCTAATCTGTAGAAAACAAATAACAGCTAACCCTAGCTCCCAATGGAATGTGATCTAACCTAGATAACAATCAAATATACATGAAAACCAGTAAAAATCTAAGCTAATATCAACTTCTCTCCATTGTCCTCCTCCACCTTGCACTATTGTTCCCAGACATGTAGATTCATGCAACCATCTTGAGAAGCTTGTGTGTGTTTTAAGCAAGATTTTGGAGGGTTTACAGCTGAGAGAGAGTTCTAAGAGCATAAAGGAGCAAAATGAAGCTCAATAAGTGGTTTTATAGAAGAGTTGATTTGAATGGATGGCCAGGATCGATTATTGACTTTAGGGCCAAATGGAGGGCTAGGATGAGTTAGCATTTTCTCATCACTAGAGGACAAAAGACAATTTAAAATTGGGATAAATGGTGAGGTGGAAGATTTAATTTTTTAAATTAAACAAATGGTGCACATTTATTTAATTTATTTGAGGAAGGGGATAATGTGAAAGGGGATTGATTTATTTGTTTGAATAAATCAAGTGAAGGGGACATTAGAAAATGAATGATTAAATAATTAATTAATTCAAACTAATTATTGAACCATAGAGGAAAATTAGGGCAAATTGGATAGAACGTGGCATAAATTAGGGTTTTGTGATCTGAGGACACTTTTACTACATTTTGCCCCTCTTTGAGATGATGTTCAAGATGATGAGATTTGTGTCAAGCAACATCATTTCAAAGAAGCTAAGGAAATTGATAGAGGAAAAGGATGATGATGGAAAGATAGGGTGATGATGCTCCCTCAAGAGGATAGGCGAGTTGGACAAACATGGGTAGGCTCTCAAAATGAAAGGCATTGGTAAGGAAGAAAGATAGGAGAATGGATAGAAGAAATGAATTTTACGTTAGGCTGCAATGAAGGTGGAGGAATGAAAATGCAAGAGAGATGGTGGAGGAATGAAAGATTGGCTAGAGGAATGGAAATGAGATCTTGCTTTGATAGATTTTTGAGCTTCTCACTTGCAATTTTTTCTGCTTATCATCATAGAACTTATTATGTCAAAGGATGAAAATCACCATGGCATGTCAAAGGCCAAGGTGGAAAGTGTAGTCCCTTGTGAAATAGGCACGTGACAGACAAGGAATGTCTAACTCAGACTAGTAATGGTGATACCTTGTTGGAACATTTGATGAGATAAATATGAGGTGTGCAAGTCCTAATGCAAGGAAGCAGTTATTATTTCCAATGCATAGGATGTCTTTGATTCACACCCGAAATCCTAATCACATGCAAGACACCAAGTTGCCCCAGTCATTTTGCCAAGACAAACCACAAACATCAATCAAAGAAAAAGGTCTCGCTCTATCCTCGCTTCTCTTCATCACTTAGGGACTACCTTGAGAAGCATAAGAACGAGAATGAAAAACAATCCAGTAAAATAAGATAGACTAGACCAATAGCCAGTTAGACCTTTTGCCAAGTGATATGTGTTTGATTGATTATGAATGGATGAAGAAGGCCTGGTTTCAAGATAGAAACATTTCGTATAAGACGTTTGGTCTGGTTTCGATAATGCCCCTACTTGTCTAAGGCAAGTGAGATGATTGATTGACACTAGTGTTGTTGGCCATGTGAGCAACACTAGGGCTTGATTGATGACTAATTTTAGAAATGATGCATGTTGTATAAGGCACAGAGTCTTGGTTTCAACTATGCCCCATTCCATATAGTGCATGTGATAGTTGATACTGATAGTAACATATGATTATCACAAGGCGATTGATTGGATTGACTGATTGGATAGCTTGTCTTGTTTGATGTTGGAATTGGTTCGAAGTGTGAAAGATTGACTGTTTTGGTCTGATAAAAGTGTCCATCTTATCAAAGGATGACTTATTATGATGGTTGATAGGAGAGGCCTTAATGGACTGACCTAATGCCTCAGGGGTACATCAAAGATGGCCTTACATGAAATCTCAGAGGTGACGTAGTTCAACCATGTGAGCTGTTGTTTGATTTGAGAATTGAGTTGAATGATATGATGATGTGATTGATTAGGATGTTTGAATGGATTGATCAAGAGATTTGATTGAGTGGTTTAGTTAAGAAATTGAATGATTTGAAGAATTGATTTGGTTGGAATGATGTGATGAATTGAATGATTTTGTGGATTGATATGATGAGTTGATTGATTTTATTGCTTGGATTTTTGTAGGATATTTGATTTTTTTGAATTTTGGGGAATATTTTGATTTTTTTGGGTTTTTGAATGTTTTGATTTTTTGGATTTTGGCATGTTTTAATTTTTTGGATTTTGAAAATATTTAGATGTTTTTGGATTTTGATATGTTTTGATTTTTTTGGATTTTTGATATGTTTTGATTTTTTTGGATTTTTTATATGTTTTGATTTTTTTAGTATTTTGGGAAGTTTTGGGGAATGGCATTGGATTGCAATTTAGATAACCTTTTGTGCTAGATACCAATGACAAGGGAGAACCAAGTCTAGGTGTAAGGAAGTGAATGGGATTGGGTGAATGGATCAAAGGGGTGGGAGATAGTGGATGGAAGGGATGTGTGCATAAGAGGGCAAGGATGTGATCTCTGAAGACTATGTCACTTAGGAATAACATGCCCCATTGTAGGTAGTATGCTTAGGATTTGACATGGCAAAGCTTATGAAAATAGGATGACTGGATGGATTGGAAGGGATGAGGTATATCAAGGGATATCTAAAGCATATGTTCAACATTTTGCCGCCAATCTTTATCAAGATCAAAAGAGGAAGGGATGATGAATGGATTCAATGGGATAGGTATATGTATGTGTACAATGGATAAGGATGGTAAGATAGGATAGGAAATCATGGTATGGAAGTGGTATGAGACAAGGTGCCCCCAAGTGTAAGTGACATAGAAGATCAACTTATGCATGACACCTGTTTGCTAGGTTTTCATCATTGTACTTACCTAAGGTACGTGTTTGCCAAGTTTTTATTGAAAATGGTAGAGCAAACAAATATATTAAGTCATTGCACAGAAATATCAAAAATCTAGAATAATTATATATTATGTCTTCGAATGATTTTTACATTGCATTACATTGGCTTTATAAAAGCCTCTTCCCTTTAACTACCTACATAACTTCCATATGGGAATGTAACTCCCACAAACTACCTATTGCTTTATTTACTAACATTTATTTAACTAACAATCTAATACCATTGTGACTATTATGCCAACATTCCCCCCTTATTATTGTTCCTGCAATAGTACTAAGGGACCCCCCTGAATGCTAATATACTCAACAAAGATGATTACATAATATGAATACATATTTTATAGAAGATCTTCTCCCAAAGAACAAATCCTGAACCAAGCGGGGCTCCATCATGCTTTCTCATCTACCCTTGGAAAGGCATAGCTTTGAGCTGTGTTCTTGAGCTCTTTAGTCTTGAACTCTCAAATCATAGAGTCTTGAATTATTCGACAACAATCCCTAAGAGATATGACAGATCTCTATCATTGTCTAGTGACCGCAAAAGGGTATAATTCTTGATCATATACTTTGAAGCTCATTGGACAACAATCCATAATAAGCTCAACACCAAATCCCAAACTTGTCTCCAAAACAAAATCTTCACAAAACATACATTATTTAAATTTGTCAACAAAAATGCTAAACTCATGCAAAGCATTATCTCAAAGTGAGAAGCTAACTTAAGATGATGGAAAATCCTCCAATATGACCTTGTTACACTTTAACCAACTCATGTCTTGGATGAGTCTTTGGAGGCCTCCTCAGGAATAGAAAAGATGGCCTTGAAAGCATAAGCTATTTTTGACATATGTGCATTCATGATGATAATGTCAATTTGAACCAATGATAGACCCATACACTAATCAACCTTATATTTCCAAGATATTATTAAACATTCATCAAATTAAGCCTTCAACAATTTTTACCTTATTACTCCAAGTAAAAGAATTTATAATTATAAAGGATCTTTGCAAGTGTAGAACCATTCACCTCTAACAAGATAAGAGGTTCCCTTATTTCTCCATTTAAACAACACACTAACTTTATCACTTCTATTAAACCAAAAGTCATAAATTCTTCTATCTCCAATAAAAGACCTTTATTTTAAACTTTGCATCCAAACATTATCTTACATATTTCTCCAAAAATATTACTTTTCTAAAAAACATCAAAATTTAAATTTTTAGTTTACTATCTTCCCAAGTTTTTTACCCAAACAATATAAAACACACTACAAACAAGAATATGAAACCCTAATATGCCTTTTTTATGAACTCACAATTTGAGAACCGTCCAAAGTGATTCAATCTTCTTCAGTTCAACCTTTGATTTCTCACGGCTTGAAACACAACCTTCAATGTCTTCACACCTAGAAAATAGCCTTCAAATGGCTTTCAACATGTGCATTTGATATGAAACACCTTCAAATTACATTATACACAGAGAATACAATCACATCTTCCTTCACAATTCCTTTCCATCAAATCTACCATGCAAATAAAAATGTTTTACACAAATACAACTAAATTTAACACAATTTATCTATTTCCAGATTGGTCTCTAAATTTCCCAGTCTATGTGCCACTTCAAAGTATTTTGCAATTCCACAAAAAATATCTTTAGACTTTCCGTTCTCTGCAACCACACATAAATAAAATGATGAGATCTCACATTGATGCCTTGATTTATCTTTTTACAAAGAGATCTATATGCAGCAATAATAATACTTCATGAGACACTAGAGATCCACGCTCAGGCACTAAGAAAAGACCGTCTCAAATTACATCTTATGTTCACTCCTTCCTGCTTCACAGGCACCAAAAAATGTATGCTCTGATACCATATTGAAAATGGTAGAGCAAACTGTAATACCCCACCATGCAACCCTAAAGATAAGTATAACTAAGCCATAAAAAGAGCGAAATATTTTTTTTATAGAAGTTGTAATAACAAAACATAACATGGTCTAATAGAAACAAGTTAAACTAACATCTCTAGGGATTACATAGTTGCATTATTGAAATATAACTACAACCAACAACATACATAGTTTAATCAAATACACCAACTAGCATCTTTCATTATGACATCCAAATACATCAAGAAGTTTGCATTAAGATTACAAGCACAAATAGTTTATCTTACAAGAGGAATTACATAGTTTCATTGTTACAAAATCTCTTTTTTAGAATACATCAAATTAAATAATGAATTCCACTAATACATAGATCTAGATGCAATAACTATCTTCAAACATAGGTGCAAACTAGAATCCTCTACGAGAGATACATCCACGAACCATGGTACCAAAAAAATACTAATGGAATAATGCACATCCACCCGACCATGTGGAACCCTAAGGTCCACCCCCCGTGCTAGGATATAACAATGAGTTCCCACAAAGCCAACAATTAAGAAGATAATATGCTAATAGATGCAAGGACTACACATGACTCCAATAGAACATAGATCAATAAGAACAACACAAGTAACTCAAATCAACACTTACACACTTAATTGAACTTCCAGAGGCACTTACACAACTGAAGGAGGAAATACAACTAGGGAGTACTAGACTGCAATAAGGAGGAGTGTCATCACATAGCTTGTCATGGGTTATCCTGGCAGGTCTCTTCCTAGGCACTGCCCACATCCTGGGTTATCCTGGCAGCCTCTCCTAACCACCGGCCCCCATACAAACTCATGCAGAACCAACATACCTTTCATGAGGACAAGGCAGTTGATTTGCCATTCCATGCCTTCTCATCTCATCTCAAGCCTAAATGAGCACTTGAGCCATGAGTGAGGCATACGTTATCTTGCTTAATGTGATTAACTACCCAACCTCCTAAATTTATTATTATGTTATCACTGGATAAAAAAATTCCAATGGGTTATCCTGGTAGCCACTTTGGGCACCGGCCTCACATTGAAAGCCACTCTGGGGTTATCCTGGCAGCCACTTTGGGCACCGGCCTCACATTGAAAGCCACTCTGGGGTTATCCTGGCAGCCACTTTGGGCACCGGCCCCACATTGAAAGCCACTCTGCTACCTGCATCTAGAAGACCCTATCCATCAAGAAATACATAATGATAGGTAACCATATACCATGCAAGGCAATTACCTTCTTGCATACAAATCATATCTCAAGGACCAACTCTTGAATCATTGTCCCAAAACTTCCAGTTGAAATAGTCATGGCAACCATAAACAACATGAAACCAGAGCAAGGCATGGGTCATCTTGCTCCCAAATTTCAACCAATTACATAAACCAACACAATATTTTATTCCATGCTCAATACAATAATGAACCCCAACATTCAAGAAGGACTCTACAACCACATCAAAAACATGACATCAACATGAGTTCAAGACAAAACCACAAGAATAGGTACTCTGAGCAAGGCATTACCCATCTTGCACATGTATCATACCAACATAAATAAGAAACCATATTTCAAGAATACATTTCATTCAACTCACAAGATGCACACATAGCCAACCCCCACACAATCACACCCTCTTAGGCCTCTGGAAACCACTTTCCCCAAATAACACAGACACTTGGCACCACTATGACACAATAGTCTCACATTGACATTCACTCACAAATACACATCATCATATAATAAAACAAACTAGGGTCCTTCAACAAATATTCAATTACAACACCACAATTGCAACATACAATATAATGCACTAAGTATAAGTCTTGACTCACTAATTTTTACCTAGTTAGGTTAAGAAGGTGATAAAGGTTATCATTGAAGAAAAGTTATATATAAGGTCTAATACAAAACATTCATAATTATCCGATGTTATACTTTCATCATACTCTAGTCTACATACATAGGGATTTAATCTATTAGTACACTCATTGTCATAATTCATTTGAGCACAAAGTTGGTAATATTACTATCATTACATTTGACAATTCTATTTAAAGAAATAACCTTAACATTAAATCAACCAACTCACTAATCCAAAAGAGGTCAACTATACTAGGTTCTAAAACACGATATAATCAACACATCAATTTTAACCAGTGACTAAATTCATAAAGTGACAACTATCGTGACAACTATCTTTAACCAACTAAGATTAATAACCTGATTTATTCCTTAAACTTATAACAAAACTATTAATCTTTTAAACATCACAATGCAAAATTTGTTTAAGATCTAAATTCTATTGAAAGAATAACACAACTACATACCTTTAGCTTTACCTTTCTATCATTAAAACTACTAATCTCTTTCTAATCTACATATTAAATTGCTAAAGCAAGTTTAATGGCATTAAGTTCACATAATATAACATCTTACACAATATTGACTACATCTCTAATATAAGAATTATTTAGTTTCACTTAAATAAATAATTCTATTCCACTTCACTATTGATGAAATTACCATAATTCTCTTCATTATTAAACAAATTACAATATTTTTAAATCATATTTAACTATGCATCATTTCTGTTTATTCTCCCAATCCATCCATAATTTAAACTCTATAATACAAAACATTTACAAAAAAATTTCCTAATCATAAATAATACTACAAAATATTCTCCACTAAACATATTTATATTTACTATCTTTTCTATTTAATAGAATCATTCTAAATTTAATTTCTTTATTTATTATTCAAAACTTATTCAATTTTGTCCTATAAATATAATAAGAAGTTCTTATTAACTTTTTAAAAAAATTAAAGAAGAAAGATACATTTAAAGGAAAGAGAATTAGTCTAAAATTCTTAACATAGGTATTAAAATAAAGATTTTAGATTAAAAAAAATAGAATATTGAAACGTTCAAGGGATATGTCGATAGAAAAATTAAAGTAACATTTAATTGTATAATTAGCCATATAACAATATATTTATATATGCTTTGAAAATAGAAAAATATTAATGATGAAAACAAAGATGATTCTATCATTAGTTCCACGTAAGACTCAAATTTGGGAATTGAGGATCATTATCAACATTGTTTTAGGTGACAAGACAACTTCTTCCTATGGAAAGCGAAAGGATTCTCAATGGGTTTAAGCTTTGGCCACTATATGGGAATCCCATCCAAAGCGAAAGGATTCTCAATGGGTTTAAGCTTTGGCCACTATATGGGAATCCCATCCATAAAGACATCCACTATGTCCTTTCTTTTGAGAGTCGCGAAAAATCCACACATTAGTTTATTATCAACTCCTATAATGATGATCCAAGCTACAATACAACAATTCTATGGCACTTCCTAGGGAAATCTTTTAATATGGGAGAGAGAGTGCGGTTGTATTATGAGATGATGGGGCAACCTAATGATGTGTTTTCATGGCTACAGTTCTGTAGTGTGGATATAGCAGAGGATTGCACAGGCTATGAGGATTTAGCGGACGCAGATATCACAAGTTGGTCTAATGAAATTTCTATACCATACAACGACATTCAGATGTCAGCAGCACGTGTGTTAAATACAAAACACACAATTGGTATGTTTTTGAGTTATTATGTGAAAATTCATGGAATTATCTTTGCTGTAATATTCTCAGAGAAGCAGTGTGGTGGCATTTTCTTATTCTTGTCAAATATACTAAATAACAATTAAAATTATTCTATATTTATGTCGGGTCTGAAAGGAAGTTCAAGTTTTAATTTAGGCAAGAGTAAATCAGTAGGTGCGGGCTGAAAATAGCATTCTAGTGCTCATTTTAGAATTGAAACTGCTAAAATACAGGCTTGCAATAATAGCATCGAATATACAGTAATAATGAAGGGACATCCATCAAGACATTTAATGAAGGAGAAATATTCAAAGATGATGTTGCACTCGCAAACTATTTTACAGAATGCCTTAAAATATGAAATCCCATGCAATGCCATGAGTATAGAATATGCACACATTGGATTCGTTGAACAAGTGACAGAAAACTTAAAAGCAAAATGTGAAGGCCAAGACAAGGTGTGCGATCTGTTTTGACAAAATGCCTCAAAGAGATGTCATTTGATGGAATGCAATGATCATAGAAACTTTTAAGCTAATGCAACTGATAGATGTAAGATCCGAATTCCCAAAACTTCACAAAATAAATTTGTCTGATGGTAAAAAAATTATTGGTAATGCTGGACAAAGCAATCTAAATAAATCGGCTTGTACTATCATAATTCGCACCATATCAGATCTCCTGTAAAAATGAAGATGCATCCCTCAAAGCATAACAAAAGGCAAATTTTTGTGAGATGTGATAGTTGCAAGTGCCTTGGTAGACATGCATGCAAAACATGGGCGTTGGAATAATAGACCCGACACGTGAATTATTTCTCAAAATGCGTAAAAGAATTATGGTCTCATAGAATGCTACGATTATAGGATGTGCTCAAAATGGGTTTGATAGAAAGCCCTTCGAAACCTTTAAGCGAATGCAACCCGTGGGTGTTAACCCCAAGTCCACAACCTTACCAGTACCCTCCCTGCCTCTGCTAAAAGGGAAGTTTTGAAGCACGGTAAGGACATCTATCAAAGCAGATCGGGAGAGGGATTTTGTCATATATTATAGTTGGATATACTCTGGTAGACATATATACAGAAAGGTGGAAGCTAAGACTTGGCTTAAGTAACTTGAGAAAAACTGAGGCTTCCATGATCAAATCAGGAATAATTGTTTACAGTCTCAAGAAGGCAATTTCCTCATGTAAAGCGGAGATAGAAAAATAGAAACAACAAATTTTTTTTTAGAAACTATGCAAATGAATCTGTAAAATAAAAATCAAATCCAAGAGTGTTTCTTGTACAAGCATAAAGTGGAAACATAAAAAGACACTTCTTAAAGCAAGAATGAACAAAGGATTAACTAACCGATGAAGAAGCATACATACCATTGAAGAACTGAACAGGGAGTTAAAAAGAACTTATCCGGTAGACTTAGGAATAGTGCAAGGATGTTGTAAACAAGGCATGAAAGAGTGCACAGGCTCAATTAGTAATTTATTCAGACCTCTCTCCATGGCAGCACCATCTTCAATTCCAAAAATTAACATCCCTTCCGGATCTACATAACAAAATTCGAGTCCCAAAATGTATCCCAGTGCCCTCCTCTAAATCCCCGAGAGCCTCCCACCATAATACCCCCAGAAGAGTAAAATAGTAAAAGCAATAAATTTTCTTCCCGAACCTAACCACCCACTACCTCCAAACTATTCATTTTCATCCAGGCATGAAAATATTGGTTTTAGTATTTACTAATTATAGGTTTTATGACAACACATAAAAGCAATAAATTTATTTTATAATTACTAACAAAATATTATTTGTTTATAAATATTTTCATATTAATTTATCAATTATATTCTTGATTTAAACACTTTATTTATTTCATTATTATTGCTATTAATTTATCAAAGTGCCTCTTAAATAATTTTATTATAATAAAGCAATTAGCCATAACATTAATCAAACAACTATAGATAAATTAAATGTTGAACAACACCTGACGACAACACACGATTGAACAACAACAACTGACAACATGCCCATACTGACCTCACTGACAAGAGATTGAATACTCATCTTTTTCAAGGATGGTGATAAGCTAGGGGACCCTATGTTATCTCCATTCAACTTTTTCCATTGGATTTTAAGGCATGCTCAGACCTGTCAGTGCAGGTGGAGTCGATGCCTGATACATGTTCACTCAAGCATACCAATTAGAGTACACATAATAGCCGAAGCACTTGGAAGGGAACTCTGACATTCGTATCTCATTCCCGTATGTCCTCCATACATTTAATGGTATGATGTCGCCCTTTCCACCTATCCTAATCACATACTACTGTCTCACCTAACTATAATAATAACATAACAATATGCATCTTACTTACAGAAGCTCATGTTCCATCTTCATCTTCAGATTCCTTAGCCAGACTACCTGCACAACCAAGGTGAAAATGGAGGGGCACTACACAAATAGATATATTAAGTCATTGCATGGAAATATAAAAAATCTAGAATAATATATTATGTCTTCGAATGATTTTTACATTGCATTACATTGGCTTTATAAAAGCATTTTCCCTTTAACTACCTACATAACTTCCATACGGGAATGTAACTCCCACAAACTACCTATTGCTTTATTTACTAACATTTATTTAACAAACAATGTAATACCATTGTGACTATTGTGCCAACAGTTTTCACCATTGGACGAAGGGATTTTTCTTTACTTTTTTTTCTTTTTTTTTGACTTTTTGAATGGGATGGGTGGAATATGGATAGGAGGGACTCAAGTGTCTAGTTCCATGAAAGGTGATAGTCCTGTTTGAGAGTGAAGTCGTCGCAAATAGACCATGTCAAATGTCATTTTGCTCATCGATGTTGGTAGGGTGATTGTATCAAAGTGAGATGGATTAGGTAGGTGGTGAATCATGAAGGGAACGATAGTGGATTATGATGTGGATTATAAATGACTTATGCAAGGAAGATGGGTGAAATGTCTATGCAAAAGCATGGACCATAGGAAGGTGATAGGGTAGATATGTAGGGTAATAGTTGAATGATGGGATGATGGAGGCATGTGGAAATGACGCAGAATGGAATCATGACCAACAGTCACACACACCATGTTAAACATGGAAGCTTTTGAATGGAGGGTGGTGTAGGAAGCAATGGAGATGTTTTCTTAATGGATGGATGATTTAAGCATTTGGGTACCCACATGGACTTAGTATTTTTATGATTTTTTCTTTTCATGTGGGATGAAGGAATTTGATATTTTTGCGTGGAGTGGATGGAAGAGAATGGTTTGGATTTTTGAGAGGTGGATGCCTTTTTTGACTTGCTTTTTTGTTTAGGGACCCATTCCATTTTAGTTTTTGACTTTTGTTTTGAAGGTATGGGCTTGGACCGTAGCTTTGTAGATGGATTTTGCTTTGACCTTTTGAATTGATTTCCTAAGGCATTTGGACCCTTAAGATTTTTGTATTTATGAAGGGAGGCATCCAAATGTTTGTTTTTGAATCTCGTGGGGTGGATGGAATGGGTGGAAGCTCCTTGTTTAGACAATGTGTGCATTTATTGGTCATGACTAAGATATTTATGGTGTTTATGGATGATAGGGACATTACGTGTCGGAAGCAATGGTGGCAAAGTGGATGGAGGGATATGTGGAATTGGAAGTAGCAGAGTTAAATTAGATGGTGGAAGGTGTATGGTCACATGCTTTTGACATTTATAGGATGATGGAGGTGGAATGGCCACGTATGTTTTGGGAATATGATAGGATGTGAGATGGAGGGTGGACTTAGGATGAATGGAGGAAGTACCAACATCGTTAGATTGTTGTCCTTGGGGTGTGTATCTAAGGCCATGTGAGCCTAGGGGGACCTTGACATGGATAGGCCCCAAAATTCCTTGTTCATGAAGGCCTAAGCCTTTGCCTTGGTAATTCATGTTTTGGAGAATGCGATGGACTATGGGACTAGATGTGGATTGGACACGATACTTGTGCAAATTATTTGATGGAGAAGGTGAAGTGATGGACAAAGGTTGATGTTCATGAATGAAAGTGGATAGACCAAGGGGATATGATGGACTTGAAATGGGGTCGATGGTGGATGATGAAGGACCATTAGGATCTTGATTTTGATCATTAGGATCTAAGTTATTTGTTTAATCTTCTATATGGACTTGGGAGGCATGTGTCTCATCATGACCAGTGGATGTGGTTGGATCATGGATGGGTGGAGTAGCAAGCTCTTGACTATGGAATGCATAAAGTAGGCTAAGGGGATCATCATGGTCTTCTTGATCATAGAGGAGATCTTGATCATGAATGGGAGATTGATCATGGAAAGGATAAAGTGTGTTATGGATGGGTGGAATGGAAGGGGTTTGATCTTTATTTGGATGAGGGGGTAATGTTTCCTCATGCTTAGGATTATACTCTTGACATAGCTTTTGACTTTGAGTGGGAATGGAAGTGGAAGGATCTAGAAGAGGCTTGATAGTTTGTGGACTACATGATAGGGTTGGGGAATTAGGCATGGCATGTGAAGGCTCTTTGCTAGTCTCATGAATGGGTGTTTGACATGGGGATAAGTTGTTCCAAGTTGCTAGTAACCATTAGATCACATCCTTTGCAAGTACATGTGGAGAAGGACAATATAGTGGATGGACGATGAGGGTAGATGATGCGGACTTGTGATTAGGCTTAGGTAGAGTGGAAAGTTCCCATGGTGGAGGGATAGGAGGGGTGGATGGTATTGGCTTAGGGTTTGGATTTTGATTGGATGAAAGGTTAAATGGATTGGATGAAGTGGTAGATTTGGATGACTCCACATGTTTACTTTTGTAGTGTTTAAACTTAGGGTGTGGAGTAAATGGGGGGTTGGAGGATGGTAAGGATTGTGAATGGCTTGGATGGACTAGATTGATGTTGCCCTTGTCAAAGTTGGAATTAGAATTTAAAGGCACTTGATTCTGTTGTCAAGGTGGACATGGATAGGCTTGTGAATAGGCTTGGGGTGTTGGAATCTTGTTCTCTACATGTCTTCATATCATTGTATGTCATCTTGTGGGATTAGGACCATGTTGACACGTGCTTGATTAGGATTATGGTAATGATTTGGAATGATTAGGATGAATGAGATGTGATTATTGAAAAATGGTGTGCATACACAGATTTACATCATTGCACTTGCAGAGTAATAAACATAAAACATAGAATAATATATTATTGTCTTCAGATGTTTTTAACATTGCATTACAATGGCTTTATAAAAGCCTCTTTCCTGTAACTATTTGATAACTACGTACATAACATCCATATGGGAATGTAACTCCCATAAACTAACAAACTAACTATTGCTTTATTTACTAACATTTGTTTAATATGCATAAACTAAACTATAAATGCAAATTTAACAACGTAATACCATTGTTACTATGACTATTATGCCAACATTCCCCCCCTTATTACATTGTTCCTGCAATAGTACCAAGGGACCCCCCCTGAATGCTAATATACTTAACAAAGTTGATTACATAATATGAATACATATTTTATAGAAGATCTTCTCCTAAAAGAACAAATCCTGAACCAAGCAGGGTTCCATCAAGTTGTTTCTTGACCCTTGGAAAGGTGTAACTTTGAGCTATGTTCTTGAGCTCTCAGTCCTGAACTCTCAAATCACGGAGTCTTGAATTATTCGACAACAATCCCTAAGAGATATGATAGATCTCTATCATTGTCTAGTGATTGTGAAAGGGTATAATTCTCGATCATATACTCTGAAGCTCACTTGACAACAATCCATATTGAGCTCAATAGCAAATCCCAAACCTATCTGCAAAATATAATCTTCACAAAACATGTATTCTTCAAATCTGTCAGCAGCAACAAGAAAAAGAAAACAAAAAACTAAATCCAAAAATGCTTCTCATGAAAAGCATCATCTCAAAGCGAGAAGCTAACTTGAGATGATAAAAATTCCTCCATCCTTCGGTGCTGCCTGCCTCCAATATGACCCTATTACACTTTAACCAACTGATGTCTTGGATGAGTCTTTGGAGGCCTCATTAGGAATAGAAAAGATGGCCCTAAAAGCATGAGCTATTTTTGACATATGTGCATTCATGATGATAACACTAATCAACCTTATATCTCCAAGATATTATTAAACATTCATCAAATTAAACCTTCAACAATTTAATCCTTATTACTCCTTATTATGCTTCCAAAAATTTGGTTCCAAAAATAGCTATGAACCATAATCTTCCAAATGTAAATAGTATTCCAGATAACACAATAATGTTTTTAAATGCAAAATTACTACTGTGTGTTCAAATCAAAACCTAAAATGATGCACATTTTACTCTCTCTGTAAACCTAATTTGCTATATGTTTGATGCTCACAAGATGCAAAACAAAAATGTATGCCAATGAATAAATCATTTCAACTCTGTACTCCATTCACCTTTAATGATAGAAATAGAAATTTTTTCAATGGAAAGAGGATTTTCTAATCACCAAGGACAATAAGTGTGGTTAATTTCCACTCTCCGCCTCTTTCATGCACTTTACTTTGGACAGATTCCAACTTTTGTATGGTATACCCAGCAACAATAAATTCTACACTTGGAATTTCCACACCCACTTTTCTTTCAATCTTCTCAAACATAGCCTGGCCGCATCCATACCCTTGTCACATCAAGAATGAGGTAGAAGATATCTTCAACTCCTTACTTGCACATCAGAGGTTTTGAATACAAAATAGACTATCAGAGAGTTTTATGAGAATGATAGGAAGTAGTTTCCATCAATGAAAGGCATAAGTCTAAAAATAAAGTAAATCGGAAGTGCAGCGGCCACCAAGTTTATTCCATTACATGCCCTTTGTACATTATACCAAATAGCAGCTTGACTTGCACAGCAAGTGTATTTAATGCAAAATAAAACTATATCAATAGAATGATAGACTACGCTCAACCAAGGGATTCAAATACCTTCAAATTTTTATACAACTTCATGCCTCCTCATGTTGGTACGTTCTATTCTCCAATATGCTGATTTGGTTCTTTCCACATGCAGCACTAGTGATCTAATATTTCTCACACCTTTATTCATTTAGTCTCCATGCCATAGGATCTTCCTTCAAACTTGCTTCTTCTCCATGATCGATAACTGCTCTGATACCATATTGAAAAATGGTTTGCATACACAGATTTACATCATTGCACTTGCATAGTAATAAACATAAAACATAGAATAATATATTATTGTCTTCAAATGATTTTCACATTGCATTACATTGGCTTTATAAAAGCCTCTTCTCTTTAACTATTTGATAACTACCTACATAACCTCCATACTAGAATGTAACTCCCACAAACTAACAAACTAACTATTGATTTATTTACTAACATTTATTTAATATGCATAAACTAACCTATAAATGCAAATTTAACAATGTAATACCATTGTTACTATGACTATTATGCCAACAGTGATTAGGATAATGTTTAGGGTGAATTGGATTGGATGATTAGATGGGTGATTAGGGATGATTTGGGTATGGTTAGGGTTGTGATTGGGATGACTTGGAGATGATTAGTATATGATTAGGGGTGAGGTGATTAGGATGAATTTGATGATTAGAAAGGGTGATTAGGATGTGAAGGTTGAATGATGAAGATATGAGTAGGATGGGATTATGATAGACAAGGATGGTGTCGGTTGGACGATGTGTTGGAAGGAATGTTTGGAATGTTGTGTTGATGTGTTCACTATAGGGATGTCTCGGAGAATCTACTCCCTTTCTCTTTTTTTTTCACAACTATGTCTATACCAAATGAGACTTGTGATTTTTGGGATGGTATGGGGATGTCAATGCAAGGTGATGAGGCCTGAACTATGATAGAGGTTACTTTTATTAGTCTTTGAAAAGTCTAGCTCTAAGAGGGTACTCTTGTTTACTAATGACCTTGTCAAAGTATAAATTAGATTTATTGAGACCTTGAGGTGTGAATGAAATGATTTGATTAAAGTGAACCCATGAGTTTCAGAATTCACTTGAAAGGATGGACTTAAACTAGCCTTGGAGTATTAAGCCCAAGTTTTGATTGATGTGAAAAAAATGTCAAGGTCTCTTGGTCCATAGATTTGTACTTGTGATATAGTCAATCTTCAATAGTTTCTCCCTTTGTTTCAACCTTAGGAAGACTATTTTTGGGAACCTCTATAGATTGCAAGGGCTGAATGCTAATGAAATGTTGTGATGAAATGTGAACGTAAAGGAATGGAATTGGACATATAGTGGAATGAAATTAAATATGTAGTGGGTGAACAAAAGGTTTTGACACAATTGCAATCAGATTTGATAGGGAGAGTAGATGCTCAAAGTTTTCGCTATGGTTGTGGTGAATGATTAGGATGAATTTGATTGGAATGAATGGTTAGGATATGATTAAGATTGTCTTGGGATGATTAGGATGAAGGTGTAATGATTAGGAATGATGAATAGGATAGATTAGGATGATGATTAGGAAGGTGATTTGGAATGATTAGGGTTATGATTAGGATGATTAAGATGATGGTGATTAGATGAAAGAGGTGATTAGGGTATGGTATGGAATGATTAGGGATGATTAGGATAATGTTAATTGGATGAAAGAGGTGCTTAGGGTTTGACAAGGATGAATCAGATATGATTAGGAGAATGATTAGGATGATGTTGATTGGATGAGGATGACAATGTCTAGTGATTTGGAATGATGACTAGGAATGGATTAGGATTATGTGTAATGCTTAGGGATTATGATAATGGATTAGGATTATGTGTAATGATTAGGGATTATGATAAAATAAGGATGCAATTAGGATGTGGTTGAATGATTAGGAATGGTGAAGAGGATATGACTATGACGAGGTAGGATGATGGGGAATGATGAAGAGGATATGGTGACTTGGATGGATTAGGATAATGAGATTAGGATATGATGTGGAATATGATTAGGATGTGCTTGAATGATTAGGGGTGATGTGTAATGAGTAGGAATGATGATGATTAGATAGATAGAATATGATTAGGGATGATATGATTGAATGAAGTGTAGTGATTAGGGTGAGGTGTAATGATTAGAAATGATGATTAGGATATGGTTATGATGAGTTGGATTGATTAGTAAGGATGATTAGGATAATGATTAAGATGAGGTCGAATGATGTGGAATGACAATATTGGGTGACTTGGATTGATTACTTGGTGATGACTAAGATGATTAGGATATGATGAATAGGATAAGGTTAAGATGAAGCATAATGATGAGGATAAGATGATTGGGGTATGATTATGATGTGGTTGAATGATGAAAAATGATAAATAGGATATGGTTGGGATGAGGTTCAATGATGAATAGGATATGATTAGGATTGATTAGGATGAAAATGGATTAAGACATGTAGAATGACAAGGATGATGGTTAGGTGTTGGTTTGACTTGGAATGGTGCTGATTGGATTAGAAGTATGACTATGTAAAATAATTTGGAATGATGATAATGTAATTAGGATGTGATTAGGATAGTGATAAGGATATGATGACTTGGAATGAATTGATAGAAGGAATGTCTAAGGGTGATGATTAGGCAAGAACACACATCAATCAAAGAAGACACTTGGCAATCAATTGGTTGTTTTTGGTGACTCGTGATGTTTTGAAAACACTTGTAGACATGCGCAATCCTAGGCTAGGAAAGGAAAATACTTGCTGAGCTCCCACTTGGATTTCTCCAGCCACACTTATTCAAAGTGGATAGCTCCAGAAACTTGGTGGCATGGGCTCCCCTGATGCAGAGGCATCCACACTATAACCTTACAATACAGCATGGATGTCTGCAGCCCACCATCATCATCATCATCATCCCCATCATCATCATATTTTGCTTTACACTGTCAGCATCATCATCATATTTCGGACGAGCACAATTATCCTCCTGCCGACTACTGTTCACTTCCTCCGTTTTGTACCTATCATCATCATCATGATGTTCAACTAGCGCAAACATCCTCCTGTTGCACTGTTCATCGGACGCCAAGCTCCATCGGCATCATCATGATATGCAACACCCCCTTCGTCAGCAGGATATCCAATATCCTGTTGCTCCAAAGATCCTGATGATGATCACCTTCAGCACCTTCCCTTCGATGCCCCGATAGCCGACGATACAAACAACAGCATCATGATATGATTTATCCGGTTCTCTCGAAACCTCCTGATGATGTTAACACAACTTTCTGCCGCGGACTTCCGCCGATACCTTAAGCATTTAACGACAGCAGGATAAACTTGCGTAGGGGGATATCTCAATATCCTGATGACGATGACGTCATATCCTGATGACGATGACGTCACACAATATCCTGATGACCTCTTCAACACTTAGTCAAAAAAAATGAACTTTCACTCCCGCATCTGCTAGCGATACGCGGATGATGGGCACTCCCGAGGGATGATCCTGACGGTGATAGATATGCTGAGTATATATCTGACTTAAAACATCCTGATGCACTTGCAACATGCAAACTTCAACAGTTTCATGACCCGATCTTCTACCTGATGCCGATACGCTCCTCCTCGGCTCCTCCAGATGACGATGCCCAATGCGACTGCAGGATATTTGCAGAAATATCCTGATGATGCCGTCTTCACAAACTTTTAGCCTTAGCAAAATTTCACTTCGCCGATCCTCCAGGGACGACCCGATCCACTCTCAGGGTGATCTTCCACACTTTGTCAGCTCGACCTAGCACATGCCCATGCTAGGGTCTTCAACACCTTTCAGTCGCGATCCTGCACACCTGCATGCAAACAAACAAACTAACATCTACCCTACTATACATAACCATTCCACCGATCAGATGAATCAACCGGTGGAATGGATCAGTGAATCCATACAGCCACCAAACCAGCAAATCGATCAAGCAATGGAATGCAACAGAGGATGAACACAAACAGGAACACTTTATTTGATTTCAAAAGATGCAAATACAATGATCAGTTTCTCTCTCTCTGCCTCACTCTCGCAAAGTCTGATCGATGATATCTCTCTGTCTATGCAATATCAACCGATCCTCATGCTTAAATAGATTTGCCTTCGAGTACTACTGACCTGACTCCAAGCGGCTGGGAACTCTCTCCAAGCGGCTGGGAGATCCAACCGAACATACATCATGACAACTGTCTTAACAAACTAACTAAAAATAGCAAAGCCTGGTCAGCATGATCTTATCATGATCAGCATGACCTTATTACATGCATTTGGTCTTAACAGACCTTCTTGGAAACATAAACAAGACCTAAAACAACTAACTGCCTTATCAAGACCAGCTGTCAGGTAGGTGCTCCTGCACCATACTCCCCAACAGAAAAGAACTCATGTCCCATGAGTTTAGTATGTGGAAGTCCTCCACCTTTACACTTGGCTTTTGAAATATGCTGTTCTGTTCCAGCTTTGTCCTCTGCTGGCTCTTGGCTGCTCCAAGACTTCTGAACTGTAACTTGCTTTCTGGCAAGTAAATCCTCATGCCTGTTGATGTAGGCTTTTCTCTCATATACCCTGTGTTTGCCAGGTGGTCTGACCAGAACCTCTGTTTGAACTGCCTCTTTCACTTCTGACATGTTCAACTTTAGCTTCCTGTCAACTGTTATAGGACAAGCAATAGTCCCAACTATGACAACATCCTTGTCATTCCTCTGAACTGATTGCTGTGTGCAAACCTGTTTCTGCACCGGCTGCTGACCTCTGTCAGTCACAACTGAAACTTTCTTCAGCTTGTTGTCGTTAACAACTTCTTTTCCTGTAGTGTCCTTATCTGCCTTTATGCTTGCTCCTATAGGCTTCTGCACAAACTCCTTCTTTCCCATTAAAATGACTTGGGCTGCCTTCTGTACTGCAGCTTTTGCCTGTAATGGCATCAACTTAATAGTCTTCCCATCCTTCTTGATGGTGTAGGTATTAGCATACCCATCATACAGTACCCTTCTATCAAATTGCCATGGTCTACCCAATAGTAGGTGACAACATTCCATGGGCAAAATATCACACAAAATTCTATCATGATATGCTCCAATCTGAAAATCCACATATGCTTGTTCAGAGACAAAAAGTGATTGACTATCACTCACCCAAGATGTCTTGTAAGGGTGTGGATGTGGAATCCTTTCCAAATTCAGTTTATTCACCATTTCCTGAGATACCATGTTGTCTGTTGAACCAGTATCAATGACAACCTTGCATACTTTACCTTTGCTCTTGCATGTGGTCTTGAAAAGAGCTTTTCTTTGCATCAGATCCTTTGATGCCTGCAAACTAATTCTCCTTAGCATCAATGATTCTCCACTCTCTGGATATCCATAATTATCAGGCTCTCTGTTTGAACTCTGCACACTTTCTTCTACTTTCTCTTCTTGCACAAGTTGTACTCTCTTGTCACTAGTTCTATCATTTCTGGATGAGGAACCTTTGTTTTCTGGACACTTGAAAGATGGATGACCAAACTCTCCACAGGTGTAGCATTTTCCTGAAAATGTAGTAGAACCTCTACCACGTCTAAATCTTCCTCTATTACCTTTCCATCCACCCCTGAAATCAGACTGTCCCTGTCCTTTACCAGTGTCTTCTTGACCCTCATTGGTTTGCTTTTGTGTAGGGGCTGCTCCTCTTCCCCTATTGTTTCCTCTTCCTCTCATGGACTTATCATGTCCTCTATTCATCTTTTCTTCAATCCTGATTGCCATTTGATAACAATCCTCCACATTCTTAGGGTTAGCTAAAACTAACTCATCCTGTATGTTAAATCTCAAACCAGCCAAGTACCTAGCCACCTTTTCTACCTCATTCTCATGATGACCAGATCTCATACTCAACTTATAAAACTCCTCAGTATATGCCTTCACATCCCTTTCCTTCTGCTTTAAAAATTGCAGCTTTTTAAACATCTGGATTTCATAATCCCTTGGCAAGAATTTACCTTTGATCCTTGCTACCATCTTATCCCATGAAGTGATCTTTGACTTCCCTTGTTTCCTTCTCTCAGACTGTACATAATCCCACCATACCAAAGCATGACCTCCTAACTTGGTCTTTGCAATCTTTACCTTCTGATCCTCAGCAACATCTTCACATTTAAAGTGATTATCCAGTGCAGCAATCCAATCCAGCAACTCATCTTCATTCAAGCTTCCAGTATACTTGGAAACATCAACCTTTACCTTAGGTTTATCACTCTGCACTGCCTTTAACAGTTTTACAAACTTCTGGTCTTCAGCATCCAGATCTTCAGCTACCTCTTCATACTCTTCAACAGTATCTTCATCTTCTTCAGACTCACTGTCTGCCACTTCCCTCTTTTTGTTCTTTTTCAGGGCTATAAGCCTGGCTTGAAGTGCTTCAGCAAGATCCTTCATCTTCCTCATCTCTCTGGCATGTTTCTCCTTCATCTCCTGCAATTCCCTTGCAGTCCCACTACCTTTCGGAGGCATTTTGTCAACCTCTCAATCAACACACAACACACACTCAACTCTACCTCTGCCCTTTTGGTGACAGAATCAACATACAACAGCCCAGACCTTTTGCTGAGCTCTGATACCACTATGATGCAGAGGCATCCACACTATAACCTTACAATACAGCATGGATGTCTGCAGCCCACCATCATCATCATCATCATCCCCATCATCATCATATTTTGCTTTACACTGTCAGCATCATCATCATATTTCAGACGAGCACAATTATCCTCCTGCCGACTACTGTTCACTTCCTCCGTTTTCTGCCTATCATCATCATCATGATGTTCAACTAGCGCAAACATCCTCCTGTTGCACTGTTCATCGGGCGCCAAGCTCCATCGGCATCATCATGATATGCAACACCCCCTTCGTCAGCAGGATATCCAATATCCTGTTGCTCCAAAGATCCTGATGACGATCACCTTCAGCACCTTCCCTTCGATGCCCCGATAGCCGACGATACAAGCAACAGCATCATGATATGATTTATCCGGTTCTCTCGAAACCTCCTGATGATGTTAACACAACTTTCTGCCGCGGACTTCCGCCGATACCTTAAGCATTTAACGACAGCAGGATAAACTTGCGTAGGGGGATATCTCAATATCCTGATGATGATGACGTCATATCCTGATGACGATGATGTCACACAATATCCTGATGACCTCTTCAACACTTAGTCAAAAAAAATGAACTTTCACTCCCGCATCTGCTAGCGATACGCGGATGATGGGCACTCCCGAGGGATGATCCTGACGGCGATAGATACGCTGAGTATATATCTGACTTAAAACATCCTGATGCACTTGCAACATGCAAACTTCAACAGTTTCATGACCCGATCTTCTACCTGATGCCGATACGCTCCTCCTCGGCTCCTCCAGATGACGATGCCCAATGCGACTGCAGGATATTTGCAGAAATATCCTGATGATGCCGTCTTCACGAACTTTTAGCCTTAGCAAAATTTCACTTCGCCGATCCTCCAGGGACGACCCGATCCACTCTCAGGGTGATCTTCCACACTTTGTCAGCTCGACCTAGCACATGCCCATGCTAGGGTCTTCAACACCTTTCAGTCGCGATCCTGCACACTTGCATGCAAACAAACAAACTAACATCTACCCTACTATACATAACCATTCCACCGATCAGATGAATCAACCGGTGGAATGGATCAGTGAATCCATACAGCCACCAAACCAGCAAATCGATCAAGCAATGGAATGCAACAGAGGATGAACACAAACAGGAACACTTTATTTGATTTCAAAAGATGCAAATACAATGATCAGTTTCTCTCTCTCTGCCTCACTCTCGCAAAGTCTGATCGATGATATCTCTCTGTCTATGCAATATCAACCGATCCTCATGCTTAAATAGATTTGCCTTCGAGTACTACTGACCTGACTCCAAGCGGCTGGGAACTCTCTCCAAGCGGCTGGGAGATCCAACCGAACATACATCATGACAACTGTCTTAACAAACTAACTAAAAATAGCAAAGCCTGGTCAGCATGATCTTATCATGATCAGCATGACCTTATTACATGCATTTGGTCTTAACAGACCTTCTTGGAAACATAAACAAGACCTAAAACAACTAACTGCCTTATCAAGACCAGCTGTCAGGTAGGTGCTCCTGCACCATCCCCCTTACAGTGCACTCACTTCTTAGGCATGTCAAGTTTTGAGACCTCAAGACATGCAGATCTTAAGGTACTTTGTTATCTCTACTAAGAACTGTGAGAGTGTGGGATGGCTCCAGGGGTCTATCTTCCGACCCCCTGCGTCAAACAAGTAGAGGGTTTTGGCCACTAAACAAAGGTTTATAGTGAATATCTGAGGGACCAGCACCTTACGAGTGTCCAGCAAGCCACTTAAGGCTTTGACTAACCCTATTAGGAGTTTTAATATACACAAAGGTATGTCTCATTTCGAGTTAGGGCTATACGGTAAGTGCTCATACCGATTTGGACTTGGCTTTCACCTTATCCTAATTTGTATAGCGAACCAAATGAAAGTACCACTTGGGGTCACAAATGAGTTCTCCTTGCGATGTGTCTCAAGAGTAGGCCCACTCTAAAGGGTAACACAAAAGCAAGACAAGTACATGTTTTTGATCTCTAGGCTCGTACTAAGACACAAGGAGAGAGCATACACATGCACTTGCTCACACTCGTACATGTTCATTGACCTTTAGAATTTGAATGTGTGGTGTGACAAATGCAAGTGTTCAAGAAGTGTTTTTGATTCCCAAGATCGCTTAGTGTGTGAGGGAAGAGTATACGCACTTCAAAAACCTAAGCAAAGCCACCAAGCAAAGCAGACAGTGATTCATTTTAATCCCCCAAACCAAGTGTGAAAAGAACAAGTTATGTTCATTTTATTGCACCAAAACCAAGTGTTCCTATGATACCAAAACACATGCACATGAAAAGAGGAAACCCTGCATCAAAATGTGTTAGTAGTTTTAGTTTGATTTCTTTGACCAGTGAATGCCAAAAGCTGAAAATCAAACATTAGTAGCATGAAAAACCCCATGATAATGTAAAAAAATGAAATAACAAGTAGATGCATCATTTTGTGAGCCACAAGTCAAAGAGGTCAAAAAGGAAAATCTGATTAAAATCTGCAAAATTTGATTAGTTACAATGAAATAAACAACAAAATCAGATTATTCAAAAAACATCATGCAATTTGAAAAAACATTTCGCCAAAATCTGACAAAAACGCTCAAGATATTCACATTTGAAGTTTAAATGAAGCGTTGACTTTGACCAGAAAAAAATGACAAAAGATCATCATTACCTATTGAAACCTACACCATTATGAAGTTCGTTGAGTTAGCTTTCCGACGCCACAAATTTTGTGAAAATCCGATATCGTATACAGAAGTTATGAAAATTTGAAAAAAAGGCCCTATTAGGGCATGTGAAGGCCATAGGATAGGCTTAACAGTTTGGGCTAACTGCTAATTGTTTGAGAGTTTTTGGTCATATGAAGAACTAACTCCAGGCGGCTAGTGTTAAAATTATCGCTAGCGGTTAAAGGGCTACGGTGGCGCATCTGATCACTCATGTGACCAGGAGCCGAAAAAGTGTAAAAAATAAAAATAAAAAAAGAATGAAGGGGGGCTGCTGGCTTTTAGTCCCCCCACATTGGTCACTAAAGTGACCACTGGTGACTGAACCCAAGACCAAGATCTAAAAAATAAAAGCACCGAAATCTAAAACCTAAAATCTTAAAGGCCTGCGGTTAGGGTTCAAAAGCCTGTAGTGAGAGACTGTCAAGGGCCAAGACATGGGCCATCATGGGCAGAGGTGACACCACCGGAAGTGGTGATAGGGTCACCAAGCCTGGTGGTAATGGGTCTTTAGAAAGGTCCAAAGCTATGATAAGACCAACTGACAAATGGTGATGGGCTTTGGAAGTGAGCATCTGGAAACTTGCAGGCAGGGTCGAGAGCTGGTTGCCACCAGCAGTGGCGACGGGGCCACAAAAGGGAGGCATCGGAGATTATTAAAGCATCGACAAGAAGCTAGGGGAGTGGGAAGTTGGAGGTTGACAGCGACATAGAGGATTCGGGTGGCCAGGGAAAAAGCTAGCTAATCTGTAGAAAATTAATAACAGTTAACCCTAGCTCCCAATTGAGTGTGATTTGACCTAGATATCAATCAAATAAACATGAAAACCAGTAAAAATCTAAGCTAATATTGACTTCTCTCCATTGTCCTCCTCCACCTTGCACTATTGTTCCCAGAATTGCAGATTCATACAACCATCTTGAGAAGCTTGTGTGTGTGTTAAGCAAGATTTTGGAGGGTTTACATCTGATAGAGAGTTCTAAGAACATAAAGGAGCAAAATGAAGCTTAATAAGTGGTTTTATAGAAGAGCTGATTTGAATGGATGGCTAAGATCGATTGTTGACTTTAGGGCCAAATGGAGGGCTAGGATGAGTTAGGATTTTCACACCACTAGAGGACAAAAGACAATTTAAAATTGGGATAAATGGTGAGGTGGAAGATTTGATTTTTTAAATTAAACAAATGGTGCACATTTATTTAATTTATTTGAGGAAGGGGATAATGTGAAAGGGGATTGATTTATTTGTTTGAATAAATCAAGTGAAGGGGACATTAGAAAATGAATGATTAAATAATTAATTAATTCAAACTAATTATTGAACCATAGAGGAAAATTAGGGCAAATTGGATAGAATGTGGCAGAAATTAGGGTTTTGCGATCTGAGGATACTTTTAGGTGTCTACAATAGGAGGTAGTGGTTTGCTTGTTATCATCAAATTGTGAATTATGTTCTTGATGGAGATTTTTGGAGGATTACCCCTTTGTTTTGGCTTATTATTATCAAGTGTTATCAAGTATTAACAACTTATTTCTTATTATAATCTTTTCTTGTGCAAGTAATTTCATTACATCAAACAAAAGTGCAAATGTCTTCATATTTGAATTCTAATGCAGATAGGTTCTTTTTGGTGCTTCCATTAAGGTGTTCCTATGGAATTCTTCTAAAATGTGAATGATTTCTCAATGAATGTTTAAATGATAAATGAATATGTACATTGCCTTTAAATACCACTACATAGCAATAAATCATAAAAAACATGTTCCAAGTTGGCTAATGCTAGGAATAGAGTAGGTGAGAATGAACAAATTTTGAATTTGAACTTTTTAAATTCATGAAAATGTGCATAGATATAAATACTTGAAACATCTAGAAATAAGCCAAACTTTATTGAAGATTGTGTCATTTGTCGATATATAATTGCTTTCTTATTCCATTAATAATACATAGTTATAGAATTCAGTTGAAAATAACTCAAAATAAAAACAATAGTTATTAGACCATGGGAAAAATAAATGAATACTACAGTTTGTAGCTGGATAGCTACAAACAATAGCTACAAACCAAAGGAGTAAACAAGATTACAGTTAATACAAGCTAACGACACTTGCAATAGTAACAAAATAAATTGTAAACTACACAACACTATAAAATTGAACATAATGTTGTAGAGGAACACACAATGAACACTCTTTGGAATCTACATATCACACTTATTATCTGGGCAATCATAAATTTAAATCATCATATTTCTTGTCCTTCCTACAATTATAATTGTAGATTGTTGACTTATGCAACAAAATATAATTATATTAAGTCATTGTTCCAAAATAAACCCAAAATTAAATAAGAATTGGCATGAACATACAAATTCCACCATTACAAATATTTATGTGAATGTGCTCCAATGATCAACAAAAATGACAATAATACTAAACCATAAAGCATACAAGACCCATGCCAGTCCACATTTGAGACACAAGTGGGGATGATTCCCAAATAATACCCTGCGCTCAAAATTTTATATTAAAAATAATAATAAAGATAAATAAAACTACAATAACAAAAGATTTATGCTATGAAAGTACAAACCACACCGTCTACATAGGCTTTGAATATTTTATTAAAGTCACAGCCCATTAACATATCCATTTTCAATTTCTATTAAAAATATTTAATTACTGTATGGGATGGTGTAAATGCACTCCAAACCCTCTGGAATGAATCTTCACCTTAAATTGCTCGGTCCTCTATAAACGTTGTTTCTGTTTATTAACATTGGCATTACAGGACAATCAAATACAATAAATTTATGTCCATTCGATTGACCTTAGATACGATGGGTTTCGGTATTTTGGATTTACAAGAGACAGCCTCTCTCTTACCACTGTCGAATGGCTGATCTCAGAGAAAAATTTCTCGTTTGTCATGGGTGATGTGTCTTTCCCGCAATCGAACCATCCTTGTATCGCCTCCCTTTTGTCTGTAAAGCCGCCTGAGGCAACATAAGGATCTTGCATAACCTCCTCCAAATCGGTACAATTTCTTTGTTAAAATTTAAAACTCTGAGTCATTGAAAAAAGTTAATATGCAAGAAAAAATCTGAGCTTTAGACTATTAGATTTTGATCAGTGCCTGGAAGATTGGACAGAGGAAGAGGCTCGGAACGCGTATTTCTTCATCTAATTTCACCGACGTTTTATCATGTTCGACAGGCCTGGCGGGGTACGGCCATGTTTCTTTGGAAGAGCTTAACCAGCCGTTTAAACGACTGGCTGGTCAAAATCTGTACGGCCTGACAATTCCAGTCGAAAACAAGCTGACGGACAGTACGACTAGCATGGTCGAAAGAAACTAAGCCTATCTGGTCGTTAGTCGAAGTCTTTTGGGTTGCTCGTCGCAATGGCTGTTTACCGTGGGCGTGTTTGGGAGCTGATCAAGCATTTTCATTACAGTAGGGTGAAGGTCGGGCAAGACAAGCCAATTGAGTAGCCTGCACAAATGGCCAATCACCGGCAGAAGGATCTTTCTAGCGCACCTTCCACTTCCTTTACGAGTCCGAGCGCCCGTTTCCCTGTCAGAAGCCAGAGTATTCGCTGAATTCAATATTATTTGACGAGGAGGAGGTAAAGGAGGTCAGGGTTTCGATCCGCGGCCAAGAATGCAAGCAGTCTTGAAAATGTTTGTCGTTCTTCCATGGCGGCGAGCTTTTGCCGTGCCGCTTGGAGCTCGTGTATGGCTTGTGTCGTTCACATGAGATTTGTTTTAGCTTCAAGTTTTTCTTCCATCTTGTTTCGTTGCTCTGTAATTTCTTGGCATTTCTCTTCGGAAAGTGTAGTGAGGTTGCCTCTTGTTTCTCTATCAATGTCTTTTGAAAGCAGCTTCAAGGCATTTAAACTGATAAACACATAAATGTGATAAACACATAAATGTTTTAGGAATTTCTCCACGGCAAGAACAAGAGCATCTAAGTTAATTAAGAAAGAAGAAAAAGTGTATATACTTTGTAATTAGCATCAACAGTCGCCGCTTCTGCTTTCTTACGATTGACCCTCTCCCTTTGCGCTTCTGTTTTCGCATTCTCGCTTGCTTCCTATGCCTCTCTGAGCTGATTTTTCAAGGCTTCAAAATCCTGCATTAATATTCAATATCTTAAATTCCTAAGATTATCAGAGATGCAGATTTTCTAATATGTTTACAAACTTTAGTTATGGCTTTTTGATTTGAGCCGTAAGGATTAGCAGAAAGAAATGAGATGGTTTTAGGGAAAGAAAGACTGATTCGTCGGGAAAAATACTTGAGATCTTTGAGGCTCAGGCTGGATAGTACTATGAGAGCAACCTTCATCAACATCAATCTCTGGACTGACTGCCCCTTCCGATTCAGAAGAAACTTCATCTAAAGCGACATATATTTCCGAGACTGACGGAGGCGTAGAATCTCCAGTGACATGACAAATCGACGGACTTCGATTGCAGATGTCCAGATCCAATCGGAGGTTTGACGGCGATGCAAGCAATCTGTCAAAATCGTTTGGACAAAAAATTTTATGGCTCTTGGATTTCCAGGCTGCTATTTGAAATCCATATCATCAAACAAAGAGAAAGCTTGTAAATTTCGGCTGCAATGTTAACACGAAAAGAATTAAATATTTGTTTTCACAAAAATACATGGACTGAACATTGAACTGACCATTATGGGATACAAGATTATCTTTACACACAATCCACACGTCGCAGGACTTCATGACATGCCTTCGGACGTAATCCGCTTTGCCTGGAGGTGCCATCTTCATCTTTCTGTTCATAATTTTTAAAATTAAAATATCAGAATGTTATACAATATTTTTTAAAAAAAGCCGCAGATACAAAGAGAGCCCATAACTCATTGCTAGAACACCCAAACACATACACAGAAAACCCTAAGTAAGATTCCTAACTGATCTAAGAAAAATAACACAAACAATTCCATAAAATATGACCCAAGTTTCGGATACCTCGATATGCCAACACTGGCTGAGGTTGTTCCCATGATAAGCTTGGCGATAACCAGCTCTGAAACGACTTCAACAATTCCTTTGGAAACGTCATTCTTCTTAACTATCAAAGGCTCTGCTTTGACCTGTTGTATGGCAATTTTAGACACCTGAACACAGCGCATCAACGCTCTATTATTAACCAAAGGCAATGGAATTTCGTACCTTGGCTTGTGTGCAAATGTCCAAGTATTTAGTAAGGCAATTGTTGAGTTCCTTCTCTATATCCTTCGTGTAGGCCTTCACGCGCTCCTCGCTCGCTTGGTCCAGAGTAATTTTGCCAACTGCAAAATCATAAAACGCCCAAATTAGAATGAAAACCAGGTGAAAATATGTATGGAGGTCAATTTTTTATTAAAGAAATTCTTACTGGCTGATGGCACTTAGCGAAGTGGACGCTGGACATGAAGAAGAATCAGCAAGGCTGCTGGTCTTTTATCCAAATTGTGCAGCGCCCATTTGAGTGCATTGACGCTCTCACACAGGTCTTTTCCAACAGCAACGTAAATTTTGTGGTGAAGAGGAGGATTCTGTATCTGGATAATTTCTTCAATTTGGGACTCTTGCTACCTGCGCAGTGCTCTGCTGGCCTGTGGTGGCCATTGGAGTTCTTCTTTTCTTTAAAAAGAAAATTCTACACTTCAAAAATAGTTGTTAGCGTACATTTAAAAGGAATCTATACACTTGCAGAGCTATATCGAGGAAACTGACTTGAGCTTCCGTAACGAATTGGCTCATCTATCCGTTGGTTTCACTTTCATTTGAATTGTAAAGAATACAAAGTCATAGGATTGACTTGGACTATTAATATTAAATAATATTCCCGTCGCAAGACCAGCCTCATAATCATCCGGTCTAAGCGGAGGATATGTCACGGAAAGAACCTGTGTTTCGTTCTACATGCAATTTTTTTGACATTCCAATTTCCCTGCCCAAGTAATCTTCGAATAAATATCTAACTAGCACTTGCACCCATAGTAGGAGATTCAAGGAATACGCCGATAGAAAAACCGACGACTTTAGGAAATTTGCCAGCGTGAAATCATTTTACAGGGTGAGACGATTCCGAGCACTATAATGCTCACATATAAAAGCCTATCGGCTAATTAATTCAGATTTATATCCCGTTAAATGCAGGCGACCTTCCTACAATGAGAAATTTTCAAAGCGTAGTCCATAAGTGTTTGGTACGCTCTTAAGTCCTTTTGTGGGTACACTTTGATTATATCGTTCTTTATGCATTAACAATTTGTGAGTGGCACATTCGGCATATGATTTTGTTTTAGCTTATTTTATTATTATTTATTTATAGGAATTGGTTTTTGTATCTAAATTTTTTATTCAACATCTTAGTTTATAGTTTGGCTTGATTTTATCATCATTCATTTATAGGAGTTGCTTTTGATATTTAGGTTTTTTATTCAACATCTTAGTGTATATTTTCGCTTGATTTTATCATCATTCATTTATAGGAATTGGTACAATGAGAGAATATCACGTCCAGGTGGCCAAATTGACGATGAAGAATTTGGATTCTATTGATAGAGTTAGAGAAGGAAACATCCAAATGATGGTGATGTCTACCACAATTTCCTCTCAAGGGCAGTTAGGATTGTTTTCTGGTCTAACTGTTGATGGTTGCCTCAATGGTCCCAGGAGCTCTGGGACTTAGCAGTTTGAAATTGAAAGATGGGGAATCATGTGGACAACCCAATAGCCTATGCTTTGGGTCTAATTATAAGACAAAAGGATAGTTATCTTGATTTGTCTGGGGAGCTTGAGTCTTGTTCACATAACAGAATGTTGCTATCAGCCTAAATTTTGCAATGTAAGAGCCCCCTTGTGTTATAAAAGGGTGATGCTCAATGGTTCTAGGATTCTAGAAAAAATCAAAAGGGGAATTAGGAAAGGGGAAAATTGGTCTAGTTTGTGGCGAGGTATCAGGCCTTTGTTTGTAAGTCTTTTATGACAGTGTTGTAGTTTCCTGTTTTGTGCTTATATGAAAATCATACTACCATATAATTGTCTCTAGCTTTGAAGTGTAATGTTCTTTTAATGAAGTAATTAAGGATTATGGATTTATTCTTCCACATTTTTTGTAATGAGTTTTTCTCATGGTTTGCTCTCTGTTCAAGGAATAGTGTAAATGTCTGCCTGAAATATACAAGAATATTATGATTTCAATGGGATTACTAAGAATGGTTGCATTGTACATAGGCTTTTTGAGGTCTTATTATCATAAAGTAATGATACTGTAAATGACCATTAGGAATGCGTTTAAAATACTATATGAATTTTGAATAATGGTTAACTACCTTGTTTGTCAATTTTTACTTAGCAACTAAATGTTAGACTCTCTTGTCAACACTTTTGAGGGAAAAATTGTCATGGTTGAACTAAACTCGTCAAAGGGTCTGAGATACCAATAGACAAGATATTATTGATGTATACTTGTTATACATTGATTTCAACTGAAGTAGTAAAAAAAACTATCATGTCGTTTCCAAACTATGAAGGATAGGCACTTTGTGGTAAGCCAATACTTGGCAAGTTGCATCTGTTTGATATATAAACATAACCTAGTAAACATATAAACTTGAACTTTGGCAATACATAAAGAATTTGTTTTGGTTTAGATAAACCATTTTCACAGACTAGATTTATGCTTACAACCACCATGACAACATACTCTGCATGGAAGAACTTGGCTAAGCCATTAAAATTAAATCTAAGTAATAACTTAATTTAATTCTTTTATTATTTGTCATATCATGTTCTAGAGTAAATTGCATTAGAATGAATGTAAATGTTAGTATAACATATTGCATAGATTCTCTCTCTCTCTCTCTCTCAAATTGACTTCAGATTTCTAAGACCTTTGTCAAAGGGTCAGGCTTATTCCAGTTTGGGAATAAGTACAAGTAAGCTCTGTGCTTCATGAGTTGGGTGGAAAAACACTCGAGTGATGCCCTCTCTCCTCTAATGACTGAGGATTATGACATCAGATGATCAACTAGTACTAGTGAGATTTGACAAACAAGTTTGTAATTTGTAAATTTTCAACCTAGTTTTGTTAGTATGAACTTGACTCTTAGTTGTATACTTTGATTCAATTGTATATTATTGTAAAAAAAATGTTATCTTTTGACTTTCAATGTAATGATGATTTTAGATTTATGATTACAATTGTTATAATTATATCATTGTTATTTAAAGTTATTTAATTATCGAGAGTAAATTATCTCTTTGTTTATTTTATTAGGATTGATTAAGTAGGTGTTACACAACAAATTGATCTTGATACCGCAATGAAGAAATTTTAAAGTAGGAGATTTGGTTCTTTGTGTAATTATATCTATACAAGAAAATTCCACTAAAACAATAGAAGAAGGATAAGAAGCTTACATCCAGGTATTATGGTGCTTAAGGTTTCGTAAAATATTGCTAGTGCAACATACAAATTGGAGTTACCTAAGTCAACACAATACATCATGTCTTTCATGTTTCCTACCCGAAGAAAGTTATTGGACAAATAGTTTCAACCTAGACATAGTTATCAAAATTTGATGATGAGGACACATCAATTTTGGAATTGGAGGGAATCCTTAAAACATGCACGAAGATGTTGTGGTTGAGGGTGATTATAGAGTATTTGATCAAGTGGAAGATTATTCCTTTCAAAGATGCTATATGGGAGAATGAAGACTTTAGGCAAAAGCATCCACAATTGATCCATATTAGTGACAATACTTCTCTAAAGAGAGGGGCATACTATTCCCTTAACCCATTGATTGTATTGAGATATGTGTAGCCAACCTATGGCTAGCATAACCCTTAATTAAGTTATATGATAGTTTATATAGTCTTCTATAGGTAGTTAGGTCAAGATAAAGCATCCATGGCATTGATATGGTATATATAGGAGGTAGTGATTTTCTTATTATCATTAAATTATGAATTATGTGCTTAATGGAGACTTTTGAAGGATTGCCCCCTAGAAGTGGCTTATTATTATCAAGTATTAGCAACTTATTTCATAGTATATTCTTCTCTTGTGCAAGTAATATCATTACATCAAGTGAACGTGTAAATGTCTTCACATGTGAATTCTAATGCAAATAGGTTCTTTTTAATGCTTTCATTAAGGTGTTCATATGGAATGTTTCTCAAATGTGAATGATTTTTCAATGAATGTTTGTATAATAAATGAATATAAATTGCCTTTAAATACCACTACATAGCAATAAATCATAGAAAACATGTTTCAAGTTGGCTCTTGCCAAGAATAGAATAGGTGAGAGTCAACAAATTTTGAATTTGAACTTTTTTAATTCATGAAAATGTGTGTAAATATAAATACTTGAAACATCAAGAAATAAACCAAACTTTGTGGAAGATTGTGCCATTTGTCGATATGTAATTGCTTCCTTATTCAATTAAGAATACATAGTTAAAGAATATAGTTGGAAACAACTCATAATGAAAACAATAGTTATTAGACCATGGGATAAAATGAAAACTACAGTCTGTAGTTGGCTATCTACAAACAATAGCTACAAAACAAAGGAATAAACAAGATTATAGTCAATACCAGCCAAGGACACCCACAATAGTGTCAAAATAAATTGTAAACTTATACACAATAATATAAAATCAAACATAATGTTGTTGTAGAGGAACACACAGTGAACACTCTATGGAAATTACAAATCAAACCTATCATCTAGGTCATCATAAATTTAGATCATCATATTTCTTGTCCTAACTACAATTGTAATTGTAGATTGTTGACCTATGTAACGAAATGTAATTATATTAAGTCATCGTTCCAAAATAAACCCAAAACTAAATAACAATTGGCATGAGCATACAAATTCTACCATTACAAATATTTATGTGAATGTGCTCACACAATCAACATTAATAACAATAGTATTAAACCACTAAACATACAAGACCCATACTAGACCACCTTTGACACACAAGGTGGAAACAATTAATGCTATGAAATTACAAACCACACCGTCTACATAGACTTTGAATATTTTATTAATGCCACAGCCCATTAACATTTCCTTTTTCAATTTCTATTAAAAAAAATTAATTGCTCTAAGGGACGGTGTACAGCTCCAAGCCCTCTGGAATGAATCTACACCTTTGCTTGGTCATCTATAATCTCTGTTTCTGTTTTCTAAAATTGGAATTACCGGAAAATCAAATACAATAAATTTATATCGATTCGATTGGCCTTATATACACTCTAAACGATGTGTTAACGATATTTTGGATTTACAAGAGATCGCCTCTCTCTTGCCACTGTCGAATGGCTGATCTCAGAGAAAAATTTGCAATCAGATTCTTCTGCTCAAGTTTCTCGTTTGTCATGGGTGATGTGTCTTTTCCGCAATCGAACCATCCTTGTATCGCCTCCCTTTCGTATGTAAAGCCGTCTGCGGCAACGTAAGGATCTTGCATAACCTCCTGCAAATCAGTACAATTTCTTTGTTAAAATTTAAAACTCTGATAGTCATTGAAAAAAGATAAACATGCAAGATAAAATCTGAGCTTTAGACTATTAGATTTTGATCAGTGCCTGGAAGATTGGACAGAGGAAGAGGCTCGGAACGCGTATTTCTTCAGCTAATTTCACTGACGTTTGATCATGTTCGATTGGCGCAGGGACGGCCATGTTTCGAAGCTGATTAAGCATTTTCATTACAGTAAGGTGAAGGTCGGGCCGCTTCTTTCTTACAGGATCCGCGCAGTGTAAGGCAAGACAAGCCAGTTGAGTAGCCTGCACAAACGGCCAATCACCGGCAGAAGGATCCAAAACCAGCCCTAATTTGGCACTTTCTAGCGCACCTTCAACCTCCTTTACCAGTCCGGGCGCCCGTTTCCCTGTCAGAAGCTGAAGAATGACGATCCCGAAGCTGTAAACATCGGATTTGGTAGAGTATTTGGCACTTGTAAGGTATTCTGGATCCATGTAGGAAGGTTTGCCTTTGAACTCCGACCGTGAGAGTAAATCGTGCGGCAGAGGGCAAGCCAGACCGAAGTCGCTTATTTTGGTTACATAATTTTCGTCGAGGAGTATATTTTGGGGCTTAAGATCGCCGTGAACTATTGGATCTGGCTTTAAACTGTGTAGATATTGTAAGGCGGAGCAAATTTCGGCAGCAATGCGAATTCTGGCGTGCCAAGGGAGCGGTGGAGTCGCATTTTTGCAGCTGAGATGATCTGCCAGGCATCCGTTGGATATGTATTCATTGATTACACAACCCCGCTCGAAACAGGCTCCGAGAACCCTCACTAAATGTGGATGCCGTATGTCTCTTAAAATATTCATCTGCGGAGAGAAAAGTATAAAGAAGGTTTATGAAAACAGGCGAGAACGAATTTTACAGTGCTTTGAAGTAATTTATGTATATACCTCGCGGTGGAACTCTGGCCGGCCATGGAAACTGCGCTCTTTGAGAATTTTGATTGCAACGCTTGTTTTCCTTATTTCACCTTTGTAAACGGTAGCGTAGGCTCCTTCCCCGAGTTTGCAATGGTCAGAGAAATTACATGTGGCGGTTTTGAGGTCGTCGAAAGAGTATTCGTTAAATTCAACATTATTTGACGAGGAGGAGGCAAATGAGGTCAGGGTTTCGACCCGCGGCATCGAATGCAACCAGTCTTGAAAATCTTTAATTTGTTTCTCCATGGCGGCGAGCTTTCGCCGTGCTGCTTTGAGCTCGTCTATGGCTTCTTGTCGTCTACGTGAGATTTTGTTTAGCTTCTCAACCTTTGCTTCTAGATTTTCTTCCATCTTGTTTCGTTGCTCTGTAATTTCTTGGCATTTCTCGTCCTTCTCTTTCACTGTCGTTTTGAAGGCAGCTTCAAGGCATTCCAACTGATAAACGCATAAATGTTTTAGTAACTTCTCAACGGCAAGAGCAAGAGCATCTAAGTTAATTTAGAAAGAAGAAAAAGTGTATATACTCTGTAATTTGCATTAACAGTCGCCGCTTCTGCTTTCTTACGATTGGCCGTCTCCCTCTGCGCTTCTGTTTTCGCATTCTCGCTTGCTTCCAATGCCTCTCTGAGCTGATTTTTCAAGGCTTCAATTTCCTGCATTAATATTCAATGTCTTATTAAATTCCTAGGATTATCAGAGACGCAGATTTTCAAATATGTTCACAACATTTAGTTAAGGCTTTTTGATTTGTGCCGAAAGGATTAACAGAAAAAAATGAGATGGTTTTAGGGAAAGAAAGAGTGATTCGTTGGGAAGAAATACTTGAGATCTTTGACGCTCAATCTGGACAGTGCTATGAGAGCAGCCTTCATCAACATCAATCTGTCGACTGTCTGTCACTTCCAATTCAGAAGAAACTTCATCGAAATCGACATTTATCTCCGAGACTGACGCAGGCGTAGAATCTCCACTAACATGAAAAATCGACGGACTTCGATTGTAGATGTTCAGATCCAATTGGAGGTTTTGTGGCGATGCAATCAATCTGCCAAAATCGTCTGGGCATGAACTTTTATGGCTATTGAATTTCCGGGCTGCTATTTGAAATCCACACCATCAAACAAAGAGAAAGCTTGTAAATTTCAGCTGCAATATTAACACGAAAAGAATTAAATATGTGTTTTCACAAAAATACATGGAGTGAACATTGAACTGTACCGACCATTATGTGATACGAGTTTATCTTTGCACACAATCCAGACGTCGCAGGACTCCATGACATGCCTTCGGACGTAATCCGCTTTGCCTGGTGGTGCCATCTTCATCTTTCTGTTCATAATTTTTAAAATTACAATATCGGAATGCTAGAACAATAATAAGTCTTTCCAAGAAGTTTCGATTGTAAAGAGGGTTGATAGTTCAGTACTAGAGAGCATTCCAATATGTATCAGTAATGGTCCTTAAAAATATTAAAATATCAAAATTAAATTACAAGCAGAGTATTAAAATGCAGCTCAGGATAGATTTGGAGAAAAAACAGAAAAAATTCCATAAAATATGACTGAAGGTTGTTTCGGATACCTCGATATGCCAACACTGGCTGAGGTTGTTCCCATGATAAGCTTGGCGATACCCAGCTCTGATACGACTTCAACAATTCCTTTGGAAACGTCATTCTTCTCAACTACCAAAGCCTCTGCGTTCACCTGTTGTATGATAGTTTCAGACGCTTGAACACAGCGTATCAACGCTCTATTATTCACCAAAGGCAGTGGGATTTCGTACCTTGGCTTGTGTACAAATCTCCAAGTATTTATTAAGGCAATTGTTGAGTTCCTTCTCTATATCCTTCCTGAAGACCTTCACGCGATCCTCGTTCGCTTGGTTCAGAGGAATTTTCCCAACTGCAAAATCATAAAACGCCCAATTTAGAAAGAAAAGCAAGCGGACATATGTATGGAGGTCAATTTGATTGAAGAAATTGATACCGGCTGATGGCACGAAGCGAAGTGGAAGCTGGACATGAAGAAGAATCAGCAAGGCTGCTTGTCTATAACACAAATTGTGCAGCGCCCATTTGAGTGCATTGACGCTCTCACACAGGTCTTTTCCAACGGCAACGTAAATTTTGTGGTGAAGAGGAGGATTCTGTATCAGGATAATTTCTTCAATTTGTGACTGTGTTACTACCTGCGCAGCGCCCGGCTGGCCTGTGGTGGCCATTGGAGTTTTCCTTTTCTAAAAAGAAAAATTCTACACTTGAAAAATAGCTGTTAGCGTACATTTAAAAGGAATCTATACACTTGCAGAGCTATATCGAGGAAGCTCCCTTGAACTCCCTAAAGCGTGTTGGCTACGCTTTGTATCGGCTAAGCTAACGAATTGCCTTGTCTAAACGATAAATTTGAATCGTAAAGCCATCAAAGATTGCGTATTAAAAAAAAAAAAAAAAGACTGCGTATTGTCTATCCAGCATTCTGGATGCACATTTGACCGTATTTATTAATTAATTGAAATTCATAATACTGTTGTATTATGAATTTCAGTTAATTAATAAATACGGTCAAATGCCATCCTGAATTATGGATAGACGTTGCCGCTAAAGATTGAGCAATATACGAAGTCATGGGATTGACTTAGACTTTTAATATTAACGAATATTGAGCAATACAGCCTGTCTAAGCGGAAGACATGTCACGGAAAGAAGCTTCGCTTCGTTTTACATGCAACCTTTTGATATGGCCTGCCAAGGCAATCTTCCAATAATTATCTATTTAATTCAGATATGTATCCCGTTAAATGCCCGCGACCTTCCTATGATGACAAATTTGCAAACCTGGTTCAACTGCCGACGAGTGTTTGATACGTTTTTGAAGTCCCTACAAACTTTATATCTATATCTATATATATATATATAGATATAGATATAATTTGCATACCCATGCCTTCTAATAAGAAATTTAAAGCGGCATTCGATTTTACTTTAGCTTGATTTTATCATCACTTGAATTGCTTTTGATCTTGAATCTCTTATTCGACATCTTCGTTCATATTTTTGCATATAAATTTAATCTAGATTATTTTCACAAGTATGAATTTGAATGTGAAATAATTTAAAATTCAAAGTTTAAATTTGTTCACTTATTTGTACTAGTTATTGTGAGTCAATCTAACATATGTTTGTGTGTTATGTTCTATTTAAAGACAACCTTAATTTATTGCTAATTGTTAAAGAAAAATCAAAGCTCAATTGAAGAGTATTTGCATGAGAACATCATGAGTAATTGCATGGAAATTGAGGACAAAAGTACACCATTTCTTCTCTAAAATTATCTAAACTTAAACTTTGACGATTAATTCGAGATGTCTAAACTCAAAATTTGAAAATATGATAAGGACAAAAACTATAACACTCTAAATTTTGTTTCTAAACTACTAGAAAAGTCTAAAAAATGTTTAAGATTAAGAAGGTCAAACACTAAGTACATAAAATAGTTTTCATGTTTTTATCATTAAAATATAATATAGCTTTTAGTGTATGCCCCGTCCCTTCCCATCCTTTTTTTGTTGCATTCAGTATTTTTGAAAACTAGTTAGTGGGATAAGGTGACAAAGGAATTTATCAGGCCTTGTGTGCCCGCCATACCTCCCAATCTATCAATCAAATTTGAGAGGGGTAACAACTCTTATAGGAGTTACTTGATATTCTCCAAACCTTTATTCGATATTATGAGAATTTTTTCTACTCTAGAATACACTTCATTTTCAAATTTAGATAAACATATAAAAAAATGAAGGACAAACAATACATATATTTAGGGAATATAAAGACATTGCTTAAAGTAAACCAAAATAAATAGATCTTAATACACTCAAAATATGGAAAAAACTATATGGCTAGAAAGATAAGAAGTATATTTACATTTTGGTGGTGCTTTCATGTAATTTCGATCTAAAATGTATAAATCTAATGAGAAAGAAGTTCAACATTGTTTTCCTTTATGTAAAACATATATTTGGGTGTCTAAAACTTTCTTCCAACCCTAATAGAGGTATTTGATTGGTTTAGAACTATAGCATCTATGTGCTCCAAAAAGCATGTATGTTCAAACCATAACACAATCATGCTATAACATGATCACATTATGGCTCATATGTGCTTTTTAGAGAGAGAGTTATGCTTTAAATTACATGCTTGGCCATTTTTGTTCCCCATCTTGGTGCACATACCCTCATAAATATAGCATTGAGCATTTACATCAACATTACATCAACAAGTACATCATCTTAAGCATCTCTACATGTTTGTCTATTGTATTCAACCATTGTTCCAAAACTTGTTGAATTAGTTCACCTAGGGGCTTGTGTAAGATTTGACTATTAAAACCACCTAAGATTAATAGACTAAAGGCAATCACAATAGATTATAAGAATAATAGATTGCAATTTGCATGATGAATATACAAGAGAAGCTCAATAATGAGCTCCAAGTGGGTATATAGGATACACCGACAAGAGATGTGAATTTTCAACCAATTTGGGATAAATAATATGTAGTCGCATGTTTGCACATATCCACCAAACTAGGAAAGTACAAGTCACATGATTCAAGTACAAGGTAGGATGCCTACCTAAGCAAGTTTATCCTATCTTAGGTGCATAATATGTAATAAAGTAATAAACTATATGTAAAAATAAAATAATTCACTAACACTCATCCCATAAGCCTAGCTTAGGTGGGTATGAATAGATGGGTCCTAGAAAATGTGTAACCATATTAAGTACCATGTACAAAATGATTCCCACAAAGAAGTAGAAAAGAACAAATTTTTGTAGGATAAAGACCCATCTAGAGAGGATACCTAACAAAATAGAAAGAAGAAATAGTTGAGAGAACTAAGTGGATCCCGTTTAAAGTGTAGCCTCCTACACCAATGGTAGATGTTTGACATTGAATGTTGTAAATGATTCACACCTGTTGAATAATGTCTCTTCCCTCAGGAAGAAACAAACACAAAGGTGTATGCAGAGTATCTTCCTAGTTTTAGAGGATTGTGAGGCAAGGAATGTTAGAATATATATCTGTATAAGATACTCAGATGTTGGTTTGCCAATACCTAAATGTTCCATAATAAAATTAGGAGTCCTAAGCCTAACTATAAAAGGTGACAATCTAAAACAATGTGGAAACTGATGTAGAATAAGAAGCAAAGTTGAAGAGACAATATCTATTATGGAATTTTCATTGAAGAGGATATGGATGTCCTTAATGGTGTCCTCCAAATCTACAAGATAGGAGTCTCAAAAAAACATACAAAATCTATCATGTACTTATCCAAAGAAGCTATATTTAGAAGACAATATAAATCCTAGAGTACTGTATCATTGGAATCCATGGATGTAGCAATACTAGATTCAATAGAAGTAGGAGATTATGGAGATGAGATCTTAGTGCATGTGATCTAAATACACTTCTCATCCCATTATGATGTGTCCACACAAGATGTCTATGTATAAACAATATTAGATGAAGCAGCATAACTTGAACAGGATTGGTAATAGTTTAACTATTATTTACTGGTGTAATATTCTATTCACCTTGGATATATGTTACATCCTAAGTATGATATTGCACCCATTTAATAAGTTTACTTAGGATTTAATTATGATTTTTAATTATTCTCTCCTAGGTAGCTAATAATGACATGTGTCCTTCTTGACTTGAGGTACACAAGTTCAAAAACTAATCATCAACTCTTGATTGATGGTAGTTAGGTGCCACCTCTATTTAGTCAAAGTCACGTCTATCTTAGTTAGCTTGAGAGAATTGATCCTCTAATTGGTAGTTCAACTCTTGACTTCTTAGTTAGGCTAAGTTATCTCACCTCTTGATTTTATGAGTGATTGAGAGTTAACTCACACCCCTTGGGAATGTCATCTCCTTGATTCATGCATCCAAATGACCTATATATATGTATCCTCATTTAGCTTCAAATCAATTCAATTAATGCTTTTGTGAGATTTTCATTTATGCTATTTTTCTTATTGTAAATCTATATCTCTTGAGCATTTGCAATTCTCTTGTTGGATTCTAACTTTGTAATGCTATTTTGATCTTTGATCATCTGTATTTATAGTTTATTATTTTCTATTTTATACACTAGTTTCTAGGTTATCAACTATTTGAAGATTTTAACATGCTATTCCGACATTTGGTGTAGAGATAGAAATTTGATTCCATTATTGAGAAATTTTGAGAAGCTAATCACATTACATACATATTTCCAATAAAACCCAGTATGCTCTACTCTTGCATCCTTAGATTATTTGGAGAATTAAAAAAGTTTGACAGAAAAATATTTAAACCTCTTGGTTTGCACATGTATTTTTTTGAAATCTAGGTGCTTGCAGTATCTTGGTAATTTTGGTAGTGATTTTATTTGTTTCATAGTGTTTAGAAGGCTTGAGAAAGTCAAATCAAGCCTTTGTTTCATTGAAATTAGAGATAAAATATTTAGTTTCAAATGGGGGTGTGTTCATGGATTAGGAAAACATTTTTTAACAAAGCATTTCAGGACAAAAGGACCTCACCATTACATCCAGAAGGCCCCAAAACCCCTACTACCATTTTTTCCAAGAAGGTTGTATAGCCCCCTAGCACATAGTTCAAGGTAATAATTTAAAAAAAAACAAAAGAAATTATTTTGGGAATGACCTGGTCTAAGCAGGTCCGAGTTGACCCACTTTTGGGATAGGGTAAACTACCTTGTAGATAGGGTTTTGGCCCTGACAACCTTGTTCAACTAACAGGGAGGTCACTGCCAGCCCCTTCTAATCTACCTCTTATTGCAACTAGATCCACCACCCCTGTGACATCTTCACCCCAAAATGCCACTTTTGTATCCTCACCACCAGTTGTGCTCTAGTCCTCCACTTTGTTGTGCTACCTCTACTGGTACCACCCACTAGCTCTTCCCCTCCAATGACCAAAACTACTCATTTGGAAGAAGGCAGTTTCCCACCCCTTTTGATAGTATTGGTTTTGAAAAAGGGCAATTTCATGTGTAAAAGGTGGTTTCATGGTGAACAAAGAGTGGTTTTAGAATATTCTAGTGATAGGGAATATTTTGGAGGAATCTTGGAATATTCCTTGTTGACATCAACATAACATCATCGTTTCTTCCCCAACTATTGCCTCCTTCATGGATGTAGCTTTGGTTTTGAGAGGTATTTTTTAGCAACAAATTTCTTTATTTGGGGTAAAATTTCACACACTATACTATGGTGAAGGTAGTTTTATGATTTGACTCTCCACTTTTCTAGAAATTGAGGTTTCTTACATATTTTGTTGCATAGTCCTCATTTTGAGACCTTCTAAGGGCCATAACTTGTGCATACAAACTCCTTTTTGAGTCCCTTTTTTAGATTGCACATATTTATGCATACACTAGATTGGGACTCTCAATTGTATCTTATATTGTACCTAATCTATAGTTTTAGTTTTTTGGCCACTTTTGGGCCTTGTAAGACTAAAAATCTGGTACTTGCATTGTAAAATGCACTAATCATAAAGTGCTCATAATTATACTTTCTGGTGGGTCATTTCAACAACTAGTAATAGAGGTTTGCCTTATGTGTTCTTATTTTTTATTGGGTTATTCTAATCCCAAATTGAGATAAAGTCCCATTTTTGGGGGGGCTTCATCATGGATTTTGGTATTAAATTCCATCCTTCTATTGTTAGGCTAAATTCAAAGAACTATTTGTCCTAAAAAAGGGGATAACGAATGACTACATTATGAATGATCTATTGCCTTACCTCTATGGACTTGTTCCTAAGCTAGGTGACTATGAACATAAGTGTTCATGGTTTAACAACAATGACATGGTCTATGGACTACTATGTCACTATTTTTTTGTATACTCTACATCAAATAGAGCACATTCAGTGTCCTTTCACTACTTAAACCATCATCTAGTGATTGTATGGAGAATTTGGATCTTCATCTGATAGTGATGTTTCCTTAGATGACTAGACACTTATGGATGATATTGAGACTTTTGTTGCCCCATCTTGTGTAGACACATCCTTATAGGATGATCAGTCTATTTGGTTGACACACATTGATACTCCATCTACAGTTGAGGACACTTGTGTAGTATGTGTTGCTACTACAAAATTTAGAGTTGCTTCTTCAAGAGCTTCCAGTGATTCTTTATAGTAGGACAATATATGCCTTCTAGACTTACCTAAGTGGGACTGATTTCAAACAAAAATCTCTTTTTTGTTTCTAGAGTTCTACATTTTTGATCTAGATGACACTCTTGAGGACATTCAACTCCTCTTTGATGAAAATCATTTCACCATTGTTATCTCATCTTCCTTGTCTTTGGATCTTATACCTCTTAGTTATATACATGGGTTTTCATTACTTCTATCTTCATCCATTGAGACATCATTTGATATTCACATGGGGACACTTGAGTAGGGTTTTGAGACATGATACATCATGAGACTTCCTAGCTCATCTTTCTTCTTCAAGTAGGAGTTACTTTAGCATTCACCATTGGAGCTATTTCTTCCTTAGGGGAGAAATTGCATTTGCCACAAATGGATCATCTTCAACATTCATATATGGGCATCCTCTTTTGGCATAGGGGCTACTTCATTGTGGGGGTTTCATAGTCTCTTTTTATCTCCTATGGGGGGTTATTTCTCTCTTTATTTTGGGGGTACTTGATCTCTCTACTTGGAGGGGGGACTTCTACAATCTTTTCAGGAGGATTCATCTTTTGGAGGGGCTTCTGAGTCCTTCCTTTCTATCTCTACTTTGAGGAGGTATTTTACTTTTTCTCTCTTTTGGGTGGGGGGAGTTTTTTCCTATGGGTTTTCTCCACTTCCACGTTTATGAGAGATCTATTTTTATACATGCGTAGCTCATCAAGCCTAGTTGTTGTGACCCACTTCTTTTTCCTCCTAAGTTGTACTTATGGGTGACCTGCTGGTGTAATATTTTATTCACCTTGGATATATTATATCCTAATTGTGATATTGCACCTATTTAATAAGTTTACTTAGGATAATTATGATATTTAATTATTCTCTCCTAGGTAGCTAATAATGACGTGTCCTTGACTTGAGGTACACAAGTTCCACCACTACCTCATAAACTCTTGATTGGTGGTAGTTAGGTTTCATCTCTATTCAATCAAGGCCACCTCTATCTTACTGAAGTTGAGTGAACTAATCTACTAATTGATAGTTCAACTCTTGACTTTTTAGTTAGAATGAGTTATCTCACCTGTTGATTGATAGTGACTAAGAGTTAACTCACATCCCTTGGGCATGTCATATCCTTGATTCATTCATCCAAGAGGCCTATATATATGTATTATCCTATAACTTTAATAAATTTAATTAAATTTTTTGTGATCTTTTATTTATGCTATTTTGCTTATTGCAAATCTATGTCTCTTAAGTATTTGCAATTCTCTTGTTGAATTCTAACTTTGTAATGCAATTTTGATCTTTGATCAATTTTATTTATAGTTTATTATTTTCTATTTACTACCCTAGTTTCTAGGTTATCATCTTTTTGAAGATTCTTACATCATCCACATGTGCATGATTCAACAAGGAAGCATTAATTTCAAATGGAGATTTAGGGTCTACATACAATTACATAATTATGGTCCAAGTAGTGAAAGGGCATTTAATGTGCTTAATCTATTACATAATATCTTCTAAAATAGGAAGAAAAATTAGTTTGTAGATTGTGTAATCGTTGTTTAACCATGCAATCTTCTACTCATAGTTATTTATCTTAGGAATAAGTCCAAAAAGATAAGGAAGTGGTTCTTGTTGAAGGTCATAATTCTTTATCCCTTTTATGTAAGATGAGTAGTTATCTAAATTTATCCTAACAACAAAATGGTGAAATTTAATACCAAAAACCATGATGAAACCCCTCCAAAATTAATCAATCACAAGATCCCCACTAGTAAAATATGATTTTGGCACTTTATACATTGTGTGATTTCAATTGCCACTAGGAAAAAAACTAAAGTGGTCTTGATTCTAATGCTTTACAAGTACTAAAATAGGTCTATAATACTGAAATATAACTTTTGATTAAAATAAGTGTAGTTTACCAATAACACCATTTTGAATTACCTAAAAAGATACAATTTCAAAGAAAATTGCACCCGAAAAGGAGGTTGTGTGAGCTCAAATGGAGACTTAAAAGGTCCCAAAATTGGAACTATGCATAATCTTTTGACAGGTGGTATAGGGTAGTCATTGGTGGTTTAAGAAAGAAGTTTTTATTATTGCTAGTAATGGTAGGTCCCATTAGAATGATTTGACCCCTTTTGAATGGTGTACCTATAAAAGCCCATACCACATATTGCCCATGCATTAGTTTGTAGACTATCACATAGGGTAGCTTGTAGACACTATGAGGTACAAAACACAAAAACCATATATTTTTTATTTAAAAACCTTTAAAATGCAAAAATAACCTCATATCATGTGGATGTGATTATGTTAGCCTACATAGACCTTGTGTGGTACAAAATATTTACTTGAAACTATGTAGTAAATATTCTAATATGATTTCATAGAATATTCTATGATTTTTATGATTGAGGTGAAATTTTTCCTAATCGCTCTAAGCAAAGTGCTCTAGTTTTGTTAAAGTGATAGTTTATCTTAGAGTTCTTCAGCCATTTGGATGTGATTGTAAGGTTGAATTTGACCCAAAATGTTTCAAAGGATTAGGTGCCTATTAGATCTAGTATGCACCTTCCAAATTCAAACCCTCATAAATATGTCCTCCAATGTTTAAATTTGATGCAACAAAAGGCAAAATATAGTACATTTGATACTTTATACTCAATGGTGAGCTCAATTTTACTCCACCAATCTTCCAAAGTCCACCTACAATAGAAATTCACAAATGGAACCTCTAGAATATGATTTTTCTAAACTTATTTAATTCTCTAGATCATCTAAGGATGCAAGATAAGAGCATACTCAACATTGATAAGAAAGCAACCCTCTAGGAACACCCCCACTTTGATACCATGTAATATATTTTTTGATGAATAATTCCCATTATTCGATATATAATATATATTAAAAGTAGAATATCCATAAAAAAAAGGGATGGGTGGATAACAAATCACACACCAAAGTCTTAACAAGCCCTAAGATGGTAACAAAAGGTGAAGCCCAAAAACATTAAGATGCTAAAGTAGTAGTAGTAGGAGGTGGATCTTAATCATCAGGATTGTTCTCACATACATTTGCAAGGGTAGAATCATCAATCAACTCCCATCCTAGAGAGAGAACACCATCATCTTCAAGATTATCCTCCACTGGTTAGGCATGAACATGAGAGATAGCTAGCTAGAGACGTGGGAATTTATTAGATCTAGGACAACCAGTACCTCCATGCCCATGAGAAGAGGTTGAGGGATTCTTGGAGGGATATGACCAACCATAAGTGGTAGAGTCATTGATAACTAAGAGGGGGGGTGAATCAGTTATCTTAATTAATTCAACTTTCTGTTCTTCTTTAATAACTAGTGCAGCATCAAAACAAATAAGCACCCATAACCATGAAGGTAGAAACAAAATCAATACACATAACACAATGATTTTGACGTGGAAAACCCTGTTAGGGGAAAAACCACAGTGTGAATAACCCAAGATTGTATTCTCTGTTAAAAGAATAGAAGTACAAAATGACACTTGCCAATTAGGGCTCACTGCCCGAGCACACTACTCACAAGAGGCTCACTGCCTACAAGAGACTCACTATCTACAAGGTACAAAGAAGGTACCAAGATACTTGAACTGATGAGAAGCTTCCACATATGCTGAGGTTCAATTTCGGTTAGGCTCAATACACTGATCTACTGCACTTCATTCTTCCTCTTCTTTGGTGCTGCTGTCCTATCACATACTGGACCTGTTTTATTGCTTCCAGACTGCTCTCTACTTTTCTTCACACCACACAACACACACCTTCATACCAAAATCAATCTAGTATATATATCTGCATCAATGATTTCAATCATCTTTCTAGTTGACATCCAAAAAACTCAAGATATTTCCAAACTCTGGTCTGTTAGCTAAATCCATGCTTACTAAGTGATGCGTATCAAAAAGATAGTTATAGAAGTCATCAATCATGTCGGACAATCATGAGTGATACCTTAAGAACCTTGATTACCATCAATATCCATCCGGATTAAGGTCTGATGCTCTGCTGGTCAGTTCTTCCTTAGTCTACTCTGCCAAATAGGAACCCAATACTTAGGTGCTCATACCTCTTCACTCTTTCATCACCAAAAGCTCAATCCCTGGAATCTATCAGTCAAGGTACTCCTCTTAACTTCCCCAGGTCTGCACTTTACAGAGATACTTCCTCTGAGAGATCCAGACTTGATTGTCAGTGCTGCATGCTCTGTTCTTGGTCACCGGACCAAAATACTCTTCAATCTAACTTCCAGTATAGACACACCATGTCCTACGGATGTGTGGGATGGTCTTTGTTGCCATCAATGACAACATCAATGAAGCCACATAGTGTCTCTTACCAACAATCTCCCCCTTTGGCATTGATGGCAACACTTAATGAAAAATGACTAAGTGTCACACTACACTCCCCCTTGGCTGATGCTCTGTTCTAATGTACATTTTACCGGAGCTCCCCCTTAGCTAGATTCCACATTTTTCACTGCTACTCACTCCCCCTTTGACATCAATGGAAAAGGGTAGAATCCGTACACCAAAATTCCCAAAAATCCAACTATACTTAGCCGCATAAGTATATATACATGTTATATTTACATATACTGAAGTATATCTGCAAAAGTTGTCTTCAACTGGACAAATTTTGTTGCCCAACTCTACTTCATCCTGTCTAAAATTAAGATGTGACCACTCAACAGGAATGCAAAATCCTTTGCCGTCTTTAGATTTGTCGGATCACTGGTTCGGGCTGTGGTCTGAGCATCAGTTAGGGCCTCATGCATGGCCTCTAATTTAGGCATAATTATCCCTCTAAGTTTACTTAACCTGCTTATTCTATTTTTCTTCTCCTTCTCAAGCTTCTTTATTTCATTTATGACTACAATAGTCTGACACTCTTGATTTATTAAGGAAGAGGTGAGAGGATCAAAACTTTGAGATAAACTTGATAGTTTGCTCTCTTGTTCTTCCACCTTCTTGGTGATGTCTGCTGTTATGGTGGACCAAGATAGACAAAATTTGTATAGATCTCCACCATCTTTAAGAGCATTCTCTAGGCTCTTTATTCCAATATCTAGATTTCTCCTATCATTTGTTATTAGCCCTTGAACTTCAGAGAATCTCTTATCCAAAAACTCCTTCTGGACCTTTGCTTCAGCTAACTTCTCTAAGGAATCAAAATGGGTATTAATAGAATTTACAAGAGATTTTAGAATACTGGATGAGGAGGCCGAAAGATCCTTCTGAAAGGATGGCATGATCTTTTCCAACACACTGGATGCAATTTTTGTTAACTCACAGTCTTCCATGTGAGACTTCAGAATTTTTTCTTTTGCCTTTGCTTGGGCAAAGGATGCTATCTTCATTGTTTGAACCGGGGAGAGGGAATCAAAATTGAATGGTCCTTGAAGCAGTTTCGGTTCATCAATCTTTATCATTTCTTTGGTCAAGAAATCTTTAATAGTTTCTACAGTGTCTCTTGCTGGAGACAGAGTCTTCTTTCCTTCTGCAGTCTTAGAACTATCTCCTGGGGTCTTTTCTTTTTGAACTTCTTCTCTTCCCTTTACCTCTTCTTCTTGACTGATTTTCTCCTCTACCTTTTCTTCTCCTTTAGATTCAGAGTCTACTGGGGAATCCAGATGAGAGATATTTACTTATTCATGTACTTCCTCTTCCAGAATAGAGGAATCCAAGTCCATGGTCTTCTCCTCACTTATCTCTTTTAGATCTTCTACATTTTTCTTAGTAGGTTCATCATCTATGTCCTCTACAACAAGGAGATTGAATTTCATGAAGGCATTCCGGAGGATGTCTTCTATTTCTTTTGCCACTTTGTCAGTCTCTCCAAGCATAAGCTGATTCATTCTAGCTTTGCTCCGGAACTCATCCTTGCAATCTTTGAAGATCATATTCATTTGTTTCTGAGTGATTGAAGGATAGAGCTAAATAGCTATCTGTTCTCAGATCTCAAGGTCCTTTGCCTTAGCATTGTTCTTCCTTATTTCTAGTTCCTTCTCTAGGCTTTTAGGAATTAGAGATATGATTTCAATAAATGCCTTATTATAGATATTCAGATACCTGACTGTAGCTTCTTCCAAGATCTTCTTGTCAACTTCATTATATTCATCATAGAACTCAGTCATTGGTTTTAGGTTCCCATCCATAGTGACTGATTTGATGATATCATCAATGCGGAGAGTAGATTTTTCAACAAATTCTTCTGCCTTTTCTTGCTTGCCTTGACTAGTAGAGGATTCACTAGATGTTTTCTTCTTCTTCTTCTTCATTTTCTTTACTTCCTCATCTTTCTCTGTCTCTTCATCATCGTTGAGGCTTGTGTATGATCTTGTAACCTTTGTCTTTGTTCTCTTTTCTCCTTTACCAGATGGTTTTGCTTCCGGTTTTGATGCCTTTGAGCTCTTAGCAGTGGCAGGTATAGAGTTCTTAGAGGATCTGGTCTGGGAGGGGGCTTCTACCAGAGCACTTTTTTTTCTGCTTCTTCCTTTTCTTTCTCCGCCCTTTTCATCTTTTCTCTATTGGCATCAAGTGCCTCCTTTGATATTCCATGCCTCTTGGTGAATCCTTCTACTTCCCTTCTCACGTTTCTCTCAAGATCTCAAGCTGTCTTAGTTCAACATGAATTTTCACACTCAATTCTTGAAAGGTACCAAACCTTTCTGCCTTAGGATCCTTGGGTTGACTTAGCATGTGTTGAAAATGTAGTTCTACAATTTTCTCATCTACTTCATACCCCATTGGCATGATCCAGACTGTCCTTGGCTCCACTGCCTCCATTAGGCATTGATCAGTGTCTACCATAAAGCACACTGTATCCTTATATTTCTCAACTAATGATTGGGTGATTCTTTCTCTAGCCTGCATCAAGCTTTGGAAGTTTTTGAAGTAACCCCATAGTGCTGTATTTTGTGCCTTGGCATCACCAAGCCCATACAAATAATCCCTGATTTGTATGGCAATAGGTCTGTCATTTTGCCATACCCAGCCACTAGTTCTAGGTAGCTCATTCATATAGTAGAAGAATAGGCAAAGTATCAAGCCCCCATACTTGAATGAATTCTTTTTATCCTTCTTTATTTTCTACAAATTCTCTCATAGTTGGTTCAAGAGAAGCTCACAAAGATCATAGTTAGCATTTTCTCTTAGCATTTGATAAGCAGTGTAAATTGTAGTTTCAGGTACTGAATTTTCCCTATTGGAGTGATATATCTTGTAACCAATTATAATGGAAGCAAACTTGATATCTGGATTAGTGATATCTTCTATTGTCATTGCTCTCTTGTCAAATTTTGATCCGGTAGCCTCACTCACAATTTGGTCCTTGACCGATTTGAGAATAGTTAACCCTCTGGATGAGTGCAAACTGGTTACCGCCCTAATAGCATCTTTTGTGATCTTAAATGGCATTACTAACCACATGAAGTTGTCATGCACTCTGCTCAAAACATACCAGACCCACTTTTCTTCTGCAAAACAGGGGAAATGGATGCACTGACTAAAATGCTTATCCTGGATGGCTTTGTATTGGGGTTTAAGTTCAAGTGATTCATCTATCAGTTCCTTGTGGTAGATATCCATCAGCTTGGATTCCACAAATTCTTCAATGTTTGTGTGTATGTAAACCCTAATATCTTCTACATGCAGAACTCCATATGGAATGCTAGAAAATACGCCTAGGGGATCAACTTCTAGGGATTTATAGGGATGTTTTTTGAATTTTGGGCGTGGCCTATCAATGATCTTCACAACATTCAGAGTAGCCATCTTTCAAAGATTCAGAGAGAGATTTCAAGAGTGGAAAATACCTCTTACGCTTCTAGGGTTCACAATATGAGCCAGATCGAATTGCTTGGATGAATCAACTCCTGTAGTTGATCATTGAGAGGTTTAAGATAACTTTGTTGCAGAGCTCCTTCTTTCTTCTTCTTGAATGTAAATGTACAAATGTTCAATAAGAGAACCCTTATATTTCTGTGCAAGCCCTAATTCCATATTGCAATAAATGCGTAGCTTAAGTCATTACAGTTGCCTTGTTCTCCTTGTTCTGAGAAAGATCTTTTCCAGATCACTAAGATGCACTTAGAGTTATTCTTGGTGATTGTTGATAATCTATCTTCCTTTCTCCAATCATTTCATCTATCCACAAAACAAGATTCCTCAATTTTGAATCATACCGGATCTAACTGTGAAAATCCTGCTTCTTACTGGATGACTGTTAAACTGGATCAATCTTGGGAGATTAACCTCTTCTAAACTTCTTGCGGATCTTCCATATCTTTACCTAGGCTTGTTTAGATGTTTCTCTGAGAGCTCTTTAATCCACAACTTTCCATGTGCCAATTTCAGGCACCAATTAACTGGCTGGGGGAATTTGTTTTCCTTTTTGACTCCCCCTGAGCTAGAGCTTGTCTTATTTAGTTTTTGGAAGGAATATCAGCACCTGATTCTAGTGCGGATCCATCCCCAACATTTTATATACTTCTCTTTACCCAAATCTTATTCATCTCCCTTTGAATTTCATCCGCATTCACTTTTCCTTTCCCTTTGTCTTGATTTTGATTATGATGTACCGGACCCCTTTTATCCTGATTCTTATTTCTGTAGAATTTGGCAATATGACCGGATCTATTGCAATTGTAGAAAACAACATTTCTTTACAGATTTGACTGATATCCTCTTGATCTGCATTGATTAGCCATATGTCCCATTCTATTGCATGCAAAGCATCTACCATTGAATGAATTATTCATTTGCATATTTCTACATTCTTGAGACTTGTGACCATACCTTTTGTAGTTAAAACACTGTCCGGAGAAGGATGAATTAGTCTGATTCATTCTTCTTCTAGACTGATTTGCTTTATGACCAAAGTTATTGCAATTGTGGTAGTATCCATTGAAGGATGGATATCTTTGAGCATTTGGTTTCCTTATCGGTGATTTTCTAGGCCTGTTCCTTGGATTTCCAGATCCAAAGTTCTTCTGACTGCTTCTTGAGCTTTCCCCTTTCTCATACCCCAAGCCTTGCTTGTCATCTACCCTTTTTTGGCTTTCAAGAAGAACTTCAAGTTGAGCAAAGCTTATCTTAAATTTCTCTTTGTATTCATTTGCTATTTGAAGATCCATTTTAAGAGTGTCGATCTGATTCTCAAGTTGTTCTTCATTGTCTCTAGCTTCTTCAAGATCAGATTCTAGATGCCTAATTATTCTATCCATTTTGTGGCAGTCTTCTGACTTTTCCTTAAGAGATTGTTTTAGATTATCTTCACTTTTTCTTTTCTCTTCAATTTCTTGGGTGAATTTCATAACTCCTAATTCCATTTCATGTCTTACCATAATGACCTCTTTTGATAACTTCTCACATAACTTGGTTTTCTCATTTAGATCTTCATTAGTGTTATTGGCTTCATTTTGACTTGCTAATTGTTGAAGAAGATCCTTTCTTTTCTTCATTGAGATAATTAGTTTTTCTTTGAGTTAATTTATGAAATCATCAGCTTGTTTGAGTCTTTCCCTTAGCTCATTAACTTTAGAGTGAGATTGATCAAGATCATCTAGAGCAGACTAAAGTTGTTCCCTCATAGCATATATATCCATTGAGATTCCTAGATCTTCCTCAAGCTGTTAAGCTCTGTCTAGAGGAACTTGGCTCTGATACCAATTGTTGATAATTGAGAGGGGGGGTGAATCAGTTATCTTAATTAATTCAACTTTCTATTCTTCTTTAATAACTAGTACATCATCAAAATAAATAAGCATCCATAACCATGAAGGCAGAAACAAAATCAATACACATAACACAATGATTTTGATGTGGAAAACCCTGTTAGGGGAAAAACCACGGGGTGACTAACCCAAGATTGTATTCTCTATTAAAAGAATAGAAGTACAAAATGGCACTTGCCAATTAGGGCTCATTACTTGAGCACACTTCTCACAAGAGGCTCACTACCTATAAGAGACTCACTGTCTACAAGGTACAAAGAAGGTAACAAGATACTTGAACTAATGAGAAGCATCCACATATTTTGAGGTTTAGTTCTGGTTAGGCTCAATACACTGATCTACTGCACTTCATTCTTCCTCTTCTTTGGTCTGCTATCCTATCACATACCGAACCTATTTTACTACTTCCACACTATTCTCTACTTTTCTTCATACCACACAACACACACACCTTCATACCGAAATCAATCTGGTATATATATCCGCATCAATGATTTCAATCATCTTTCTAGTTGGCATCCAAAAAACTCAAGATTTTTCCAAACTCTAGTCTGTTAGCTGAATCCATGCTTACTAAGTGATGCGTATAAAAAATATAGTTATAGAAGTCATCAATCATGTCGGCCAATCATGAGTGATAACTTAAGAACCTTGATTACCATCAATATCTCATCCGGATTAAGGTCTTATGCTTTGCCTGTCAGTTCTTCCTCAGTCTACTCTGCCAAATAGGAACCCAATACTTAGGTGCTCATACCTCTTCACTCTTTCATCACCAGAGGCTCAATCCCTAGAATCTATTAGTCAAGGTACTCCTCTTGACTTCCCCAATTCTGTACTTTATAGAGATACTTCCTCTGAGAGATCTAGACCTGATTGTCAGATCTTGCTGCATGCTATGTTCTTGG